>JAQPPZ010001446.1:70000-1270000 GCA_028583015.1 Wollemia nobilis
TCATTGTTAGCTTTTGATAAATGAATACTCAAAATAATATTGCCACAAGACCAATAATAAAGTTTCAATATGAAAGAAATGATAATGCTAAGAAATTAAGCATATAAACTCAGAATCTATACTATAAAATAACTCAAAGAATTCTAATGACAAATGCTCAAAAATACTATGAAATATTATTGAATAAAGACCTCAAAATACATCATACTACATCACCTTCCATTGCTTCCATAGATGACTCTCTCTCCTTTGCTATATCTCTTTTACATCAATACATCCATATATAGAATGGAATGTGACTCTTCATATGGAGGATTCTTGGCCCTCACTCTTCCTATGACTCTTCATCTTCCTACTCTATTGACACATGTACATAGGGACAACTATGCACATTTACATTGCCAAAATATCATTGCACACTTGTGCATTTATTACATTGCATAAAGTAAATACTTTCATCCTAATCTAAGACACTCTTTCCTAATCTATAGATGTACCCATGATGGTACATTGGCATGTACCAAATAATGTAATATATTTCAACACCCCCTGTATTACATTATTTGGTTATTGAAGACTTTAGTCTTCAATATGGGTCTTCCTCTTCTTGTCTTCAATATCTTCTTCTTCTTCTTTCTCAAACTTGTGCTCTTCTTTGTCACTTTCTTTGTCCTGCTTCATGTTTGGATCTTGATCAAATAAAATATTAGTATTTTTATAAAATACTATATTTTCTAGAAGAGCTTTAGCTTCATGTACTTCTGTATCATCTATTAGTTCTTGTATTTCATGTGTCTCTTGGGCTAGGTGCCCCTTTTGATTTCCTCCTCTGTATTGAGGTTATTGTTGGTACTGCTGTTGTGGTGATCTATATTGGTTCTAATATTGTCTAGGTTGAGGCAACCTATTTGGTTGGCCTCCTGAGTTTACCTGATTCATTTGATGTTGATTCCTTGGATTGAATCTGTAGTAGTTGGTACTATGTCCTCCTCTCTTGCAAATTTGACAATACCTATCATTCCACTTTGTTTTGCTTCTTGGAAATGAAGCAACATTCCCTTGTGAATTATCCTTTGAGACTAATGCATTATTACTCATTTCATCCTTCACTAAGTTTTCCACTTCATATTCCTGTAGTATATTAACCAAATCATCAAAATAAGTATCCTTACTTAGGAGTTGTAAGGATGTAACTAGATGTTTGTAATTCTCTAGAAGTGCCCTCAAGATGACTTGAACAAGGAATTTATCTTCTACTGTTTCTCCTAGGGTTAATAACTTCCCTTTTGTATCTGCTACTCTTCTCAAAAATAGTTCAATAGTTTCACCACTCTTGAATTTTAAAGAATGCAATTGTGTTTGTAGATTCAGAATGGTGGCTTTATTTTTCCCTTCAAATATTTTTGCTAAAGTGTTCCATGCATCTGTAGAAGTTCTTTTTGAACTGATATAAGGTTGTATGTCATCTGAAATTGCAAAATTTATGATCATAAGAGATTTTGCTTCTTCTTCCTCATATTTTTGTATATCCCTATCATATTCAGTAGGTTTAGTTTTTTCTCCTTTGACTATGTCCCAAAGATTTTCTACTATCAAGATTGATCTTACTTTATTTCTTTTATCTCCCAAATTTATGAATAAAATATTTAACTCTAAATTTCATAAACTATGTTGATGTAGGATTCCTTATTCCTCCAACTCTAGAAATTTAGAAAAATAATATTTGCAAAGTTTTGTAATCCTAGTTTGATGTAGAATGCCTTATTTCTCCAAACTTATTAATTTTGCAAATATTCAATTTGTTTTGTAAACCCAAATATGCAAATTTACAAAACCCAAATATAATAATTCAATTTCAAAATATTCTTCAAAATTTGATAAAGGCTTCTAAATTCAATATTCTGATTTTCTAAGGTTTCTCTAATACTTATCACTCCAATAATATCTCTAATAATTAACCTTAGATATAATTCAACTTTCTTCCTTATATCTCCTACTAATATAAACCTTAATATCAAATACGTAGTAAATGTTACCTTTACTACTTCAGGCGCTTGAATCTGCTCGAACTAATGGGCGTTGTTCTCCTGGTCAACTTTACTTCGAACTTGATGATAGGTGCTTTGAATGTGCCTTGACCGTGCCTTAATTGCTCTTGCTTCGTGCTTGCTACGAATCTACCTCCACTCCTTACACTGGTGGCTATAAGGGTGCTTCAATTCTCTTGTATAACGTGCCACGTACTGCATACATTATGGAGACTTCTTGACTCCCCTTAGGTGGTGCGAACGTTAGTAGAATTCCTTTTATGAAATGATGTGACACGTGGAGTAATATTCCTTATGTTGGTGAACGTTACTGACTTCTTCTTCAAGCATTAGAGCATTGAGCACTCTTCTTTCCTTACTACGTGCGTTAGGGTTTGTGTGCCAACTCAACCTTTGTGCCAAGTGGCACTATGCTTCCTCTTTGCTCTCGATAGGTGGTAGAGCCTTCTTATGCATGCGCTTCTTTTCCAACGTATGATTTTTCTAGCCTCTTCAACATATTATCACAAGCTTGTCTTCAACGTATTCTTGTTGCCTTTGTCTTCGACGTTTTCTCTACTATCACAAGCTTGGCTTCAATGTATTCTTGCTACCTTTGTAACAACAGTCCATGTGATGTCTCCTCTCTCTTTCCAGTGAAGATGGGTGATGATGAATTCACCCAAGGTTGGCTCCAACTGTAGCAACTCCACTACACTCCAATGGTGGTCCTATGGTGCTTTCTCTGGTGGGTTGTTCACCTTGTTCTTTCTTCTTTCTTCTTGTAAATGTGTTGTCTTTATATTGATAGTGTAGCCTCTTAGTGCTATGTAGAACTTGTCTATTGTAGGTTGTCATCGTCTTGTGGTGGACTGATTTCCAAGCCTATTGAATGGCTTGCTTCTAAAGCACTTTTGTTGGTGCTTATACTTTGTGAATCGATGGACATTGATGATGACCTTTCTCCCTTGTATTCTGCTACTTAAATGATGTTCAATATGGTGGTTATTCCTACCACTCTTTTAGTGGTTTACTTCACCACTACAAACTACAAGTTTGGTGTTTTTAAACACCTTAAATATGCCCTTGATTTGAGAACTCTTTGATCCCACAAAAAATCTCTATTTTGCTTACTAGAAAATGTAGAATAATCTGATTCTACTTATTATAAAACAACATATACCAAAGCTTCTTATTACTCCTTTTAAGTTCTAACTCTAGTTGTTTAATATGTAGATTTTCTACAATAATAATGGTGTCTCTCGCTTAATGCACTCTAAAAAATTTCCTTTTTGCTAGCTCTTAATAGCTCTAAAATTGATGCTCTTAAAACTTCTTAATAAGTGCTTTTAAAAACTTCACAATAACACTTTATATAGCATCAAATTAACACTTTTTTAACTCTTTTGTAGCTCTCCTTCTTGATGGCTTGTCTTCTTGGATTTGCAGCACTACTCCTTTATTTTTGCTGCTTGTGGACTCTTTAATTTGCAGCTATAGTTGCTGCTCAAAATCAGCTTTCTTCACCTTCAAATGTGTGCTAGCTATCTCTAAAATTTGTAGCTCCAAATGCTGCCCTTTCGCTGTTCAAATCTGTAGTAGAACTCTTCCTTAGATGCTACTAAAATATGCTTGAGCTTTGTTGTCCAAATCTATCTCAAGTCTTCTCTAAAATGCAGCTTGCTTTATTCTTTCAATGCTGCCCAAAATTGTAGCTTAAACTCCTCTGATTGTTGCTTACAAAATCTGATTTGGTGATGTCCTCAAAATTCCAAATCTACTACTCTCTTTTGTTGTCAAGCCTTCTCTTAGTTGGCTGTCCAAAGATGCTCCAAAAGCTTCTCCAAAGCTTTTCCAAAATGCAGCTTTGTGCTTCTACTATTTGCTGTCCTGTGACCTTTCGTCTTCTCCTTCAAAAATCAGCAACTTGTGCTTTTACAAATCAGCCTACAAAACTCTTGTGGCTATCTCCAAAATCTCTCAAAACTATGACCTCTACAATATTCTTGCTTTCTTCTAACTCCTTGTCAAATTCTGACTTCAAATCTGACCTCTTTCTCTATCTTCTTTCTCAAGAATCTGGATGTCTTGAGCTCTCCAAAATCTTCTCAAAATTTGACAAACTTCTTGCCAAATCCTTTTTCCTTTTGGGCTTGTTGTCGTATGGCGATAATTATCCCAATCTCTTCTAGTTAGGTGCTCCTTCTGCTTGCAATATTCTACCATAAACTCTACTTCAAATCTTCTCCAATGGTCACTGCTTCAGCTTCTACAATAAGGCTTTCTCTTACCTTTTTCTTTCTTCAATGAAATCTTCTTGAGACCTCTACTCTTGGGTCTTCTAATCCTGCAACCTTCAACTCTCTTAGTCAATGCTTTAATGAAACCTTACCTTGGTTTCTTCAATTTTCCAACTATGGGAAATTCTTCAATGAGATCTTTCTCTTGGATCTCTAAACTCTGCTGCTTCTATCTGCAATAGGACCTTTTGTAGTCCTTCTATCTTCAATCTTCCAATCTTGGAAGTTCTTCAATGTGACATCTTCTTGGGTCTCTATCTTCAATCTGCAATCTTGCAATGAGAACCTTCTTCTTGGTTCTTCTCAATCTTCAATAAGATCTCCTTCTTGGACCTCCTTCAATGTCTACTTTTCTGCAACAAAGAGTTAATCCCTGCACTAGGAAAGCACATAGACTTTCAGGCAATCGAAGATGAAATTATTCTCTATCTATTGTAGGAAGCTTCTCAACTTCTAAGAATCAATATTCTACAACAAAACTTAGACAATAATAATCAGATGTATTCAAAGTTCCAAAAATAATAATCTTCACTAGCTATCTTAAAAACTAGTGGAATCAAATCTATACTGAATCCTGGTCTTCATGGGTTTTCCTTCAACCTATGGAAATATTCTAGCCAAATAATAATCTAGAATATTTACTCTCTTATCAAGCTTATCAATAGGACCTCTTCTAAGGGTCTCTTGATCTCTTTAATGATAAGGTTTATCTTCAAGACCTTTCAATATCCTTCTATTCTGATTTTGCTCTTGGAATAGGTATGTCCTTAAATATCACTAGTTTTCCTTCAACATAGTGAGAAATGCTATCTTCTCTAGTTTCCCTTTCCAGAGGTAATTCCTTTATCTTCTCTGGTTTCTCTTTCTAGAGGTAATTCCTTTATCTTCTCTGGTTTCTCTTTCCAGAGGTAATTCCTTTATCGTTATTGGTCTCTTCTTAACCAATAGAAATCTTCTTTCCTTATCTATATTAGAACTTCTATCAAACAATTCCAAGCCAATGATGTTTGCAAGTGGTAGTGCACAATGGTGATCTGGTTTACAAAGACATGATAAGTTTAGGTAGATAGTAGCAATAGTGGTCCCTTGTGGCTCTGATACCACTGTTAGCTTTTGATAAGTGAATACTCAAAATAATATTGCCACAAGACCAATAATAAAGTTGCAATATGAAGGAAATGATAATGCTAAGAAAATAAGCATATAAACTCAGAATCTATAATATGAAATAACTCAAAGAATGCTAATGACAAATGCTCAAAAATACTATGAAATCTTATTGAATAAAGACCTCAAAATACATCATACTACATCACCTTCCATTGCTTCCATAGATGACTCTCTCTCCTTTGCTATATCTCTTTTACATCAATACATCCATATATATAGAATGGAATGTGACTCTTCATATGGAGGATTCTTGGCCCTCACTCTTCCTATGACTCTTCATCTTCCTACTCTATTGACACATGTACATAGGGACAACTATGCACATTTACATTGCCAAAATATCATTGCACACTTGTGCATTTATTACATTGCATAAAGTAAATACTTTCATCCTAATCTAAGACACTCTTTCCTAATCTATAGATGTACCCATGATGGTACATTGGCATGTACCAAATAATGTAATATATTCCAACAATCATAGCTAGTCAAATTAATGCTACATTTCATATACTATCTATCCAATCACATCATCAATGCATACTCACATGTATTAAATCACCACAAACATACATCATCCACAATCAATACATATCACACCATTATGTATAATCAAAGGTACTCATCATATATCATATAACAAGATGGTCTATACATAGTCAATATCACCCATAGGCTACATGGCATATCTATCATGTTGAACATCGCTACATAAACAACTATCCTAATATACAAAAATGGTGGCACACTCACCGCACCAAAAAATAAGAAGCAAGCCATCTTAGCTCTACTACCCACTTCGAGTCTCTCCATTCCCATCATGTTTTCTAGGAGTCTCCTCAACCCTCCTCAAAACTCCCTCATCACTCTACCCTAGGGTAGATCCCTCTGCCTGTGGTACTATCAACACCTCTACTTGACACACCAATGCAACAATTGACTATGTGCTCCTAATCTGATACAACTATGACTCAAACTTTGTATAAGTTGGGATATATATCCCTTAACTCGCTATTCATAACTCTAACATATCCACCTCCTACCCTCTTTATTAAATAGTCGCTCCACATTCTCCTCTACATTATGCATCCCCTAATCTCAGCCTACAAAGTGGTCACCTCATGTTGAACCCTTTGTTGCTTTACCTCCTCACGTAATCTAGTCATCTCAACTACCATCACCTCACGTTGAGCCCTCTACTACTCTATCTCCTCACATAATCTGGCCACCTTAGCCACCATCGTCTCACTCTAAACCCTCTATTGCTCTACCTCCTCATGTAAATTTTCCACCTCAACCTTCCTCATCTCTCACTCACTTTGATGACTTTGAGCCTCTCCCATCACTCTCTCCAACACAACTACCAATGCATCACACTCCTATTGTAACTCATCTACCTACACCCTAACTCTCTTCGTATTCCTATCTATATCATATGACCCTATCATAGTTGTATCCCTATCAGGCAATGCTTGGTCTTGCTCCACCACAAAGGTATCTCTCTCCTATTTCTAGGTTCTCTCATTGCATAATCATGACATCCACCTGGCGCACCCTATCTCACAACATATAGATCTCATCTAATGAATCCATCATGTTGCACAGATAAATACTCAAGTCTACTTCCATTGTAGCAAGATCATCGATCACATCAACACCCATTTCCACCTCAGCTACATCCACTTCCACCTTATCTACACCCTCTCCACCAACCATAAAAGGTTTTTTCCTACTACCCAAACACCATATCATGCATCATACCAAATCTATATTTATCTCCTCCTTGCTGGCCTCCTCAACTTCCATGTTATGTCCACCTACTACTCCACCTAGGCTACTTGTCCCTATGTCTACTGCTACATCCAAGCTGCTCACACCTTTGTTCACTCCCCTTGAACTACTCCTTGCTCCTACTATACCTCTTGTAACCTACTCTAAGCCCCCAACTACTGTTGTTACTATGTAATTGAATACATCAATCACCCCTCTACCAAGCTCTCATATTTGTGTAGCCCACCATACCTCATACTCTGGTGTCGTACTTGGATCATCTACATTCGAAATTATAATATTTACATCCAATGATGTATCCAAGGGTTCCACATGTGGCCACCTCCCACTATCTCCCTTAACCTTCTAGATAACTACTAGCGAATCAAGAAATCCTTACAATAATCTAAATTGCATCAACACCCGAGTGAAGGGAAAATACTTTGTTTGTATTGCATCCTACCTAGTCACCCATCATCCTCACCTCACATGATCTAGATCAAATTCAATATCACCCCATGATGGTGCACCTCCCCACGGGTGTCAAATAATGTCTTGTCATCTCAACCTATCAAATACCCCTCTATAAAAGAGTGGTTGTCCCTCATTTGACCTCCTCAATCATACCTCCATGTTTTTCCACCATCTCAATGCATATGGCACATTGATCCCATTAGCTCATAAGCCTTGTATGGTAATCCCTCTAGCCTCAACACTCCTATGTACTTTCAATCCCAAATCTATAATAGCAAATTGATCCCCATCCCTCTCTACATCATCATCTATAGTGCATGTAGCTCACTAAATGTCTACACTAATAGTGATGGTACCCATGTAAACTAATGCTCTCACTCCACCATGTTGTATACTACCCCCATCATCCTCCAAGGGAACCTTTATCTAGAAGTATTGGGAAACACATAGTTTGAAATAAGGACCATCACCAGGAAATACCTCAATGATATCTCCTTGTTCTTCCAACAATCCTCATATGCTATGCCTTTGATGCTCACCTTCAATCCTTGCCATCTATATCCAAAATTTCATTGCAGTATGGATTTCTTCTACCTCCTTCCTATGGCAATCACAGTCAATCCCTCTACTGGTAGTCGATATATATAATATATCCTCCAATTTGATAGTCATTTTCCCTATCAAGAAATAAAAGGTGTTTTGATATGGATCCCAATGCTCACATGGCATGGTCAAATACAAATGACCGTAATGCACTATCACCATCTCTACCACCCCATGAAAACCCACATCCCACAACCACTACCTCTCACTTGTCCCCCAAATCTTCTTAAAATACTCAAGCAAGGGATGAAATCAATGCCTTAGATCTATGTCCTTTACCTATTTGACATCAATACTTCATTAGCCATAAAAAAAAATTTTAATTTTTCATACATTTGTATGAAATTTTGTACATCTATACAAAATTCTATACAATCATATGGTTGAAGGTTATAGTGTACGATGCAAGGTAACCTGCGACTGTATAGATATAAGTAGATTCCACTATCCATTTCGCTCATTTGCATGAATTTTTCAAAATTTTGTAAAAATTCCATCACACACGTGCAAACATGCACACACATGCACATGCACCTCAAAAATCATGCCAAAATAAATGCATATGCACACACATGCATCCATGCCACTTCATTTTTTTTATCATTTCCCATGCATCATCTACGTTATGGTTTCATTTCACTATAAAAAGGGTCCTATCATTCCTTTTATTCCTCAAAATTCACAAAAGAGGTTCACATGCTCAACTTACCCAAATTGCACATCCTCTAATGCCTACTTGTATTGCATCCATGGCCATCTTGTCCACCTCAATATCTAATTTAGTCGTGCTCTAATTCCAAACCTCCCTCACTCTCTCCTCTCCTTTTGACTCTCTTCCTTCACCAATCACAAAATAATCACACACCGTGATTCAGCTTTTATAGACGTTTATTATACAGTCGTAAGATACCCTATGATCATATAACACACATCTATAAAAGCTAAATTGCAAGGTGTATGATTCAATTGTGATTGGTTACCTTGTGATAAAAATTAAATTGCTTAAAAATTTTCCAACTAGCCCAAAATGCTACCAATTACCCTATTTTTGTACAAATTCTTCGTTCTTATTCCAATATCATGTGATTGAACATATTCTATCACCCCATCATCCACTTTTTCAAGTGTTTCACTACTGCTTCATATTTTTTCCTTCCATCAAGAGGTAGACATGATACAAAAGTTACCTTACACATGATCAATAATCGAACACTCAACAATGGAAATTATGTTTGTTCTAAAACCTTTTCCAGAGATAATCTCAAGCCCTCCTTTGTTGGGATAAACAAAAGTAAAATTTCTCTTCTCAACAATATTCCAATTCAAACAAACATTTGACTGGCCCAATGCCTGATTTTATAGGTTGATCATGGATGCCCTTCATTGAAGTAGTAGTCGTAAGACCACTTGCAAATGAAGCACCTAACACAAATATTCCAAGGGATGAACGGTTCATAAAATTAGTTCAAGTTTAATAATGCATCAAAGGTAAAGTTTTAAAAACATGCATCCCTTCCATAATTGGGGTATTTTACATTGATCATGATAACAAGGTAATATTTCATCTATTCTCCCAACAATCATTGCAACATGATAAAGGTCGTAATCATCCACAATCACTCATCACAAATCCTTCTCCAAAATCAATCCACCAATATAGTGTCATAAGTTTTTGCATTGCACCATATCTTCACACAATGTAGTATAAAAAATGGTAAAATGTAGACACCCAAAAGTTGCACATTTCCACTATTCCCATCATCATGGCTAATCAATTTGCAAAGCCCATGAAACTCATAGTCAAATTCCACCCCATGGTCAATATGATTCTTGGCCACCTCACCTAGTCTACTCTTTGACTAGTCTAGCCTCCACCTCATCCATCTAACCTAGGGTCAATATAAGTAGGGTTAACCTTAACCCTTGCTCCACACATCTCCCCATAAGCATTTAGGGCCTTAAAATGGTTTTGAAGACTTTTGGATCCCAAAGCATGGGTCAAGGGTGAGTCACCCTCCACCTCACCCAAAAACTCAACAACTAACCTAGGGTCAACCTACTCTTTTAGTCCTTGGTTGATAAGGTGCTCCCTCTTGCTTTTTGTTGAAGCTTTTTCTTCCTTTTGCCTATTTGCAGCTTTTTTGTTGTATCCCCCTATACCTTGGGGTTGTTCTCCTCTTGATTCACTTACTATTTTTATTTCTATTATGTCTCTCATTGTAAAATATTCAAGATCCTTTCAAAATCCTATCTTTTCCTACCTAATAAATAAATAAATAAACAACCTAATCCTAGTAAAAATTAACCCTTGTTCCATTTCAAATCCTCATGTGCATTTAAATCAACAAATGATATTTGAGGACTTTTGTATTTCAAATCATGGGCCAAAGGCGATTCACCTTCCATATCACCCAAGTCAACTCCCAGCCCTAGGTTAATACTACTGCAATTAGGATTTAACCCTAACTCCATTTCACATCCCCATGCTCATTTATGATATGTAGATGGGTAAGAGATTCTCTCACCCAAATACACTTATGAGGTATACCACATTAGGGGACACCTTACAAGGGATACCTCATAGGGGATACCTCATAAAGGACACCTCATGGGAGACCTCAACCCCCCCTAACCTCTCCAAATTTTATAGAGGCTTATTTCCTCCATTTCAAAAAATCCACCATTTGCATACCTAAACTCTGTCAAAAACCATCTAGGTTGCACTACATTCGATCACCCACTTTGCCATCATTCTTCATCAATCACCACATCAAATTTCTTTTTGCACCCTTTTTGTATCCCAAAATTGGTTTGTCTTGTAGGTTTTGAAGGTGACCCTATGAAGACAAGATTTTTGACAGTAGTAGAATGTCATTTTGAACCACCCAAAACTTGACCAAGATATCACAATCAGGGTTACAAGGTCCCCTACAACCCAAAATGGTCACACCTTAAGGTGTGACCCTTTTCAAGGATCAATTTCAAACATCATAAGGATAGAAAACCCTCCCATATTGTAAGTAACACTGTTAGAACTAATTTTGTAAGTATTTTTATAACTTTTGTAATGAATTAATTTCATTTTGAGTCTTTTTGTTTATAAACATGAGGGGTATGATCACGACAAGCCCCTAAATGTTCTAACCCCTTTTGAAGGTCTTACAAGTTTTGAGGATAGGTCAAACTGATAGTGGCATATAAGCAATAAGCCCACTCTCCTTTGAGGATCTCTGAGAAGACCTTTTTTTTGTTGTTGATCCTGTCACTGGAAGAGGGGTTCTCACCTCTCAAAACCTTGTTTTGTGGCCTTAAAAGGCTCTTTTGTAAAAGTGACTCCATAATACTGATTTTCCATTAGTTCATTCTCTTTTTTCCATCTTGTCATTCACTCCATAATTTTATACATATTAAATGGAAAACATTGTTGTTATTTGAATTCTCATGTGTTGATTGATTACACACTTCCTTGTAATGGTTATCATTGTATTTCAATTTGAATCCCTTAGAGTCTTAAACTTCAAAATTTAATTTTTCATGTATTTAATTTCTATAATTTAATTTCATGTACTTAGAATAGGTTAGAGTAGATATTAAGGATAGTAGGAAGTTGACCTAAATATGGAGGTTGGAGAGAGCCATTGGCCCTTCCTTCTAATGGACTATTGAAAGACTAGAATTGGGTCACATCATGAATTAAATTAGAAGATGACCATTCTTGATTCAATATTTACCTTTATATTTTATAATTTATGTTTATTGAGTTCTTTTTTATAATAAATATAATTTTTTACATATAATTAACAAGTTTTATATCACTTATTAAAAAAAAATTATAGAAAAACATATGTTTGCTATTATGAAATATCTTTATTTTTATAATATAATAGAGATATATATTTTTAAATATTTATTACTCATTTATAGTAAATACCAAAGTTTAATACACAATTAATAATTAATACATTTGCACCAAACCCAAAAGGAAAAACTTGAAGTCATAATGTGTGGAGTACAACTAGCAAGGAGAAAATTTATCCAAGGATTCATAGATTTCAATTGAAGCAGTTTTCATTAAAGTCACACGAGTTTCAAAAGGTGAAAGTGGGAAGAGTAGCAAACAAGACGGAGTTGGAAAGGAAAATGGCTAGACTATCCAGGTCACAGATTGTGTCTAATCGTTGGTCATTGAGATTTGGAATAGGAACATTGCAATGTTATTCTTTGGTCATATTTTGTAAATTGGTATTATAATATCTCACTCTATGTAAATAGGTTTTGGGACCGTGTATAAAAAACCTCTTTTTTGCCATTATCAAAAATAATAATTAATACATTTGGTATTACCTCATGTACCCCATATCCAAATAAAATTTATATGAACTATTTTCAATTGACTTTTATATAAAATATATCTATTTCTTTTCTTTTTCTTCTCCATATGTTAATTTTCCTCTATCAAATACTACAAGGTGATTTCCATCCAAGTACAAAATATTGGAGATCATTAACTCAAATAAACCATGTCCAAGCATTTTTTCATAAATTCTTTTGAGCTTTACTTTCTATCAAAGATATCTCTTAGCTCGATCTTATTTTTTTGAGCCACTACTTTACCTCTATCAATCCTTGATGTTGCCTTCCTATCTAAGATAATTTCTTAGTTCCATCCTCTTCTTTTCTTGTTGTTACTTTGCCTAGTCCTTGTTTTAACCTCTACTATTAAGTGAAATAAACCTTATCCAAACAAATTTTTAATGAGTCATTTTTAATTACCTTTTCATTAAATATATTTCATAGCTTATCATTCTTTCCTTCTAGATGTTATCCTTCTTCTCTAGAAACTAGCAAGCCAAGTAATTCACTCACTTCCTAGAGCAAATTGCTTGCCAACATTTGGAAGGGTAAAAAAAAGGCGGAGGTCCTAAGAATAATACTTTGAGAGCAATATTTTAGCATTTAGTGGCACCATAACTTATTTTAAAATCCTTCTAAGCTTGTTAGAGGCATATTTAGAGGTATGTAACATTTGGAAGTGCATTATTTTGCTAAAGATACCTCCAAAATTTTGCTTATACTAGGAGTAATAATTTCTCACCTAAGGTAACTTAGGGGTAAACTCTTACTATAAACAGGAGTCATGGGCTCCGTTGTAAACATCCTTTGCCCATGATAATTCAAAACCAACTCTGTGAAACCTACATTGCGCTTTGTATCTCATGAAATTTGTAAGAAATTGATAAGTTTTTTGCTTTCCATAATCGATACTATCCTCTTGGCTTTTAAAATATGTGGTGATTGAGGCATGCCCCTTTTTTCTATCTTGTCATCCACTCTATAATTTTTTACTTAATGGAAAACATTGTTGTTAATTAAATTCTCATGTGTTGATTGATTGCACACTCCCTTGCTACAGTTACCATCGTATTTTAATTTGAATCCCTCACATATTTAAACTTCAAATTTTACTTTTTATGCATGTGACTTCCACAATTTAATTCCATGCAATTAGAATAGGTTAGAGTAGGAATTAGAAAGGATAGGAGGGTATCAACCTAAATTTAGAGGCTGGAGGGAGCCTTTAGCCCTTCCTTCCAATAAACAATTGAAAGACTAGAATTGGGACACATCATTAATTTAATTAAAATTCAAGATCATTCTTGATTTAATATTTACCTTTATATTTAATAGTTTATATTTATTTATTTCTTGTTTAGAATAAATATAAATTTATACATATAATTAATAATTCACGTATTCAATTTGTGAATACAAAATAAAGCAACACCAAATACAAACTATGAAATGATAAATAAGAAAAAGTAACACAATGATTACACAATATAAATAAACTCTTTTATTATTATCGGTAGATCTCAAGTGTTACAATCAGTGTGCTCCAAATGTGGGGGTTTATATTGCTTATTTCTTTTGATACAATTGTTATATGTACTAGGTTTCTTCGAAACTCTAATTAAAAATAATGGTGGTGCCTTCACGCTTGATTCGATCCCAACAAATTCATGGGTGGGCTTGCGTATCCTATGCAGGGCCACCCGAGCTTCAACAAATTCCAAAGAATGTAGTTCTTACACCTATACACAACCAACAATAATAAGGATTAGTAATATATGTTAGGACTCCACTGTGTGAGACCCTCACGAGAAATAAAATCACTAAACCCTAATATTGCAATGAAAGATTGTAAACAAAGCATAAAAACATAAAATAAGTGCAATGAACTTTTTACCCTTTTAATGAACCTATTGTATCTATTTTTTTCTTATATAAATACTTCCAGTGAGGGTTGCGAATATTCCCTAATGGCACCCGAGGGTCGTAGGGTTGCAGATCTAGAATGGGAAATGCCCATGGGTACTTGGTGCTAATCAAAAATGCCTAGAGGTGCTCGGTGGGCTTTGGTGGGCACTCTGTAGACTCCAGTGGATGCTTTGCAAACTTTGGTGGATGATCAGGAAGCTCTGGAAGGCATTCAATGATTGAGGAAAAGGTTGTAGAACTAGATCTAGTTTGCACAAGGAGGGCTATGATGAATGCAAAATATGCGAATGGTGACGATGGAGAGCGAGGATGAAAATGATATGGTTAGGGTTTAAGACCTCCAAGGTGAACTTAGGGATATTAGGAACTTAGGGGAGGGCTTAGGCACTCAAAGAACTTAGATATTCCAAGAAATTAGGGGTGTTAGGAAACCCAAAAGTGTTAGGGGTTGAGTTATCAAAATGACTCCTCTTTATAATCTTCCCTTAGACATGTTAGGGTTTCGATGACACAATTTGAGCAACCAAGATTAAAACATGAGGAAGGGTGGAGATTAAATCTGGGAAAATGGTATGGATTAAGGCAAATGAATGGCTAATATTAAAACATGATGGATGGCTAGGATTAATTCATATATATATATATATATATATATATATATATATATATTTATTTATTTATTTATTTATTTATTTATTTATTTATTTATTAAAATATAAATATAATATATAAAATATTAATATTTAAATATATATTAACAAATATATATATATAATGGATGGTGGAGATTTGGAAACATGGATGAATGATAAGTGGATAGATTTTGGTGTCTACAAATACCCATTTTTGTATCGCGTTGCTTGAAACACAATGCGATGCAAAAATACAAGACACCTGGTTTGGCCTATTACAGAAGCAGTTTTCTTTCATTGGGATGCGAAGATGAACATGAAGATAAAAGAATTTTGATTGTATAGCTTACCCCCTCAATTGATGAATGAGTGAAGAATGAATCTCACAAGCCAATTGATAGGTTGATGCAAATAAATGTGCAAATTGTGGATGTGTGATGTAAATGTAGATGATATGAATGATGTAAAAGGATGATATGAATGATGTAAAATGATTCTGTTTTTCCCCAACGAAAAAAGGATATTGTTGATAAATGCAAGTGAATGATATTGTTTTTGCCCCAATAGAGAAAGGATTTTTGCCAAGTGTAAATACCATGATCATGTAAGATGCATCCTATTATGGGAAAATCAAAGTCAAATGTGGTTGCCCCAAGTTGGGAGTGATTCCATGTTGTTGAAGAAATTGCCTTTCGGCATCATTGAAATGCAAAATGATGAAAATGTAAAATATCAGGAACTAATCACCCTAAGATCGAATGATTGCTAGGAGGCCACTCCTAGTTGACTCTACGCAATTCTTGATTGTTGAGGAAAATGATGTAATGTGATTTATCCATGTTTCAAGCCCACGAACAAGGTCATCAATGATATTTGTTGAGTAAATTGGTCTTGACATAGTCTCACTCATGACATGAGGGACCAAAATTGATTTTGTTGTTGAATAGTGAGATATATGATTATGAAGATGAAAAAATGTCCTTATTGTAATTTATTCATCTTACTGAATTGCATGGATGCAAATCACTGCAATATCCAAGGAGATAGAATAGACCACTAGATACGAGGTTCACTTGAATTTGTATGTGAACTTGGCAAATGTGTAAATGTAATGATTTATAAATGAAAATGATGTGGAAATGAATATGTGATGATGAGAAATGCATTTATGATTGAATTTAATGATTTTGTAAAACTTTGCCTTGATTTGGGACATTTTAACATAATTTTGGACAATTTTACACCTTTTGGGTGCAAATAAAAGTTGTGTCCAAATCGATTTTGGTTTTCACAAAACATGACATGGTGATGAAAGTAATGTATGGATGCAATTTGGAAAGATTTTGTGGAGGTAAGCTACCTTTTTGGATATTTTTGATCTTTTGTCAATTTTGACGCCAAACGTCGGTGGGCACCTACCACAAGTGTAAATGCTAGCCAGAGTTTGTCATTCTCGAAATGCAGGGATACATTTCAATGCACATTGGAGCACCCATGGGCGTTTCAATGCACCTAAAACAACTATAAATTGCCTACATAAGGGAAATCATATTCATTCTTGCATTTGCAAATTTTAAAATTTGCATCTGTGTGAGTGGAGTGAAGTAAGGTGAATGAGGTAAAGTGAAGTGAAGTGTTGCAGAAGCTATGGAAATGGAGGGTGGGGATGCTACAGTAGGAGCAGATGTGCATTTTGCTAAGGTAAATGCCTTTGAAGCTCTTTTTTTTGTGCAAAAAAATTGTTGTTTTTTTTTATACTTTGTACAATGTATTTGACATTAATGTGTTACATTGTGTTATGTTGCAGTTGAGGATTTTGGAGGCTCAGTATCGGTTCTCACCTATCATCCTTAGGGTGAGGAAGGCATTGCAAGAGTACCAATGGGATTGGCTTGAGGATGTTGGTCTGGATGGGGTAGTGAAGATAGATGTGGTGAGGGTGGATGGAATCCAGATAGGAGGACCTTTCAGCTCCCTATTGGATTTTACAATGACACTTGAGGATGTATACTACATCCTCAAGTTACGAGTGGAGGGCTTACATGTCAAGGTAGGACACAATAAGGTATATGAGATGAAGCGCATGTTTGGAGATGGGTGGCAGGATGTGGATGTGATGGGTGGAGAGATAACAAACTTGTCCATGTATGTGGACAAGAAGTTAGATGCCCTACCTACATTAGTGATTTTCATGTTGGTCAACATAGTGGCCCCAAACAGTACAGGTTGTTGGTTCCCATGGAACCTTATCAGGCTAATGTGTGATATGATCACTACACCTCAAGTATATGCATGGGCTCCTACTTTATTGGTGTAGTTGTACCAAGAGTTTTATGAGGTGAGGAGGCGAAGGCGAAAGGGGCTAGGGTGCAGTGTACTATTGTAGTGTTGGGGTTAGAAGCATTTTAGTGTGGCTCTTCCTGTGGGCTTGCCTGCTGAGTCATGGGATTAGGAACAACCCTATGTTATGAGATGGTTGGTGGTAGAGGATTTGCAACCAAGTCATCCTTTTTAGATGAGTTAGTGGTATAGGGATATGTGGGTTGGATTGACATCAACTCAGGTGATATGGAGGCCATGGCGAGGTACCATGTGTACCGATGATGGAGAGCAGTTGTGGAGGGTTTGAAAGGCTAGGTGAGTAGTTGGGATGCATCGAAGTGATGTGGAAATAATTCAATTCCCACTAGTGTTGAGGTGTTTTGGACTGAGGTAGGGAGTTCCTGAGGTACCAATGCTCTATAGGCGTCATTGGGATGAAACAGGTCTACCTTGTGCTGAGGCATGGAGAGTGACCTATGAGGATTATGAGGAGATAGATCTCCTCAATGTGGATGATACAAGGACTATTATGGAGTACGATGCATGGTTCATTCCACAACCACTAAGGGTACCAAGTTTGATAGTGGATGGGTGGAATGGGGATGGGAATGAGGTAGATATAGAGGAGGTCGATGAGGCTCCTAAGCATTGAAAGAACCTTTGATCTAGTAGTCGAAGGAGGTGGTATAGGGGTACAAATGAGCATGCACCTAGGATTGGAGGGGATGGATATGGAAGAGATGGCATGGAGGAGGTTCCAAGAGCTGCTAGAGAAGATATATCAATAGAGACATGATGTAGCACACCTTTGAGCTTAGGATGGATATATCTGGTTACTAGAGGATCAATTGATGGAGCACGACATTGGGCTTCTAGATCCACCCTCTTCATCCATATATGATTTTGTTAGGCATAGTGATTCTAGGCATAGCTCTAGGTCTAAGGCTCCTTCGGGGTCACAGGGGTCCTCTTACAGGTATTAAGTAGTACTTAGATGCACTTTTTGTATATGAGCCTTGGTGCTCCATTATATAGCCTTTGGGCATTCATTGTACATGCGATATTTATATATATATATATATATATATATATATATATATATATATATATATATACATGGATTTTACTTTTGTGTTATACTTTTGTGTGAATTCTTTTGTATATGGATGATTAATGCAATGATATTGTGTATAAATGCAAATGTTTTGATGATCATTCATAGTTTATATTTTGCTTGGCCATTTTTAGCATTGTTTTTTAATCAGGGGTATTGAACTTATGGCATGGAGATGGAAGACTCATGTAATGATATGGATGTTGATATGGAAGAAGATATGGATGTTGACATGGAAGAAGATATGGATGTTGATATAGAAGAAGATATGGATGTTGATATGGAAAACTGGTTATTTTTCAAAGACTCATACATACTAGTGGTATCAAAAAAACTCACTAAATACTACCTAATTTCCAAGACCAAATGTGTGTGAATTTGTTTACCGAATCATGAGCATGGTAATAACTTGTGGTAATCAAGAACCAGTGTGTGTACAAGTGAATTCATTAACCCATCTTGAGCAAATTGATATGAAAACATGTTATGGATGAGACTAAGAAGCTATCTTGTCCTTATGTGTGGTTAGAGGTCTCTTTAAAAGAGATGTGTCACCATGCGTGAGCGTACTCCACTACCAGTCAAGCATTTATAGCCCAATGGAGATTAGCTCCATAGTCTAAGAATTTTATCCCTAGGTTTTATGGATGACTACCTAACCGTCTGATTGGAAATATAGTACTATCTTACAACTTGATGATTTGTGTTGTATGATATGTAAAATATTTAGAGGTTTTAGGGGTTTCTTCCTATTCTTTATTTTATTTAGAAACAATGATAGTGGTGAAAACCATTGTTTTTGTAGACTATGTTACATGGTAGAACAATCAAGGAATACCCTTTTCACTTCGAGGTACAACCCAAGTATGGTGTTATCTCTCTTTGACACGAGATTTTTTTAATGTGTCATTATGTTTGGTTCAAGAATATTTAGAGTCAATTCCCAGAACTCAAGATTTTCTTCGTGAAAATTTGTCTTGGTCCTAAAGAAAACTCAACATGTATTTGGAGGTTGCTTAAAACACTAGGATTGGCTGAGTGACGGAAAAAAACACCTAGGGATTATGGACATGTGGCTTTATAAATGATAATTTGACTTTATGGAATGGTGTGATGTAATGGATGATGACTTTGAGGGTGTCCCTAATTAAGGTAACAAAAATTTGTTGGACCAATTAATATCTGAACTAAAAAATGACCCCTAATATGAAATGTGAAATGTGGTTGTGAATGCAATATATGAAATGTAGTTTGTGAAATGAAATGTTTGTAATGCAATATCTATGAGATGCAATGTGTGAAATGCAAGGTGTAAAATGCCATGTATGAATACAATGTGTGAAATGAAATGTGTGCAATGCAATGTTATTTTTGTGTAATAGCCATGTAAATATACATATATAAATCACATTATGCATAGAATGCTCTCAAGTGTATAACATTAAGTGGTTCGGGCTCTTCAACTCCCTCTAGATGCAAGCCTATAAGTTCCTTTACCCACTTTTTGAGTGATAATGTATGGACCTAACCAATTAGCTACAAATTTATCACAAAGATGTGGCAATGCATTAGTATTTTGTTGATTCTCTTTAAGAACAAGATCTCCTATTTGGAATTCATGTAGATGAACTTTGGCATTGTAAGAACATTTTAGGTGGTCTTGATAAACTTGTAAATGCTCTAAAGCATTGACTCACCTTTCATCAAGGAGTGTGAGTTGGTCAAGACATGATTGTCTAGTAGTATCGTCATCTATGAATTCTTGCAATGAAATTTTCAATGAGGGGATCTCAAGCTCAAGAGTTATGATTGCTTCAAATCCATAGACCAATGAAAATGGCATTACCCCAGTAGGCATGTGGATGCTTGTTCAATAATCTCATAATACCAAGGAAATTTGTGTATGTCAATCTCTATGATTTTCATTGACTAATTTCTTGAGATTAGCAATTAAGGTCTTGTTGGTAGCCTCAGCTTGTCCATTTGCTTATGGGTAATAAGGAGTCGAGAAACTGTGTTGGATATTATATTTCTCGCAAAGTGCTTGAAAATCCTTGTTCTTGAAAGAATTACCATTGTCAAAGATGATTTTAGAGGGAATACCAAAATGACAAATGATATAATGAAGTATAAACTCCATAATTCGAGGTCCTATTGTACTGGTTAGAGGAATTGCCTCAACCCACTTTGTGAAGTATTCAGTGGCTGTGATGATGAATGTATGTTGTTCCAAGGAAGGAGGTAATATTTTGCCAATTAAATAAAGATCCCATTGTGAAAAGGGCCAAAGGCTTTGAATAGGCTATAATGCTTGTGATGGCACATAAATTAAATTAGCATGATTTTGACATTGCTTACAATGTTTGACATAAGTGCAACAATCACGTTCCATGGTGGGCCAACAATAACCCATGCATAAAATACGCTTTGTAATGGCCATTCCACTAAAATGAACACCAAAAGTACCTTCATGAGCTTCAGCTATGGCTCTTTGTGCCTCAATAGACTCAAGACAACAAAGGAGAATTTCATCATAACCACGTCTATACAACATGTCCCAAAAGATAGTAAAATGATATACCTTTTGCTTGAAAGTGTGTTTAGTAGTCTGTGACATATCTTATGGGAGTGTTACAAACTTGAGAAAGGTGATTATTTGGTTTGACCAAGGCTCATATGGTTTCGAATGGATAAAGCAAACATCCTTTTCATCCTTAGATTCATCATAGATAATTGCAGACTTAGAGATTGGTGTGATAATGAGTGATTGTACCTCTCCTTTAGAGTTCTTTGGAATTAATGATCCTAGAGAGGCCATTGCATCTGCAAATCTATTAGTCAAACGTGGCAAACTATCAATTTTATACCAATTAAATTTGGCAAGCAATTTCATTGCTACTTCATGGTAAAGCTTTATGGTAGGTTCTTTGCATTGGTATTATCCATTGATTTGTCTAACAAGTTGAGAATCACCAAATATCTTGATATGCTTTATACCCATAACTACAGCTGCTTGAAGACCTAATATCAAGGTTTTATACTCTGCATTATTGTTTATGCATTGGAAGTCAAGTTTGAATGATAAGGGGATAGGCACCCCCTATGGTGTATGAAATACGACTCTAGCACCTTGATCTTTTTTGCACTTAGAACCATCAAAGAATAGTGTGATATCGACGTCTTCCTCCAAAATGACATCTTCTTCTTGTTTACTGAAAGTATTGATCGAGTCATCTAGGAGCTCAATAATCAAGGGTTGAGTACTAGGAAGTGGAGCTTTCGCAAGATAATTGTTGTAACCTGACATTTAATGGATTTTTGGCTAATAAACTCAAGATCAAATTCAATTAATGTTTGAATTTCTTAGTGGCAAAAACCATTGCTAAGCATAATTTTTCCATGTAAGCATATCTAGTTTCATAGCTTACCAATGATCGACTAATGTAATAGACAAATTGCCCTTGATTGTTTTTCTTATTTTGTGCAAGCATTGTCCCTAATGCAAAATTTGTTGTTGAAACATAAATATGAAATGAAATCCCTAGACGAGGAGGATTTAATACTGGTGGAGAAGCTAGGTATTGCTTAATGTCATCAAAGGCTTTTTGGCATTCATCTGTCCATGAAAATGTCACCCCCTTTTGTAATAGGTGATTGAATGGCCTGCATGTGTCAGAAAGTTGCATAATAAAATGACAGATCAATTGAATCTCTTCTTGCAAGCTACACAATTCCTTTAATTTTTTGGGGGGAGGCATATCCATGATGGCCTTGACTTTATTTGGGTCCACCTCAATGCCTCTTTTGGAGACAATGAACCCTAGTAGTTTTCCAGAGGCCAAAGACACATTTCTTGGGGTTCAACCTTACATTGTGCTTTAAAAGCCGATCAAAGACTTTTTCCAATACACCAATGTGCTCTTGTCGAGTTTTATATTTTGCCAAGAGATCATCCACATAATATTCAATGATCTTATGCATGTAATCATAGAAAATGTATGTCATGGTATGTTGATAAGTGGAACTTGTATTTTTGAGACTGAAGGGCATCACCTTGTAACAAAAGGTCCCCCAAGGTGTAGTGAATGTTTTTTTGTGTTGATCATTAGGATTGATTCAAATATGATTATATCCTAAAAAATCATTCATGAGAGAAACCATTTCATAGCTAGTGCAAGTGTCGATAAGAGTATCAATGTTTGGAAGAGGAAAATCATCCTTAGGACACGCTTTGTTAAGGTCTCAAAATTCAATGCAAATGTGCATCACTCCATTAGGCTTGCAAATGGGTACCATGTTTGAAAGCCACTCAGGATAGTCAATGGGGACAATGAAACCCACATCTAAAAGATTTTGAAGCTCTTCTTTGACTATGAGGGTCACAATATGATGCATCCTTCTAAGTTTTTATTTTATCGGCTTAGCATAATAATATAAGGTGAGATTGTGGACAACCAAGTTAGGGTTAATGCCAGGCATGTCCTTGTAGGACCATGCAAAAATGTCCTTCTTCTTGAGGAGAGCAATTAATTGCTCTTGTTCATATGTGTATAAACTTTTGTCAAGTTTGACAATTTAGGGATTTTCTACATCTAAAATAAGGTTCACATCGATGGTATCTTCAATAGACATGTGAGAACCTTCCTCAAGTTGATGGGGCATTGGGATCAAATGAATGTCATCTATGATTATCAAACTCTTCTGACTCAACCTTATCTATGTCTGCTTAGAAAACCTCAGGACCTGAAGGTGAAGGTGAATGTGAAGGTGGAGGTGATGGAGAAATGTAGTTGGCTAAAGCTCTTAATAATTTCTTGGAAAGGACAAATTTGGAAAAGGATGGTGGCAATAAAATTCAGTCCATATCAATAAGGTTCATGTCAATTAGAATTGGCTTTACCAAATCGTATAGATTACGAAGTGGGGTGAATATGTCAATAGGATTCATGTTAACTTAAAGGGGGAAGGTGGATGGTTGGCAAATGTGAATGGATGTGTGGATCCTATCTACTAGAACTGATGCTAGAGCTTTGAAAATCTGAACAACAGTAGGAAACACAAATAGAAAAAAGCCACGCACATGCAATGCAAAATTTAATTTTTTTAATTTGTTATTGTTTTTTATGATATATATATATATATATATATATATATATATATAAATTTATGTACATATGTTACAAAATTGTCCAATGATGTGGATTAATGAAGTGGAGGGTGTGGTTCATCGGTTGGTTTGGCTCACTCTTGTGGAAGAAGCTTGCAAATTATGGGTTGATGGATGGGGAACATTCTGAGGTAAAACTCATCATTTTCAGTGTGTGGAATGATGGGGTATGATTCCTCTTTAGATTCATTAGAAGCTATTGACATGACGTAAAATTATTCATAGAAATCATCTTCAGATTCATTGGTGTGATGAATATCTTCTCTTGAATTCAAATGTAAACTTTGGAAAGCTTGTTCAAGAGAAGTAGATGAAAGTGGATGATATCCTAAACCTGAATGGTCATGCGCTTCTCGATATGAAACATCAATAATTTTGTGCATTCGCTACTCATGTCATCCTAGGCCATGTCCTTGCCAATTAACTATGTGAAAATATCGGGATGGAAAACCTAATACATGTTGTTTATTGGTAGGTGTTGGTTGCTTGGGTTCATCTAGGGTAACTAGATTGGATGATGAATCAAGTCCCCATACGCAAAATTAATGTTATTAGGCACTGAAACTATGCTATATACCACTCTTATAGATAAGGGTGGATCACGTGGGTGATCGTAATCCTTAGTAATTTGAATATTGAGCTGTGTGACTGTGATGTCTTGGACCACATATTCACCAATACAGTACTCCCACA
Source organism: Wollemia nobilis (assembly GCA_028583015.1). Classification (NCBI taxonomy): domain Eukaryota; kingdom Viridiplantae; phylum Streptophyta; class Pinopsida; order Araucariales; family Araucariaceae; genus Wollemia; species Wollemia nobilis. Next base: position 94,552 of record JAQPPZ010001446.1, read on the forward strand.
TTGGAAGGAGGTATAATATGATGGTTGATCGCCTTGCAAATGAGGCCTTAATCATAGCTTATTTGCATATCAAATTCATATGAAAAAATAAATGTAGACAACATGAATTTTGTAGCCTTTGGAGATTTTAAAGCCTTTGAATATTTCGACACCCCTAGAGATTTTGATGCCTCTAGACAACCCTAGAATATTGTGTGATTATGGAGCTTCTAGTGTTTCAAGTTTTCTTGGTGATTATGGTACCCTTTACATATTTGGCACCCTTGGTATACTGTTGCACTTTTTGGAGTTTTAAAATTTGCTTTGTTGCTTGTTCCTCCTTTTGGACATCAATCTGGTGACCTTCAAGCTGCTTGTTGGATAATTGTTCTTTACAAATTTGAATAGCAATATATCTTTTTTTCTTTTAAAAAAAATCATACATATAAATATTATGTTTATTATTATCTAATGTCTTTGTTTTTCTAATATGCTAAATATATATCTTTCAATATATTTATTACTCATTTATAATATATATCAAAATTTAGCACATAATTAATAATTAATACATTATGATTAAGTGGTATTAGCTCAACTAGTTAGATTCCTCAATGTTTAAAGAGGAAACCATGGTTCAAATCTTGCCAAGTGATACATGGATAATATCCAAGCTTTTTTGTAATACCATTATGTGGTGATGATGTAATATGAGTGGGGCCCATTTCAATCCCATATAACCAATTTGAAAAATATTAATACGTTTGGAAAAAATGTATCATCTTTTAGGAGCTATATCATTAGAAAGGGTTATCCGATTTAGTTGATTCTTAGACCAACTTGTGTGGAATATGAATAGCTTTAAAATGAGTGGTCATATAAAGGAATCCGAGCAATATTGAGGGAGATACAACCCTATGATGTCAATCATCTGGAACAAGGGCAGTGAGAATTTTTCAAGTCGCAAAAATTAAAATTGTAAATTTTTGTTAGCTAGGGTTTAGATGAATGGAAGATCAATGAGGGGATAGGACTTCAGTGAGGCAATACATTCTATTTAGACATAATTTTTCACCTGAGTTTTGTTTCCCTTATTCATCTTAGAAATTTTGCATGCAAATTATTATAAATTTTTAATCAAATATTATATTTGCTATAGGATGTTTTGATAACTTTCAATAGATTTTGAGTTTTACTTTCCTTTTTATGAACATATTTATAATTAAATCCTTAGAATCATATCTAGTGGTAGAGGTTAGTGAGCGCACCTTAGAGAGATCCTTGTTGCTCCAAGATAGGGTAGTTTTGATAAATTTAATGGGTATTGGCCAGGGTGTTCAGCCTTGAGAAAATGGATTGATAGGAGTTGGAAGTCTCCATGAGTGATTCTATCCTTTCTTCCCAAAGCTTTCTTCCTAGTCGTTGTTCTACGAAAGAAAGAGAAAAATCTTAAAATAAGGTCTTTGATTTATGGGAAGATCAGGACACTTCCTTACCCACTGGCATGAAGGATTTTCACCTAAAAATGTAAATCTATTCCTAGTACCAGTCTAGGTTAGGATGTTTGGGTTACCTATTAAATTTTAGAAAATAGATACCTTCAAGGTAATAACCAACACTCTAGAAGAATTCCTTGAGATTTTAGATACTACGAAAGATGGATTCTTGGCTATTTATACTCAGATATTGGTCATGATTGATATAAGTAAAGTTTTACCACAATAAATCATTCCTAAGTATGGGGATAATATGTGGACCCAAACCATGGATTATGAAAATATATATTTTAGTTGTAGAAGATGTCATGAGGTGGGGCATGTTGAGAGATCATGCCCTAAGAATATCCCAGCATAATCATATGTAGAAAACCACAAGAGAAACTTGCAAATGGTTATGGATGAAGATGGTTTTCAAATTCCAAAAAATAGATCTAATTTTTTTTTTAAATAGTGGAGACTAGTAAGGAAGGATATTTAAAGAAATACCAACTCTTTTGAGGCTTTAGCATATGAAGAAAAAGTATATCAAAACTTAGAGGACACAATACAAAAAGTTCAACATATTAAAAAGGAACCGTCTATTTAGTATGATCGTAATTTAAGGAAGAACAATCTCGATGAACCTAAGGAATGTGTCTCATTAGATTTTGAAGACTCTCTTGAAGTACCATGCACCATTCAACAAAAATAAATTGGTAAATAAAATGCAGTATTAGAAGTTAATACCTCTGCCATTAATAATAAAATACTAGAAAATGAGCAGGACAAGTCAAAATCTTCTATAGTAGAGCCAAGAGAGGATAAATATGATGAAAAAAAAATTGTGAAAGAATATTAAGGAATAGAATAATAAGACCTACTCCTAATATAGGCAAGACAAAAAGAGAAAAACCCTCAAATTATCAAGCAAGACCCAGGGAAGCAAGAGCAAAAATAGAGAAAGGAACACAAACTAAGTTGGTTGAACTTCTCTTTATCAAACAACAAAATGATATTGGTAATATGCAGGTGAACTTCTCTTTATCACCAAAATATTCAAAAACATCTTCTATTTTTGCACCTGTCAATTCTTGAAGTATTGCAGTTATATTTTCAATTACTTTGGATAAATGAGCATTTATTTGGAATCCCACACTTTCACACTCACATAAATAAATATCTTTATTTTATTTAGTATGATAATTAATCTCTCTTATATCAAAGTCCACATTGGCATTAAATAAAATTTTGAGCATAGAGAACTGATCTTGTCATTTACTTGAACCAAGTATATCTTTTCACATTAAAATGATTTCATTGCACATTCAATATGATGCTACATAGTAGAAGTGGTTTCTTGAGCGAAAAGTTTCCCCTGCTATCCTATCATGCACATGGTCTAGAATCTTTGAGAATTGACAAAAGGACAAGCTCACCCCTACCCGGAATAAAAATCCCTTGCTCTATAGCTAATCCGAGCAAGTATCCCTAGCATAGGAAGAAAAAGAAAAGTTCAAGAAAAAGAAAAAGGTTATTTTGTATCATCACAACAATATTTCAGTATTTTCTCCAAGTATCAAGCAAAAATACAAAAAAAAAAAAAACAACAACAAAAAAGAGCAAAAGAGAAAAGCAAAAGCAAAATGCAATAAAATCCTTTCCCTACCCATTGAAAATAAAATAAGGGTGAATGAGCTTGAATCCCTGGAATTCTCAATTATTCGAAAACTATGAGGTAAGCCCCATAACAGGTGGTTTGTGCCCAACCCGCTTGGCCTTGGGTAATCCCTAGCGTGGTGATATGTCTGTCACATTAGCGACCTTATTTTGTACAGACCTTTGTTAGCTTATGGATTAGCTAGCTCTTGATAACCTAACTTACATAGTAGTCTGGTATAGTTACATGCATATAAATCATGGTCAACGAACATTCATTTGGTTACGACAAATTACTTGTATCAAATTATCTTGCTCAAAATTGGTGAATGAACAATACAATCGCACACACATTTGTATTTGAGAGATTTTGTATCATTATGATAAATCAAGATCGGCAATGAACTCACATTTGCACACGCGGATCCCTTATAAATCTACATTTGTTTTGAGATAATTTAAAATGTTTCTGTAATTCTTTTCGGAATAATTTTACCCTCTTATTTCAGAATTTTTGTTTGTATAAAAGCAATTACATACATCTTTTCACAAAAATATAATATATATTTTCAAACAAAATTTTCATATTATTATTTTTCTATTTATCAAAGGTCAAAAATTCATCTTGCAATAAAACCAACAATTTATTTTCTTCTTTGGATTTCGCGATGATGGTATAAGTCTATACCTATAATTCTATGCCTAGCGCAAACCATTGTTCTAATTTTATTTTCCATTTATTTTAAAACCAAATTCATCAAAACATATGACTTGCATCATTATGTTACACAATTATGCTTTACCAATGAACGAACACCTATTCTATTTCATGTCATTATGTTCAAATTCAATTTTGCAACCATGGTATAAATTCTAAGGAATTTTTCAAAATTTTATCACACTTAGGAATTTATGCCTAGCAAAATTATATTTCTTTTCGTATCTCATGCATACTATTTTTATGAAAATCTGAAAACAAATCATCAAACCATCATTATCTCCATCATTACAACACAAAGTCTTAAGACAGTCTCTTAAGCACTCTTTTACTTTTAAACAATATTTCTATACTGGGATTAGCTTGATGACCGAGTGAGCGGTGACTCCATGAAATGGTCTATAACAGCGACAATGTCCTTTGAAATTATTGTTAGAAGTCTCTTTTTATCAAATCACACCACCACAACCAATTGTTTACATCAGATTATTTCATTTAAAATCTTACAGCATGACATCAAATTATAATATTTCAAAACGACATAATTACATGAATCCTCAATCAAATAAGCCAACAATTCAAACATTAAAGCATCATAAAAACATATGAACAAGTCATATCATCAGAAACAAGATCATATATATATATATATCCAAAAAATTATATACATCATATCAAAACTGGATTGGTATGCCACAATCTATACCTTGGCATACTCAATCCTCTTAAACAATCTCTACAAAATCTATAGTCCATAGACACCTAGCCTCGAGAAGCCCTCGAGCTCTCAACCTCATCTCCTCCCCCACCCTAACATGGAGGAGGTGGTCCCATAGAGGTCCGGGATGTATCTCGGGTCCTCATCGTCGATCGGGAGGATGTCCTCATCGATCCCAGCCTGATTGGTTCTGCAATGTTGGCTGGCAGCTGTACCCTCTGGCCCTCTGGAACCAGCTGGAAGTATACCCCCTAGTAGAATGTGGTCTGCATCATAGACCACACTAGCTCATCCCTGCTCACCCCTTCGCTCCGTGCCCTAATCCATGTAGTCACATCTTGTAGTGTCCGTACCTGCGTCCTCAGCTGAGTGGCCTCGTCCTGTAGTGACTGCACCTGAGCTTGAAGGTGGGCAGCCTCAACCCAGAGAGTCGTCGTCTCGTTGCTCTCCCCTACATCCACACCCTTGCCCTTATCGGGCGATGGTGGTCTCTCCCCCTGCTATGAAGGGAGTCTCTCCTCCCTCCGCCCTGTCTCCTGCGACCTCTGTGGAGCCCGTGCCATCCTCTAGCGTATCTCCGATGGGATCCACTGCTGCTCTCTCCCTCTGCGACCCCGCACTACCTCAATAGTAGCCTACCATCACCTCCCCATCTGGTGCACCGTAGCGTGCACTGGACCCTACGCCCTCGTCATCCGAGGAGGGCGGATGCCTGCGTACCAGGCATCGTACCCATCCGCAACCTCGGCATCATCACCATCCACTGGCTGGATGGGGGCATCGTCCGCATCCTGACTCCAGAATTACTGCATATCAAAAGCCCCGCTCAGTGTAGTACTATCCCAAATAGTCCGAGAGTACTCATAATCCCTGAGAGACGGGATCCCCTGTTGTAGACCAAACTGTTGTAATACCCGATCATAGCGGTGGAGCTCTACCTCTCCCCACTCCATCCTTAGATAGCAGACTCGCCTGATGCAAGCCAGCTCCTACCCATCCTCTGCCCACCCGGGGTGCTCTCGCCATGGCCTCTAGGTGATCTGGTCTGGGATGAGGTCATCCAACAACCTTTGTGACATCGATAGATCTATCCGTCGCTGTGACCCTCTTTGTAGCCACCAATAGAAAACCCGGGGTCTCTCCCGGTCAACCCCTATCAATGGGAGCCCTATCGGCCTTCGCACCGCAATGTGCTCCCAGCACCAAACCTGCAGCAGCGATGTCAAAACCAGACATCAACCTCCCTTGTATACGACCCCGTGCAGGATCTTATACAAGCGACAAAGAACAAAGCTGCCCCATGAAAATTTGTACCCGTGGTCTCTCATGTCGTAGACTATGTCTAAGAGCATCCACGGTAGTCTGCATCTGCTCTGGTGGCACAGCAGTAAGCCACCGATAACTCCTGCCAAAACCTGAGTCAGCCTAGATACCCTAGGCATCTTTCGTAGAGACTCAATGTTCACTCCGCCCTTCTCCAAGGTAAAGCTAGGGTCTCCAGTGAGCCTCATCATCGCCTGGCCCTGATTGGTCGTAGGCGTCATCAGTCGTCCTTGTATGGGGATCCTCATGATCCTCCATACGTCCTCTAGAGTGGGATACATCTCCCCTATCGGTAACCGAAAGCAGGACGACCTCGGATACCACCTCTCTGCTAGGGCTGTCAATAGCCCAATGTCAGTCGACACTTATGGCATCTCTGCCACATGCTGTAGACCGACCAATCCAAGTCAGTCACGCTCTGCCTAGTCAAGCGTGGCTATGTCGTCTCTTAGCCCACCGTATTTCCATTCTCGGCTCTTTAGTAACCCCTTATGCAAAACAAACAATAAAACAACAAAATCATTAATAAACCAATCATTAACATCAAATTAAACAACTTAAAATTAAGTTCAAAATGATATCGTCCACCATTGGATGATATCGTCCCCAATTGGGCAAAATCGTCTTTTGTGAGGATGAAATCGTCTCCTATTTTGCAACTTGGGAATCACCCCTTGTTGGACGAAATCGCCCCTACTTCGTCGATTTCGCCATCAGACGAAATCGACGATCTAGGGACGATTTCGACAAAATCGAGACAATTTTGTCCCGATGACGTCGACGACCCTAAAAACGGCCGCGATGCCCCAAACAATTAAATTTAAATCAAAAAAAATTACACCAAGTTAAATTAAACCTAATCTACTAGGATTAGATCCTTACCCGTAGCCCGCACCGGACCTCTGTCTCTCTGTGCGCTGTCTCCACAATTTTTCTCTCTATAGAACTTTGGAACAGTAAAAGTGAATAGTAAAAATGAATTAGGGTTTTACCCTATTTTCTTAATTTTATTTTTAAAAAAATCAGAATTTTAAATTTTGCTTTTTCGCGTTTTTACCTCAAACGTTCAATTTGGGTAAAAACACGGAGGGGGCACCATAGTCAGTATTCGTACGATTCGACCAAAAATCGTCGTCTAAAAAATTAAGTACATTTTTGCTTTCTCGTAAAACGGGAAAAACTCGTCTTTAACGCATTTTCTTCGAAAAATTCGCTAAAGAGGGGGCAAAATGTAGCACCCTAAAATTGGCACGGTTAAAACATTAGTAAAAAGATAAAATATTAAAATTTGAATTTCAACCCCAAACTGCCCGTTAAACCGCATTTTACCCGCTTTCCCCATTTTTCGTGCCATTTTTAGGATTTGTTTTGACCGTTGGACGATATCGTCTCAGATTAGACGAATTCGTCCCCTATCTGACGAATTCGTCTGGAACAGAACGTCCAGACGATTTTGTCCCAAAACTAAATTTTCATAATTAGCTTTTGTTTCAACAGCCTCTCCAACTCGGGCAGAAGCGTGTCTGCGCAATTGGAGATTTCCCTGTTGGAGATCTCCCAGATTGGGATGATCCCCAACCTCCCAAACCTCTTCCTAAGCCTATATAAACTAGGATTTTCTAGTTTACCCCCTGACCCTGACCCTACCTGAACCCCTTAGCTGACAGATTTAATTCCTTATTCCCTCGTACTACTGTCTGTGTTCTATATTTTTCATTTTTATTGCAGGAACTCTACTATTTTTAGTCGAAGCTAGCTTGGATCGTCTCGAATGATCTTGAACGATTGCGGACGATCTCGTACGATTGGAGGCGATCTTGACTGTAGTCCAGATTGGGAGCAGTCCAAGTTCAGAGTTTGCATTTTCTTAGCTTTTTTTGTATTTTTCATATAAGACCTCTGTACTATTTTAATTTATTATGTTTTATGCATCTTGGAGTTCACCTCATTTAGCACAATCGCATGATAAAATTAAAATCAACTATTAAAACTACTGCATTTCCTTATTTTTTATTAGAATCTATTATTCAGGCATGTTTGTTGTTATTTCTACCCTTATCCTTTGTTTTTGCACTTGCATATTTGGTATTTTGTATTTGTTTTTGTGATTGCAGGTTTCTGATGAATTCGTCAGATTTCAGACGATTCTATCTGATTTCAGACGACCTCCCATGATTTGGGACAATTACGTATAAACTGAGACGATCTGAACTGCTACAAGACTCAGAATCTCCACCAGACATCCGAAATCAGGTATGACACCTTTTGTTAGCATATTCTCTGTTATTTGCATCCATTTCTATTTTTTGTATTCATTTAAATCAGCATTGCCATATAGAATAGTTTAGATTCATATCAGTCAAACCTAGGAGTTGAATGGTTAAAGCACGAAATGAACACATCAAACACACTATCAACATAGGCGTGGAAACTGCCATTCAAAAGTTTCCTGGTGAACCCACCATCCGTCGAAAATTCACCCTTATACACCTCCTCCGAGAGGTGGGACCTTTAAAGAGCCTCTCAGTCTGAGGTATTGTCCCATCCTTTTCCCATCCCCTTTTCGAGCACGGATCCTATAGCCTGAAGGTAAGGATGCAAAAAATTTGGAGCGATACAGAGGCCAATAACCCCTAATGAGACATGATTACCATATCATGGAATATAAGGGGTGCTAATGCCCCCTCAAAGTAGAGGTGTATTAGGGACCTTTGTTTAAGTAATAAGCCTGATATTCTTTGTATCCAAGAAACTAAAATAACAAAAGAAGAAGTTTCAAAAACTATGAAAGCATTATGGGCAAGATGTGAATGGGATGCTATGGAATCTGAAGAAGCAACATGAGGATATCACTAGCTAATAAGAGTTATAATGGTGGTAAGTGAATTCAAAAAAATATTATATTTTAAATATGAGCATATGTGGGAAGACCATCCTTAATTTGTTGATATGATAGCACAAACATGAAATTCTTCAGGAAATGGTGGGTTGTATGCTTTTACAAAACAAATTAATTCTATGACATCTAAATTAAAAGAATGGAACAAGAATACTTTTGGAAATATTTTTGAGAAGAAAGAACTAAAAGATAAACCTTAAAGATTCCAAAAAGGTGAGCATAATAATCCAAACTCAAAGAAAAGAGATTTGCCTAGTGAATATCATAATATTTTGAGTAAAGAAGAGAAATTTTGGAGATTAAAATCAAGACAGACTTGGTTAAAAGGAGATAAAAATACAAATTTTTTCATAGGATGACTATAATACAAAGATAAACATCCAAAATTAGTAGAATTAAATCAATAGAAGGGGTTTGGATTGAATATTAGAGTGAAATTAAAAAATAGGTAAAGTTTTTTTATCAAAATATTCTATAATCAAAGGAGGTTGAAGTTCTTAATGATAAACTTCTTCAAGATGTACCTTCAGTTCTAGTGAATGAAAATAGTAGCAAATTGATGGAGCCTATTACTCTAGAAGAATTTCATTTAGCTCTATTCTCTTTTAATAAGGATAAATCCCCAGGTCCGGATGGGCTCTCTACAACATTTTACCAACATAATTGAGATATAGTGAAGGATTATATACTGGTGGCAATGGAATAGTTTAGGGTAAAACAATACATACCTTATAAAAAATGAAAAATATCTTACCCTAATTCCAAAAAAGAAATATGTTGAATCATTTGATTATTTTAGACCCATAAGCCTATGTAATATGGCATAAAATATTATCTTCAAAGTGATGGTGAATCGATTAAGGTCATTGTTAGACAAAATTATTTCAGAAGAACAAGGAGAATTTGTGAAAGGGAGACAAATTCTAGATGGGATCATAGTAGCTCATGAAGTTATACATTCAACAACTTCAAGAAAAGAGAAAGCAATGATCTTAAAACTTGATATGAGTAAAGCCTATGATAGGGTTAAATGGGATTTTCTTTTTGTAGTTTTAGAAAAGTTTAGATTTGGGAAGAAATGAGTTAGATGGATTAAAGTTTGTGTCTCTATAGTTTCTTATTTAGTGTTGGTCAATGGGTTAGTAACATAATATTTTAAAGCCAAGAGAGGTCTTAGACAAGAAGATCATTTATCTCCTTATTTGTTCATTATTATGGCAAAGGTTTTTAGTAGGAACTTAAAGAAGGCTTACAAAGATAGGATTATAAGTGGACTTAAGGTTAGTAATAACATTGACAACATCACCCATCAACAGTTTGTAGATGATACAACCCTTTTTGGAAGGGCAAGAATAAATGAGGCTAGAGATTTGAATAAATTTTTAAAGGAATATGAAATAGCATTAGGGCAAAAAGTTAATATGACAAAATCTAAAATTTACTTCCTTAACACTCCAACTAATATTAAAGCAAGAATTTGCAGGTTACTTCAAATGGAGGAGGCAAATTTGCTAGCAACTTATCTAGGGATGCTTTTATTTGAGGGGAGAATGAGGATATAATTATGGAATCTAATTATTAGTAAAGTTTAGAATAAACTTCCAACTTGGAAAGGTAGATGGTTATTTTTAGCATGAAGAGTGTAGTTAATTAATTCAGTCTTATAGGCCATTTCAATATGTTATTGTATACTATGCTAAAATCAGTTATAAAAGTTTAATCTATATTATGCTATCCTTTGTATGGTTAGGTTTACATGATAAAAGGAAATTTCCTTTGGTGAAATGGAGCAAGGTGTGTGATGATAAAACTAGCGGAGGTCTCGGTTTAAGAGTTTTTACAAATGCAAACTTAGCTCTTAGGGGAAAAGTAATATGGAGATTGTACAAAGAGAGTCACAAATAATGGGCAATAATTCTTCTAAGTTTGTTGAGCCCAATGGCCCAAGTTTAATATTTACTACATTCTCTCTACCAAATGGTTCTCATATTTGGAATGGTTTAAAAAAATCTATGATGGGTGGTGGGAACTAGAGAAAATATTTCTATTTGGATGGATACTTGGTGTGATAAAAAACCACTCAATTTAGATTTAAATATGAAACCTTGTATGAGATTGCTTTAAGACAAATATGGTGATACGGTTCCAAATATTTTGTACAAGGATTAGGAAGGAAGATACAAATGGAAAGCAATTTTTTTACAAGTATACAGGACATTGATGCTAGGAGGCAATTGAGTATAAAGATAACAAATGTGATTATTCCAAGGGAATCCAAGGATAAATTGATTTGGGAGTTGAGTAACTCAAGAGAATACACAAAAAGAAGTGAATATAATGTATAACACCAACAAAATAGTAATATCACTAAAATATGGAGAGATATTTAGGATAGTCCAAGCATTCCTAAAGTTAAAATGTTTGTTTGGCTAGTATGTCATAGAATAATTTTATCATAGGATAACCTTATGAAAATGGGTTTTCATGGCCCCTCTCAATGTGTTCTTTGTAAAAAGGAGAGTATAGACCATCTCTTGGGACATTACTCAATAGTTTAGAAACTATGGTAATGGATTCTTAACATGTTTGGTAAATACATGGTGATGAATAGTAAAATTGAAGGTGGTTAAAGCAATGATACAACACTTATAAAAGCGAGGCTTTACAGACAATATGGAATATATCATAAGTTGCAATACTTTGGATTGTATGTCTAGAAAGGAATAGAAGAATATTTAAAGGAAAGGAAAGTAGTTTAGAGGTAATGAAAAGCAAGATATGTTTAGTCATAGAGGAGTCTAAACCAACCTTATTAACTCACCCAATCCCTAATCTAGAAGTGGAGAGACTTGATAGATGGAGTCAATTCATGAAATGGAATTATGATTTTGGGTACAAGAGAAGCAAAAAGAAGGCAAAGAATATAAAGTGGAAATCACCAGATGTGGAGTGGGTTAAATTGAAATTTTATGAAGCATATAAAATAACTCTAGGACCAATAGGAGGAGGAGGAATAATTAGAAATAATAGAGAGATTTTATCTCATTATGCTTTCAATAGTGGATTTAAGACAAATAATGAAGCTGAAGATTGGGCAACTTTAGAAGTGTTAAAAATATACAAACAAATGAAATGGAATAGAGTATGGATGGAAGGTGATTCTCTCATAGTAATAAATGCAATTTTGAGAAAAGTAAAGGCTCCATGGAACATACAAGAGATAATTGTGAAAATTCAAGATCTTGCTAAAGAGTTTGAAGAAATCAGGTTTACACATACATTAAGGGAAGGAAAAAAATGTGCAAATAGGCTAGCCAATAGAGGAATTTTGATTAAGGAACGCAAAGTTGAATTCTCCTTTCCATGGTTAGAGGAAGTAGTAATTTTAGCTAAAGTTGATAAGAAAATGTTGATTGCCTGAATCAAATAATGATTAAGATTTATTTTAATATTTTCCATTTGTAATATTTGCTTTATTTTATAACAATAATGTGTTTTCATATAAACTATTTATCATAATTTTTGGTTGCACTTGTGTTTCAGGAAGGAAACTAGCAATATAGATTTGGTAAAGCGGACTATGATAGTGTGATGTTTTAGAAATATTATTGTACTAAGATGCAATACAAAAATAGTAGAGGTGAAGTTTTGGTATTGTGAAGGTTGTTATAGAAAAATATCAAGAAGGATGTTGAATATTAGAATATTTGTATTCATATAAAAATTTGAAAAAATCCAAAAAATGAAAATCAAGAATTCATATATTTTATGTAAAATGATGTAGGTTTCTAGCTATAGCATCTCAATTGAGATGAGAAGTGTATCTATTTGTAAACTCTCAAGCTCTAAAGAAGAGAGTTGTAATTTTTTAAGGGTGGAGGACCCGAGTACAACTCCTTATTATCCAACCAAAAAATAATAATTAATACATTTGGTATTACCTTAAATACCCCATATCCAAATAAAATTTATATGAACTATTTTCAACTTGCTTTTCTATCAAAAATATACATTTCTTCCCTTTTCGTTTTCTTCTCCAAATGTTATTTTTCCTCTATCAAATCCTATAATGTGATTTTTATTCAAATAACAAAACATCGCATATCATTAACTCAAATCAAACATGTCCAACCAATTTTTCATAAAACTTTACTTTATATCAAAGAGAGATCGATGTTCTTATTGAGGCACTACTTTACCTTTATTAATCCTTGATGTTGCCTTCCCATCTCTAAGATAATTTCTTAGTTTCCTTCTCTTTTTTTGAAGATATTGATAAACCTATTGTTGAGATATTACTGCAAGCATGATCATAAAATAGAAAGGAAAATAATATGCACACACAATGAGCACAAATATTTATCCTAGAAACCCTTGACTAGGAAAAACTAGTAGAAACCAGAGCCACTCCTTTTATTCTTTTCTTTATTATTCATATGCATATTCTTATGCACTTTTACAAAGTAGTTAAAATATGTCTAGACATCCCACAACACCCAGAAATAAGTCCATGGGCTAAAATAAGACCACCTCAAAAATAATACCATGGGCTAAAACCACCCATACTTCCTAATTTAAGGAGACTGCCCCAAAAATGAAACCCCTATTGTTTATTTTTTTTACTTAATGCAAAGGATACAACATATCCAACAATCTCCCACATCTTGAATACTTTGCAATGGAGCCTATACAAAACAAAAATTCAACTACTTGGGGCAACTAAGCCCATTGTCTCCTTGCACCAAGAAAACTTCTTAGTGCTCACAAGCCTAGTTAATGAATCTACAATAAGACCACCTTGTCTTCAACCATGTCTCTAATAAAATGGTACTATACTACAATATGATGTCTTAGAATAATAAGCAAGGTTCTTTTCTAGATAGATTGCACTTTGAATATCATAATTTATCCTTACAGCTCCTTGTAAGAACCCAATATCAACACATAATCTTCGTAACCATATTGCTTTCTTACTTTTATGAGTTACTACCATGTACACAAATTTTGTAGTTGAAAGTGCCACTACAACTTTTATATTGCTCATTGAGCTGACTACTCTACCAAACACGTGAAATGCATGACCACTTGTGGATCTTTAGGGATCAAGATCTCCAGCCCAATCTACATCAACAAAACCTTGTATATTCAATATCTTGTTTGTACCAGACCTTCCTTGATAACAAATTGCATAATCTATTGTGCCACATAAGTATTTGAAAAACTTATTTTATAGTTGTCCAATGTTCTTTCCTTGGTTTTGACATATATCTGCTCAGAAATCCCACTACATGGGCAATGTTTGGTCTAGTACATACCATGGCATACATCAAACTCCCAATAACACTTGCATAAGGAACACAAGATATTTCCTCTTCCTCTTCTTGTGTCTTTGGACACTGTTCTACAGATAACTTTACACCCAAAGGAATGGGAGTCTTGACTGGTTTACAATCCTGCATATTAAATCTCTTTAATATTTTTTCTAAATCAACTAGATTGTCTTATTTGACTGACCACTCTTAATCTACATGCCCAAGATGAAATTTGTAGGACCAAGATCCTTCATATCAAACTAAGATGACAATTGAGACTTAAAATTATGGATGATTTCCCTATTATTTCTAATTAACAACATATCATCAACATACAATGCCATAATAATAAAGTGATCATCAACTTTTTTATGTACACACAGTGATCAACTTTGCTTCATGAAAAACCAAGTCCCAATACATAAGTATCAAACTTTTGATACCACATCCTAGGTGATTATTTTAGACCATACAAATATTTCTTCAACCTACATACAAAGTCTTCCTTTCCTTTTACTATAAAACCTTATGGTTGAGACATATATATTTCTTCTTCTAGATCCCCATGTAGGAATGTTGTCTTCACATCCATTTGCTCTACTTCTAGATCAAATGTAGCAACAATAGACAAAATAAATCTAATAGAAGTTAGTTTAGCAATAGGGGAGAAAACCTCACCAAAATCAATTCCTTGTACTTGGGAATATCCCTTTGCTACCAATAGAGCTTTGTACTTCTTGACTTTACCTTCTACATTAAACTTCTTCTTGAAGACCCATTTTCTACCAATTGGTTTTCTTCCAGTAGGCAACTTCACCAAGTCCCATGTATTATTTTTATCTAAATATTTTATCTCATCATCCATGGCCTTCTTCCAAAATTTACCATCTTTTGCATTAACTGCCTCCTTAACAATTATGATCATCATCAGTAACATATAAAACAAAAGTACACTAAAAATCATGTGAACTATACCTTTTTGGTTTCCTTCTTTCTCAAGTTGATCTTCTCAAGACTCAAGTTTGAGGATCTAGTTCATCATCTTATGTTCATCCATGAAGTCAAACTGCACCTTTTCAGGTTCTTTCTCTTTTGGTTGTTCTTCCTACTCAAGAGCACTTTTAAATTCTCTAAGGATTACTCAGTTATAAACAACTATCTTAGTTGATGAGTTCCAAAGTTTGTAGCCTTTTACACCATCTTTATAACCAATAAAGATACACTTCTTTGCTTTATTATCTAACTTACTCATTTTTTCCTTTGGAACATGCACATAAGCATCACAACCAAAAACTCTAAGATGTTCAAGAGAGGGTTTCTTACCATTCCATACCTCATACAAAGTTTTATCAACCAATGTTGATGTAGGTGATCGATTTACTAGGTAACATGCAGTGTCCACAGCCTCTGCCCAAAATTTATGTGCTAACCCTGCACCACTAAGCATACTCCTTACCTTTTCCATCAATGTTCTATTCATTCTTTCTACAACTCCATTATGTTGAGGAGTGTATGGAGTCATCTTTTGCCTTGCTATTTTGCATTGCTTACATAACTCAAATTCATTGTTTCAAAACACCACGACCAGCTTAAGTAACTCGTCAAGAATGAACACAATACCAATGAATCCAAAGTGGAGATTATTGAAGGTTGGCGTTCTATCTTCCCCCTTTGATGTGTTTGAATCCTAGTGGTTCATTTTGTATTTCGAGATCATCTCATAGTTTGTCGGTTCTTTGTTGTTGGAAGCATCATGCCTAGGTTTGTTTGTTGTTCCTTTGATGATCATTTTATATTCCGGGATCATCCCATAGTTTATCTATTTTTATCATTGGGAGCATCCCTTTGGGTATGCCCAAGTTTGCTTGTTGTTCCTTTGAGTTGGTCGTAATAATGATCATTTTGTAATAAGGGTTTTAGGCCCTTTCAAAACCCACTTACCCATCTACACAAAAAAAAAAAAAATTGCAAAAGGCTCCTCCATTATCTGTCTGTAACCCCTTTATCTTATTTTCAGTTTGGTTTTCTACAAGAACCTTAAACTCTTTAAATTTTGCAAAGACATTAGATTACTTTTGGAGGAAATATATCTATGCATACCTTGAAAAATCATCTATAAATGAAACATAGTACAATGATTTACCAAGTGATGGAATAGGCATAGGTCCAAACAAATCAATATGTATCAACTCTAAAACTAATTTTGCTCTTGCATCATTAGATGAAAACTTTACCCGATTTTATTTACCATATACACAATGTTCACAAAAATCAAAATCTAAATATAATTCATAAATACCTTCAACCATACATTTAGTATGCAAAGATCAAAGACCCTTTTCTTTGATATATCTGATTATTTGATGCCAAAGCATTGTCTTCTCTACAAGCAAAGTAAGGATTTTGTCTGTTTCATTTTTAGAAACATTTGAACTATTACATCTATTAGTCATAGTGTTTCCTAATAGCTTGTACAATGTTCCAATCTAAACTCCTCTTGCCAAAACCATTGCTTCTCAAACCATCTAATAAGTATCCTTTTCATATACTATCTACATACCTGCATCACTCATTCTACTCATAGATATCAAGTTTTTGGTCAACCCTAGAATATGCAGAATACTACGGAGGGTTTTAACCCTTCCATATTTCAATACAATTTGACTCTTCTACGTCCTATGATTTTGGTTGTCGAGCCATCTCCTAGGAAGATATCACCTCCATTATACTTTTCATATTCACAAAACCATTCTCTACGAGGAGTCATATGAAAAGAAGCCCTTGAGTCAATTAACCATGCATCACGATCTGATTGTGTACTTGAAGATGCCAAGAATACATCCCCTCCTTTCATTAAGATATTTTCTTCTATGGAAGAAGCATCATTAGATCCCTTATTTCTATTAATATTTTTTGGATCTACAATATTTCTTCAAATCCCCAACTTTACCGTATTTTCAACATCTTCGAATAAATTTTCTAGGAGATTTAGATCTCCCTCTTGAATTTGACTTGTCACTAGAGTTATGCTTATTTTTATCTTCGGAATGACCCCTTACAAACAAGGCATCCTTGGATGAGCCCTCCATGAATTTTTGTCTCATTTCCTTTGATAACAAGGATGTAACCACATCTTCAAACCTTAAAGTAGTTGCAGTAGGACTCCCAATCACCACAACTAGATTATCCCATGAATCTAGCAAAGAACATAACAAAGTAATACACTTGTATTCTTTAGTCAATTTAATATCAATAGAGGCAAATCGACTTACCACAATGTTAAATGCATTAAGATATTTTATCATTGAATCCCCATCATTCATTTGAAGGAGATACAATTTAAGGAACAACTTGTTTACCAAAAACTTTGGCTAATATAAAACCCATAACTTCTCCAATAGCTCCTCAACACTATTTTCTTTGAATACATTGATCAATACTAAATCTACAAGGTACGACCGGATAATACTCTTTGCCTTTCTATCCAGCTTCTCCCAATATTCTTATGACATATTCGTGGGAGTTTCCTAACATAACAACCTATTGATCTCTATCCACAAGTAGATTTTCCATCTTTAGCTTCCATAACTCAAAGCTCTTGTTGTTAAACTTTTCAATCTCGATCCTTGTATTGCTAGTCATTTTACTTCACACTAGATTCACCTACACAAAACTCCCACTAAAAAAATAATTTTATTGCAAACCTAAGATACACTTGCTCTTCTTAGATTGAGCTAAACCCTAGCAACAAAGATGTCCCCCTGAAACTAATAAACATATTGTGATACCAAATGAAGAGATTGATAAACCTATTATTGAGATAATAGTGCAAACATAATTATAAAATAGAAGGAAAAATAATATTCACACACAATGAACACGCATATTTATCCTCGAAATCCTTGACTAAGAAAAACGAACAGAAAACCAAAACCACTCCTCTTGCTCTTTTCTTTATTATTCATATGCTTATTTTGGTGCATATTCTTATGCACTTTTGCAAAGCATTTACAATATATATAACCATCATGCAACACCAAAAAATAAATGCACGAGCTAAAATAAGACCATAGGCTAAAACCACCCATACATACTAATTTAAGGAGACTACCCACAAATAAGACCATGGGCTAAAATAAGACTGCCCAAGAATAAGACCATGGGCTAAAACCACCCATACTTCCTAATTTAAGGAGATTGCTTCCAAAATAAAACTCCTATTGATTTATTTCTTCGTACAAAGGATACTACTATTTTTTTTTTTTTTAGTTAATGTGAGAAACCTCTATGACCGACACACAGGGCTGAGCAATCTCCTCCCAACCATGACTCCTCGTAAAGTCGAGAGCTATACTTATAAATAGAAAATTTAACACAAAGCCACCACACATCCACCCCTCACACACTCACACACTCACCCACACCACCCCTCACACACTCACACACTCACCCACACCACCCCTCACAAAAAACAAAAAACAAATATATATATATATATATATATATATATATATATATATATATATATATATATATATATATATATTAATTAATTTTTAATTTTTAAATTAAAAAATAAACATAAGTAACTATTATATTACGAGAGTTTGAAATGGGTTGTACTTGTAGTTCAAGTATATATTTTGATTTGGTTGCTGTAATTCATTTTAACCATTTACCTCATAATATTTAATCTTATCTTTATATTGAAAGTACACAAAATAGGTTGTGTTTGAAGTTCAATTTGACCATTTACCTTATAATATTTAATCTTGTCTTTTTATTAAAAGTGCACAAAATAGGTAGTGCTTGTAGTTCATTTTTATCATTTACCTCATAATATTTAATCTATTTTTATATTGAAAGTGCACAAAATAGGCTGTACTTGTGGATCATTTTGACCATTTATCTTGTACTATTTAATCTTATCTTTATATTGGAAGTTTATATTGTTGTCTTAGGGATAGTGTAATGGTTTAGGCTTTGCCTATTCTTCGGGAGGACGAGTGTATGAGGAGGTGGATGTGTGTATGGTGTCTTTTTAGCATTTAACGTTAAAGGTCATGGTTGGGATGAGGATGTCCAACTTTGAGCATTGGTTGTAGGGATTTTTTACACTAATCTTAATAAAACAAAAAGTGTATATGTTAATTTTTGGATAAAACTATCCCCGAGGGCTAGGTGGATTGGTAAGTGCTTGTCTGGCCAGGCATTTATCAAGAAGACACCCAGGTTCAAACCTTGGGGGTAGACACCCAGGTTCAAATCTTGAGGGCAACCTGTTTGTAAAGGTAGTAGTCTGATTTAAATCTTTTGAGTGCGCATCAGACTGACGATGGCTCGAATTTTGAGCGACCGATGGTTCCCTTCAATTCGGGTCAACAATAACGAAACATAATAGGTATGGGTGGGAGAAACCCCATATTTTTAACTACTTGAATTTATAATATTTAATATAATATTTTTATATTAAATATTTATAAAAATTAATTAATGATCACTTATTGATTCTACTAGGATATTTGAACACTTATATAACTTCATAATATTTGATCTTAATTGAGGAGTTGGAGAGCAAGTGGGTAGTTAAAACTCTCTAGTTGAAATCGAGAGGCCCAGGTTCAAATATCTCCCCTCACATGTTGTAGATATGCTATGTAATGGTTATATCGTGACCACATAATAATATTTACCCCCTTAAAAAAATATATTTGATCTTAATTTTTTATGGGTTGTATTAGATTGAAACATTCACCTATTACATCATCACGAGATAGTGGCATTGCAATAATTTATCAATTATATTTCTATTGTTTGTAAAGATTTAAAACTTGGTTTCTGTTGGTCATCAAATCTACCAAGGAAAGGATTTTGAGTAAATGTATGCGCCCTAGACCTGGACCAACATTGAAAGGCCGAAGGGAAGAGATGCCCCTCGTGCCAATCTTCGAAGAAAGGTCGGATCCTATGCTAAACTACTTGGGGGTTTTAAGATAAGAGTGCAGGAAAGAAATAAAAGGAGTAGAGTTAGAGAAATAAATAAAAAGGGTTAAGGGAAGAGAGATTGGTGATTTAAGGTGGGAAAGAACAGGAAGCACGATCACTAACTAGCAACTTAAGTAGAAGCAAAGAACACCAAGAGTAACGGAAGAAACGCGATATCAACCTTCCTATGTATCCTTCAGGCGAGTTTCAGGGTACATTCCCCGATCGCACATCGGACGCAGGGTTCAGCATCCAACATACAAGCGAAGAAAGACAAAAGAATCAAACACAAAAGGCAGCATAAAAGAAAGCCAACACGATGCCTTTCAACTCCTATGTATTCTTCAGAACGAGTTTCAGGGTACATTCCCCGATCATACTCTGGACGCAAGGTTCAACATCTCAGCATACAAACGAAGAAAGACAAAATAATCAAGCACAGAAGGCAACATAAAAGAGAAGAATTAAGCTCAAGGTTCTTTAGTATTAATCGTAGGACATCAAGTTACAACAACTTTCTAGCAGATAGTTCCCCCCTCTTTTCCCTTACAATGCCTGGGTTTTTATAGAGGACCCGGGCCTCTGAGTCATAATTACATAGCAAAGAAGAGTACGCCCTCGAGCCCTGAGAATTCGACTCTGCGAGGCTCTCGTGACTGAGCTTTCAAATCTATTACTAGAACTGGCAACTGCAACCGGGTCAACCATGGAAATGTGCATTGATGAGCCGTCTGGACGTCCTTGGTCTCCGGGTGCAGTGCTCGAGTGGCCGCCATGCTCGTCGAGCTCTCCATCACGGCTTGATACTTCGTTTCTGATTGCCAAAAATGAGCAACGAGTTTATCGGGCACGAAAAAATGCATTTATGAGGCACTTGATCGCCTCGGGAAAATACTCGGCTTGGAATGCGTGCCCATGAAGCGCTTCGCTAAGTTTTCATTCACAACTTCGCTTCGCAATGGTTCTGGGCCAAAGCAAAACTCCTCCTTGGATTATACTTCGCAAAATTGAGCTTCGCAAAACTGCTTTGGGGGCGGGGAGCGCCGAAGCATATTTACTTCGCAAAATGATCCTCTTCGTCTTTGCCGCTTTTTTGACTAAATTGCTTCGTCGATGCCTTAGAGAAATACTTCGCTGCAATCCTCTTTCAAAACTGTGGTTCGGGAAGATTTCGGCCGAAGCAATTATCTTCAAAAGATGTTACATCCTCCATGACCTCCGCCACTTTAGGTAGAAGTACTTCGCACAAAACTAGCCAAAGCAAATGCTTCGCAATGAGCTTTTGGCAACTTTCAGGTGAAGTACTTTCAATGCTCCTTTGAGTTTCGCTTCGCTAGTTTTTTGGCCGAAGTGATTGATGGAAATACTTCGGATGCGAAGTAGTTTTCTTGCCTTCTCCTTTGTCTTTTACTTCGGCAACGCCGCTTCGCAGAAATCTGTCCCGAAGTATTTACTGAAAATGCTTTGGGCCCGAAGTAGTTTTCCTGTGTTAGCTAACTCGGACCACGATTTGGACTTTCCTTCTTCGGCAAAATTGTTCTTTTGGATGCTGCTTCGCTCAACTTTCGTCCGAAGTAAATACTTGAAGCGCTTCGGGCCCGAAGTTCCTTTTATTGCTATTCTTGTATTCTACTTCGGTGATACTACTTCGCAAAAAACTCCACCCGAAGCAGTGTTGAAAATGCTTCGGGTGCAAAGCTCTCTTTTCTTCTGAACGTCGCTTCGCTCAACTTTCGCTCGAAGTAGCTGTTGGAAACGCTTTGGGCACGAAGTAGTTTCATTCTCTTTTCCTTGTGTTTTACTTCGGCAAAAACTACTTCGCAAAACTTTTACCCGAAGTAGTGCTGGAAATGCTTCGGGTGCGAAGCTCTTTTCATTTTCCTTCGGAGAAGCTCTTTTCTCTAGCTTGTTCGGCAGCGAAGTTCTTTCTTTTCTACTTTATATACAAAGGGGTGGCATTGGAAGCCAAAATTGCTGCAACTTTTCAAAATAAAAATAACAAAGCAAAAACTTTACACAACACTGTACAAAACTTGTTTCTTTTTTTTTACCCCTTAAGAAATGTGACAAGATTGTCAACAGTTTCCTCCTAAAAATAAAAAATCTAACCAATTAATACAATAAATATTTAATATTTAAGCTATTACATCATCACGAGATAGTGGCGTTAATTTATCAATTATATTTCTATTGTTTGTAAAGATTTAAAACTTGGTTTCCTCCTAAAAAATAAAAAATCTAACCAATTAATACAATAAATATTTAATATTTAAGCTAATAAAGGGGTTTTAATTTGATTTAAAACTTGGTTTCCTCCTTAAATAAAAATATAGTGGCATTACAATAATTTATCAATTATATTTCTATTGTTTGTAAAGATTTAAAACTTGGTTTCCTCCTTAAAAATAAGAAATCTAACCAATTAATACAATAAATATTTAATATTTAAGCTAATAAAGGGGTTTTAATTTGATTTAAATCTTGGTTTCCTCCTTAAATTAAGAAATTAATCAATTAATATAATAAATATTTAATATTTTAGCTAAAAAAGGGGTTTTAATTGAGGATCTTGAAGTTAAAGTATCTTTTCTATAGTTAGAGAAGAAGTAATATGTTTAGTTGAAGCTACAAGAAAATATCTACTTTATGTTTTTTATTGGTAAAATTTGCATTATTTCATAATATTAATGTGTTTTTGATATAAACTATTTATTATAATTTTTGTGGTTGCACTTACACTTCAAAAAGAAAACTAGCAATCTAAATTTGGTAATGGAGACTATGATAGTGCCATGTTTTGGAAATATTACTCTACTAAGTTGCAATGCATAGATAGAACTTAGAAGTGAAGTTTTAATATTGTGAAAGCTACTGCAATGTCAAGAAATATGTTTTTTTTTGAAAAGGTAAAAATTATATCGATAGAACAAAAATCAAATTATAGTCATAGGTTTGCCACTTTTGACAAGCCCTAAAATTCGAATAAAACTTGGATTAACATCTCCAAAAATAACAAAAAATTGAGTACCATTTACAAAGCAGAAACTTTGAACTTGTTCCCATTTATGCTTTACATTGATCCTAAGAAACCTAGCAGGCTTGACAATCTTGCAAACATTACCTATGCTATCCCAAAAAGGACCAAAGAGTGTTGCAAGAGGTAGCAAAAAATCCAATAAATAATTGTTCATCCTCCATTGATCCATAAGATTCAATGGAATCTGGACCTATCCTCGTCCTTAGCTAAGTCTTTGTTGGCCAAGTTAAGAACCATTTGGTTCACCTCCCACCATTCAGACATGTCCCTATCTTGATTAAAATTCAGCATGTATCCAACCAGACTTTCATTGTCATGTTTAGTCAAAAAGTTAGTCGCTCATTATTTTGTCTATCAACATAGATCGGGATGACATCCTTGAATAGCTGCCAAATAGACTTAATTTGGCTCACAATGTTTCTTATCCTCCATGCCTTTGGTATGAAATATATAATAGCATCTAGAAGCCCCACCATAATTTGTGAATCAGACTCAACTATGATCTTTGTAACCCCATTCTCCCAAGCATTGAGAGAACCTTGTCTGATAGTTAGGCCTTCAACTTCAT
Organism: Wollemia nobilis; assembly: GCA_028583015.1. Classification (NCBI taxonomy): domain Eukaryota; kingdom Viridiplantae; phylum Streptophyta; class Pinopsida; order Araucariales; family Araucariaceae; genus Wollemia; species Wollemia nobilis. The sequence continues at coordinate 118,225 of JAQPPZ010001446.1, forward strand.
TGTTAGTAGCTCTTCCAAGACCCTCTAGCTCCCAATGGAGGATCTTCCCCTTGAAATCTCTTATGAGAAAACCAATGCCTGTAGCCCTCGGGTTATCTTTAGCTACACCATCAGAATTAATCTTTTCCCAACCTAGGGGAGGGGGCTGCCATGGTCCCAACTTTCACGACTTGGGAGTCCCCTTATTCATCTAAGTTTTCTTATCCCTAAAGTGAGCTCTGATAGTTTCAAAAATCTTGGTAACAATTTTATGCCAAACCAACTCCATTGGACTGAACTCATCTCTAAAAATTCTAGCATTTATTTCCAACAAAATGTGCTACCAGATGAAGCTCGAGCCTAGGGACCAACCTAGCTGAATGGAGGTATTCTTGAATTTTTTGCGTTTCCAAATATCCCAGATATTAGAAAGAGTCACCTGAAAGTTTAGATGCACCTTAAAGAGGTCTAACCACCTTTTCCACAACTCTCTTGCAAATACACACTGGAAAAGTAGATGATCAAGTGTCTCCTCCTAGGAGTTACACATGATGCAGTTGGAAGGGCCATAAAAATCTCTCTTCATAAGATTATCATAGGTGAGACAACTCTTATTCATCACTTCCCAAGCAAAAAAATTAATTTTAGACCAGCCCTTAGCCACCCAAACTCTATCTCATGGGGCATCTTGCAGGATCAACGAAGGAGGGAGCAAAGCATTATAACCATCACAAACAGTGAAGACACCTAGAGTACCAAGGCCCCAAGCAATCTTATCCTCTTCCTCTTTCCCTGTAAGACACCTTTGCTTGAGGATCTTATTAATAAGAAGCCTTTGATGAAGAGGGACATGAATAGGCCATTCTTCTAACCTCTTCCATTGGAAGAAAGATAAATCTTCAATTTATCGAAAAGTAATGTATGAAGCCATCTTTATCCATCCTCTACCCTCAAGGCTTTATTGTAAGGGTTGTAACTCTAGAAATTTATAGATTAAGAGGGGATGCTGGTCCTAAGAATCAAACAATATGTTGAATTCTATAATATTTATGATCTAAAAAATAAAAATAAAAAATTCAAATATAATATTAGTATTTAACTATAACATCTCAATTAAAACTAAAATTAAATGTGTTTGTAAAATGTGGAGACTTAAAAAAGTGATTACTTAATACAACTGATTATTTACCACCAAGGGCTCGGTGGATTGGTAAGTGTAATGTGACTCGACACTTGCCAAGAAGAGACCTAGGTTCAAACCTTGGGAGGAAGCCAACCCTTTGCAAAGGTAGTAGTCTACTCTGAATCCTCTGAGTGTGCGCCAGACCGACAACGACGGTGCGAACCCCAAGCGATCGGTGGCCCCTATATTACGTCGGGTTAACAAGAACAAGATGGATATATGGATAAATTTGTTAGGAGTAGTCCTGTGGTTTGAACCATGTGCTCGCTAGTTACTAAAAAACAATGGCTGTAACCAACTCTCCTATGTAAAAATAATAATAATACAACTGATTATTTGTTCCCACGGGCTAGGTGGATTGGTAAGACTTTGGGTACTTACCAAGAGGAGACTTAGGTTTAAACCTTGGAGGCATGCCCAATAAAGGGCAAAGGTAGTAGTATGACTTGAGTCCGTTGAGTACGCACCAGCTTGACGATGGCGGTACCAACCCTGAGCCACTAGGGTCTCCCTCACTCCGGGTTGTGTTTACCAAGGAGAGGCAAGGATTGTAGAGGCAACTTCAATGATTTGACCTGTGTTTGGAGGTAGAAACCTCGGGGAGAATGTTTGACCCCTGCCTCATTGTTAGATATGAAATGATGTTATTGATTCCCCTTATATATTACAAAAATAATAGATTATTTAAAAATATATATATGTCCGTCTTTGTAGTGCAAGTGGAGAAGGTGAGCCTGGCCCTATTGAATAGGAGGTCCACAATTCGAACCTCTGCGATGCAAAAGGGGACACAAAGATTGTGTGTTAAATTCCCTATTGATAAGCACAACTCTTAGCTTTACGAGGGATCATGGTTGGGAGGAGATTGCTTAACCATGTGCGTTGGTCATAGGGGTTTCTCACACTAACCTAAAATTTTAAAGTTCGTCTTTGTAGCCTAAGTGGAGAAGGCGAGCTTGGCCTTGTTGAACAGGAGGTCCACGGTTCGAACCTCTACGATGCAAAGGGGGAGACAAATGTTGTGTGTTAAATTCCCTATTGATAAGCATAACTTTCGACTTTACAAGGGGTCATGGTTGGGAGGAGATTGCTCAGCCCTATGTGTTGGTCATAGGGGTTTTTCACACAAACCTAAATTTTTTTAGAAGACCGTCTTTGTAGCGTAAGTGGAGAAGGTGAGCCTCCCCTTGTTGAACGGGAGTTCCACGGTTTGAACCTCTGCAATGTAAAGGGGGACACAAAGGTCGTGTGTTAAATTCCCTATTGATAAGCATAGCTCTCGACTTTACGAGGGGTAATGGTTGGGAGGAGACTGCTCAGCCCTGTGTGTTGGTTGTAAGAGTTTCTCACACTAACCTAACATTTTTTAAAACTCCATCTTTGTAGCATAAGTGGGGAAGGCGAGCCTGACCTTGTTGAATAGGAGGTCCACAGTTCAAACCTCTGCAATGCAAAAGGGGCACAAACACTGTGTGTTAAATTTCCTATTGATAAACATAGCTCTCAACTTTACGAGAAGTTATGGTTGAGAGGAGACCTAACCTTATCGTTGCTCGTAAGGATTTCTCAAACTAACCTAAAATTTTAATCCAAATAAATATAAATAAAAAAATATATAATCTTTATTTATTTATTTTCCTATTACTAAATGTTTTCGCGCTACTTTATTGCGTAACCAACACACAAACAACCAACTCACTCCGTACATTTATCACCCTCTTCACTCCCTCCGTACACCCTCTATTAACCTTCATAAGACCACCCGCAGAAGTGAAATTAAGCAAGGACATGGTCTTTTATACTTTTATTTTACGCTTTAAGCACCAAAATTCCGAAAAACTAAGCACTTATAGCAAAATCGCTTTAGCCCTCATAGCTAAATCCCATATGACGACCCGCGCCATCGCTCGCTTGACCGACACGGATCAACAGGCGACTTTTCTAAACCACCAAAACCACTTCCGACGTGGCCGACCTGATGGTAGCACGTCACTTATGACAGGTGTCAAATTTTCATTAGCTTTTCCTGCAAGCCTGCTAATGCGATTGGTCATCACAACGTGTACCCTAGGGTGTGGGAGCATCCGAGGTGGATTTTTCTTTACCCCCGAAACCCTCAAAACACTCTCATACTCATAAAACTCCTATTAAAGGTTTGATCGAAAGCGGGTTTGAGAAGGGATTCGCGTCTGAACTTCTCGTGGTCGTGTTCTGGCGATCAGTCTAAGGTGGGTTTTGTGCAATTTGATGGTCAATCGAATGATATTTTGCCATTTTTTGGGTTAAAGATTATCATTCGCCATTACAGCGGGTTTTAATCGTTCCCGTTGTTTGGCGAATTTGGAATCTTTAAACTTTGTAAAGGGTTAAGTTCTAGGTTTTGCTTGGACGATTTTGATAGAATTGCAAGCTTTTTTGTGTGTTGGCGTGATTTGGATGTGTAGCTGCCGTTTGGGTTTGCGGGGTTTTAGTTTTGGTGTTTTTAATGGGGGATTTGTCAAAATTTTGTTTTGTTTCCAGGTATTTTTGTATGGTCTCCATGGATCGGCGGCGGATTTCTCTGTTTTTGGCCGTGCTGACTGTGATAAGCGTCCTGGTTTCGGCATCTGATCCGGTAAGTTTAGCGCCCGTAATTTCTTTCTACGACTATTTACTTTTTTTTTTTTAATTATTTTACTGAAATCTGGGGTTTGGTTTTAATATTAGTGTGTCGAATAGGGGATCTTATGTGCTTGATGAGTGCTACTTCGATCTGTTGAATTTTAGCATATTTCTTGATAATGCTGGATGTGTATAGCAAATTTAGGGGTCCAGAGGATTGATCTGGTTCGCTCTAATGTGTAATGGATTGATCTGTTTTGAACTTAACCCTAATGTTACAAAATGCTGGATCTTGTGCTTGGCGTTTAGACCTTGGCTACTGTTTTAGTATTTGGTGCAGCATGATAGGTAATATGAGATATTTTTATGGGATGTTATTTATTTTGGTGATGTCTGGTTTTATGCAGTTTTTCTATGAATCTTTTGACGAGTCATTCGAGGGAAGGTGGATCGTTTCTGAGAAGGAAGATTATAAAGGTTATCTTCATTACTATAATTTTTCTTTTTTTTTTCTATTGTTGGGAAATTTAAAGTGCAGCTCTGCAGAGCCTAGTAACCCCTGTTTGTTGAAGTAAAATTAGGTTTTGTTTTAGGACATGGACGAGGTGTAGGACTTCCACTTAAGATCTGTAATAACATTGGATTTGATTAGTGTTTCCTTTTTTTTCTTGTGAGTGAAGTTAAGCTCTGTAAGCTCCTAGAACAGAGGTGCAAACCTCAATCACTCTTTTCTTACAAATTTTCTCGAGTGTGGGTTGAGACTTCTCCAGTTTCACACATCAATCACATGTCTATAGTGCAAGTACCTGCCTGACGCCAAGTAACCAAGTAACTGCAGTTTGCTCCATCTTTTGTGAAGATAACTTGTTAACCTATTTATGATTTAATCCTGCAATGGATTGTTTTTATCCCAACTGCGTTTTTTCTCCCGAATCACACTTCATCGCCCACTGGGAATCATCCTTCTTTCTCTCCTTGCACGTCTATATGTAGATTTGGAAATTGCCATTGGTGACACTGATCTTTTGTTGAGATTGGTCATTAGCCACATACTCGACATTGAATCATAACGGAATGAGAATCATCCTTCCCTTCTTGCAAGAACATATGTAGACATGGAAGCATCATTGGTACCACTGGGGCCTTTTGTTGAGATTTGGTCGTTTGCCAAATTCTCTCAATACATTGATTCATAACAGAATTTAAGGATAGATGGAAAACTTGCTAAATTCTCTTAATTCATTGATTCATAATAGAATTTAAGGATAGATGGGCATCTTGCCAAATTCTCTCAATACATTGATTCATAACAGAATTTAAGGATAGATGTGCATCTTTATTGGATGGTGCTGCTGTTTACCCCTAGGATTTTCAATACAAATTCTAACAAAATTGAATGGATGTGTGAGTCTCGCAAATAGTGATGTGGTTATACTTCTAAATTTGTAGCATCTAATCTGCAAACATTATGGGTGTCACAATTCTAAATTTGTAGCATCTAATCTGCAAACAAACATTTAGGTCAAATTGCATATCTAATATTTTTATAAATATTCTTGTTGTTAGAATTTAATTTGTAAGCTTGTCTAGTCACCTTTAAACCATTTCTAGGAGGACTTTTAAAGAGTGAGTTTGCTTAACATATTTTTAACGTTGGCCATTTTTGTTTTAGGTGTTTGGAAACGTGAAAAGAGCAAAGATCATGAAGATTATGGTCTTCTTGTGAGTGAACCCGCAAGAAAGTATGCCATAGTAAAAGAATTATCTGAGGCTATTGACCCCAAAGATGGTTCGCTAGTCCTACAGTATGAGGTTCGCTTACAGAGTGGGTTGGAGTGTGGAGGTGCCTACTTGAAGTTTCTCCGCCCTCAAGAAGCTGGGTGGAAGTCGAAGGAGTTTGACAATGAGGCTCCGTACTCCATTATGTTTGGGCCAGACAAATGTGGTGCTACCAACAAAGTTCACTTTATTTACAAGCATAAGAATCCCAAGTCTGGCGAATATGTTGAGCATCATCTCAAGTACCCTGCCTCTGTTCCATCTGATAAGTTAACACATGTCTACACGGCCATTATTAAGCCTGATAATGAAGTGAGAATTTTGGTTGATGGAGAGGAGAAGAAGAAGGCGAACCTCTTGACAGATGACTTTGAGCCTGCTTTGATTCCACCTAAAACCATTCCTGATCCAGATGATAAGAAGCCTGAAGATTGGGATGAGAGAGCTAAGATCCCAGATCCTGATGCAAAGAAGCCTGAGGATTGGGACGAGGATGCCCCAATGGAAATTGAAGACATGGAGGCAGAAAAGCCTGAAGGATGGTTGGATGATGAGCCTGAAGAGATTGATGATCCAGAAGCTACGAAGCCAGATGACTGGGATGATGAGGAAGATGGCGAGTGGGAGGCACCAAAGATTGCCAATCCCAAGTGTGAAGAGGCACCTGGTTGTGGTGAATGGAAGAGGCCAATGAAGAGAAATCCTGACTACAAGGGTAAATGGTATGCCCCAATGATTGACAACCCTAGCTACAAGGGCATCTGGACGCCACAACAGATCCCCAACCCAGATTACTTCGAATTGAAGAGGCCCAATTTGGAACCCATAGCTGCGATTGGTATTGAAATCTGGACGATGCAAGATGGTATTTTGTTTGATAACGTTCTGATTTCTAGTGATGAGAAATTGGCTGAGGAGTACAGGGAGAAAACATGGAAGGGAAAATTCAGCCTTGAAAAGGAAAAGGAAAAGGAAGAGGATGTGGATTCTATTCCAGGAGAGCTCTCTGGTTTCCAGGTGAACATGTTTGTTAATTTTCAGCTTTAGTTGTTGGTTGGCTCATCTTGTATTGAGGTATACTAGGAATATGTCTTACACTTGAATTGTTTTGTTTTTCCTTGCAGAAGAAGGTCTTTGATGTCCTCTACAGCATATCTGATCTTCCTTTCTTGTCTGCCTACAAGTTAAAGCTTGTTGTAAGTACTTTATTCTGGCTTCTTGTTAAATATGTCCAAATGTAAAATTTGTGAGTCATTAAATGTGAATTTTTTTCCCGGCAAGGCAAAGAGCTGTAAGCAATTAGTTTTTTCAGTTCTTAGCATTTCCCTGTGTGCATTTCCATTTCCAGCTGTGTGCAAACATAGTAACTGTTTTAAATCCTGTTGTATTTATTGGGGCTGTTAAGCCCGAGTCTGAGTCTGGCTGCTATGGTTGTGATTCTGTTAAGTACTGGGATTTGAACTGATTGGTTTTCTTTCCCGTTTATAAATACGGGATAATGTTTTTGAACCTTCTTGGCTAAATCATTGGGTGAATTGTACAATCCAACAGGATTTAATTGAGCAAGGAGAGAAGAAACCCAATTTGACAATTGGCATATTGGTGTCCGTTTTGGTGGTTATATCGACAACATTATTCAAAATCCTCTTTGGCAAAAAGAAACCACAGGTAATAATCGGATAATTCTAATTTTTTTTTTAATATTTTGTGATTTTGTGGTTCGTGTATTCTGTGATTTGTGTCCATGTATCTTGTGGAATTTCTGTATGGCTAGCAGCTTCATGAAAAATGTGGTTTTCTTTGTAAATGCTAATTATTTTCCTATTCTTGATAGGAGGTCAAGCCTCTTGAGAAGAAAGAGGAGCCTAAACAGGATGAATCTCCTTCTGAGAAGGAGAAAGAAGGTTCATCAGAGAATGCTGCAGAGAAAGAAAAGTCTGGATCTGAGAATGAAATAGAAGGAGACGAAGGTGCAGCTCCTCGTCAAAGGAGATCTCGACGTGAGACATAAGTTCCCAGTTGTCGAGGGTTTTTGTTTTTTTTTGACATTAGTGAACAAATTTGACATTATCTTCTGGGTTTGTAATCTCTAAATGAGAGAATAGGATAGGTGCTTACAGAATCTGCATTCCATTGAACTTGTTTTGATGGAGGGAGATAAACATTTTTCCGGAGATAGTAAAAAATGATTTGAATATTGAAAGTGCAGTTTTATTTTTATCTAATGCAAAATTGCCTGTAGAACCGTTTTCCACGGTTTTTTTTTCTTTTCAAGATCTTTAAATACATGCACGTACCACTTTAGTTCAAAATGTTTTCTATGGTTTGTATTTTTTCCTGCTAGGCAGTTTATTGTTAGTGATTGTATATCATTCAATTTCTTATTCTAGGGTCGCAAACACGCTTTTGATCTAAATTTGAAGTGTACTGTGATTCAAAGTTTTCTTGTTTGGCCTTGTCCGGATATTTATATATCTGTTATAAGAAATTAGGGCCATGAGACAAGTCATCGGCATATCGTAGTCTTCATTTTTTCTTTCATCTTTCCTTAGATATTACTAATGGATTTGGATTTTGAGGTTCTCTTAAACAAGAGATGAGAAACATATTTTAACATGTGTGCCTTGGGCAGCATAAGATTTTCATAATATACCAGAGCCAATATTTATCAGGCACATGACCCTTTTGAATTAGAAAATCCAATATACATCTGACAGATGACCCTTCGAATTAGAAAAGCAAGCTAGGACGACAGATGGCAAAAATGGAATATGTTCATGAGGGTTTTATTGGATCCTGCAGGAATCTGAGAATTAAGTTGATTTTGTTTATTTAGTTAAGGATTTTCAAGTCCTAGTTTGGTTTGGTTAATATGATGCAAGATTTTGAATTTTCTGACTGTTTGGTTATTTTGTAAGATCACTTTCAATCAAGGCATCTTCTTGTTTTATCTGTTCATATCGCCATTATATTGTAATTGATGTTACGAAATTAAAACAAGTTTTCTTTGTATTATATTATTAACATATTTGCTTTGTATTATATTGTCAACACATTGTAGCATTTTTACAAATAATTATTTCATACTTATGCATAGCTTAATAACATATTGTCACATTGTAGCATTTCTACAAACATAGCTTGATAAGATAATTCTTTTATGAGTCTTAATTTAATATCTTAAAATAAGATTAATAGTTTAACAATATAAATCTTTCTTTGAAAAAAGTTATGTAATTATTAAGATATAAAAATTTCAAATGAGATTTGATTAATTTATTGCAATGATATAATGCTTTGAAAACATTTGGTGAGTTTTGAGATTCACTTTCAATCTGAGTGAATTTCTGGAAAAAAAAATTAATTACTTAAAGAAACATATTTAAAGACACGATATGTAGTTTTTAAGCTGGCATTATGCTTTTTGGTATTTAGTTAAATTTGGTGAGATTCATTTTAATTAGTTTTAAAATATGCCGATTGGAATTTGCTTAGATTTTCATTTAATAAGTTGCAGAGATATGGTGATGTTTCAACATAACCAAACATGTTAAATTGGTGGATGAAACTCTTTAGACTCCTTTGGAGAAACATGGTATTTTGGAGAAACATTGGTATTTTTTCCTCCATGAATTTATTTGATTTCTGTAATAAATGATGAAAAGTACCATTCCAAAGGCATGTCTTCTGTCTTTGTTGTATTGCTTTTTAAGGACTAAATTTATTTCTATGCCACTCTTGTCTACGACGTATGATGATAAAGATGAAGGAAAGTTTTCTTCAGTTTTCTTCAGTACATTGTTAAGAAGGAATAACCCTTTTTTTACCATATGAGTGGGTTTAACTGAGATTTTGAAACTCAAATTAAAGGTATATAGAGGTATTATATTATTTGATTCCATTTTAAATACTTAAATTAGGGTGTGATTTTATATATAAAATAAGTGTCAAGTTAGTAGGAGCGAGCATGTTTCATGTAATTGTGTGTAGTGTTTAATTAACAAGTGAAGAGTCATGAGTGAGATGTGTAATTGTGTGTAGTGTTTAATTAACAAGTGAAGAGTCATGAGTGAGATGTGTTTAGTTTAAGAGTTATATGTAATCATAAAATACTTTATGTAAGACATAAAACTTATATAAGAAAAGAACACGAAAGAGTCAAGCTTACCTGTCAGGTCAAGAGTCATAGAATGTAATGTAGAACTTGTTATTTAAAAAAGAATATGAAGAGTCAAGTTCACTTGTTAGGTTAACAGTTATGGAATGTAAAGAGTCAGTCTCATGTATCTTTAAATTGGAGAGGTGAGTTTAAGGAGAGGAAATGTAAGTCATGGAATTTAAAAGAGTCTTATGTATTTTTATATTGGAGACAGATTTCCAGAGTGATTTATGTGATATTGATGTTTATTTGATATTTGATTTTGTAAATGATTTATGATTGTCATTGAATTTTGTGATAATTTTGATTATTAGCATAATATTAGAGCCACTAGTAACAAAGAAGAACGAATGTGATTTGCAAGAGAAGAAATTGACTATGGGATTGAAGGTGTTAGAGGAGAAATTATTGGAGAATGATTGTTGATGGAATAGAAGCGTTAGAAGTTGATTATTGGAGGCGTGTGGAGAACAATTGTTGGAGTGGTGGACGTTTGCGAAGTAAAAGTGTAGGATGACGTTTGATTAGAGGACGAATTGGTGGGATGACATTTGATTGGAGGATGGTGGAATGGACGTTGAAGAAGACAATAACGTGAGGAAACAGAGGTAAAAGCGTAGGATGATGTTTGATTGGAGGACAAATTAGTGGGATGACATTTGATTGGAGGATGGTGGAATGGATGTTGAAGAAGACTAACGTGAGAAAAAAGAGAAAATAATAGTGTTGTGCAAGTTGATTGTTGGAGTGGAGAACAATTGCTAGAGTGGTGGACAATTGCGTAGAACGTTTGATTGGACGACGAATTGGTGGAGTGGATGTTTGGTGAAGTGGAAGCTTTGGAGGATGTTGAAGAAGACAATAAAGTGTGAAAAGAATGTGTTGTGCTATAAGGAAGAATGAGTCATAGATTAGAAAGGAAGAATGAGTCATAGATTAGAAAGGAAGAGTGTGGAGAACTTAGTGCTTTGGGTCTATCTGAGAGCAAAGATGCAATGAGAGCATGAAGATTTCAAGAAACTAGGCAAGCTGAGCAAAAGACTAGGCTAAAGAGGACATGTTTGAGAGAATGAAATGACATTGAAGGTGGAATGTTTAATGCATTTGATTGCTACAATAGTAATGCTCAACGCATAATATAAAGTTTGACGAAATTCGCGTTGCAAGAATGTTATTTAGTTATGTGAGAGGAGAATGGGAGAGTGCCAAGGCTAAGCTTAGCCTTTAGATTATTAAATCTAATTTGGACGCATATTTAAATATTAAAGTGAATGTGATTTATTTTGGGAGTTATAAGAAGTGGATTAATTAATTAACATGGAGTGATAAGAAGAATTAATTTGAAATGATTAAATGATTGGGAGTTATATAAAAAATGAATTAATTATTTGATTGGAGGTAATTAATTTAATTGGAGAATTAAATTGAATGATTGAATGAAGAATTGATTTGATAAATGAATGAATTTGAAGAATTGATTAAATTTGAAGGGAGAAGAATTAATTTGAAGAATTGAATTATTGATTAATTGGAGATATAAGAAGAATTTGATATTTAAAATTGAAATTGATTTAAAGAATTGAAGTGATTTATTAAAATTTGAAATTGAGGAAAGAGAACTTGAAAGAGGAAATTGAGGGAGTTGAAATTGATTTAAAGGTTGAACAATAGAACTATGGCAAATAAAAAAAAATTTCTTTCACAATCACAACTTCTAAAAGGACCAAATTTTATACCATGGAAGAATAAAATGAGATTGATACTTATTGTTGAAAAACTCTACGATGTGGTGAATGAAAAAAGAAACGTTTTAGAAGATAAAATTAAAATTGGAAGAGAAAAATTTAAAGATGATGATATTAAAGCTCTAATGTTAGTAATGTTTTGGTAAATATGAGGAAATTCAAGCACATATAAGTGAAGCATAAACTTAAAAAATGCATGGGAAAATAATGCAAAATATTTGAGGGAAGAAATGAAGCAACCATTTTACACTTGCAATCACAATTGTATTCTCAAAAGGTTCATGATGGAGAGAGTGTAGAACATTTTATTTAAGGAATAGAAGAATAAAAAGCCAAAGCACAAACTATGGGTGAAAAGGTAGATTACAAGTTTCTTGTTCTAGTGACATTAAGAGCACTCCTAATATTCATTCAAAACTTAAGTTACTTCACTTCAAATTCTAAAAAAATCATATTTTTTGATGAAATAATCAACATTATTCAAGAGTATGAATTAGACAATTTAGCCTTTGATAAAATGACTAATAATGCTCTAATGTCAAAGAAACATATATCAAATATTATTGCTGCATCATCTCAATCTCAAGCTAAATGGAGGAAAAAGTAATGTCACATGCAATAAGGAAGGTCATACCACAAGCTGTTGTAGATACAATTCATTGAACTAATGGAATCAAATGAATAAACCTTTTCAAAGATTTCATCCAAGACAATATCAATCATGATATCCATCAATGCAACAACATTCAAAAGGAGAAAATAAAAAAGGAAACTTGGTTCAAGAAATAAAAAAATGAGGAAGAGAATGAAATAAGAGCCCTTATGGGATGAATTATAGACAATAAAGGTATGGACCAAATTGAGAAACATGATAATACAAACCATTCAAAAATTTCTAATGGCATCGACGTTTTTGATAAGAAGGCAAGGGTTGTTAAAGAAGAGGACAAAAGATAAAAAAAGTAGGAACAAAAACAAAGGAAGCTTTAGAATTATAAGATTTGTGAAAAATCAAACCAAATATATGTTAGAAAAAGAAAATCAAAATACACTGTGGATGCAATAATAAATCAAATGGAACAAAATCATGGACATGTTAAAATGTTTTTATGAGAATAAAGAAATTCTAACAAGCATTGCAGGGAATAGGTTAATGGAATAGTGCTAGTATCTCAAATAGTACAAAAGCAAAAGCCAGAGCAAAAGAACAAAGACAATGATTAGAGATTGAAGGCAAGAAAGCTTCATACCAAATAATGTAATATGAGGGGGTTTTGGAGGTATTACATTATTTTGTCCTATTGTAAATATTTAGATTAGGGTGTGAGTTTGATTTTATATATAAAGTATGTGTCAAGTTAGTAGGAGTGAGCATGTGTCATGTAATTAAGTATGTGAGGTGTCTAGTTAGGAAGTGAAGAGTCATGAGTGTGATGTATCTAGTTTAGTAGGGAGTTATATGTAATCATGAGATACTTTATCTTTATGTAATATGTGGGACTTATTATGTAAGAAAGGAATATGAAGAGTCAATTTTTCTTGTGAGTTTGAGAGCGAAGGTCAAGAGTCATGGAATGCAAAGAGTCTCATGTATCTTTATATTGGAAAGAAAGCTATGTAAAATTTAACTCAAATAAGCTTTGCTTTATGCATGTTGGAGAGTGACTTAACGATGTTATTTAACATCATCAGTTCTTGTACAACAACCTAGGCCAAGATTAACCCTAAATAAACTATTTGAAATTGTTATCAAAATCCTAACTAAAGTTTATCAAAGCTCTCTATAAAATCTATCTTTGGCTAACAAAATATTCCCTACTAATTTTACAAATTAATCACGTTTGCTTCTAGATTGCCACCTATAAAAAAACTAACCTATTAAATAATATATTTGCTAAAATAATGTAATAATTAAAACATAACCTAACACCGCCCCTTATTATATTAATTGAAATACATAAAGAGTTACGAAATAACTCAAATTTGAAAAGTACAAGTGCCTTTGTGAAAATATCCGCAACTTGTTTGTTGGTGGGAATATACTAGAGTTGGATCTTGTGTTTTTGAACTTCGTCTCAAATGAAGTGACACTAAGTTTCAATATGCTTCATTTGTTCATGGAACACTGGATTCTTGACTAGTTTCATAATACCTTGGTTATCACATTTCAAATGTTTTGGTAGATTTTTTTGAAGACCCATACTTGAAAGAATGAGATGTAGCCATATTGCTTCACACACAATTCCTTGTGCAACATGATATTCTACCTCTGTGGATGAAAGTGCAACTACTTGTTGTTTCTTGCTATGCCACGAGATAGGTCTAGATCCTAGATGAAATATGTATCCAAATGTTGATTTTCTATCATCTAAGGATCTTGCATAATTTGAGTCCATGTATCCTTGCAAGAACTTATCATTCTTCTTGTATTCTAGGCCATATTCTACTATTCCATGAACATAGTGTAAAACTTGCTTTGTTGCTTTCCAGTGATTGACCTTAGGCTCTTACATGAACCTCGAAAGATAGCTCACAACAAATATGATATTTGACTTGGTGTTTGTCAGATATGTGAGACTCCCAATTAGTTTTCAATAAAGAGTTCCAGATACCTAAGGTGATTTATTATATATGGATAATTATAACCTTGGTTCCATTGGAGTTGCCTTGGATTTACATTTTATCATCCGATATTTTTCTAGTAGTGCCTTGGCATATTTTGTCTACAAGATCCTGATGTGATTCTTCTTTTTCAAGACTTCCAAGCCAAGAAAATAATGTAGAAGTCCCAAATTTGTCATATCAAACAAAATTTTTAAGTCACTCTTCACAACGCCCACCATCTCATCTGAACTACCAGTGATGATTAGATCATCAACATACAATACAAGTATCACTATTTCAAAACCACTTCTTGAAGTAGAGATTTACATATGAGGAAATTCTTTTAAATCCATGCTACGATAGGTGATTATCAATCTTGATGTACCAAGATATCAGAGCCTATTTTAATCCATTCAAAGATTTTATCAATTTGTAAACTTTTTGCTCTTGTCCTTCAACAACAAAACCTTTAGGTTGAACCATGTACACCTCTTCTTTGAGATCACCATTCAAGAAGGCACTCTTCACATCCATCTGATGTAGCTTCCATCTAAACTAAGTTGCCATTGCACAAAGGACACAAATGGTTTTCATCTTCACTACTGGTGCAAATGTTTCTTCACAATCAATGCCTTCTTTTTGAGCATAGCCCTTTCTAAAAAGTCAAGTTTTATGCTTATCAATTATTCCATATGTCTTATACTTGATTTTGAATACCCACTTGCAGCCTATGGGTTTCTTTCTAGTAGGTAGATCAACTAGATCCCATGTATTATTTTTATAGGAGACTTATGTTTAGCTTCCATAGCTTCCTTCCATTGAGGTAAGATAAGTGCACCCTTCACTAAAGTAGGTTCTGCATGCTCCTTCACTGAAGACATCAAACCCCTATTTCCTTCCTAGCATGACATACTTCGAGTACGTGGTCAAGTGGAATTGAGATCAAGAGGTGCATCAAGTTTTGCATCTCTCATTATGCTTGTGTACCATTTTAGAAATTTTTGTTGTTGTGGGGGAGCAACCACTTCAGGATCATCAACAAGGGCATGAATGTCATTTTGGACTTCATAAAATTCCAATTGTACAACAAGAGATGTGTCTTTGCTAGACTCTTTAGAATCTATTGTATTTGACTTGGGAGCAATTTCTTCATCAAATATCACATCTCGACTGATATGAATTTTCTTGGTAATAGGGTCAATCAAATGATACCCTTTTGATTCTTCATCATAACCAAGAAATATATATTGTAGGGACTTATCATCTACTTTGCTCCTTTTCTTCTTAGGAGTGTGCATGTAGGCTTTGCTACTAATTATCCTTAGATGAGAAATTGATGGTTTTCTTTCAATATAGGCTTCTTGAGGTGTAACTCCTTAAAGAGATTTTTTTGGTGCTGTATTAAGGAGATGCACAACAATAGTGATAACTTCAGCCCAATATTGTTGCCCAAGATGAGCACCAATGAGCATACATTGAACGATCTCCATTGTGGAATGATTCCTCCTTTCAACAACTCCATTTGTTAGAGTATAAGTTGTGAGTTGTATTTTAATCATATGTTGTGTAATAAATATTGAGAATTCGTTGGAGGTATAATCCCCCCTACGATCTGAACAAAGGATCTTGATTAAACATCTCGTTTCTTTCTCAACACATTTTTGAAATTGTTAAAAATACAGGAAGACATCAAAATTTACTTGTAAGAAGAAGACCCACATTTTTTGGAGTAATCATCAACAAACAACTGAAAATATCTCTTTCCACTAAAATTGTTTGGCATGGGTTTGCACAGATTAGTGTGTATTAGCTCCAACAGTTCTTTAGTCTTGAAAAATTGAATAGATTAATTGGCATCACATTTCTAGGAAGTGAAACCCTTTGACAGATAAAAAGGCCAATGGAGTCTTTCTTTTGCATCCTTCTTCAACTCACATAAGAAAGTTTAAAACTAGGAATTTTAAGAACTTAAGAGATGACCATACAAACTAAGCATATTCGATCTGTTTGTTTTGTGGACTACTGTGGACTAAGGACTTATTTGTTTTGGTTCTTTTGTTTTTTTTGGGAAAGAAATTTTATTTTTTATTGGTATTCTTACCCTTGTGGGATTCCAACTATGGCTACATGCATCCTTGGTTTACCTTTGACGCTTGTAGCACCTAGTCAACTTGTAATATTTGTGCTATATTGAATAATATAAAGTTTTACTTTAAAAAAATTATATATTGTAGGTAATTTGAATGATTTGTATGATCAACCTATAATTAAATAATTATTTATTTTAAATATATATAAAATGGTTCATATTTTCATACAAATTTATATCATCCTCAAGAAATATTTTTTGTTGGAGAACAAGGGGTTGTCCTTGGGTCCCCCACCCTTGATAAATCACAACTCTCTCCTTTAGAGCTTGAGAGTTTAAAAATAAATTTAATTCTCGTCTCAATTGAGTTGTTATCATCCTCAAGGATATGAAAATCAATATTTTCTTTTATTAACCTAGTAATGCTCATTTATAAGAGAAGAAAATTAAAGTAATATTTCTTTATTTTAAATTTTGGGAGAATTTATTATATTAATTAAATTTTCATGGTATTTTATTATTTTAGACAACATTACCTATAGCTTCCTAGAGATTTTCTTAAGAAACATCGTTCAAATTTAACTTTGATCAACTTAAAATTTTCATATTCCAATTTTACCATCAATGGATGTAGACTTAAGGATCATCATGACACACATTCACACATTTTATCATTGAGCATGCTTTTAAAACATTGAACAAGAGAGGAAACTATGCAAATTCAAACTTGATATGATTTTGTTATTTGTTTTCAAGATGATAATGTTTCTTTACTGGAGAATTTTTTGTGATGTAAAATAAATATATAAGATGACCCTAATGGGGATATTTTCTATACAATATGTCTTTATCTAGCTAGAAAGGTTCTATGAATTTCTATTATAATGCTTGATAGTGGGCCTAATGGTAAGACTTTGGAACTCCAAATACAAGTTTCAAGGTTTGAATCCAACGGGGGTAGAGTTGTACACCATACTCAGGTAACCAAAATGTATTTGGATAAACACACATTGGGTAAACAACATCCTCTATGAGGATTGTCTCATATGGTCTATGGTCTTGTGGATGTTAAAAACTACTTTACCTTTGATTGAAAAATTTTCCTCTTATTTTTAATCCAAAATGATAACTTGGTTATTAGATGAATAACATGCTCCACTTCCCTCTAAATTTCTATGTTGAAGATCCCTTGGGCATGATTAATTTTGAAAACTTTTTATGTCTGTAGAGCCTATATACTTTTGAAGTAATTTATTTCTAACTCTTTCCTTTATCTTTAAATAATTACCAACCAACCCAAGTGTTGTAGGTGAGTTGGAGAGGAGAGGGCAATCCTCCAAGGGAGGTCCCAAGTTCAAATCTCCACCCTACCAAAAAGCTGAATTGGGTATTCAAAATCCAATTGATAATGTTGGTGCGGGCAGGGCCGGAGTGCGACTCCCGGGTGACTTTGACGGTGTAGAACCCCTTGTTCGTGGTCTCTCAGACCAAGGCAGCCCTGTAAGGGGTTTTTCGCTTTAAAATAAAATAAAATAATTACCAACCAAATTTTTTCCTTATAGAAAACTTAGAAATTTTTCAAGTTTGTCCATCCCATACTCTTGCTTTGTCTACGCTCTTCCATTCACAAAGAAAATCAAAGCTTGTCACATTTTTTGAAAAGAAAATCTCTTTGAATTTTTTTTGGCAGCTATACCTATTGTAATCTCATAAATGAATCATATATTGGGATAGATTGCAACTTAGACTTAATGAATTAAAAACATTTAATCATGGTCAAGAAGCTACCATTCCATATATCCAAACACAATTTTATACTATCCAAAACTAAATCCCAAAGATCTATCCAAAACTAAATCCCAAAGATATTTCTTTCTTTTATTAGATATAAGAATATCTTAGGTATGTTGATGGTAAATTTTCCACTTTAAAATCCAAAATATCTACAATAATTCACTTGTAATCAAGGGCAATATTGATAAAATGGATCCTTATTTTTACCAAGTGTGTCATTGCCTTCTCGTTACAGTGTAGAAGTGGTTTGAATTCCATGACCTTATCATTAAAGGGATCTCCAAAAAGAACATAATAAACAATAGACTAAAGGTGAGATTTAAAGGGATCATTTATGGCTAACATGAATGCCCCTAATTTTTCCTTATGAAACCAAAAATATCACAATATTTGATTTTGTCTTTTTTAAGGAACTAACACAATAAAGATTTTAGCCTTTTATATCCTATTTAACCATAATCAAAATATTACATTTAATACTTCCTTAAAAAAAGTTGTAATGAATCCAATAAGACCAAAATTTGTTGTCCTTTAGCTCTTTCATTGAAATATTCCTTACCATTTTTCATTGACTTTGTATAAAAATAAAGGAAATATTTTGCAAAATCTTAGTATGGACCTCCCTATCATGCACATGTTGTATTTGAAATAGTTTGATCGTTTCATATTAAATATCATCTTCTTCCTTAATATGCCTTCCATTTATAGTTGAGATGTTTTTGATCTTATAAAAAGATATTTATTTTGGCAATAAGATGGAAAATTTTGGTATTTTTGTCACCCTTATTAAACCATACTATTATATTTTAGGCTCAACATGTTTTCCCCCTCTTATAATATGTTATAATAATCAACTAGTAGTTTTTCTTGTATTTTAAATTTGATTTACCATTCCCTTGATTTTAACTCTCTTACAAATCCTTGAGATCAACAATTATTTCCTCCTTTCTCTTAAATATGTCATGAAATAATTTTATGTTATAGATTATGAGATGAGAAATCGTGAATGGCCTATGGGCGGGGATAGGTGTGCTAACTCTTGTGTCCCGTTTGGTGTCGTGTCCATGATGTCTCACTTTGAGAATAGGGGAATTTTTCTAAAGATCTATGTTTTGTTTTTAGGTTAAAAAATACCTACAATTTTTTAAGATTTCCTTCAGACTACTTTTTATTAATTTAAAATGTAAAAGACACTTAACTACAAAATACAAGAAAACATGATGTAGAAAATAAGGACTATGGTGTTAGCAAATCACTACTATTATCACAAAATTATTAATCAATAGGATAAAATAATATCTCAAGAATATCAAAGGATTCAATGAACATAAATCACTCTAATAATTCAAAATAAACACATTAAAATATTTTGTTGAAAATACATCTACTAAAGCAATGCATAAATGCAATGGTACTTCGATTCATGATACAAAGATTTATCTTTAATATATATTTACAAGGGACTCTTCATATGCATGACTCTTGATATTTGCTCTCCTCAAAATCATGAAAAAACAACTTTTTCGTATTTTCCTTTTACACAATAAATCTAACATATTACATAAAGATAAAGTGTCACTTCACACTCATAACTCACACACAAACTTGAAACCTCACATAATAACTCTACACTTATTTACATGACACACACTATAGATATTAAACACTCTGCAAATATTAAACATGCACTTAGTCTAAACTATTTACATGACCAAAAAATGTAATACCTCCAACACCCCATTACATTATTTGGTAAAAAACTTTGCTTGGTGCCATATCCGATTTCTTGTTTTTTAGGAGCAATTTAAAATCTAGTTAAAAAACTATGTTGTATGGTAAATATCATTATTTGTGTTTTTATTTATTTTCTAGAAACCACTCTATGAGATATTCGTTCCATCTACATGCTCTTGTTGAAATCTACATTTCTATTTTACAACGTTACTTATACTATAAACCTCTTTCTTGATATGGTGATTTTTCTTCTTTATATTTCTTAAGAATGTCTTGAATCTAAGAGACAACCTTTTCCATATCCAATTCAACATCGACATTACCCTCTAAGAAAAAATTATCTCCATCAATAGCTAATCCCATAGCTATATCCATTGGTTTAGAATTAGAGGAAGTATATATTCTTCATAAGGAAGGATGCCATTATGATTAACAATTACTAGGCTTTGAATTTTAGATAATTTAATATGAGAGGTGGTCTTGTACATGACACAATGAATTTTGCTAAATTAGAAAATAGTTGCATGTTAGGAAATCTTGAGGATGAAACTTTTTGTGGCAATCCAGATGAGCAATCCATCTTTGCTAATTTTGGAGACATGCGAACATTAGAATTATCTGATGATGCGCAAATATCTAGAAATCCTGATGTTGCCTGCATCTCTGTCAAAGTTACACCTGATTGTCGACTTTGGGAGTTCCCACTTCCATTCTCAATTGCTTTGCCAGATGAACGACCAATTTCAAGAAATAAAATTTCCAATCAATTTGATGATGACTCCAATTTGTTGGATGGGTCAATGTTGAAGATTTGCATAAACATCGGCTTTGTAGCATCGTTGTAATATGAATACATCTAAAAATTTGTTGACACAAAAGTTAAATCTAGACACGACTTTCATATAATAAATCCAAACATTATAACACCAAAAAAAGAACCGACGTTTGGTTTAAATCTGGTTTCACCTCACTACGTTGTTCATCGGTAAGATTCATTCCTTGTCCTTGAGACATCCAACAACAATTGCTCTAACCTCCCATTGAAGAAGACTTCCATTCTTAGACATGCTGTCATTGCCTTCCATCTTTTCCATGTCATCATCAAAATTGTTTTGAATGTAGCTTTAAATACTTATCCAAACAATCTTTTTTAATCAACTGACACCTCGTTAAAGCATCAAGGACCATAAATGCCATTCCTCAATCGACACACATATAACACTTTTATTTTTATTATAATTTTTGATCTTCGTGCATTACAAATATTGTCATTATGCTATCAACCTTTGCCTTGATAATATTACCATTATTCTTGCATGATGCTCAAGCATTTTAATTATGTAGACTGAAAACATTATTCCACCTGCTTCTCCAATTTCTCTTCGATGCTTGCTTTATTTTTCTATTCATATTTTAACTTGCATGATTCATGATTTTTCTATCTGCTATAACTTTTGTTGAGTCTTCTTCCTTCCAAGATGTTCGTGCATCAACTTTGAGCAAGTTCATTGGGCAACTATCAATGAAGTTAGGCTATCACTAGTATAAAATCTTTCTCAAAATTTTCTTTCAGTTTCAATAATCAATATTTCTTATTCTTTCTTCAAATTCTTAATTTCAAAATTTCATTCAATATTTATTTCTTCAATTTTACCTCAATTATATTACACAACACTCTAATAATCAAATGAGGAGAGTGAGAGGGAATTTATGGTAATACCAAAACCCTGATTTCATCATAAAGTTTGACCTAAGTCAACATAACATGAGGGCTTTAGAGATCCAAGGTTCAAACTCCATTTAGTATGAGGGAACCAGGACCCCTCATAAAACCTATAAACTCATTGAAAAAATATACCATGGTCCATAGTTCTTACATAATCAAATATTACAAAATAAATAATATGTTGTACAATAAAATGTCCTTAAGCCTATCCAATACTTCATATAATGTGGGCACTTGACCATTAATCAGATTATAATTTCAACATGTAGTAGACTAGTGGGATTCATAAGGAGGTATATTATTACCCCTTACATACTACCTTAGGCCAAGTATCTAGGAAGTCACTTCCACATTCTGTTGTTATGTTATGTATTAGTTACCTCTCACATATCAATAGGTATATAAATAGTGGTAAGGTATATAGGGAGGCCCATGAGGTATATAGATTATATCAAATATATTGAGGGAAGGAGATATAAGGTTACAAAAATATTTCTTTCTTCTCTAATCAACTCTCCAAACAAATAAATATTCAGTAATCCCCATTTTATTCTCTATCTTAAACATATGATCAATAAATTCTATGTGGCTTGTATCATTTCTCATCAGTCAACTACCATTCATGATCCCCCTATAGGGTATCATGATGAACACCTTGATATTAAGGATCCTACATTTGATCAAGAAGGAGAGGACTCAACCCCTCAAGGTTCCTTAATCCATGACCATGAAGAAGATGGATGATTGGTCTTTAAATTGGCCTATTTTCTACAAAACAAAGGGAAGTTATAGGATCCTTACTTAGAGGACATAAAACTGAAGGAGTTTCTATAGGGGATATTTCATTATCGGATCATCCCTAACAACCTAACTCAATTTTCTTGTGAATCAGTAAAATTGACCTTGCCTTTGGGATCATAAACACAAACTTCAATGCATTAACATCTCACTTCATCAATTCAAATCCACCTGGTATCACCACATCAATGTATGTTGGGACATAAGCCCTCCCACCTACATTGGTGCACTAGTGTTAGATTTTTAAACCCCACTACCACAAAATATCACAGATCCCAAATATAAAATAGACATAATATTAAAGGTTAAAATAATAACAATAAGAGTAGAATAATATATGAGCAAATTAATATATATATGAAGGCTAATATAATATTAAAAATAAACATTCATTTATATAATCAAATATGAATGTAAATAGCCTAAATTATCCATGAACTATGCATGAAGAAAACTTATAATATTAACTGCTCAAAATCCATATACAGGCTTCATTATTTTATTTCCTCTTACAATCAGATAATGATTTATGAATATCATATCTTTATTGCTTTCTTATGGATCATTGTCTCCATAATATAGCCATAATAATGTGATTATTCAAGTACTTATCTATTGCTATACATATGACAAGTCCCATGACTCTTAGCTTATCATCTTACAACTTGCATACTAGATGGATACTTGACTCTATAACACTTGCACACATCTACATGACTCTTACACTTCTACATGCACTCCTAATCTAGGACACTTGTGTACATCCTCATATTACATATTTGTACTCTTACATACAAGACACTTGTGCACATTCTCTCAATATACACTTGCACTCTAACTTACATGATACTTGTGCATTTATTGCACATTACACTCTTACATGAGACTTGTGCATTTCCTGCACATTGCACTCTTACATGAAACTTGTGCATTTCTTGCATATAACACTCTTACATGAAACTTGTGCATTTCTTGCGCATTAATACTTCTAAACTATAGACTCAACCCTAATCTATTACATATTTATAAATATACCATGAAGGTACCATGGGGGTACATTAAAATGTACCAAGTAATGTAATATACATTAATACCCCCCTTATTACATTATTTATTTATTGAATACTTTAGTCTTCAATCTTGGTCTTCATATTTGTCTTCAATATTCATGTGACCTTGCATTGTTCATGAACCTATGCTTCTCCGAAATCTTATTCATCATCTTGAACTTTGGGTTCATCCTCTTGCTTGAATTCTGCTTTGTATTCTTTAGGCTTTGGATCTTCATGATATGAATCACCAACTACTAGAGCTTTCTCTTTGACCTCAGGTTCAATAGCTTGAACTTCTTCTTTGGATTTGATCTCTAGATCATGTGCTTCATTCTTGATTACTTTATAAGATAAGTTTAGACCATATTTGATCCATTTTTCTTTTCCTTGTTTTCTAAACATTTTATCATAAAATATTTTCCCTTCCTGTATTTTATAAATTGAACACTTTGCTCTATTGTTAGAAGTTGCTTTAGAAATAAGTTTTTGAAAAATATTATCTAATATGAATAAAAATATCCTTTCAAATCTTCCACAATATTTTTATTTGTACCAAGAGAATGAGATTTTCTTCCACAATATTTACATTGATAAAGATTCCAACAATCAACCTTTTAATGTTCAATACTATTGCAGTAATTACACTTTAGCTAAATGTGATGTTCTTTCTTTTATTTATGCTTCCTTGTTAGTACTTCAAGTTTTTTTGTCTTCTTGATAAAGCAACATAACCATTTATGCACAACCAAGGCTACTCTTTCTTTATTTTCCTTATAAATATGTTGCAAGATCTGATAATCTATAACATTATGAGTAGATATTATAGAATATTTTTGAAATTGATTTTCTATCAAATTGAGATTTAGTAGCAACAAGATCTAATTTTGAGTTCTCAAGAGTATTTAGTGATCTTGTTATTTTCTTCTTTTATCAAGATCATCTATCAAATTTTGAAAATAAAGTTTTAACTTGTTCACTATTTCTTCACTATCCTCATTGAATGCATTTCTAATAATTTCTTCCATGATATAAATCAATTCAATGAAGTAGTAAACTTTATAACTCCCAAAATAAAATAACTAAAATACGGAATTTACAAATTTTTAAAAATTTCTAAACTTTTGATGTTGAAAACCTTTTAACTCCCTATTTTGATTTGCAAATTTTCAAAAACCTTCTAATATTTTTTAATTTCAAATTTTCTTGAAATAAATCTACCTTAAGAAACTCCAAATATTTTCAAACATAAAAAAATTTGAATAATCAAATTAACTAATTAAAGTAGAAACTCTTATTACTCCATACTTTATTTAAGAAATAAAAAATAAATTTCAATCTAATCCTTATAACTCCTACTAATTAAATTAAAATTCCCTTATAACTCCTTAAAATACACAATCACCTTATAACTCCAATAACCCTGATTAAAAATAATTAACAAACTATCCTTACACTTCTCCTTAGGCGTCTTGTTCTCCAATTCGTGCTTTGCTTACTCACTGGCGCTAATGCTTCTTCTGAATGCACATCCACTACACCTCAATTTAAGTGAATCTCAATTCAAACATGACAATTGATGACTAATGTTTACATGGAGCTCTACGTGACTTAATTAAAATGTTAGAAAATGCTTCATCTTTCTTCTTCAATAACATCCGACTCTATTATACATTTATTGAGCAATAACAGTAGCAATAATACATAATAAGCAATATCATTATATTTTGTAGGCTATGATGTGTACTCCTAATGTTGGACTTCAATGATTCCTTACTTGGTCTCTTCACTTCCTCATGCTGATGTCTGTGCTTTGTCATTGAACTCTTCACCTTCACGTTGGATTTTTTATTGCTAGATTTTGTATCACTGGTTTCTCCATATTAGGTACTTGTTTCTCTACTTTAGTTGCTAATTTCTCCACCTTAGTCACTAGTGTCTCCACCTTAGTCACTGGTTTCTCGACCTTAGTCACCAATTTTCATCACTTGTTCACTTGGTTGGTTCCCAATATTGCTAGTCTCTTTCGTTGTATTGTTCTATTGGTTGCCTTTGATGTATTCATTGATCTCCTTAACTAGTTTCCTTGTATCTTTATGTTGACCTCTTTCACTGCTATCCTAGATTCTTCATATTGGACTCCATATCACTTCTTAATGCTAGCTTCCTTCATCAAAACCCATGTTTCTTTACTGCAACATCGTTGTAGTTTTCTTTTTGTATAGTGATGATATCTTAGATAAAACCAGTGCAATGATGAAATACTATAGTTTTCTCTATGTATAGTGTTGGTATCTTAGACAATACCAGTGCAAAAATGATTAGAGAATACTGTAGTTCCCTCTTTGTATACTACTACAATGGTGCTAGTTGTTGCACTTCAATGCTTCAATAGAAACTTTCAATAATGAGCTTCTACATTTGAAATTTTGCTGTTATAATATGCTATTATAAACAACTCTAAATTTTTTCTCTTTTTTTGTGCTTTGTTTCTTGAATTCTGATGGTCTAGTGACCTATAACTTCACTATAGCCATTTTCTCTTTATGCTTGTAGAATGTAGAATGTAGAATGTAGAATGCTAGTCTAGTTTCTATTTATCATAGGCCGTTTATATCCTTTCTTTAATATTGACTTCTTGAGCCTCTTCTCCTGTAGATAGGCTTATTGAGGCTCTTATTTTGTAGATAGGCTTCTTGAGTTGCTTCTTTCAATGTTGTAGTCTACTTTAAATAACCTGCTTCAAAAAATGATCCATGACCAAGATTGAAATGATTTAAAGATATATTCAGTCATACTAGTTATTCAATGTATCCTAGGAAGACACTTCCTTCTATTTTGCTCTATAATATCTTATTTTTGCTTTCTTAAGAAGCTTTGAATGCTTCTCAATCTATTGCAACTTTAACTATTCTTCTTTCTTATCTCTACTTTATTTTCTTCTTCTTTTTGAACTTAGAAGCTGAAATTCTTCTCTATATCTGTAGGAAGATTCTCAAACTTTTTTAGTAATGCTATATTTCTTTCTATCTAAAAAATTCAATGTCTTAGGTCACACTTACGAACCCAATATGATTCTCCTCCTTACTAGAGAACCCAATATTAATGTTCGGGTAGCTCTGAATGTGCCTGAATGACCAACTATCTTCTAAGTTGGTTCTGCCTCAATCTATCAATAATGATTCTCTCTTTTTTAGAGAAACCAAAATATTGATATCAAGGTGGCTGTATCCCTGAATGACCAACTTTTCCTGAGTTGGTTCACCTTCAATCTTCAATCTTCAAATTTAAACTTCAATATCCAAATTTTCTCTGAGTTGGTTTCCAATATCAAATGTCCAACTTTTCTTCTAAGTTGACCATTTCTATCAATATAGCTGAGTCTTAGTCTTCACTGGTTTTTTATTCAATCAAGTAGAAAGAACCTAGACTATTCTACTCAATAATACCTTTAAAAAATAGATTTAAAGTCTTCATTGCCTTTAAAGTGGACATACTCTAAACTAACTTTATCAAAAATAGACAAAGTTAATTAATGAAAAATAGTGGCTAATAAAATGAACTCTATAAAAATCAAATATTTTTTCATGATAATAAGCTTACTATTCCTCAGCTTTGGTAGTGAATTATTGGTATGATCCAGGAAATCGTCTCTTCTAAATGCCAGATTAATGCCATATTAGTCTTCCTTTGGAGCAGTCGAAGATTATGATGATGCAGAGTTTGGGATTTGTGGAGAATGGTCCTCGTCATTCTATTTTGTATGGTAGAAGATATGTTAGACAAAAGGTGCAAAGAGATGGTCGATTGCATCCTCCTACTCCAGGGGTGTTCAAGATCAATACGGATGGGTCTTCTCAAGGTAATCTTAGGCATGCTGGTATTATAGGAGTTGGGAGAGATAGTGCTGGGAATGCTTATTTCATTTTTTCATGCTATAAGGGGATACACTCTAATAATTATATGGAGGCTCTTGCTATCTATTGTGCTTTGGAACAAGGGTTGGCTATGGGTTGGCGAAGGATAATATATGAGTATGATTCACAAATTATTATCAATTTGTTAAAGACTCACCATCTTGATAATGTTCACTAGAGGTTGACCTTGGTTGTTCAACAGATTCTTCAAATCTGTTGTAATTTAGAGTTTATCTCTTATGTTCATATTCCTAGGGAATGGAATAGGGTTGTGGATTGATTGGAAAAATGGGCTTCTCAATTTCAGGGGAAGGGTTGGGATCACCTCCCTTTTGACTGTTCTTAGCATCTTCATAATTTACTTGTTGAGGATATGTCTGGTTGAGGTTTTTGTTGGCTATTTTTTGGTGGTTGTTTGTTATCAACTGTAAGGTTTCTTTGATCTAATAATTTTTTACCCCTATTTTATTAAAAAAAATGAACTCTATCAAAATGGATAGATTCACGTGGTAGCTCTCATACAACTATTGTATTTTTAAGTCTTATTACCACAAAATATCATAGGTCCTAAATATAAAATAACCACAATATTAAAGGTTAAAATAATAACAATAAGAGTAGAATAATATATGAGAAAATTAATATGTATATCAAGGCTTATATAATATTAAAATAAATATTCATTTATATAATTAAATATGAATGTAAATATCTTGAATCATTCATGAACTATGCATGAATAAAACTTACAATATTAATTGTTCAAAATTCGTATACAAGCTTTATTACTTTCTTTCCTCTTACAATCAAATAATGATATATGAATATCAGATCTTCATTGCTTTCTTATGGATAATTATCTCCATAATATATCCATAGTAATGTGACTCTTCAAGTACTTGGCTATTTCTCTCCATATGACAAGTCCCATGACTCTTGGCTTATCATATTACCACTTGCATACTAGATGGACACTTGAATCTACAACACTTGCACACATCTACATGACTCTTACACTTCTACATGCACTTCTAATCTAGGATACTTGTGCACATCCTCATATTACATATTTTTACTCTTATAGACAAGACACTTGTGCACATTCTCTTAATATACACTTGCACTCTAACTTACATAATACTTGTGCATTTCCTACACTTTGCACTCTTGCATGACAATTGTGCATTTCTTGCACATTGTCACTTACATACAAAGAGAAATATAAATCATACATCTAAACTATAGGCTGAAATATAATTTATTATATATTTACAAATGTACCATGAAGGTACATTAGCATGTACCAAATAATGTAATGTACCTCAACAATTAGTCATCTATGCCTATTCTTGAGGAGTTATTACAAGGCAATGTCAGTTGCCCCACATCCCAATAGATAGGCACTAATTACATGCTCAATATGGGTGTACCACAAGAGCCCCAACTTCTAATATCCATAACAACTTCTAAGGTAAACATTCTAATCCCATAACCATGTAGATAGGGTTGGGATAAATATCTAACCTTGTAATTTCTCATTACTATTCCTTTAATTATTTTATTTTTAGCCTCTTTAAAACTAATCATACAATGCCAACTTCAACGTTATACACCCAAGTATATCAACCTTCTCCTTTCATAAATCATTAGTAGATCCCTTCCATATCTCAATATACATATTTCATACCATCAAACCCCATTTCTCCCAAGCTTCAAGCCTTGACCACTTGATTATAACAATTAAAATAATAAATGGCCATTATTCAGGGGTCATCATATAAAAAGAAGTACTTGTATGATGACTTGTGAAACCAACCTTTAGATCATTTTGTAGCTAGTCATCCCTTCTTGCCTAACTTTGGAACATCCAATTTTTATATGTATAAAAGGAAATATAATCATGTTAATCACCTCAGACTATTTAGGACTACTTGTAGTGACATCATATATGATAAAACATTGCTACTTAAAATATTTCCCAAAAGTCTTAGTGGCCTTGCCTTGGAATGGTACTACTAGATACCAAGTAATTTCTTGAAAAGCTTTATAGACATTTTTGAGATGTTCAATAAGTCGTTCTCTATGTACATTGAGTAAAAGGTCACCATTAGTGACTTATACCAACTCAAACAATTTAAATATGAGAGCTTTTCTAACTTCTTAGTGAGATAGAAAGTCTTAGTATGGAAACTATAATATATTTCCCCACTAAGAGGTCTATTGTACATGTTCGTAAGAAATATCAATTAGTAACTAGCCTTATACCTAGAGATAACAATGGGTCTTCCTTCATGATGGTTTTATAAGCCTCATACTACCATAATATATCACATGTCATTTCACACAAGACCCAATATAAAATAGCCACAATGTACTAAATGTCAAAATAATAATATGTATATCAAGGATTATTATAAATCAAATAATTCATTTATATGCTAAAATATGAATGTAAATAGCTCAGATAATTCATGTACTATGCATAAAATATAACTTACAATATTATTTGCTCAAAATATATACAAGTTTGATTGCTCTTTTTTTGTGACAACTTCAACTTGTAGTGCTTGATACTTGATTGAATTACTTACATTCTATGGAGCATTATCTCTATAATATAGTAATAGTAATGTGACTCTTTGGATACTTGACTATTTCTCTCCATATTCCAAGTCTCATGACTCTTGGATTATCTACTTGACACTTGCATACTTGATGAACACTTGACTCTATAATACTTGCACACCTTTACATGACTCTTACACTTCTACTACTTGCACACCTAATCTAGGATACTTGTGCACATATTTATATTACATATTTATTCTCATACATACAAGACACTTGCACACAGTTACTCAACCTACAGTTGAACTCTAACTCACATGACACTTGTGCATTTCCTACACATTCACACTTACATAAAGAAGAAAATATAAATCATACACTAAACTATTGACTCAAACCTAATCTACTATTTACAAATGTACCATGAAGGTACCATGGGGGTATATTTGCATGTACCAAATAATGTAATATTCTCCAAAATCCCCTGCATTACATTATTCTATTGAAGACTTTAGTCTTCAATCATGGTCTTCATATTTGTCTTCAATCTTCAAGTGACATTGGAATGTTTTAAAATAAAAATTTATAGTATGTGAACCATATGTCTCTTATTCAGATACTTGCTTCCTATTTGTATCTCTTTTTACTTTTATCTTCAGTGCTTTCCCGATTTTCTTCTTTTACTTCTTTACCTTGTTCTTTTTTGTCTTGGTCTTGGTTTTTCTTCCTGCATCTTGATGTTTTGTATCATTTGCAACATTAGTATCTTCAAAATATTTTGAAAATACATCTTCATTGATAAATATTTTTTCTAAAAAGGCTTTCAATTCATTTTCTTCATATGTTTCTTCTAATTCTTGAATTTCATGAGCTAAATTTCTTTTTTGATTTCCCTCTCTATACTATAACTGAGGTTGTTGTTGATGACCATATTGATATTGAGAATGATACTGATGTTGAGGCTAAAATTATTGTTATCATTGAGTATTGTATTGATATTGAGATTGATATTTACTTTGTTGTACTAGTTTGTTTGTTTGACCACTTTAATTAATACTCATCTGATTTTTTGATACTAATTTATTTGATTGTATTTATAAAAATTTATGCTATGACAATTTTTCTTACATATTTGACAGAATCTTGATTCCATTTAGATATGTATCTTAAAGTTTAAGTAAGATTACCTTGTGTATT
The DNA here is from genome assembly GCA_028583015.1 of Wollemia nobilis. Classification (NCBI taxonomy): domain Eukaryota; kingdom Viridiplantae; phylum Streptophyta; class Pinopsida; order Araucariales; family Araucariaceae; genus Wollemia; species Wollemia nobilis. The sequence goes on from JAQPPZ010001446.1 coordinate 149,147, forward strand.
ATATTTTAATACCAAGGCATTGTTAGTCATTTCATCTTTGAGTAAGTTCTCTACTTCATATTCTTGAAGAATATTGACGAAGCATCAAATGTAGTTTCCTTTCTTATCACTTGCAAATATGTGACTAAATGTTTGTAGCTTTCTGGAAGTGCTCTTAATATTACTTGAACAAGAAATTTATCTTCTACTTTCTCTCCTAGAGTTAATAACTTTGCTTTTATATCTGCTACTTTATAAAGAAAAAGTTCTATACTTTCTCCACTATTGACTTTTAAGGAATACAATTGAGATTGCAAATTTAGAATTGTAGCTTTATTTTCCCCTAAAATATTTTACATAAAGTATTCCAAGATTATGTAGCTCCACTTAAGTATGGTTGAATTTAATTAATTATTCCAAATGTTATCAACATAAGTGCTTTTGCATCACCTTCTTCAAATCTTTGTATTTCTCTTGCATCTTCACTAGGTTTTATTTATTTTTCACTAACTATATCCCAATGTTTTCTACCACTAAGATACATTTTATTTTGTTCTTCCATGATGCAAAATTTGGTCCTTTCAAAAGTTGAGATTCAGAAAGGAAAATTTTATTGTTTGACATAATGGAACTCATAAAATAACTTAAATAATAACCTTTGAAATAACAAACCTTATAACTCCCAAAATAAAAAAATAAATCAAATATAAAATTTTGCAAATTTTTATTTTCTAACCTTTGATGTTGAAAACCTTTTAACTCCCTAGATTAATTTACAAAATTTAAAAATTTTAAATAAATTTAATTACCCTAATTAATACCTTATATCTCCAAAAATATATTATTTAAAAAAATTCACTAAGTTCAAATATTAATTCTTTATATCTCTCTATTTTAAAAGAAGATCTTAGAATTGTTTTTGCAATATCGCCGAAGCAAGAGTTCGTAGAAGGAGTTTGCAATATCGTCAATGCAGGAGTTCATCAAAGAAGTTTGCAATATCATGGAAGTAGGAGTTCATAATATTGTAGCCTTTAGTGGTCAATATAGCTTAGGAGTGACGACAACAGAATCAACATCGATGTGGTTTAATGTTTGCAAGGGAGGAGTATTGAGCAAGCATATTACCTCTTAGTTAAAGTCGATAGCCAATGTGAGCCAAACAAAGTAGCTGATAGCAAGGGTGAACACAATTTGGGAGTGAGCACAACTGGTATTGAGTGCGAATGTGAGATGGGAGCAAGTGCAACCGGTAGTGAGTGTAAGCATGAGCCAAAAGTGAGTGCATCTAGTAGTGAACATAAAAAATTTAGGTAACATAGAAAGAAAGTAATTTGTGAAAGTGCTTACTGAAAGTATGAGTGACCAAGTCGAAAGTTTGGATGCCCTACCTAGCAATAAGAAGAAGAGAGAATCTATGAAAAACCCAGTCTAAGTAGCATATTCTATGCCAGAAGTGATTATCAAGGATGAGATGATTGAACATGATATAATGATTCTTAAAACTAGAGGGTTAATTTGTAAGTTTCATGGATATTGGCCAGGTTTTTTTGAGATTCAAAATTGGATTAAGTGGAATGAGGATTGAGTTCAAATTAATCCATGATTTTTCTTCCAAAATGAGATTTTCTCATTATTTTCTCTAGTTTATAAATAAGGGATAAAATAATGGATGGAGACCCATGGTTTAGGGGCAAAAATACATTATATTTAAGACCTTGGAGTGAGAATTTTTCTGTGGACACAAAAACTATTAAAAGGCTTCTAGTATGGATTAGGTTTTTTGGATTTCCTTATCAACTCATAAATAAGGAGGTTTTTAAGTATATTGGTAATACCCTAGGTGAATTCATCTAGGAGGGACCAACTGCTAAGGAGATAAGGCATGATGTATACACTTGAATATGTGTTGCCATGGATATTTCTAATTCTTTACCGTAGTCAATTACGATTAATTTGAATCAAGAGAATGGGATCATCAAGTAGATTATGAAAATATTATATTTTGATGTCACAAATATCATGAAATTGGGTACATGGCAAGAGATTGCAAAGTAAAAATAGAGGAAGAGATGGATTTTTTGGGCATGAGGGTAGTTTCAATTTAAAACAAAGAGACCATATCATAGGAGAAGCTAGGTCAAATCAAGAATTTTGCACTCCTAAGAAAGTGGCTAGAAAAATCCCTCTACATCATCAAATGGCGAAGGCCATTATAGTTCACTCAAATAAGTAATTAGAAGGAAATAGTGATATGGGAGATGAGGAAGTACATTGTGCAAGTTCAAATATAAAAGGAGTTAAATGTGCAAAGGAAAATGAGAATAAAAATTTTAATATAAAGGAAGTGAGGAGACAAAATTTATAGCAAATGATGTGAAGGAGATCAATATTAATCCAAGTAAAACACCTTTATTATCCTCAAGTTGCTTAAAATATTCTCCTTACAAAAAAATGAAATTAGTACAGAGTGTGTTCCTTGCACTTTAGTATTTAAAGAGTAGTATAGTAAATAAAATCTTGTAGAGGATATCCAAGGAAATTTAGGTATTTCTATACAACATAAGAAAGTGATGACTATGAAAGATCATCTATGCAATTTAGATTTTTCAAGGCAACACAAAGAAGAAAATATTATTAAGGCCATTCCTTGCACTTTCGACTCTTTAGGGCAACATAAATCTTTAGAAGATAAGTCCCATTTTGAACACTATGAAAAAATGAAATACATTGATGAATATGAGAGTGGTGGCAAGAATGGAAGAAGGAGAGGAAGGCTATCACAAAAAGAAAAAGAGAAAAAAGAACTCAAAATATTATTGATTTGGGATGCCAAATAAAAATATCATAGGTGCTAACAAGAAGTGGGGTTAAGCCCACTAATAAAAATAAAATGTGTTGATGATGAAAATAATATCATGGAATATTAGGGGTATGAATAAAATCCCTAAAAAAAGAGTTATTAAGAAATTAATAGGTTTTTATAGCCTAGAGTTTATTTTTATACAAGAAAAAAAATTACGTAGTGAGGAATGTAAGGATGCTTTTAAGAAGATTTGGAGGACAGGTGATTGTTTAGTAGTTTCTTCTATAGGAGCTTCAGGTGGTATTGCAATAATATGAGACAAATGCAAATGGGATGGACAACTATTAGAAGCAAAAATTAATTGGGTTGCTAGATTATTTTTTAGGAAAGAGGAAAACATCAAAGTTGGGGTTATAAATGTATATACTCCAACTATAGTTACTCCTTGTGAAATATGTTGGAAGGACCTTAGTATATTTTTGTAAAATACAATGATGATTCATTGTGATCTATGGATTCTTGGGGATGATTTTAATATTTTTATATATTCTTTGGAAAAGAAGGGTGGCATTCTAGGATGGTCGAAAAAAATACAATAATTTGCTTCTTTTTCAATTCAAATGACCTTTGGGATGTTAGTCCCTCAAGCTTTTAATACACATGGGATAATAGATGTATTGGAAAAAATCATATAGCAAAAATACTAGATAGATTTTTGTTATCCAATAAATGTTTGCAAACAAAATATACAATTTGTAGCAAAATAATAACACCAAACAATAATATAGAAATGAACACTCTACAAATGAAATAATGATGTATCTTTGTATTAAACAGGGGAGCCTGAACCTCTTGATATTGAAGAACATGTGTTTATACTGAGAGGGGGTGAACAGTATATAACAAAACCTTTTTCCTTTTAATCCAAATAGTAGCATCAACATTAATAAACCAGTAAACATCACACAAAGCATCACACACATGAGAGACATAATTTTAACGTGGTTCACCCAATGTGGGCTACCTCCAACGAAAACTATTTCTTCTAAATATTTCTTAAATAATATTTTGGGAATCCTTCCCAATTACAATGTTTATGGACCTTTGTCCAAAGGAGATGTTGATCCCCTAAATCTGGTTTGTGTATCTATATCCACAGGAGAACTCCTTCTCCTATGCTCTGGATGGTGATCTTCTAGAAGACTCTGTCTCTCTACTGCACTGACTGGTGGATATCTCTCCACATGAAGACCCCTCACTCAGAAGACTCATATTCAATTATCCTAGCTGCTTGATCTCTATCCACTAAGACTCTATCCTCTATACTCTATCACTTCCAAAGATCTATCAATAGGTTCACTCATAACCTTCTCAAATATTCTCAACAGGTCCACTCAAAACCTGCTCAAATTTGCTCAACAGGTCCACATAGAACCTGCTCAAATCTGCTCAACAAGTCCACTCAAAACCTATGCAAATATGCTCAACAGGTCCACACAGAACCTGCTCAAATCTTCTCAATAGGTCCACACAGAACCAACTCAAATATGCTCAACAGGTCCACTCAGAACCTGCTCAAATCTACTCAACAAGTCCACTCAGAACCTGCTCAAATCTGCTCAACATGTTCACTTAAAACCTGCTCAAATCTACTCAACAAGCTCACTCAGAACTTGTCCAATCTCATAGAATCATAAAGAGAATTGTTAGAGACTCAATATGTTCTATTCTCAAAAACTCAATCTCAACTCAAATCAGAATATAGAATAGTTTATTTCATGGAACTTGAACAACCATATTTATCCACTTGACTAGGCTTAATCAACTCTACTCAACCAATCACTTCAAGGAACAAACCTTTCTCAAAAACCCTAGTCCAAGCATGTATCAACCAACTCAAAATGTTTCCAACAATGCTCAACTACAAATCTCACATAACAATGATACTCATGTTCTTTTGTAACTCAAGTTCAAGTTCTTTGCATAACCAATTGGCTTCAACAACAATGTTTATAAAACAAAGTTTAATCGCAACTATCAATCCAAAAAACCTTGATGCATTAAACCAACCACTTTTAAAAAGGAAAACACAATCAATCCTTTTCTTTCCAATGATATTTTTAGAAATCAATCACCCAATCAAGTTAATGGAGAATATTGCCCATACCTTTTTGATGCCAAGGAGTTGTCCACAAAATCTGTCAAACTCAACACACTTTCAAATATTTCCTTTTCAATCACAAAGAGGTTAGAGGACTTGAGTAATATCACAATACCAATAATATCCCAATAATACCTTATTACTCATACTCAGTAAAATTCACCATGTCCTCTCATGAAAGAAATAATCCCCTTTGAAAAAGAATAAATCAAACTCCTTTTGAAACCCTTTACAAAAATAGAAATATCTCTTTACACACATATTATTTTTCCTTCTAAGCAGGTTAATCAAATAGCCCTTGAAAAATATTTTCCAACGATATATAATATGCTACCCTTCCAAAAAAAAACCATAAAAAATCTCTCAATTTTCTAGGGCATAACATAACCCTTATTTCTCCCTTATGGATATTAAAAATTAAAATAAAAAAATTAACTTGCCTTTCCTCTCAGAGGGATTAGATCTCCCAACGTCCTCCTTCCCAATGCCTTAACCACAGCCAAGCCATCGTTGGGCCACATGCCCACACTTGCCTAAAAAGACATGAACTGCATCAACAACTTCACGAACTGACACCTTTCAAAATCATCAAAATGTGCTTCAAGTGCTTTGACCTTGCAAGCAACCTCCAAGAAAATCAAATGCGGGACTTCCTCTGTCTCGCCAAGCCAATGCATCGCTAGGCCAAGATGGCCTATGTGCTCCAAAACCCCGAACGTTCCCTGCTTCAACCTTTTCGTAAATCGTCAAGCCTTTTAAACACGAGCCTTAATTCGCATTCACTCCAAACAAACTATCAAGGATAATTTTCATTAATGCCCTTTGGGGCATTATATATAATGCCTTTGTCTTACATGCAATCATGTCAGCGCATTGATTTAATTCGACGTTGGCATGGTTGATTAGTTTATAATATTTAAATTTAAATTGAAATTTAAATATTATAAATTAGATTAGACCAACCTTAGGTTTTAGTTTAATTAAACCTTGGAGCCTTGTCTTAATGCACAACCTTGGTGTAACAAATATTATTTATAAAATTTAAATTCCTTGTGAATTTAAATAATTTATAAATAATTATTAAATCTCCTTTTTAACCTTTGCAATAACCCATCTTGGTTATTTATGAACCAATCACTTAACCTGTGCTCCCAATAATATTAAAATATTATGGAGCCTTTTTCCTTTCACTTTTGCATTGTTGAAGCTTTTTCTTGGATGATAGTGACAACCTTGGATGACTTTATTTCTTACGGAATTCCTTGATATGAGTGATAACTCTATCAGGTGACATCAATGACAAATTTGACTTAGAGGACTCAAAATGTCCAACAATCTCCCCCTTTGTCATTGATGGTAGCCCATATCCTTTTACTGAAACCTGACCTTCTTTTTGTTCCCTCTAGGAATTTTCTCCCCTTGGATCAATTATCTCTCAAATATTAAATCTCTCCCCAATATACATAAATCTCTCCCCCTTTGACATCAATGGCAAAGGGTCACCTTTGGGGCTCGGGGCTAAGAATGAGCCTCTTAGCTTAGCCCCTCCCCCACCTCCACATGAGGTGGTTAATTTTGGGGTGGGAGCCTCACTCCTAATTTTCATCGAAGATACTCAAAAGTTTCCTTTGAGAGTGACTTAGTGAATATATCTGCTATCTATTCCTTGTAGTGACATACTCTAATATGACCTATTTATATGCCACCTTTTCTCTTAGAAAATGATACTTAATTGGAATGTGCTTTGTCTTGGAGTGCATTACAAGATTTTTTGAGATACATATGGCACTGGTATTATCACATAGTATAGGAATGGGTTTATCATGCTTTATCTTGAAGTCTTCTAAAGTTCTCTTCATCCATAACAACTGTGTATAACTGGCTACTACTGCAATATATTCTACCTCTGCTATAGATAGTGATATTGAAACCTGCTTCTTACTTAACCAGGAGACTAGACTTTCTCCAAGAAATAAAGCTCCTCCACTTGTGATTTTTCTATCATCAATGTTTGTCGGCCCAATCTGCATCTGTATATGTTGTGAGTGTGAAACTATCACTTTTGGGATACTAAAGCCCAAAATCCATAGTCCATTTTAGATAATTAAAAATTCTTTTTACTGCTACCACATGTCCTCTTTTTGTTTCTCATATTATGTATCTTGTAGTATCTTGGTCCCTTCCAGTTTATTCCTTAGGAGAACAATTTCTGCTTCCAATATTTCACATTCTGTTTCCTTGGCTCTCAATAGATCTGTCATATCTTGTTGAATATTCTTTCCTTCTTCTACCTTAATCTTGAGTTCTGTGAGGTTCTGTATAACTTCCACTCTTGCTTCTTCATCTTCCTAAATTTTTTCTTTCAAGCTTGAATTTTTTTCTCTAAGTATTTCCCATTTTTTGAGAGTAGCAAAGAATTCTTCTTTTACATCAAACATAGTCTCTTCTTCACTTTCTGAAGTCATGTGTGCTATCGAAGGATCCTCTTCCAAGCTGTTAGACTCTTCACAGAGAGACCTGCTCTGATACCAGTTGAAGAACATGTGCTTATACTGAGAGGGGGGGTGAACAATATACAACAATTTTTTTTACCTTTTAATCCAAATAGTAGCACCAGTATTAATGAACCCGTAAACATCACACAAATCATCACACACATGAGATATATCATTTTAACGCGATTCACCTAATGTGGGCTACCTCCATAGAAAATATTTCTTCGAAATATTTCTCAAATAATATTTTGGGAATCCTTCCCAATTACAATGTTTATGGACCTCTATCCAAAGGAGATGATGATCCCCTAAATATGGTTTGTGGATCTCTATCCACAGGAAAACTCCTTCTCCTATGCTTTGGCTGGTGATCTTCTAGAAGACTTTGTCTCTCTACTACACTGACTAGTGGATATCTCTCCACATGAAGACCCCTCACTCAGAAGACTCATCTTCAATTGTCCTAGCTACTGGATCTCTATCCACTAAGACTTTGTCCTCTATACTCTGTCACTTCCAAAGCTCTATCAATAGGTTCACTCAGAACCTTCTCAAATATGCTCAATAGTTCCACTTAGAACCTGATCAAATTTGCTCAACAGGTCCACACAAAAACTACTCAAATATTCTCAACAGGTCCACTTAGAACCTACACAAATATGCTCAACAGGTCCACACAGAACCTGCTCAAATATTCTCAACAGGTCCACACAGAACCAGCTCAAATTTGCTCAACAAGTCCACTCAAAACCTGCTCAAATCTGCTCAATAGGTACACTCAGAACCTGCTCAAATATGCTCAACATGTTCACTCATAACCTGCTCAAATATGCTCAACAAGCTCACTCAGAACTTGTCAAATATCATAGAATCATAAAGATAATTGTTAGAGACTCAATGTGTTCTATTCTCAAAAACTCAATCTCAACTCAAATCAGAATATAGAATAGTTTATTTCATGGAACTTGAACAACCATATTTATCCACTTGACTAGGCTTAATCAACTCTACTCAACTAATCACTTCAAGGAACAAACCTTTCTCACAAACCCTAGTCTAAGCATGTATCAACCAACTCAAAATATTTTCAACAATGCTCAACCACAAATCTCACATAACAATGATACTCATATTATTTTCTAACTCAAGTTCAAGTTCTTTGCATAACCAATTGGATTCAACAACAATGATTATAAAACAAAGTTTAATCACAACTCTAAATCTGGAAAACCTTGATGCATTAAACCAACCACTTTCAAAAAGGAAACCACAATCAATCCTTTTCTTTCCAATGATATTTTTAGAAATCAATCACCCAATCAAGTTAATGGAGAATATTGCCCATACCTTTTTGATGCCAATGAGTTGTCTACAAAATCTGTCAAACTCAACACACTTTCAGATTTTTTTTTTTTCAATCACAAAGAGGTTAGAGGACTTGAGCAATATCACAACAATACCAATAATATCCCAATAACACCTTATTACTCCTACTCAATAAAATTCACCATGTCCTCTCATAAAAGAAATAATCCCCTTTGAAAAAGAATAAATCAAACTCACTTTTGAAACCCTTTACAAAAATAAAAATATCTCTTTACAAACATCTTATTTCTTCTTCTAAGCAGGTTAATCAAATAGCCCTTGAAAAATGTTTTCCAACGATATATAATATGCTACCCTTCCAAAAATAAAACCATAAAAAATCTCTCAATTTTCTAGGGCATAGCATAACCCTTATTTCTCCCTTATGGATATTAAAAATTAAAATACAAAAATTAACTTGCCTTTCCTCTCAGAGGGATTAGATCTCCCGACATCCTCCTTCCCAATACCTTAACCGCAGCCAAGCCGTTGTTGGGCCACGCACCCACACTTGCCTAAAAAGGCATGAACTGCATCAACAACTTCATGAACTGGCATCTTTTGAATTAATCAAAACATGCTTCAAGCACTTTGACCTTGCAAGCAACCTCCAAGAAAATCGAACACGGGACTTCCTCTGTATCACCAAGCCAATGCATCGCTAGGCCAAGCTGGCCTATCTGCTCCAAAGCCCCGAATGTTCCCTGCTTCAACCTTTTCGCAATTCATCAAGCATTTTAAACACGAGCCTTAATTCGCATTCACTCCAAACAAATTATCAAGGATAATTTTCATTAATGCCTTTTGGGGCGTTATATATAATGCCTTTGTCTTCCATGCAATCATGTCGACACATTGATTTAATTCGACGTTGGTGTGTTCATTAGTTTATAATATATTTAAATTTAAATTTAAATTTAAATATTATAGATTAGATTAGACCAACCTTAGGTTTTAGTTTAATTAAATCTCGGAGCCTTGTCTTAATGCACAACCTTGGTGTAACGAATATTATTTATAAAATTTAAATTCCTTGTGAATTTAAATAATTATTAAACCTCATTTTTAACCTTTGCAATAACCCATCTTGGTTTTTTATGAACCAATCACTTAACTTGTGCTCCCAATAATATTAAAATATTATGGAGCCTTTTTACTTTCACTTTTGCATTGTTGAAGCTTTTTCTTGGATGATAGTGACAACCTTGGATGACTTTATTTCTTGTCGAATTCCTTGATATGAGTGATAACTCTATCAGGTGACATCAATGACAACTTTGACATAGAGGACTCAAAATGTCCAACAATATCCACCTTTGTCATTGATGGTAGCCCATATCCTTTTACTGAAACCTGGCCTTATTTTTGTTCCCCCTAGGACTTTGCTCCCCCTGGCTCAATTCTCTCTCAAATATTAAATCTCTCCCCAATATACATAAATCTCTCCCCCTTTGACATCAATGGAAAAGGGTAACCTTTGGGGCTCGGGGCTAAGAATGTGCCTCTTAGCTTAGCCCCTCCCCCACCTCCACATGAGGTGGTTAATTATGGGGTGGGAGTCTCACTCCCAATTTTCCTCGAAGATTCTCAAAATTTTCCTTTGAGAGTGGCTTAGTGAATATATCTGCTATCTGTTCCTTTGTAGTGACATACTCCAATATGACCTATTTATCTGCCACATGTTATCTTAGAAAATGATACTTAATCAGAATGTGCTTTGTCCTAGGGTGCATTACCAAGATTTTTGAGATACATATGGCACTGGTATTATCACATAGTATAGGAATGGGATTATCATGATTTATCTTGAAGTCTTATAAAGTTCTCTTCATCCATAACAACTGTGTATAACTGGATACTACTGCAATATATTCTACCTTTGCTGTAGATAGTGATATTGAAACCTGCTTCTTACTTAACCAGGAGACTAGACTTTCTCCAAGAAAGAAAGCTCCTCCACTTGTGCTTTTTATATAAACAATGTTGCCGGCCCAATATGCATCTGTATATGTTGTGAGTGTGAAACTGTCACTTTTGGGATACCAAAGCCCAAAATCCATAGTCCCTTTCGGATACCTAAAAATTATTTTTACTACTACCACATGTGTTTCCTTAGGTGCTGCTTGAAACCTTACCACTAATCCCACTGACTGTACTATGTCCGATCTTGTAGCTATGACATATAATAAGCTGCCAATCATGGATCTCGTATAGTCTCTTATCTGCCTCTGGAGATTCATCATCCTTACTCAACTTGCACCTTGTGACCATAGGAGTACTTACTGGTTTACAATATTCTAACCTAAATTTCTTCAACATTTCCTTGATGTACTTGGCTTGAGAAAGAAACACTCCCTTTATTGATTGTAAAATTTGAAGACCAAGAAAGAAGGATAATTCACCAAGCATAGAAATCTCAAATTCACTTTGCATATTCTTAGCAAATGCTTTGCACATATTGTTATTGTTTCCCCAAAAAATTATGTCATCAACATAAACAACCACTATTAGAAGATCATTTCCTTCATTTTTGATATACAAATTATTATCTGCTATTCATTTCCTGAATCCCTGTTCCTCTAGATACTTATCCAATATTGAGTACCATGCTATGAGAGCATTATTTAAACCATACAATGCCTTTCTCAATCTGCACACTTGATCTGGTGTATCTACTAGTATGAATCCCTCTACTGTTCAATGTAGACATCTTCTTCTAGAACCTTGTTTAAAAATGCTGAATTGACATCCATTTGATATACCTTGAAGTTATTGAAACTTGCAAAAGCTAAAAATATCCTTATAGCTTCAAGTCGTGCAACTGGAGCAAAGGTTTCATCAAAATCAATTCCTTCTACTTGTGCATAACCTTTGCATACTAACCTTGCTTTATTTATGACCACTTGTCCATCTTCATTTAACTTATTTGTGAAAACCTATTTTGTGCCAATCACATTTTTGTCCTTTGGTCATGGAACAAGTTCCCAAGTTTTGCTTTTCTCTATCTGATTCAATTCCTCATTCATTGATTTAACCCAAAATTCATCTTCACTAGCCTGAGTGAAATATTTTGGCTCAATCTTAGATAGCAAAGAAAACTTTGTTTGTTGAGATGGTTTTATTATTCTTCTCCTTGTCTCTCTTTCATATGGATTCTTGATGATTTGATATTTTGGGTGATGTTTTTGTACATACTTGGAAGGAGTCTTAGGAAGAAATCTTTGTGTTTCTTCTTCATAATTATCTGATTCCTAAAAAAATTCTTCTTGACAGCATCCATATTCTTGTTATACAATTTGTTGAACTGGTTCTCTGGAATCTATCTTCTCATCAATTGTTACATTCATAATTTCCACCATAGTGCATGTTATTTTGTTGTAACATCTATAAGCCTTGCTCTTTGTAGAATAACCAAGAAAAAATCCCTCATCACATCTTGGATAAAATTTGCCCAAATTATGATCTTCCCGTCTTATGTAACATTTGCTTCCAAAAATTCTAAAATGTTTTACAGTAGCAGGTCTTCCTTTCCAAAGCTCATAAGGAGTCTTATGATGATTTACCCTTAATTGAGCCCTAGTAATTATGTATACAGTTATAGATACTACTTATTTCCAAAAACCATCTGATAACTTAGATTCATTTAACATAGCTCTAGCCATGTTTTCAATAGTCATGTTCTTCCTTTCAACTACTCCATTTTGTTGGAGAGTTCTTGCTGCTAAGTACTCTCTTGATTCCATGTTGTTCAAAAAATTCTAAAAACTCATTTGAAGTAAATTCTCCTCCTCTATCGGATCATATACACTTAATCCTTTTTCCTATTTCATTTTCAACCAACTTCTTGAATGCTTTAAGTTTTTTGAAGGCCTCTGACTTCTCTTTTAGGAAAGTTACCCAAACCATTCTGGAATAATCATCTAAAAACAACATGAAGTAACTCTCACCCTAAATACTTTGTGTTCTAGTAGGACCACACAAATCAGTATGTATTAGAATCAAAGGCTCAGATGACATATAGCCTTTTGGTTTATAAGTTGTCCTAGTTTGCTTTCCATGTTGACAGGGTGCACAAATTGTGTTTTAAGTTCTTATTATTTTGGGTAAATCTCTAACTGCCTGTTTATTGCTTATGTTGACTATGTTTTCAAAATTAAAATTACCCAATATTCTATGCCACAACCAACTCTCATCTTCTTATGATAGAAAACACTTTTTCCCTTTGATCGCATTGAGCATGTATAAGTTGTTTTGGGTCCTTCTTGCATTTGCAATGATTCTTCCTGTTTCTATTTTCCTTATCTCACATCTATCTGGATGGAAGATGACAATGTATCCTTTATCACAAAGTTAACTTATACTCAATAGATTGTGTTTTAACCCTTTGACATACAAAAAATTCTCTATTTTTGTTTTTCCGTTGTCTAGACTTAGAGTACCTCTCCATACAATCCTTGCTGATCCATTATCACCAAAACTTACTGATCCTCTATTTGTTTCCTTTAGTATAATGAACTTGTATTTATCTCCTGTCATGTGACTAGAGCAACCACTATCCAAATACCATTGTTCTTATTTATCTTGAGCAATGTAGGGCTATTTGTACTAACATAGATATCGCACTAATATTATTTCCTTCATCCTTCCTAGTTGTTGGAATTGTTTTTCTAGACTCAGGAAATATCATTTTACGCCATCTAGCCTTATGTCCAAAATTATTACATTTGTAACATATAACATCATCATCCATGAGAGGTGAAAAGGAATTGAAATTTCTATTGTATCTTGCATTATGAGTAAAGTGTGCAACTCTATGACCATATTTATTGCAAGAAAAACAATGACCATGGAAAAAATTATGTAACCTATTTGGAGGTCTTGGATGTTGTGAAGAAGTCATCTTCATCCTGTGATTAACCATTATCCAGGGTTCTTCTTTGCTTTCTTTCTTTCTGATGTCCTTTGCTTGCTTTTATTTGTTTGAAATTTCTACCTTTCGGAAGATTGATTCCTCTTTTTGTTTCTCATATTCTATATCTTGTAGTATCTTGGTCCCATCTAGCTTACTCCTTAGGAGAACAATTTTTGTTTCCAATATTTCACATTCTATTTTCTTGGCTCTCAATAGATCTGTCATATCTTGCTCAATATTCTTTCCTTCTTCTATCTTAATCTTGAGTTCTGTGAGGTTCTATATAACTTCCACTCTTGCTTCTTCATATTCCTAAATTTGTTCTTTCAAGCTTGAATTTTTCTCTAAGTCTTTCCAATTTTCTGAGAGCAGTAAAGAATTATTCTTTTATATTAAACATAGTCTCTTCTTCACTTTTTGAAGTCATGTTTGCTACCGAAGGATCCTCTTCCAAGCTGTTAAACTCTTCATGGAGAGACCTGCTCTGATACCAATTGAAGAACACAAATAGTAGCATCAACATTAATAAACCATTAAACATCACACAAAGCATCACACACATGAGAGATATCATTTTAACGTGGTTCACCCAATGTGGGCTACCTCCATAGAAAAATATTTCTCAAATAATATTTTGGGAATCCTTCCTAATTACAATATTTATGGACCTATGTCCAAAGGAGATGCTAATCCCCTAAATCTAGTTTGTGGATCTCTATCCACAAGAGAACTCCTTCTCCTATGCTCTAGCTGGTGATCTTCTAGAAGAATCTATCTCTCTGCTGCACTTACTAGTGGATCTCTCTCCACTTGAAGACCCCTCGCTTAGAAGACCTGTCTTCAATTGTCCTGGTTGTTGGATCTTTATCCATTGAGACTTTTTCCTCTATACTCTATCACTTCCAAAGCTTTGTCAATAGGTTCACTCAAAACCTTCTCAAATCTGCTCAATAGGTCCACTCAGAACCTACTCAAATATTCTCAATAGGTCCACATAGAACCTACTCATATCTTCTCAACAGGTTCACTCAGAACTTGCTCAAATATGCTCAATAGGTCCACACAAAACCTGCTGTAATCTACTCAACAGGTCCACACAGAACCTGCTCAAATCTGCTCAACAGGTCCAATCATAACTTGCTCAAATATGTTCAATAGGTTCACTCAGAACCTGCTCAAATATGCTCAAAAATATCACATAGAACTTGTCCAATCTCATAGAATCATAAAGATAATTGTTAGAGACTCAATATGTTCTATTCTCAAAAACTCAATCTCAACTCAAATAAGAATATAGAATAGTTTGTTTCATGGAACTTGAACAACCACATTTATCCACTTGACTAGGCTTAATCAACTCTACTCAACAAATCAATTTAAGGAACAACCCTTTCTCAAAAACCCTAGTCCAAGCATGTATCAACCAACTCAAAATGTTTCCAACAATGCTCAACCACAAATATCACATAACAATGGTACTCATGTTCTTTTCTAACTCAAGTTCAAGTTCTTTGCATATTCAATTGGCTTCAACAACAATGCTTATAAAACAAAGTTTAATCACAACTCTCAATCCAGAAAACCTTGATGCATTAAACCAACCACTTTCAAAAAGGAAACCACAATCAATCCTTTTCTCTCCAATGATATTTTTAGAAATCAATCACCCAATTTGTTAGAGTTACTATGGTAATTCTATTTATTACCTCATTTGGTTTGTTAGGGTAGTTAGTTATCTACCTAAGGTTCGCTTAACCACTTTGTTAAGCGAATATTTCTTGTTAGTTGTTAGCACTATTAGGTTAGTGGTTAGCTATTCCTACGGGCTAACTATAGCCTAAGTTGTACTATTTAATCTATGTTGATTAATTAAATGTTGTTCGACTTCATCAACATGGTATCAGAGCAGGACCTGCTCGGGACCTGCTCGGGCATGCTTTTTGAGATCTGAGGATACCGACGTAGACATGGGTATGTTTCCTGAGGTAGGGCTGGACCTACTCGGGCATGCATCCTGAGGCGTCAAAACTAGACCTACTAGGGCATGCATTCTGAGGCATCGAAACTAGACCTACACTCGAAACGATGGCGGTTGGATCTGACTGGTCATGGGCATGGATCTCAAGGTCAATCTGGACTGGTTCTGACATGGGTACATTTCTCGAGGTTAGATCGACGCTGGACTAAAGCAACCTAATAGACCTTGGATCTGGAACGAAGCCTGAGGTGGCTGAATTGGGCATGAAATTCAAGGTAAACTGACACATGGCGACGACCTGAACTGACACATGGCAACGACTTGGACTGACACGTGGCACCACCTGGACTAGATTGACATGGTAGCTGACCGACGCTGGACTAGACTGGGCTGCCACGTGGAATGACGTGGCTACCATGTGACCCGACGCGGACCTGGCCCCTGCCGCTTGGCACGACAAAAGGGGTGTCATGATTTCCCGAAGGCAATCACGTATAAAGGGGGGAATCTTCCCTTTTATTCCCCCCTCATGCACCCCATGGGAGCAATGTGGGACTAAAGTCCCACAATTTTTTTTGCTCCCCGCGAGGGTCGCAAGGGGAGAAAGGGAAAATCTTCCCTTCTCCCTCTCATCGAGCAGGCTAGCCCAGCTAGCAGGAGCGCTAGGCTAGTGCCCGTGAGGTTGGGGGATCAAAACCCGTCGACCCCCCCCAAACAAAGGTAAAACAATTTTTTTTTTTTAACTTTAGAATATAAAATGTTTTAAAATGCTTTATAAAGGAAAATTTTAAAGGGGGGAGTTATTTTTTTTTCAAGGGGGGATAGATTTTTTCTCTCCACCATCAAAGCAATTAAAGAGGCATAAAATCATCAAACCTCCAAACCTATTTTTTAGACTTCATAAATAGCAATTTTTTGTTTGAAGTACTTCACACAGGGGGGATTTTTTTTGGTGATATATTGTGCTAATCTGCCTACAGGGCAAGCTTTGTAAGAGCCTTTTTTTAGGTTGAATTGTTGCATTTTTTTTGCACAAAAGGGGGGGATAACATTTTTTTTCCTCCATCTCCTCTCTTGCAATAAGGGGGGATACATTATAATTTTGCAAACAAAAGGGGGGAAGACTTATAAGGGTGCATTTTCGGCAGTGACCGACACCTTAGTCAAATTATTTTTGCAAAATTTTATTGTAAAAGGTGCATTTTCGGCAGAGACCGACACCTTAAGAATGGGTAGATCAAAGAAAAAGATAGCCCTAAAAACTGATGTTGCTAAATCAGTTAAAGACCCATACTTTCCACCAGAGATGGATGGGTTGGATTTTTATGAGGAGGGCACATTCCTCACACTAAACAATGGTTTAGTAGCTCTCCTCGATGATTTTGAGTCTTGTATAGACCTTCAGACAAATGGTGCTCAAGTTCCTATTGGCGTTCTAAGGGGCATATACCTGGTATTTGTTGCACTTGACCGTGCCCAACGTAAATTGGAAATAAATAAGGAAAGTGAGGTCCTAAAGGCGAACGCTTGTTGTGACACAAGTGACCTTCAGCCCATTGTGGCGAATGCTTGTTGTGACACGAGTGACCTTCAGCCCATTGTGGCACATGCTTGTTGTGATACAGGTGACCTCATACCTTCTATGGTAGATATCAGTTGTAGCACAGGTGATCTCATTTCAGTAGCAGATTTTGCTTGTGACACTAGTGACTTAAAAACTGAACCTCCTCAAAAAGAGCTCCATAATCTCATCAATAGCGACAAATGCAATATTGTTAAAAGCATTGATGAAGATGATGAAATTGGGTGTTTTGAAAAACACACCAAAGGATTTGGTTCCAAAATGATGAAGAAAATGGGATTCAATGGTGAGAGATTAGGTAAACAGGAACAAGGCATTAAATCTCCAATAATGCTAAGTGTCAGGGCAAAGCATGAAGGCCTTGGCTATACTGGACATGCAAGTACCAGTAATTCTATGTTTGTAAAACCTAAATCTCCTACAACTCCTAAAAAGCATTGTTGCAGTCACTGTGGAAAGACAGGACATGTTGCAGCTAAGTGTTGGAGATTACATCCTTGTGATTTTTGTGGATGTACTAATCACTCTTCTTCACGATGTTGGCATAAAATGAAAATGGCCAACAAGGTTCATATTGATTGTGGATGGACAGATTTCACACAATGGACCATGATGAAAGAAATGTTGTATGGCTTCTACCGAAAAGGTAAAACCTATGGTAGACCCCGAGGCAAATCCAGTGATAGACCAAGTGGCAGTCCCAGAGATAATGACCCAGAGACAGACCTAAAGACAGACCCAGAGACAAAGTTCCAGAGGCAGATCTACAGGCAGATCCAGAGGCAATGATCCAGAGGTAGATTCACAGGCAGATCCCGAGATAGACCCAGAGGTACAATTCTAGAGGTATGCTTAGAGCCAGAGCCATGAGCCAGAGCCAGAGCCGAAGACAAAGCACGAGCCACCATTCTTTCATTTCTCTTCTTCTTCTTCACTGTATTGGGGCAGTTATATACTTTACCCAAATATTGTTGTATGGGGGATGATAGCATAGCTAGTAGTTATATTATTACCCAAATAATGTAATAAGGGGGGATGTTAGAGTTACTATGGTAATTCTATTTATTACCTCATTTGGTTTGTTAGGGTAGTTAGTTATCTACCTAAGGTTTGCTTAACCACTTTGTTAAGCGAATATTTCTTGTTAGTTGTTAGCACTATTTGGTTAGTGGTTAGCTATTCCTACGGGCTAACTATAGCCTAAGTTGTACTATTTAATCTATGTTGATTAATTAAATTTTTTTCGGCTTCGTCAACACAATCAAGTCAATGGAGAATATTGCCCATACATTTTTGATGCCAAGGAGTTGTCCACAAAATTTGTCAAACTCAACACACTTTCAAATATTTCCTTTTCAATCACAAAGAGGTTAGAGGACTTGAGTAATATCACAACAATACCAATAATATCCCAATAACACCTTATTACTCCTACTCAATAAAATTCACCATGTCCTCTCATAAAAGAAATAATCCCCTTTGAAAAAGAATAAATCAAACTCACTTTTGAACCCCTTTACAAAAATAGAAATATCTCTTTACAAACACCTTATTTCTCCTTCGAAGCAAGTTAATCAAATAGCTCTTGAAAAATGCTTTCTAACGATATATAATATGCTACCCTTCCAAAACTAAAACCATCAAAAATCTCTCAATTTTCTAGGGCATAGCATAACCCTTATTTCTCCCTTATGACTATTAAAAATTAAAATAAAAAAATTAACTTGCCTTTCCTCTCTAAGGGATTCGATCCCTTGACGTCCTCATTCCCAATGTCTTAACCGTAACCAAGCCACAGTTGGGCCACGCGCCCAAACTTGCCTAAAAAGGCACGAACTACATCAACAAATTCACGAACTGGCGCATTTCAAAATAATCAAAATGCGCTTCAAGCGCTTTGACCTTGCAAGCAACCTCCAAGTGAATCGAACATAGGACTTTCTCTATCTCGCCAAGCCAACGCACCGTTAGGCCAAGCTGGCCTATGTGCTCCAAAACCCCGAACGTTCCCTACTTCAACCTTTTTGTAAATCATCAAGCCTTTTAAACACGAGCCTTAATTTGCATGTACTCCAAACAAATTAGAAAGGATAATTTTCATTAATGCCTTTGTTCTCTATGCAATCACGTCGATGCATCGATTTAATTCGACGTCGACGTGGTTGATTAATTTATAATATATTTAAATTTAAATTTAAATTTAAATATTATAAATTAGATTAGACCAACCTTAGGTTTTAGTTTAATTAAACCTTGGAGCCTTGTCTTAATGCACAACCTTGGTGTAACGAATATTATTTATAAAATTTAAATTCCTTGTGAATTTAAATAATTTATAAATAATTATTAAACCTCCTTTTTAACCTTTGCAATAACCCATATTGGGTTTTTATGAACCAATCACTTAACTTGTGCTCCCAATAATATTAAAATATTATGGAGCCTTTTTCATTACACTTTTGCACTGTTGAAGCTTTTTCTTGGATGACTTTATTTCTTGCCGAATTCCTTAATATGAGTGATAACTCTATCAGGTGAAATTAATGACAACTTTAACTTAGAGGACTCAAAATGTCCAATAGATATTATAAATATTTGCTTTGAATTACCCCAACTGCATTGGGTGCAATATTACAATATATATGAAACATGTGCTCAAATCACATAAATAGGGCTTCTTTAGACAGATCAACTAGTGTTCTTCCTTCTTTTGCTACAGATCCAAGGGGTGAGTGGGCTTTAGATATCCGATGCAAGGACCACTCTAGCTACATTAGCTTCTTTAGAATACCTATCATCTACACACATGAAACCAGATAGGAGTTAGTAGCACCTGCAAATCAAGACATAAAATAATGCTATAAAACCCTAGCTAGATAATCATGTAATACAAAGATAAAATCAAATAAACCCAATGCCTTGCAAAATAAAAACTTACTGATTGAAGGTGTGTCTTATTCTTGGCTCTATGAAACTACGGATGCATGATAGTGACCTGGAAACCATGCATGGGCAATGGACTAACTGCACGAATGCTATTTTGACTATGAAACCATGAACTTGCAGTTTGGGCTAAATGACAGATCACCTCAGAAGTGGACCTCCAAGCTCTAGGACTCGGTTCTTCTCGGTATGCATGCAAATATTTGATCTTATTCTGGTAGCCTGATGGTACTAATGCTTAGAATCCTTTGGTGGATGGGGTGAAGGTGCCTTTATAGGCCCCTTAGGATTTTGGAGGGAAGTGCAAAATGGTAAGCCAAGATTACCAAGTGGTAATTTTGGGCTGCCAAATGGAGAGGGTAGTTAGACTGAGTCACATAGAGTGGCTCACTTAACTAGGATAATGTGGCTACAAGTGGAGTGTTATGTGGAGGGCTACCCTATGTGAAGGGACAAGGGGAACAAAAGTGTATGAGATGTGCAAGGTGGGGTAGTGAGGTGGCTAGGACACATGTCTAGTGGGTAGGCAGGGTATCCTAGGTTGATTTTCTAGATTTAATAAATCTAGAAAATAGGATAATGTGCAGGATTTTATATGCCTAAGTATAAACTTAGGTATATAATATTATTATGTAGGATTTGATGTAGGGTGGCACATGATGAATTTGTGGATGACCAGTTTTTGGAGTCTACAAAATATCTTTAGATATTTTATTGCGAGCAGGATTGTGAGTCACCTAACAATGGTCATCCAAAGCCATTTCGCTTCTAGTCTATGTGGCTCCAAGACCTTGATTTTTTCCAGATGGTTATGTTATGGTGGGATGAATCAAAATTTGAAGGATCATGTATGTACAAGTTTGTTCAAAAGTTGAAATATTTAAAGGAGCAAATGAAGATATGGAATGTCAAATCTTTTGGTAACATTTTTAAAGAAAAAAAGAAATTGAATCCAAGCTCAAAAATTTACAAGAGATAGTAGAAATTAATGGAATGGACCAGGATTCTTATGTGAAAGAAAAACAATTACTTTCTGATTATCATAATGCATTGAAGAAGGAGTCATATTGGTTCCAAAAATCTAGAGAGAAATGGCTCAAGGAAGGAGATAGAAATACAAAAAAATTCATGCTACAACAAAAACAAATTTTTTGTTCGTCATATTAAAAATATTATAACTCCAGATGGAAGAAATATTGAGGATGAAGAAGATATAAGGAAGGAAGCAATAAATTATTTCAAAAATATTTTATCAGATTCTAGGCAAGATAAGGAGGCACAAGAAAAACTTCTGCAAAATATTCCATCACTTATCACTCAAGGACAAAATGAAAGCTTGATGAAGAAGATTTCTATGGAGGAGCTCCATGAAGCAGTTTTCTCTTTCCATCCTAACAAGGCACCTGGCCCTCGATGGATTTCCTGCAATTTTCTTTCAAAATTTTTGGGATTTATTGAAGAGTGATATGTTAGATGCAGTTGAAGAGGCTCGAAAAAGAAAGGCTATAATAAGTGAGATCAATGCTACTTTTATTACCTTGGTTCCCAAGAAAGATGACACAAAATATTTTGATAACTTTCGTCCAATAAGCCTTTGTAATATGATTTATAAGATCATTTCAAAAATTATGGCAAACAGGTTAAAGGGCATTCTAGGGTGTCTTATCTCAGAGGAACAAGGTGGCTTTGTTCAGGGTAAACAAATTCTTGATGGTATAATTATTGCACAAGAGGCCATACATTCTCTTCATTCTATGAAAAAACCAGGTATGCTTTTGAAATTAGATATGAACAAAGCATATGATAGGGTTTCCTGGAATTTTCTACATGCTATTCTCAGAAAGTTTGGCTTTGATTATAGTTGGTGTGAGTGGGTTAAATGTTGTTATAGCACTGCAAAATTTTCTATTTTGATCAATGGTTCTCCTGTTGGGTACTTCAAGTCATCTTGTGGACTTCGTCAAGGTGATCCTCTTTCTCCTTATCTATTCATTATTCTGGCAGAAGCATTAGGGAGAGCCTTTTCAAAGGCAAAAATGGAAGGAAAAATCAAGGGTATTCAAGTTGCAAAAAATGGTCCCTTCGAATCTCATCTCCAATTTGTTGATGATACTTTTCTTTTGGGCCATCCCTCAGTCAGTGAGGCCATGGAGTTCAAATCAATATTATCATGTTATGAGAAGGCTACTGGACAGTTGGTAAATACTTCAAAATCCAGGATCTTTTTCATTAATACTGCCCTAGATTTACAACAAATTATTGTGAATATTTTAGGGTTCAAAATTGAAAAATTTCCATCAACCTACTTGGGTATTCCTTTGTCTGATAAAGGGAATAAAAAGGAGCTTTGGATATCTTTTTTGGATAGAATGAAAGCTTGCTTGGCAGGTTGGAAAGGTAAGTTCTTAACCATGGCAGGAAGGCTACAACTCATAAAGACTACTTTGCAATCCATTCCTATTTATATGATGTCACTTTCAAGACTGCCAATAGGTATTGCATCAGAAATGGATAAAATTCAAAGAGACTTTCTATGGAAAGGTTGTGAGGAAAAATTTAGGTTTCCTCTTTGTAAGTGGGATAGGGTTTGCAAAGGAAAGAATATTGGAGGAGCAGGCTTGCGAAATTGCAGACTTATGAATTTGGCATTAGGAGCAAAGCTTGGGTGGAGACTATTCAGAGATCAAAGAAAGAATTGGGTAAAAATATTACTTCAAAAATATATAGGTTCTCTTGATGCAATGAAATTGTTTAGGAAAAGAACTCTACCCAAAGGATCGTCAACATGGAACTTCATATCAGAGAGTTTGCATTTGATAAAGAAACATATTAGATGGTCAGTCAATGAGGGGAGTTATGCAAATTTTTGGTCTGATGCTTGGTTGAAGCCTTATCCTCTTATCTCTGACTCAAAATGGAAACCATTGGCTCAAGCGTGCATAGCATGTAAAGGTCCAAAGGTCAAAGATTATATTATTATGAGCAAAAACTCCAGAACATGGATTTCTTTTAGTAACCTGGTTGAAGGAGAGGAACTCAAACAAATTGCAGATGAACTTCAAAATATGCTTCGAGAGTTTTATTTGCCAATTTTTACACGAAAGGATGAGTTGGTTTGGAATTTATCAAAGGATGGGGGATACTCAATCAAGTTGGGATATGAGGATTTAGAACAATCAAAATTTCCTTCTCCCAATGATTTTCCTTGGAAGAACGTTTGGTCATTAGAGGCTCTCCCTAAGGCCTCAACATTTCTTTGGTTAGCAGTTCAATGTAAGATTCTTATCGGAGAGAGTCTACAAAGAAGAGGATATTATGGACCCTTCAGATGTGCCTTGTGTGAGAAGGATTTAGAAATGTCAGACCATTTACTTCTTCATTGTCCGTTTGCTCACACCATTTGGGGTTATTTTTTAAAAATATGAAATTATATTGGGTAGCTCCATCAACATTGAAAGAGTTGATAAAATGTTGGATAAATTATAATAAAGCTAAAGCATTATGTATTCTTTGGAGGATTGGCCCTGCCATTATTTGTTGGAATTTATGGCTTGAAAGGAATAATAGAATTTTTAAAAATAAATATCAAAATCATGCCCAAGTTTGGAACCGTATTAGTGCCTCTCTTGCAGAATGTCTAAAAATATGGTGCTCATCATGGGAAGTCTCAATTGCAGAAAAAGAAAAAGAGGTGCTAATAACTTGGCTACAGGATTTGAACATACATGGAAGAGTCATCTGCGACAACGGAATTAAAACAAAGGATCTACTTCGATCTATGGTAAAATGGAAATGTCCAGAAATTGGGTTTATCAAAATTAATTTTGATGGTGCTTCTAAAGGAAATCCAAGAAAAGCTGGTGGAGGTGGTGTTTTTAGAAATAGTGAAGGCAAAATTCTCCTCACTTATTCAGAATCATATGGAACTTCAACTAACAACTATGCAGAGGCTAGGGCACTTCTTACAGGGATTAAAATTGCAATAGAAAAAGGATGGAAATATATTTCAATTGAGGGGGACTCACAAATTATCATCAATGCTATTAACAAAAATGGATGTGGAGACTGGATAAAAAATAGTATTATTGTTGATGTTCATTGTCTATTACTAGAGGCAATCTCCTGGCAGTGTGAGCATATTTATAGAGAAGGAAATCGAGTAGCAGATAAATTAGCGAATTATGGTGTTGATCTTCATCCCGGTGAAATTCAAATTTTAGAAGGCAACTGGCCAAGTGAGATTTTATGTCTTAATCAAAATGATGTCAAGGAGTTGATTGTGGAAACAACACTTTGAGGAAGTTGAAGAATATATTTAAGAGAAAAAAAAATGAAAAAGTCATGATAAAAATGTATGCTACAACAAATGTAATATTTTGGTATTGTGATGGGAGTGGCCCCCAATAGAAGCCACATATAACCTATTAAAAAAAATAATCTTATAAAGAAATAATAAAATTTAATCATAACCTTTTACCTCTCAAAAATTAATTAAAGCACTTAACTCAAATATTTACCAAAAATATAAGTGAGTGCTTATTACTTGACACCAATTATGCAAGCTAGCTGTTGAAATATTTTACTAGTGTAATATTATGATGTTATCCTTGCATGGCTTGATGTGAATCCATGTTTCCAATGTATTATTACTCTCAAACAACACATTTGCTCATACCAAATGCTTCCACTAGCTCCTTGATGTATGTTGTGATGCTTCCTCTTCCTTTGTGAAGTGTTGTCCTTAGTAAATATTTTCCTTCCTATATGAAGTGCTATAGAAATTCCCTTTGTATTGGTTTATTTCTAGAACAAAAATATTTTTCCTGGTTTGTTGTCTTCTAGTATATTGATGCCACTGGTTGCCATCTTGTTCTTTGATAGAACATAGATGCTCCTGGCTAATGCATTCTTTGATAGATCATTGAAGTTTTGGTAACAAAAAATACACCTTTATATATTATATCTTTGATTCTCTAACACACTACTTGTAGATGTACTTACTTCTCAATCATACAGATAAATCACTAGGTGCTTGCTAGACTATGAGTGCAAGTCCAAAGATAATATTGCTATCTTTGAATTGATTTTACTCTTTTTCTCATTTTTTCTTTCATAATCTTATCAAAGTTCTCCTTTGTATACTATTGTAGTCAAGGCGTAGAACCTCTATTCTCTTTTGGTTAGTCGAATGATCTTTATTCTCTTTTGGTTGGTCGAATGACCTCTATTATTCCTTTGGTTGGTTGAATGACCTCTATACTTTCTCTAGTAGGCCGAATGACCTCTATACTTTCTTTGGTTGGTTGAATGACCTCTAAACATTTTTTCTTTGATTAACTAAATGATCTTTATGCCCTAGATAGATAGTCACTTTAGGTTACATTGGTAGAATGACCACTTCCTTACTTAGCTAGATGGTCACCTTAGCTTACATTGATGGGATGGCCACTTCCTTGCTTAGCTAGATGGTCACCTTAGCTTAGGTTGGCAAGATGCCACTTCTTTGCTTATATTAGTTGTATGACCTCTTCTCTTTGCTACACTAATCCTTTATGTTGGTCAAATAAATGATCACTCTTTTTTCTCTATTGTACAAATGAATAGCCAATATTCTCTTCTTATGTTGACAAAATATATGACCAATATTCTCGTCTTATGTTAGCCAAATAAATGACCAATCTTTTCTTCTTATGTTGGCCAAATGAATGACCAATCTTCTCTTCTTCCCTTATGATAGCTAATGGCCAATATTTTTATCCTTATGTTGACCAAATGAATGCTCAAATATCTCAGGCCTTTCTTTATATCTTAGGCTGATTTTCCAATATGATATCCTTCTTGACTCTTTCTCTATGATATTGGCTTCTTGAGCCTATGTCAAGATCTAAATATTCTAAAAACTTCTTTTTTTTCTTATATATTTCAACTAAATGCTTGAAGCTATATAAAGTAAGCTTATCCTTCTTCATATTGATATATCTATCTTATTTCTTTGCTTTTCTTTCTATTTAGTAATCTTCAATGTTAGGGTGGCTTCAACCCTGAATGACCAACTTTATTTGAGTTGGTTCTATCTAATATTTTAATATCAAGGGTTATATTTTTCTTGAATGATCAAAATTATCAGAGTTGATTCATATTTCAATATTTAATCTATAAAATCATCAAATTAATGTCAAGGGTTGGCTTTATACCTAAATGACCAAATACTCTTGATTTGGTACATCTATAAATAAATATAGCTAAGTCCTAGTCTTCACTGGTTATTCTTCAATCATGGGTTGATCCTAGCCTCTATACTTAATAATACCTTAAAATATAGAGTATGAGTCTCACTACCTTCAAAGTGGATAGACTCTTAATCGACTTTATCAAATATGGATAAAATCAATTAATAATAGTGGCTAATAAAATGAACTCTATCAATATGGATAGAGTCCGATGGTATATTTGATACCACTAATGGCTTTATAAGCCTTATACTACCGTAATATACCACAGGTTATTTCACACAAGACCCAACATAAAATATCTAAAATTTAATAAAGGTCAAAATAATAACACAAGAAAATTGATATGTATATCAAGGCTTATAATAAATTAAATAACATTTATTTATATGCTGAGATATGAATGCAAATAGCCTAAATTATTCATGTACTATGCATGAAATATAACTTACAATATTAATTTCTTAAAATTTATACATGCTTTATTGTTCCTTTTTGTTACAACTTCAACTTGCAGTGCTTGATACTTGAATGAATTACTTACATTCTATGGAGAATTGTCTCCATAATATAACAATAGTAATGTGACTCTTTGTATACTTGACTATTTCTCTCCATATGCCAAGTATCATGACTCTTGGCTTATCTACTTGACACTTGCATACTTTATGAACACTTGAATCTATAATACTTGCACATATTTACATGACTCTTACACTTCTACTACTTGCACACCTAATATAGGATACTTGTGCACATATTTACATTACATATTTGTTCTCATACATACAAGACACTTGTGCACATTTACTCAACCTACACTTGCACTCTAACTCACATGACACTTGTGTATTTCTTGCACATTACAAATTTACATGACACTTGTGCATTTCATGCACATTCTCACTTACACAAAGAATGAACTATAAATTATACACTAAACTATTGACTCAATCCTAATATACTATTTACAAATATACCATGAAGGTACATTAGTATGTACCAAATAATATAATATTCTCCAACACTTCAAGTATGTAATCAACATGGCCAAGATATTAGAGAGTGTTGTTGTCAAACAAGGGAAAAGAAAGACGAAGTTCAATAAATAGGAAGATAAGTCCTCCTTCAACCCGAAGAGTTAGTGTAAGAAAAAACACATTATAGGCAATGGAGTCACAGACTCATGCTATACCAACAATGTTAGTGCTATCAAAAACCTTTGAAAGCTTATCTTAGGGAAGCCTAAAAAAAAAAAACCTAAAAGGAGGTACTCCTAATTATATAAACATATTTTATCCATTCTAGAGTAGCTCCTTGAAGCCTAAATGATAGAGCTCCCACCTATTAAATCCATTGAACTTAGAAGGCAAAATACTTTGTGGTTTCATGCTAATGGGCGATGTGCCTTCCACCAAATCAAAGACCATATGATCAATTGATGCATGGGACTCAAGAATGTGTTCAAGACTTAATTAAAAGTGTCCAAATAATTCTCAATGGCTCTAGCTCTCAACCTTCTTCTAATCAAGATCTTAGAATCTTCTAAATTTACTACCTAATCACAATTAGAATCAAAATACAACAAATAATGTTCACTATAGGAACATGCCACCTCCAAATCAATGGATGGTAAGAAAATTCTATTCTTCTAAACACATATATAAAATTTTCATTGTGACCAGACAACAACATAGAAAATAATCATCTGATAAACCTTCAAGACTTCCTTTGGTCCTTCTTGCAAAAAGAACTTCTCCACGCAAAGGATCTCCTCTAATCATCTAATCAAGGACTAATGCTAAGGGTTATTTTGATATACTTTGGTAACTTTAAGACACTCTAAAAAATGTCTCCCATATTAAGCTTCTTAGGTCTTCTATTTCTCATCAAGATATCTTACTCAAAATTCTAGGTCAACAGGTCATTCCTCAAGACCTAAACCCTAGTGGCCTTACTTTTACAATAGGGTTCATTGGGGTCAATCATGCCACCATATAATTTTATTAGGATGATATTACTCAATCCTATTTGGTCAAGATCTACCATTATACATCATAGACCATATCAACATCAAGTTTATCAAATGAATTTTGGTCAATAAATTTTTTTATCTCAATGTCTATAGCCTAAAACTCATCAATCATTTTGGGATAGCCAAAAATATTTGGAGAAATATGAGCTTGTTATTAGATATTTCAACAATGGGAAACACGAGGCTAGTGGCAATGTAGTATTACCCCTCATAGTTGGACCTCACATATTTAAAACTCTTTTCTATGTCATGCCATGAAACGTAATATATAATATTTCTCTTGGAAGGCCATGTATCCATGAGATTTGAGTTCAACTCACCATCAATGCATTAAATATGAATACAAGGAAAATATATTATATTCTAGTTGACCCTAAACATCTTGTGTTAGATTTTATAGTAATTTTTAGAAACAAATGAAATCAAACATTACCTAGTATTGCTTATCAAAATAAATATACAACATAAAAAATACAATATATGATGGGGTGTCCATAGACACTAAAATATCTTCACTCAAAGAGAATCAAAATTACACTCAAGATAATGATAAAATTATTGTTGAGGAGGGATGTTTATATCAAATTACATGTTCCCTTTAGGTTAAGGTTATGAAATTTACCGTCAGGAATAAAATCTTAAAAAATTATAAAAGTACCTTTTACAAGGTTTACATAGGCCCAAATGGTAAACATAACAAAAAGTTAGTTGTGGCCTCCAAAGAATATTAATCATCACATATTTTACCATCTCCCTTAAGCTGAATAGGGAATGCAGAGAGAGGCCCTATAAATTGGAACCCCATTTAAGGAACACACTCCCACTCCAAGAAGCTCTTGCATACACACAAAGGTGATATCATATATGATCTTGCTCAAAATGTTTGTTGTCTAATCTAATTAAGGAAAAAAGAATAGATATAACATACCATGATCATGAAGCCAACACATAAAGTGTATTCATATCTCAATGTGCTTCATTCACTAATAAAATATAGAATTATAGACAAACTAAATAGTACTTTGATTAGAATAGTGAAGAGAAACCGAAGAGCTCTAAGGAATACTAATCTCCTCTAAAATCATCAACATCCATCTAAGATGCTTGGATGACTCATTAGTAGCACAATATTTAGCGTTTGTAGAAGAATGAGAAATAGTGGATTAGTATTTAGAACACCATGAATATAGTCTAGATCCAAAAACTTATGGTGGACTATCACTCATACAAATATCTTGCCCAATAAACATTTAAAAATATGTCAAAATTAGAGGAGAACCAATAGAGTAGTGAATGTCCATCTAGTATATCCCTCTCATATATCTAAAAATATGCTTTGCTATTATCTAGTAACTCTCCTAAGGATCCTGCATGTACCTAGAATATTAGCTAACAACAAAAGCTATATCTAGTCTAGAGAGAGTGAGATAAATAAGACCTCCTATAAGAGGCTGATATAGTGCAACATCAACCAAAGGAGTAGTACAGTCAGACCACAACTTCAAACTTGAGGTAAAGGTGGTCCTAGTAGGATTGCACACCTCCATACTAAACCACTAAAGAAGATCCAAAGTATATTTGGGCTGAGAAACTATAATTTCAAAATTTTACTAATCAATCTAGATTTCTAAAAAACAGTGCAAGATCCCCACATCTATCATCTCAAAGGTCTAACGAAGCCATGAATTCACCTCTTGAATCAATGTAATGGAGCTACCTATGATAAGAAGGTAATAAACATATTGTATAATCACTAGTCTCCTCATCAAGATTACTATAAACATCATGCTCAACATCACATCGTTAAAATCCACAACTGATGAAGAAAGAATGGATTTTTCATACCAAGCCCAAGGAGCTTGCTTAAGACCATACAAATATTAGGTCAAGCAACACAACATTGAAGTAGTGCCCCCTAGCTCAAATATAGGTTGTTGTTGAATGTAAATATCCTAAAGTTTTCCATGGGCACTTTTCACTTTTGTTTGATGCAACTTCCATCTATATGAAGCTACAATGGAAAGAATCATTTTGATAGAGGCCATCATTGGTACATGTGCAAATGCATCAAAGTAGTCCACTTCCTCCTATTGAGATAAGCCCTTAGAAATAAGACATACCTTAAGATTTTCAATCTAAA
Organism: Wollemia nobilis; assembly: GCA_028583015.1. NCBI lineage: Eukaryota > Viridiplantae > Streptophyta > Pinopsida > Araucariales > Araucariaceae > Wollemia > Wollemia nobilis. The sequence continues at coordinate 179,773 of JAQPPZ010001446.1, forward strand.
ACCTTATGTGTACTTGGTCTTGTAGATCCACTTACACCCCACAACACTCTTCCCTACTAGAAGAGGAACCAACTCCCATGTTCTATTTTTTATCAATATCTCATATTCTACTACCATGGCATCTTCCCATTCAGGATTTTCCTTAGCCTAGGAGTAGGTGGTAGGATCTTGTGAATGGGTTACCTTCAAATCTTAGGAATGATCCTTCTGATGTTACTCAAGAAACATAATGGTTTGTGCATCCTCTAGAAGCGTCTTAACACATTTGGGGGTAGGATGTTTGAAAGAAGCTTGGGAATTCTTCACCATATCAACATAAAAAATTTAAATATATGAATATGAATCACCACCACTCACCTCATCATGCATAATTAGAGCATTCTGAATTGAATCATCCTACCCATACTATCCTTCTCTAGGGGAATATGAGACTATCTAAGAAACTGTGTGATGGAATTAAATCAATAGGTAGTGAACAACCACTAGAAAAGGATGATGGTCTTACAAAGATAGAACCAAATAAGATATATAAAGAATCTAATAGTGCTAAAAGAGGTAAAGAATTAGAGGAATAAAAAACTAAAATCTCAAGAGGAGTGGAAGGATTACTTGAAAGCACCTCATCAAAGATAACATCTTTCCTAATCAACACTTCATACCTTTAAGGATCATAAAGACCAAGGTAATGCATAGTGATGAATTATCATTAGTTAATGAATATTTGAATTTTCAAAATTTGGAATTGGTGAATATGGGGATCCTTGATCGGGGCCCATTAGCCTTGGTGGAAATTTTTATTTGGGTTGGCTCACCCCAATTTTATAATAAATTGACTGTTTTAGGTTTAAATCGCCAACATTACCCCCAATAATAGTGGATATTTTTGCCTTGAAATTATAAAAAAATTATTTGCACCTACAAAATAGCCTATTATACCCCAATTTACTAGTATATATACTTAATGCGATACATAGAAAGACCACCAAAATCTATGTGAGGGTGCATAAGCCTATGCAAGATCTTGTCCACCATGCGTAGGGGCTTGCATAGGCCCATACAAGGCCTTGTCTAGAACAATACATTCATTTAAATGAGATACTTGGGATATATTGAAATCAAAGATACTTTGGCTAGAATAATGCTTTTTTTATAGAATTTATAGTTACAAGCTAGAACAATGCATTCATTAGTATTGATTTAAATGAGATACTTCGGATATATTAAAATCATTTCAAATCTTAGTTGTTATTGTGAGTATAGATAAGTTGTTCATTTTTATAATATTATGCAAAGGTGTAATGGCATGGGTCTATTGATTAGGGATATCATTGTAGACACCCAAAAGTTGCACATTTCCACTTCTCATATCATCACGACCAATCAATTTGCAAAACTATAAAAAATTGCATAAATTGGCTCCAAATCACTATTCATCATCCTTAGCCCCTTGGGTAGCTAAGCCCCTTCCTATGCTTAACCATGGATCCTCATGTGACCTCATTATAAAATCAACTAAGGTTGACTCCGCCATGGTCAAAAAGCACTTTATGGTTAAAAGTCAACATTTTTGGTTAAAGTATGCTTTATGGCTAAACACATGCCTAATTAGATCTAAATTTAATTTAAGCTAAGCCTGCCACCTCACCTAGTCTACTTTGACTAGCCTAGCCTAGCCTTGCCACCTCTCTCATCCTGATATTTACTAATATTTCTTGATATTTTTCTTCATCACACATGTGTATGGGTGAGAGATTCTCTCACCCAAACACATTTATGAGGAAGGATACCTTAGGGGACACCTCAAGGGATACCTCATAGGATACCTCATAGGACACCTCAGAAGTGGCCACCTCACAAGGATACCTTAGGGGACACCTCACATTACACACCTCAACCCCTTCCCTAACCTTGGAAAACTCTATAAATAGAGTGTCTTCTTCTCCATTTCGAAGGATCCTCCATTTACATACTCAGACTCTGTTGGAGTTGGCCTAGGATATGCAACATAAAAACATTCACTTGGAAAGGAGCTCCAAAGCAAGCAACAGGCTACATCAGCTCCCTTGTACAGGTAAGTAGCATTGTAAATATTCTTATTTCAATTATGCACTAATTTAGTTATTTGAGTATTTTTGTCTTTGTAAATATGGGGCTTGTCCAAGGCAAGCCCCCAAACGCACTAATCCATTTTTGTAGTTTATGTAGGTTTACATGATATACACCTCAACACCGATGGCACACGAGTAAGAAGCCCATCTACACTGAGGAATGAAAGGAAGGCTTTGGATGTATTTTTCCATGCACTTCATTCTGGCACGCCCGGTGGGACCCCCACAAAAAATTGAAGATATAGATAGGTATTATTAAATCCCTGTATCTTTAGTTCAAACAAAAAAGCAAAAAATTCTTTTATGAGTTTTTAAAATATTTATTTTAAAAAAATTTGTGTTTAAATAACTGTACAAATTTATATTTTTTATTAGTTGTAAATATTCTTATAAAAATAAAAGAAATAGCATTACTGCTATAAATTTTTATGAAGAAAAACAAAATACAGTACATTTTACTTTATTTTTTTTTTAATTTCTCAAAAAAATTGTAGTTGTATGTTTATTTCTTTTATTTCAATCTTAATAAAAATAAACAATAAAAAAAATTAAAAAAATCACGGGGCCATGATGGCCCCTTCTGTTAAACCCCCTACCTTGGCCTTAGAGATCGTGTACTATGCGCACCTCAGGCATCCCCTTGCACCCTCCACATGGCCCTAGCGGCCTGCCCACCAACTAACCCTTGTAATTTCTCCCTCTCAGAACCCTCCATCCAACCCACCCTCACCCTAATGCCCCGCTCACCATTTACTCCACCTCTCTGATCGTGCACAAAGAATGGTGCACCACCATAGCTGCACTTCGTGCAACCTCTCCATGCCTACCCCACCTTATCCCACTTCCCCTATCCTCCCTAGTGGATCGCGCTCCATGCAGTACCTTATTCCACTCTCTCCCCTCTTATGGACTGCACTTTGTACAACCCCTTCCCCAGTTCCCCACCTTATCCCCACCTTCTCCCTCCCACTCCCTTCCCTCTTGTGGGCCACACTTTATGTGGCCCCTTCCCTATCTCCTTGCCCTACCCCTGCCTTCTCCCACTCCCTCCCCTCTTATGGATCGTGCTTTGAACGACCCCTTCCCCAAATCCCCACTCCTTCCCACCACTCCTGATGTGACCATTTTTGTGGGCCATGCCACAACCTTCCCCCCAATCCATGGTCTCACTGAGTGTGGCCCGACTCTCCTGTGTTGTCGTTGCTGCATACAACGTGTAGCCTGAGTTAGCCTCCCCTGTAGCCTGACGAGATTTTAAATGATAGGCCTACATCAAGAAGGCCTGTTAATGACAGGCCCACATCAGGCCTTCTAGTGACAAGCCTGTGCAGACCTCATAAAAAATATTGTTAAAAAAAAAATCATAACAAAAAAAAAAAATAAATAAAAAAATGCCAAAAACAAAAAACTAACAAAAAAACAAAACAATCAACAGATGAACAAAAAAATTTACACACCTGCGTCAGGTCTGCCACATAGATTAAAAACAAAAAAAACAATAAAACTCAAAAATGATAAAAAAATAAACAAAATAAAACCCAAAAAAAAAATAGTTAACAAAAGAATAAAAAAAAACACATGTACAAAAAAATCAACATTAAGAAAATAAAAAAAAAAAACAAAAAATCAAACAAACAAACAAAAAAAAAAAAAATTTATAACACAAAAAAATTTAAATATTAACAAAACAAAAAAAAAATCAAAAAATAAATAAAAAACTTAGCAAAATCAAAACTTTAGCACAAAAATTCAAAACAAGCAAAACATCAAAAAAATAAAAAATACAAAAAATAAAAATTAAAAAAAAATTAATCTAGTTTCCCTTTCAAAAGGCATTTTAAGCTAGATTTCATTAGAAAAGGCATTTTAGAATAGATTTATTTTGAAAAGGTATTTAGGGTAGATTTGTTTCTAAAACAATTTCGCACAACAAACACCACACTCTCACGTTCCACTTTAGACGGTGTAAGGATTGGATTTCATCTCTAGTCCGAATTGGATTTCATCACCAATTCAACACCAGAGTTCGGTGAGGTTTGGGTTCTACTCTCCATTGGATCACCCCCCGTTTAGTCACCATAGTATCCCTCAGGTGGATCATTTTGATATTAATACCTGACCAGTCCTTCCCACTTCTAGTGTTGGTTATCCAGATTTAATCATTGGAAGGTACCTTCAAAGTGGGTTAGTTTTAGAAAGCCCCTTTACCATAGGGCTTTTAAAATAATTAGTGGACATGGCTGATCGTTATTGTGGATGCCTTAAATGTGAGGGTTAAGCGAAAGCATGGGTATATCGGTAGCACCACATTGATAGCACGACCTCTCTTCGTGAGAGTATATTGACTCATTAGAGCATTTTGAGTCTTCCCCTTTTGGATACCATTTTACTGTACCATATTCTATTTCGGTTGTCACTCTCCCATTGGACACATAGTTCTATTCTACATGTATTTGGGTGTTGTAGGAGGTTCTATGCTATGACATACCTGATTCAAGTAGAACTCACCCATTCCTATGGTTTGTTTCTAGGTCGGCTATTACTATCATCAAAACACAAAAAAACAAAAAAAATTTGCTTACCTTTTTGCATTCATATTTGGTCATGTCCACGCGTCTTTTGGGTCACAACACAGATTACAAAACCATCAAACACAACTTCAAAACACACTTGGTGATTCCTAATAGTTGCTTTCTCCATAATTCCACATTTTGGGGAGTTTCATCTCATTCCAACCCATATTCTATCACATTTGGGGAGAGTTTCATCTCTTCCCAACCTCATCTTTTGGGGGGGAGTTTCATCTCTTACCAACCTCATATTTTGAAGATATTTTCATCTCTTTACAACTTCATCCATCACATTTGGAGGGATCTTCATCTCTCTCCAACACATATTCCACATTTTGGGGGAATTTCCTTTCCTCTCACACACCTTCTACATCTAGAGGAGTTCCACCTTCTTCTAATTCCTCTTATATATCTAGAGAAATTCCACCTTCTTCTCACACCTCTTCTACATCTAGTGGAGTTACTTATTCCTTATCACATCTCATCTACATCTAGTGGAGTTACACCTTCTAACTCCTCTTCTACATTTAGTGGAGTTACACCTTCTTCTTCTCATACCTCCTCTATATCTAAAGGAGTTCCACCTTCTTCTAACTCTTCTACATTTAGTGGAGTTACACCTTCTTCTTCTCACACCTCTTCTATATCTAGAGGAGTTCCACCTTCTAACTCCTCTTCTACTTTAGTGGAGTTACATCTTATTCTTCTCACACCTCTTCTATATCTATAGGAGTTACACCTTCTTCTCACACCTCTTCTACATCAAGTGGAGTTACTCATTCCTAATCACATCTTCTCTACATCTAGTGGAGTTACACCTTCTTCTAACTTCTCTTCTACATTTAGTGGAGTTACACCTTCTTCTTCTCACACCTCCTCTATATCTAGAGGAGTTCCACCTTCTTCTAACTCCTCTTCTACATTAGTGGAGTTACACCTTCTTCTCACAACTCTTATATATCTAGAGGAGTTACACATTATCACACCTCTTCTATATCTAGTAGAGTTACACCTTCTTCTCACACCTCTTCTACATCTAGTGGAGTTACTCATTCCTTATCATATCTCCTCTAAATCTAGTGGAGTCACACATTCTTCACACTCTTCTTCTACATCTCGCAATGCTCTACCTCCTTCTCATTATTCTTTCAAACATCACAAAGATTCATAGTCTCTTATCACTTCTTTCACACTTGGAAGGAGTTCTATCTTCCTCCAATACCTATTCCATATATAGCAGAGATTCACATTCTCCTATCACTTCATTCACACTTGGAGGGAGTTCTCTCTTCCTCCAAAACCTCTTCCATACATAGTAGAGATTCACTTTCTCCTACCACTTCATTCACATTTGGAGGAAGTTCTCTCTTCCTCCAACACCTATTCCATACATAGTGGAGATTCACCTTCTCCTACCATTTAATTCATATTTGGAGGGAGTTCTCTCTTCCTCCAACAACTCTTTCATATAACACCTATTCCATACATAGTGGAGATTCAACTTCTCCTACCACTTCATTCACACTTGGAGGGAGTTCTCTCTTCCTCCAACACCTCTTCCATACATAGCAGAGATTCACCTTATCCTACCACTTCATTCACACTTGAGGGGAGTTCTCTCTTCCTCCAATATCTCTTCCATACATAGTGAATATTCACATTCTCCTATCACATATTTTATCCTTGGAGGAGTTTCATCTTCCTCCATCACATATTCTATACATAGCAGAGATTCACCTTCTCCTACTATTTTGTTCACACTTGGAGGAAGTTATCTCTTCCTCCAACACATCTTCCCTAAATAGTGGAGATTCACCTTCTACTACCACTTCATTCACACTTGGAGGGAGTTCTCTCTTCCTCCAACACCTATTCTATACATAGAAGAGATTCACATTCTCCTACCACTTCATTCACACTTGGGGGAGTTCTCTCTTCCTCCAACATCTCTTTCATACATAGCGGAGATTTATATTCTCCTATCACTTCATTCATAATTGGAGGAGTTCTATCTTCCTCTAACACCTATTCCATACATAGCAAAGATTCATATTCCCCTACCACTTTGTTCATCATTAGGGGAGTTATCTCTTCATCGAACACATATTTTATACATAGCAGAGATTCACATTCTCCTACCACTTCATTCATCATTGGGGGATTTATCTCTTCCTCCAACACCTCTTCTATACATAGTGGAGATTCACCTTCTCCTATCACTTCTTTCATCATTGGGGGGAGTTCTCTCTTCCTCCAAAACCTCTTCCATACATAACAGAGATTCGTATTCTCCTATCACTTCATTCATCACTGAAGGAGTTATCATATTCTTATCACACCTCTTTCATACATAGCGGAGATTCAAATTCTCCCACCACTTCATTCATCATTGGAAGGAGTTCTCTCTTCCTCCAACACCTCTTCCATACATAGTGGAGATTCACATTCTCCTACCACTTCTTTCATCATTGGGGGAGTTTTCTCTTCCTCCAACACCTCTTATCTACATAGCAAAGATTCATATTCTCCAATCACTTCATTCATCATCGAAGGAGTTATCATATTCCTCTCACACCTCTTCTATACATAGTCGAGGTTCATCTCCTTCCACCACATCTTCCAAAATTGGGAGAGTTTTCACTCCTTCCCATACATATTCTATATCTAATAGAGTTGCATCTCCTTCCACATCATTCTCCACATCTATGGAGGTTCATATCCTTCCACCACATCTTCCAAAATTGGGGGAGTTTTCACTCCTTCCCATACATCTTCCATATCTAACGGAGTTTCATCTCCTTCCCACTCATCTGCCACATCTTGTAGAATATCACCTTCTTCCAACACATTTAAATCAACACATCCATCACTAGGCACTTCACAAGGTTGTATCCTTTGCCTTGCATTCACCTCTCACCTCATCCATAACACACTCATCATCTGTAGTTTCTAGTACAACCACCACGAGTATTGGTTCCACAACTTGCCACTCATTTCATTCATCAGGTACTTGGGCATCACCCACCAATGCCAATCCCACTACTCTTCATTCTATACTAGCTAATTCTAGTACGATATCCATACACACTGGTCCTACCATCTACATTCTATTAATTATTCTCAGGTTCTAGTTCTACCACCACAAGTACCAGTTCCACAACTTGCCATTCATTTCACTCATTAGATAGCGGGGCATCAATCACCAATGCCCACTCCACCACAATTACATTCATCCATGGCAGGTTCCAGTCCCACCACCATAAGTACTGGTTTTACAACCTGCCACTTATTCCACTCATCAGATACTGGGGCATTAATCACCAATATCCACCCCACCATAATTCCATTCATCCACAATAGGTTCCAGTACCACCATCATAAGTACAGATTCTACAACCTGTAACTTATTCCATTCATTTCCAATCACCAAAAACAACACTAGGTTAGATTTTTTTCATGAGAAAGTCTTTTAGCCTAGTTTCAATTCATGTTATTTCAATTCCTATCATTTGTTTTTACGAGGAAGTTTCTTATCCTAGTTTCAACTCCTATTATTCCAATTCCTAGCATTTATTTTGATAAGGATGCATCTTAGTCTAGTCTAGTATAGACATAACCTAGCATAGCATGGGTGTAACAAGTCACACAGTCTATGCTAGCATAGACATAGCCTAACATCACATTTGGGGAGTTTCTAGGTTGAAAATGTTGCGTCCTTTGCCTCACCCTCTCAAACAATCACCAGGTTCCAAAAAGGTTTCGCCCTTTGCCTTGCATCTAACACAAATTGTGGCCTATTTTTGTATGGTAGGTAATTGTCATCTTTGAAGAAACCCCAAACCAAAAATACCCTTAAATCCATTTTAGGCCAAACTACAAAAGGTTCTCTGGTGCACCGATGAGCCTCTAAAGAGAGTAGAGAGTACACACCTGGGCATGTGAACTCCCCAATCTACCTCAAAATTGATACCTGAGACCCAGGTATTTGTTTCAGAGACCCACAACCATTAACAAGGTAAGTCAGGGTAGGTTAAGAGCCTCATGTTCTTGGTAATTGTGTGCCCCCATACCTAGACCACAAATCATCTCTCGCCACAGCGTATGCAAGGTTAAAGCATCCTTGTATTTTTGTGTGGCATCTAGTTAGATTTATTTCAAAACATACTTTTATTCAGTCTTGCTTTCAATGCATTATAATAGATTTGATTTCATGAGGAAGCATTCTAGCTTAGATTTATTTCAAAACGTACTTTTATTCAGTCCTACTTTCAATGCATTAGAATAGATTTGATTTTGTGAGGAAGCATTCTAGCTTAGATTTATTTCAAAATGTACTTCTATTTAGTCTTGCTTTCAATACATTAGAATAGATTTAATTTTGTGAGGAAGCATTCTAGCTTAGATTTATTTCAAAATGTACTTTTATTCAATTCTGCTTTCAATGCATTAGAATAGATTTGATTTTGTGAGGATGTATTCTAGCTTAGATTTTTAAGTCTTTGTTTTTGTAAATATGGGGCTTGACCAAGGCAAGCCCTGAAATGTTCTAATGCACAGGTATACCAATTCACACAGTCTAGGTTAGCATAGCCATATCCTACCATCACTTTTAGGGGAATTTCTCCTCCTTACCACTCATTTCTTCCAACTTCAGGACCTCTCCTCTTCACCATCCATTTGCTACAATTGGGGGACCTCTTCCCCCTACCGTCCTTCTTCTAACATTGGTAGAATTATCCTCCTTGCACTCCATCTCCTATCATTCGGGGTATGTTTTCCTCTTTTCCAATCACTGCATCCTCATTTCTTACCTTCCCCATCACCTATTCCTTGCTTTAAGGGATTGATATTTCACACATATATGCTATCTTGCACATGATAAATCATCACACACTCAATCTCAGAACTGATAAATGTTCAATAACTTTACCTACGAATATTTTTAGCCCTCATTTGCTAGGGTAAACATGCAACAAAAGGTCTCTTCTCCACAACATTCCAATCTAATCATAATATGGTAAGTTACATGCCATTGGATACTGAGAGCTCATGGATGTGCACTATCATGAGTAGGACCCATCTATGGTTGACTAGCTGACCAAATCAAACCAAGCTTTAAAGCTTGTGATGCAGGAGCATCCGAGGGCAGCAAAGCAATCGAGCATCAACCAAACTTTTGTGTTATTTCTTTCTAAGTGTTGCAAATGTATTTTTTTCTAAGTGTTGTAAATGTCACGAAATCGCGACATCGCAGAAGAAACAAAGGTGCAAAGGACCAAAGGCCGCGAAATCGTGACATGTCACGATTTCGTGACATGTCGCGAAATCACGGCCTAAGCAGCGGAGCAAAGACGCGGAGCAACAAAGGTCACGAAATCATGACATGTCACGATTTCGTGACATGTCACGAAATCGTGGCCTAAGCAGTGGAACGAAGGCACGGAGCAACAAAGGTCACGAAATCGTGACATGTCACGATTTCGTGACATGTCACGAAATCGCGGCCTAAGGGAAACAAAGGCGCGGAGGAGCAATGGTCGCGAAATCGTGACATGTCACGATTTCATGACCGAAACGGGAGAACAGAGGCCGATAGGAAAAACGGTGCGATATCGCGACATGTCGCGATATCGTGGCCAAAACGGAGAGAGAAGGTGCAGGAAAATGGTCATGATATCGTGACATGTCGCGATATCGCGACCAAACAGAAAGACATGCACTTCCAGTTTCATAAAGACGTCCCTTAGTGCGCGGCAAGTTAGAGGCAGTGAAGCAGCAGTTCCAAAGGAGGATTTCAACGGGCATGTTGGCCACTCACGCAGGATATCTGGAAGACGCATTTAAAGCAACTAACAACAAGCAGCAGATCGAGAAGTAGATTTCGTTGGATATGGCAGCCAGTCACGCACCTCACCAAGAGTCTCATCAATGCAACTTTCCAGAATTGTTCCAAGTGGCAATTGTAGATCGTGGGAAGTGGGAAAGCACAGAGGATCGGGACCTCAATAAAAACCCATGGATTGTAATGAGAGGGGGTTGGCAAATGGTAGTTTGGCTGTATATTCTTGTAAATTCTTCCAAAGTATTGAATACAAAATCTTGGGCTCTTGTTTCTCTGGTTTCTCTCTTGTTTACTAAGCAAGATCTGTTCTCCACCAAGTGGTATCAGAGCCAGTAGTTCCTGAGTGTGTAGCAGATCGCCGAAGGAGAGGCAGTTACACCAGGATCTATGGAAGGGCTTGAAATCGGGTGAGCAGAATGCCTCCAAGGAGAAATCCTGTTGGTGGGAGAGGCATGGCAGCAGCAGAAGATGTTCGAGCTTTGCAGTGGCAAATGCAAGCTCTGCAAGAAGAAATGCGTAGAAGATTGGAGCCAAGAAGAGACGAAGGTAGTGAAGAGGAAGATGATGAAGAAGAAGACCAACCTGAGGAAGAAGAAGAAGCAGTAGATCCAGCTCAGGCCAGACTATACAAAGCCATATCCCAGATTGGGAAGAGGCCGAAGATGGAGGTTTCCACATATTTTGGGAACCTTGAGCCAGAGGAATTGATCGACTGGATCAACGATCTGGAAGAGTACTTTGAGTACGAAGAGGTTGAGGACCCTGATAGGGTCAGATTCGCAAAGACCAAACTGAAAGGTCATGCTAGCATTTGGTGGAAGGGAGTGCAGCTGGAGCGAAATAAAAGAGGGAAGGAAAGAATAACTAAGTGGGAATGGATGGCAGAAAAGCTAAAGAGGCAGTTCATCCCTGGTGATTATGAGTTAGACCTGCTGAAGAAAATGCAAGGATTGAGGCAATCAAGCAAGTCTGTGAAAGAATACATAGAAGAATTTCATAAAATAATGATTAGAATAGGCCACTCAGAGGCCAACAAGGAGAAGGTAGCCCGTTACATTAATGGGTTACGAGCAAGCATTCAGGAAGAACTAAGTCTAGTCCGGATGACCACCATAGAGGACGCTTACCAATTTGCTTTAAAGGTTGAAGAGAAGCTCAATAGGAGGTTTGAAAACAAGCAAAGAGGAAGAGGTCATGGCGGAAGGACCGACGGAAGGAACAATGGAAGAAGAAATGAAGAATCTCAAAAAAATGGAGAAAGTAGCAGCAATCAAGAACAAAGGAGAGAAAATACAGACCGCTCCCGTAATCAGAATAATGGTTACCGAGGGGGAAGAGGCCGAGCTGGACGTGGACAAGGAAGAGGAAGGTTCCGAGGGACTTGCTTCCAGTGTGGTGAAGAGGGACATCACCAATATGAATGCCCACAACAGCGAGAAAGAAATAATCGAAGGCCGAAAGGAAATGCCAGAGTAGCAGTCATGGATGAAGATGCTGGGTCTGAGCATTCTGAAGAAGCTGAGAGAGGAGAAGTAATGATTGCAAGGAGAGTCCTGCTGAATGAAGAGGGAGCTACAGATCAGAGGAAAAGCTTATTCCGCACAAGGTGTAAATGCGCGGGTAAGATTTGCAACATTATCATTGACAACGGTAGCACAGATAACCTGGTTTCGGAGGGAATGGTTACAAAGCTACAACTGGAGAAGAAAGAAACACCCGCATCCATATCGGATTGCATGGTTGCAGAAAGACCATAAGGTTTTGGTCAATGAATAGTGCCTGGTAAAGTTCAGTATTGGGAATTACCGTGATGAGGTTCTGTGCGACATTCTGCCCATGGATGCGTGCCATTTACTATTGGGAAGGCCATGGCAGTTTGACAGGAGTGCAGTTCATGATGGCCGTGCCAACACCTATTCCGTGACCAAGAATGGAATGCATCATAAGCTGAAGCCCCTGAAGGAGGTGGAAGAAAAGGTATGTGGCAGTGCAAGAATTTGCTTGGTTGACGGAAGAAAATTTTTAGATGATTTAAAGCATGAACATATGTGTTATGCATTAATTCCTAGAGTCAGGAATACAGAATGCAAAGATGCCCCAGCAGAAGTCCAAGGTCTGTTGAGGGAATTTCCAGATATCATATCTGATAATGTGCCTGAGGGTTTACCCCCAGTAAGAAAAATCAGTCACCATATTGATTTGGTGCCAGGGTCAAGCTTGCCCAATAAAGCTGCACATAGAATGACACCTGTAGAAACTGAAGAACTAAACAGGCAAGTCCAGGAGTTGCTGGAGAAAGGGTTGATTAGAGAGAGTCTTAGCCCGTGTGCAGTACCTGCAGTACTAGCACCCAAGAAGGATGGAGAGTGGAGAATGTGCACAGACTCTCGAGCCATCAACAAGATAACAATAAAATACAGATTTCCACTGCCAAGGATGGATGACATAATGGACTGTTTGAGTGGAGCCAAGTACTTCACCAAAATTGACCTCAAGAGTGGTTACCACCAGATCCGTGTCATGGAAGGAGATGAGTGGAAGACAACCTTCAAGACAAGAGAGGGCTTGTATGAGTGGTTGGTCATGCCATTTGGGCTGTCCAATGCACCAAGTACCTTCATGCGACTGATGAATGAGGTACTGAAGGAGTTTCTGGGAAAGTTTGTCATTGTTTATTTAGATGATATATTAATATTCAGCAGAACCCTGGAGGAACACCTGATGCACATCAAGAGGGTTTTTGAAAAGCTATGGGAGGAGCAATTATTAATAAATCTAAAAAAGTGTAATTTTGTCAAGAAAGAGTTAGTATACCTGGGATTTGTAATCTCAGCAGAAGGTCTAAAAATGGACCCAGAGAAGGTGAGGGCTATCATAGAATGGCCTACCCCAAGAAGCACAACAGAGGTAAGATCATTTCATGGTCTAGCCAGCTTTTACAGGAAGTTTATAAGAAACTTCAGCAGCATTTGTGCACCCCTCACAGAAACAATGAGAGGGGATAAGAAAGAGTTCAAGTGGACCTTAGGGGCTGAAAGGAGCTTTGATGCATTAAAGAAAAAGGTCACAGAACAGCCTGTTTTGGCACTTCCAGACTTTAACAAAGTATTTCAGGTCGACTGTGATGCCAGTGGCAGTGCAATAGGGGCTGTACTGAGCCAAGAAGGCAGACCTATAGCTTATTTCAGTGAAAAGCTCAATGATGCTCGAAAAAAGTATTCAGTTTATGACCAAGAATTTTATGCTATAGTTCAGGCTCTGAAGAAGTGGAGGCATTATTTGTTGCCAAAAGAGTTTGTTCTATTTACTGATCATCAAGCATTGCAGTACATCAACAGCCAGACAAAACTGAATCAGCGGCACATGAAGTGGGTAGAGTTTCTCCAAAGCTATACCTTTGTGTTAAAGCACAGGAGCGGGAAATCAAACAGAGTTGCAGATGCTTTAAGTAGAAGGCAGAATCTGCTGATTGAAATGACAGTGGAAGTAGTAGGATTCGAAGAACTAAAGGGTCTTTATCCTGAAGATCCTGATTTTGCAGCAGCCTGGACGGCTTGCTTGGCACCTGTTACTATGGACAGGACAAAATGGTTAGATTTCCTAATCCAAGATGGAATGCTATTCAAGGGAAGTAAATTATGCATTCCAAGGAGTTCCATGCGGGAGAACTTAATCAAGGAAAAGCACAGCGGAGGACTGGCTGGGCATTTTGGTCGGGATAAGACCATTGCCTTGGTGAATGAAAATTACTACTGGCCGCAACTTCAACAAGATGTGAGAAAGTTTGTGCAAAGTTGCAGAATATGCCAGATGGCAAAAGGCGTAAGGCAAAACACAGGATTATACCAGCCGTTACCTGTACCTGAGAGGCCGTGGGAGGACATAAGCATGGATTTTATTCTTGGATTGCCGAGAACACAGAGGGGAAATGACTCTGTATTTGTGGTGGTTGACCGATTCTCCAAAATGGCACATTTTATTCCCTGCTAGAAGACAAGTGATGCAGTTCACATTGCAGGGTTATTTTTCAAGGAAGTGGTACGACTTCACGGTCTACCAAGAAGCATAGTTTCTGACAGAGATACAAAGTTTGTTGGGTATTTCTGGAGAACATTGTGGAAGAAGCTGAAGACAGATCTGAAGTTCAGTTTTGCATACCACCCACAAACTGATGGACAGACAGAGGTGGTAAATAGAAGTCTGGGTAATTTGCTAAGATGCTTGATAGCAGATAAACCCAAGGGATGGGATTTAGTTTTGCCGCAGGTGGAATTTGCATACAACAATTCTGTCAATAAGAGTACAAACAAATCTCCATTCCAAATCATATATGGAAGCAGTCCGAGAAACGTTTCTGAGCTGAGAAAATTAGATAAAGGAGAAAAGTGCAGTGCAGAGGCTGAGGAATTCGCAAAACAGATGAGAAGCCTGCATGAAGAAGTAAAGAAACAAATTGCAAAAATGAATACTCAATATAAAGCAAGAGCAGACCAAAAGCGGCGGTTCAAAGAGTTCGAAGTGGGAGATGAAGTCATGGTCCATCTCGTAAAAGAAATATTTCCAGCCAAAACTTACAACAAGTTGAAGATGAAGAAGTTTGGGCCATGCAAAATACTGGAAAAATGGGATTCAGCAATGCATATGAAGTGGAATTGCCAAGTGGGCTTGACATTTCACCTATTTTTAACATATCCGATTTAGTAGAATACCATGAAGGAGATAGTACAGAGGCACCAAGCACAGAATTGTGGAGCATTCCAGCGTCTAGCCCAACCAAAGAAGAGATAGAGGAAATATTAGATACTCGTGAAGGCAGAAGCACAAGGAACAAACAATATTCTGAGTATTTGATCAAGTGGAAGGGCAGACCTATAGAAGATGCAACTTGGTTATCAAAAACAGAGGTTGACCGCCTGGGTCTTCCTCCCAAAGATCAGAAGTGAGGATCACTTCTCAATCCACCCCAGGTGTCTGATGCAGGAGCATCCGAGGGCAGCAAAGCAATCGAGCATCAACCAAACTTTTGTGTTATTTCTTTCTAAGTGTTGCAAATGTATTTTTTTCTAAGTGTTGCAAATGTCAAACCAAAATCGCGACATCGCAGAAGAAACAACGGTGCAAAGGACCAAAGGCTGCAAAATCACGGCCTAAGCAGTGGAGCAAATATGCTGAGCAACAAAGGTCATGAAATCGTGACATGTCACGAAATCACGGCCTAAGCAGTGGAACGAAGGCACGGAGCAACAAAGGTCACGAAATCGTGACATGTCATGATTTTGACATGTCACGAAATTGCGGCCTAAGCAGTGGAACGAAGGCGCGGAGCAACAAAGGTCACGAAATCGTGACATGTCACGATTTCGCGACATGTCACGAAATCATGGCCTAAGCCAGGAAACAAAGGCGCGGAGGAGCAATGGTCGCGAAATCGCGACATGTCACGATTTCATGACCGAAACGGGAGAACAGAGGCCGATAGGAAAAACGGCACGATATCGCGACATGTCGCGATATCGCGGCCAAAACGGAGAGAGAAGGTGCAGAAGGAAAATGGTCGCGATATCGCGACATGTCGCGATATCGCGACCAAACAGAAAGACACGCACTTCCAGCTTTCATAAAGACGTCCCTTCGTGCGCGGCAAGTTAGAGGCAGTGAAGCAGCAGTTCCAAAGGAGGATTTCAACGGGCATGTTGGCCACTCACGCAGGATATCTGGAAGACGCATTTAAAGCAACTAACAGCAAGCAGCAGATCGAGAAGTAGATTCCGTTGGATATGGCAGCCAACCGCGCACCTCACCAAGAGTCTCATCAATGCAACTTTCCAGAATTGTTCCAAGTGGCAATTGTAGATCGTGGGAAGTGGGAAAGCACAGAGGATCGGGACCTCAATAAAAACCCATGGATTGTAATGAGAGGGGGTTGGCAAATGGCAGTTTGGCTGTATATTCTTGTAAATTCTTCCAAAGTATTGAATACAAAATCTTGGGCTCTTGTTTCTCTGGTTTTTCTGTATTATGCAAGATCTGTTCTCCACCAAAGCTTGTCCAAGGAAAAGTTCCAAAGATATTTATCCCTTTCAAATTTGGGGCATCTTACATTGATCATGATCGCAAGACCATCTGGCATCATACTTCTTCAATACCATCATCATGGCTCATCCACTTCCACCAATTCTTCATCACTAGGGGGGGTTTTTCCTCCCCTCATCTACTCACTTTCATCATTAGGGGATTATGTTTCCACTTCAATCCACTTCAATGATTGAGGGAGTTCTCCTTCTATCTCATAACATTCTCGACTAAGAGAGTTCATCCTTCTTCCATAACACATTTCACCACATCCTCATACCGATCACATATATGGTTGAGCCTCACAATCTTTGCTTTTTTCCCATGTCAAAGATTCTATAAAATTAGGCATTTTATTTTGGATTTACCCCATGCTTCTCAATGAGCATCCAAACAAAGGGAAATCTATTATTCATTATTGGGAGATATTCTTTCTCAATGCAACCACGATGGCATCCTTCGACGTTATCTCAAACCACACACAAACCCAACACTTCATTAAGAATCATCTTACACATGGGTTAGTATTGGCCTACACTGGAGCATGGTTGTTGCGAATACATTTTGCCATACATCACATGGCAACACCATGCTAATATTACACTTTTTATCATCTCAAGCACTCCAGTCAGTTCAATCTATGTGGTCCTTTTCTCAATGGGGTTTGCATTTTATTGACAAAATCCTCCCCACCCCATCCAACAATACTGTGGAGTATTTTACAAATTGGGTTCAAGACATCATTCTCATTCAAACGATAGGTCTTACAATCATCAAATTCATTACTTCACACATCACCTATCACTTTGACATCTCTTCCATGGTCATCTCTAATAACGGTATGCTTTTCTAGACCAAGAATGTTTGCGCACTATGTGAGAAATTCAACCGAATTTACCCATCAAACCATATGCACCATTCTTCATACAAAACCATTGCAGAGTCATCACATTTAAACTACAACTGGGGCAATAACATTTTTAAAATCTACTACCCCTAGAGCTCGAGCTTCTCATCAATTGCACATATCACTGTCAAAATTTATCAATGATGATACTGCTCATCCAACAAAATCAGACCAGTTAACACTCTTGGATGAACGTTGCATTTACATCATTAAACACACATGCATTTACCAAGATTGCCTTTGACGTGCCTATCACAGCAAGGTACATCCATGAGAATTTCAATTTAGAGATCTAGTCCTCATAGAGAACCAACAGATCACTAGCCAACCATGCCACCTTCATGATAAATTTGCACCTAATTGGCTAGGTCCTTACATTGTTACACATAAATTTGATTCTGGGGCATATCATCTTGCCAATATTGAAGGTCTTGTTGACCTTGAACCCATCAACATCATTCATATCCAAGCATTTTATGCCTAAGAATTTTCAAGTACGGCTCACCATTCTTTGTACATACCATCGCGACTATTACGAAAATACAAACAAAAAAAAAAATAAAAATAAAAAATGCAAAAACAATTACATCACTCCATTCTACTTCTTTCTCCTTCTTCTATTCTTCGTCTCCTTCCTCTTTGATCAATGTTGTATGGTCACGCTTTGAGTGGCTACATACCTTTGATTTGTCCTTCTCTTCTTTCTCCCTTCCCTTTCTTCTTGTTACTTGTCAATGTTGTATGGTCACGCTTTGAGCGGCTACATACCTTTGATTGGTTACATTTTCTTCTTCCTTATTTTCCTCTCTTCTTCTCTTATTTATCTTTTTCTTCTCTTCCCCTTCCTCCATTTCATAGGCTCACTTTTTAGCCTCTTCCATCATCATCCACACTCATCAATCATGTTGATGCTCGCCAAACATTAACACTCAATTCACTCACCAAATGCATCCATACATGCCATCACGCTTCATCCATATCAATTGAGTCACTCATTTGGAGTCACAAATTTGCATCAAAACTATCCCACTTGGTTTTACTACTTGAGAACAAGTTGGTCGCACTTTAGTTTGCATTCATAGGCATTGTATCATGTCATACATTCTGCTTGTACATAAGCATTCCATCATGTCATTCACCCATGCTTTTCATGCTACTGCATTGTTCATCATCACGTTGTCATATAATTCTGCTTGTACATATGCATACATCATTTTGCATACAACACACCATTGAAGGGTTAAACATACATTTGTTAGCATGCTTGTAGTGGTGTCCAATCCTCTTCTCAAGTTGCATGGCAATAGGAAGCTCTTCTGTTGCTCAACCATTCATAGTCAGTCCAATCAACCAACATTGAAAGCCATCAAAATCCTAAAGCATTTCAAAGCTTCCCCTGGTTGACTTGAGTTCTTTCATGGACCAATCACACGTCTCACACATTAAACAAATTTTGAGTGTAGGGAGGACAACACCTTGCGTAAGCCTTGCCATAAAGTGAATGGTTTCCCCTGCTCATCCTATCATTTGCGTGATCAAAATAAACCTGAGGATTGACAAAAGGATAAGCTAAAAAGAAAAATAAAAAGGGTAGAAAACAAAAGCAAACGCCCACAAGAGCAATACAAAAACAAAACAAGAAAATCAAAAGAAAAGCAAATAAAAAGAGCACCATAAAAAAATCTTGAATCCCTGAGGTCCTCAGGTCCATCATAACATCACGGGGTGATCTCCATCACCAGCAATAGGCTATCGATGCCTCCCTGGTAGTGGAGTATGCCTTACAAGTGGTGACATGTCTATCACATTAGCGACCTTATTTTGTATAGACCACTGCGCGCTTGTGGATGAGCTAGCTTAATCGGCTAGGTTTGCAATAGGTTAGTCCAACCTCCCTCAAAATGGATAAATGAACATCACTTTGCACACACTGGTCCATGATAGGCTTAATCTCAATCAGGATAGTCAAGACTTCTGCAAGATATTGATTGTCTACTAGATGAGTTTGATTGTTCAAACTATGGTGTTTGAATTTCTAGAAATTCTTCTAAACATCCAACAATCTTGGGAACAAGGAATGGATAGCATCATTGCTAGCTCTTCCAATGACACATGTTCTCTTCATCATATCCATACATTGTCATTCATTGCATATTCAAAGAGTCCATTACATTACCTCCATAGGTACATTTCCACTTGCATTCATCATACATATTGCATGTTTGCTTGTTTCATAATAAGGGTGCACAATCAGCATGACTAGTCTATTGTCTTCGAGTATTTCAACCATTTTGAGATGATCCACACTCAAATATGGGTTTCCAACCCTATGACCACATACATACATATCAAGTGTACATACAACACACTTCTTGCATCCATACACATCACACCATTGTACATAATCACAAGAGCTCATCATGCATATCATTGCATAAAATGCTCTGTACATTATCAAAATCATCCATCGACTATAGTGTATATACATCATGCTCATCAACAACCATCATCATATACAAAAATGGTGGCACATTCGCCACACCAAAAACAACAAAAACAAACAAAAAAAAAAAAAAAAAAAAAACAAACGTAGGCCATTTCAACTTTGTTGTCCATTGGGAGTCTCCCCACTCCCCTCATATCTACCAGGAGGCTTCTCAGCCCTCCTCCAAATCTTCTTCACCACTCTCTCCACACTCCACATCATGCAAATTGACCCCACAATGACACTTTCATGCTTCCATACGCCATTTTTGGTGGGTTTGCATAGACATGTGTGAACTTTTTTGTTCACACAACCATGTGCGAATATTTTCATTCGCACACCCATGTGCAAACCTACCATTTTGCATTCAAATTCTCACAATATGCTTGGCTATGGCCTTGTATATCCACCATTTGTAATTCTCATCACTCTTACAATCATTTTCATCATCATCAATCGATTCATCGTCGATATTCATCTCCTCCATCGCCAATTCATCGCTTGAGGGGGTAGTCATCCAACACATCAAAATCTACCTTGCACATGATCAAACAACCAAACATCCAATCATGGATACAACAAATGCCTAAGAATTTTTTTGCTAAATATTATCTCAAGTCCTCATTTGCTAGGACAAATACAAAAGTGAAATTTCTCTTCTCAATAAAAACTCCAATTCAAAACAAATCAATATTTGATAAACCTCAAAATACCTCTGACTGTAGACAACTCATGGATTCCCTTATTCATAGTGGTAGTCGTAAGACCACTCGTGAATGAAGCTCCTAAAAGTTCTACCCTATGGCTCCAATGGTTTGTCAAATGTTGTCAAAAGAGCTCATCAATCAATCAAAAGCAAAAATTGGCAAAGGCATTTGTTCCTTCCACAATTGGAACATCTCAAGTTGATCACAAAACAAGGCAATCTTACGCCTTCCCTCAAAAGCAATCATTACGATGCTACAAAGTGTCGTACTCAATCACAAATCATTTTTTTTTTTTATCAATGCATCTCTCTCGCAATCATCCACAAGTCATCAATCATAAATTATTTGCCTTCCAATCATTCCATCAATTCATATCATCAATTTTTGTACTAAATCATGTTTTCACACAATCCAATACAAAAAGGGGTAAAATGTAGACACCCAAAAGTTGCACATTTCCACTTCTCACATCATCATGGCCAATCAATTTGCAAAACCATCAAAAATTGCATAAATTGGCTCCAAATCACTATTCATCATCCTTAGCCCCCTTGGGCTAGCTAAGCCCCTTCCTACGCTTAACCATGGGTCCTCATGTGACCTCATTCATAACTCAACTAAGGTTGAATTCTCCACCATGGTCAAAAAGCACTTTATGGTCAAAAGTCAACATTTTTGGTCAAAGTATGCTTTATGGCTAAACACATGCTTAATTAGATCTAATATTGATTTAAGCTAAGCCTACCACCTCACCTAGTCTACTTTGACTAGCCTAGCCTAGCCTTGCCACCTCTCTCATCCTGATATTTCTTGATATTTATCTTCATCACACATGTGGATGGGTGAGATATTCTCTCACCCAAACACATTTATGAGGTAGGACACCTTAGGGGACACCTCTGAGGACACCTCATAAGGGCCACCTCACAGGGACACCTTAGGGGACACCTCAGTGGACACCTCACATTGCACACCTCATAGGGGACACCTCAGCCCCTCCCCTAACCTTGGAAAACTCTATAAATAGAGTGCCTTCTTCTCCATTTCTAAGGATCCTCCATTTACATACCCAGACTCTGCTGGAATTGGTCTAGGATACGCAACATCAAACATCTACTTGGAAAGGAGCTCCAAAGCAAGCAACAAGCTACATCAACTCCCTTGTACAGGTAAGTATCATTGTAAATACCATCCATTTCAATTAGCACTTCAATTATGCATTAATTTAGTTATTTGAGTCTTTTATCTTTGTAAATATGGGGCTTGACCAAGGCAAGCCCCAAAATGCACTAATCCATTTTTGTAGGTTGTGTAGGTTTACAGGATCTACACCTCAAAACTGATGGCACACGAGCAAGAAGCCCATCTACACTAAGGAATGCAAGGAAGACTTTGGACATGGTTTTCCATGTGCTTCACTCATATTCTAATGAAACCTATGATTTAAAAAAATACTTTGGCTGTAATAAATTTTACTTGAGTTTTCGTTTAAACTGATTGAACATTTAAAAATACTTTAGTTGTAAATAAAAATTATTTGAGTTTTGGTTTAAATTGATTGAACAATCAGGCCCAAGCAAGGAGAAACTAATCTCTTATTTTTAGAAGAAATTAATTTAAACTAAAACCTAAATAAAATTTTAATACATTGTAAGTTTAATTTTTTTAAGTTTTAGCTTAAATTGATATTGATCACTTGTTTTTCCTATATTGACATTGAATTAGAATTGACAAGCTTTGCAGTTGGATTTGGGGAGTATTTGCATTCCTTATTGCCAAAAAGAGATGGAGGAAAAAATATTTTCAATTTTGGGGGAAATTGTAGGGGATATCCCATGGGATGTCCTGATCCGCTTTCCTGCTTCCCCCTCCCCTGGTTATGTCCCAGTTTCTAGGCACTTCCCTGGCCCTTCCTTCTTGGCTGGTTGGTGTTGCAGATGATCTCCTTGGGGTGGGAGGTCACTTTTACATTTGTCTATCCTTTTCCCAACCTGATTGAGGGTTTATTTTGTGTGCCTCTATTCTGGGATGTCCTTGGAACTTTCCTTGGGGTTTCTGTGTTGCTTCAGGGATCATTTTTCCTTGGTGCTCTCAATTTACTATAACTTATAAAAATGTGAGGCTTACTCTTAGGTTCTATTTTTTTCCTTTTAGCATCATCAATGTGAATAAATTATAAAAAACCAAATACTCTAATATGAGCCACCATGGGCTTCTTATCATACCATGATTCATAGAGTATATATTTTTTACTGTCATTGTGGGACTTCTATTTAGGATGTAGGTTGTTATTTGCACAACTTTGGCCCAAAACATCCTCTCCAACTTCTTGTTCTAAAACATGGTTCTTGCTGACTTCATTATGTTCCTATTCTTTCTCTCTACAACACCATTTTGTTGCGGTTTTTAGGGAGCAATAAAATACCTTTTTATTCCATGAGAAGAGAAAAAATCTAGACATTCCTATGAACAATATTCCCCATGTCTGTCACTTTTTAACACCTTGATAGAAAAACTTGATTCCTTTTCATCCAATGTCTTAAAGGTATTGAAGTATGAGAATACCCCATATTTGGTCTTCAAGAAGAAAACTCACATTAGTCTAGTATCATCATCAATAAAGGAAATAAAATATAAATTTTTGCCTATGCTAGGACAAGATATGGGCCCACACAAATATGAATGTACCAATTCCAATATCTTGGTAGCTCTCTATTTATTGGTTGGAAAGATTTCTCTATGGTTATTTCTAAGTATACATACCTTACATGCTTCCTTCAATTTTTATTCAATCCTTGGAAGACCATCAACCATCTTGTTCTTAAAAATAATATGCAAACTTCTAAAATTTAATTGACCATATCTAGAGTGCCACAACAAGCTTGATTCCTCAATGGTAGAAAAGCAAGAATTCTGATTTAACAAATTTATTCTCAATGGAAAAATATTTTTTTTGACATAATAGACTTTCCAATCAATTTGGTACCTTATTTTTTGTCATATATCAAACATTCTCCATTGTCAAAAAGTAGCTTGAATATTTTATCTACTAGTTGTCCAACACTTATGAGATTGTGCTCCATTCTTGGAGCCAAATAAATGTTGTTGATATCAACCTTACCATTCTTTGTGGTGATAGGCATACTCCCATTTTGTTCCACATGAATCACCTTCCCATCTCCTAATTGAAATTGGCTCTTGAATGAACCATCTAGCTTGTCAAAAAAATCTTTAAAACATGATATATGGTTAGAACAACATCCAAAATTAAGAAACCACATATCCTTTTTATCATTCAAACTTGAATAACATGAAAAAGAATAATTAATTTGATCATCATTATTCTTACCTTGGTAAGCCTTTTTTCTCACCCTCATCTTGGTTTGAATTTACTTTATTTTTGGTTGCTAGTTGTTGAGTGATATTTTTGTCCAATCACAAGAATATACTCACATTCAGGATTCTGCTCGGATATCCTCTCTTGCAAGGAAACATTTGTGATTTACCCAAGGTTTTGTTTATTGTATTAAACTGCTTGCAATGCTTAGTGAAAAATGTGAAATGCTAAAAGTTAATTGGATACAACAGTGTTGCATATACCTGTTAGTAATTGGCCTATTTTGGGTTGATTTGATTTCCCATGATTTTGTTGTTCATAGAATTTATGAAAATGTGAAATTATTGATCAACTATTTACTTTGAAATAACAATCTTTGAAATGTGATTTAATCAATTTTATCTCAAATTGTATACAATTTTTTTTTTTGAAAAAATTGAAAAACTTGTATTAATACAAAAGGCAATTACACAAGGGAGAAAACCCATCCCAACCAACAGCAGAGAACTAGACAACAAGCGGAGAGCACAAAGGCAACGCTAACCCCCACAGAGCATAGAAGACAACAAGGCGCGAGAACGCAACATGTCATGAAATCGCGGCAATCAACCCCATCACGGCCATAGCAACGCCATCAGTAACGAAAATGTGACATGTCACGATATCTCGACATGTTGCGATATCGCGACATGTCGCAATATTGTGACATGTCGCGATATCACGACAGACAAAGCCCTCCACCTCCGATCACCAAAAAAGTCATGAAATCGCGACAGCAACTCCCTCCGACGGTCTATCATCACAGGCGTCGCGAAATCGCGACAAGAACTCCAGGAAGCATCAAATCTCCAAAAGGGTCACGAAATCGCGACGGAATTTCTTCGAAGCACCCAGTCAGCAAAAGTGTCGCGATATCGTGACATATTCTCATCTTGACTCCCAATCCGCAAAAGTGTCGCGATATCGCGACAGTTTTTACCAAAGCCATGAATGTGCCAAAAGTGTCGCGAAATCGCGACGAATTTTCCTTTCAGTTCCCAATCTTCAAAACTGTCGTGATATCGCGACAAGTTATCCTCATTGCAACTTGTCTTCAAAATTGTCGCGATATCAAGACAATTAATCTAGATGACGCCAGTGTGCCCCAACTGTCGCGATATCGCGACGATTTTACCATGTAGCTTTCGATCGACAGAAATGTCATGGAATCGCGATGAAATGTGCCCTTTGCTCAAGTTCACCAAAAAAGTCACGATATCGTGATGATAATCCTCATTGCAGCCAATCTTCAAAATTGTCGCGATATCACGACAAGAAATCCAGATGACGCCAGTGTGCCCCAACTGTCGCGATATCGCGCCAGTTTTACCATGCAGCTTCCAATCGACAAAAATGTCGCGATATCGCGACAAAATGTGCCCTTTGCTCAAGTTTACCAAAAATGTCGCGATATCGCGATGATAATCCTCCTTATCATCCCTGCGCCAAAAACATCATGATTTCGTGACATGTTCCTTTCTAAGG
Organism: Wollemia nobilis; assembly: GCA_028583015.1. Taxonomy (NCBI): domain Eukaryota; kingdom Viridiplantae; phylum Streptophyta; class Pinopsida; order Araucariales; family Araucariaceae; genus Wollemia; species Wollemia nobilis. The sequence continues at coordinate 205,325 of JAQPPZ010001446.1, forward strand.
CTGAGAAGGCAAAACCTGTCGTGATATCGCGACAACTTCCAACAAGAGGCCACGACGCCGCTACATGTCGCGAAATCGTGACAAAAACCTTCCTTAGCAGCAAAAACTTTGCACATTATCATAGGTAGCATTCAAGGCCTTGCCGAATCCCAGCATCCTCCACAGGCATATCACTATGCATCTGCACTCCAACTTCCTTCTCAGCACCTATCTTAGCAAGGAAATTGGCCGCCTTATTGAAATCCCTACTCACATAGATGGGAACCACATCATCTAATTCTTTCCAGAGATCCTTTATCTGAGAGACAAGACTCTGCAACCTCCAGGCTTGCAAATCAAAATTCCTCATGCAATCGAGAGCGCCCACCGAATTTGGGAGTCGGACTCAAGAATTATATTTCTATGGCCCCGCTGATGAACCCAGATAGAAGCAAATTTAACAGCCAAGGCCTCCGCTTCATTGTTTGTGGCATGACCCAGACCGTGCAGTTCCCAGTAAAGCACGGACCCACCATGATCACGACACACAACTCCAGTACCAGCACTACCCGAATTTCCTTTTGCAGCTCCATCAGTATTGATTTTGATCCAGCCTGCTGGGGGAGGGTGCCATCTATCATGAGCCTGTCTTTCAAGAGCAACAACTCCATCAACCAGTGGCACAGAAACAGACTGATGTTCCTCCTCAACGTAGATGGCAACTGTTTCCACCACTTTGCTCCATATAACCTGCCATATTCCATCAAGTGAAGAGAATGTTTCACGAAAAATGCGAGCATTTCTCTCTAGCCACACCTGCCACCAAATAAAAAGAAAGCCCAGCTCCCAGCCAATTCGGAGAGCTTTGGATTTAAATCTGCCTCTCTTCCATCGGTTCCAAATATTGGTCCGAGTCACCTCACTGTTGGCTTGAATTTTGAAGTGGGAAAACCAGCGCATCCAAATCTGTCGTGTGAAGGGGCATTCAAACATCAAGTGATCAGCAGTTTCCTCATGCTTGCGGCATAAAACACACTAAGAAGGACCAATGATGCCTCTGTGTCTAAGATTGTCAAAGGTGAGAATTCCATTGTGCATAAGTTTCCAGGCAAAAAAATTCACCTTCGGCCAACCCTTGGGGTGCCATATCTTCTTCCAAACATGGATCGAGAAAGAGTGTGGGAGGGGCTCTGGAAGAATCTGGTTAAATCCCGCCTTCACAGTGTAAACCCAAAGGTTCCCAAAGCCCCAGGCAATTTCATCCTCTTCATCCCACCCAGTAAGAAACCTAGCTTTCAAAATTTTTTCTAAGATTGGTGCCAGCTCCGGTGGGATTGGAATTGGCCACTCTTCCAACCTCTTGAACTTTTTGAACTTGTACTCCCCAATGTGGCTGGTATTGAAATAACTCTCAATATGAATCCAGCCCTTGTCTTCTATGGCAAATTTAATGGGTTGCAATTCTGGAAACACAGCAATGATGGGAGGGTGTTGATCCCAGGAGTCAGTCCAAAAACGGGCCTTCTCCCCTCTCCCCACTTTCCAAAACAATTGATCTTTGATAACTTGAGCTCCCAGCTTGAGAGTCTGCCATACTAAGGACACATTACCCTCCAAAGGGAAACGTCCTAGATCATTGGGGTGAGCATGGCCTAGGTATTTTCTAGAAAGAATTCTGCTAAAGAGGGATGTTGGCTGGGAAATCCACCTCCAAGTACAATTTACCACCCAAAGCTTGATTATTAAGCTTGAGCTTCTCGACCCCAGCCCTCCTTTATCCTTGGGTCGGGTGACCTTATCCTATCCAACCAAGGCCCATTTCTTCTTCCCTTTTGCACCCTCCCATAAAAAGCTTCTGGCCATTTTGTCAAGCTCTTTCCATATAGAATGTGGGGCAGCCAGGATGGAGAATTTATATATTGGCATTGCCTGAATAACTGATTGTAAGTAAGTTAGTCGGCCTCCATAGCTTAACCATTTATGAGACCAATGATTCATTTTCTCTTTGATGCCATCCAAAAGATCCTTCCAGATATCAATTTTTAGTTTTTTGAAATGCAGTGGAACCCCCAAGTAAACAACAGGTAGAGAAGTCCTAGTAAATCCCAGGATCTCAGTAACTCTTTCCTGTAACCTTCGGTCAAGATTGAAGAAGACCACTTTGGATTTTTTATCATTAATGACTTGATTTGAGGCCCGAAGGTAGATGTTTAAAGTATCTCTAATTCCTCTTGCTTCCCTGAGGCTGGCCACTCCAACCAATCCTGTGTCATCCACAAACTGTAAGTGGGTCAAAACTTCTGTCCCCACTTTAATACCTGTTATCACACCTAGCTGTCGTCTTCTCAGGAAGAGTCTGCCTAATCCTTTTGCTAAGATGAGGAAGAGGTAAGGAGAGCAAGGGTCCCCTTGACGAAGACCCCGAGAGGCTCCAAAAGGAGTCAAGGGAAGCCCATTGATTAGAACAGAGAAAGAAGGTGTGGAGATACAGCTCATGACCCAGTCAATCCAGTCCTGAGAGAAGCCAAAGGCTGCCATCATATTTGCCAAGAATCCCCACTCCACCCGATCATAAGCCTTAGACATATCCAACTTTATGAACATTCCTTTGTTGCCTGAAGTTTGGCAATCCAACCTCCTGAGCAAGGACCACTTCATCCAAGATCTGTCTTCCTTCAACAAAACCCCCTTGCTCAGAGGAAATTATTTTATGGATAAAAGGTTTTAGTTGTTCAGCCATAATCTTCGTGACTATTTTATAAATAACATTGCATAAGGCAATCGGTTTGAAATCAGAGAGATGAACCCCACCTCCCCTTTTGGAATTAAAGTGATGAAGGTGTGATTGAGAGCCTTAAGCATTCTTTTATTAGTTCTGGACTCCTCTCGTGATGACCAAAACATCTTTCTCCGCAGTATCCCAGAAGGCCTGAAAGAATTCTATAGGAAAGCCATCTGGACCTGGCAATTTTCCCGTGCTCATCCCAAAGACCACTTTCTTTAGTTAATCACTGTCAATGGGTCTAAGGAGAGTCTGATTCTCTTCGTGAGAGATAATAGAAGGTATGACATTAATAACTTCATTTTGGGCTTCCACATCTTGTTCCCTACTTTCCTTAAAAAGGTTTGAGAAATAATCCATTGAGTGGAAATGCATTCCAGGGAGAGTATCAAAGGAGTGTCCATTCTCATCATGGACTTCCATGTTATGCATTTGTCTCCTTGTACAGGCTGAGCGGTGGAAAAATTTTGTATTTCTATCACCTTCTAGTAACCAAGTGATTCTTGCTCTCTGTTTCCAATAAATTTCCTCTTGATTATCAATGTCCTCAACCGCTTTGCGCAGAGCATCATCCTCAGCTTTAAGGTGCTCAGTAATGGTACCTTCCCTGAAGTGTTTTTGCACCTCCTCCTATCTAGCCATCAAGGGGGCCCTTTGGAGCTGGAAGTCCGACTTATTGGTTTGTCTCCACTATTTCAATTTACACTTGACAAAATGGAGCTGTTTATGGAATTTGAACATTGCAGTCCCCAAGGGTAGGCGGCCTTCTTCCCACCACTGTGGAATTTTCCTTCGGAGATCCTCCTTTTGCAACCAAAAATTTTCAAATTTGAATGGCTTATGGTGTTGACCTGTCATCGGCCCTCCCTCCAACAAAATGGGATAGTGGTCTGAGACTGGACCTTCCAAAATTTGGAACTTAAGATTCCATTTAATAAATGCCTCTTCAAAAACCAAAAACCGGTCTAACTTAACCTTCCTGTTGTGTGGCTCTCTCCTCTTGTTTGTCCAAGTAAAGTAGGTTCCAGGGCCTTTGATATCAACCAGATTAAAGTCCTGGATTTGGGCAATCAAGAACCGGTCCCCAGGATCCAAAACTGGGGCACCACCTTCCTGATCCCTAACAGACAATTTGGCATTAAAATCCCCAGCTATGATCCAGTCAAAAACTTCTCGGGATGACCTCATGTTGTGTACAGCTTGCCATTGGAGCCGCTGGCCATCAAAGCATTGAGCCCCATAGAAGTTTGTAATAAGAACATGTTCAGCTGTGGCATTGTTTCTAAACAGAGAAGTGAGAACACCCCTCCAAGCTATGTGTTCTAAATCTGTCCATACTTGAGGGTTCCAGAGAGTAACAATCCCCCCCGAGGCACCCTGAGCAGCCACATCCATATAATCGACACCCCGCCATATTCTGTTAGCAGTCTTGCACATAATATCTATAGACATTTTTGTCTCCTGGATGAGCAAAAAGTCTGTTTTACATTTTCCTAAAAGTCCTTGAACATCAGATTGATGGGTTCTGCTGTTTAAACCCCTAACATTCCAGGATTGAATAATCATTGAGGACCTTGTGAGCAATAAGACTCAATTCGCCTCACCGATCCTCCATTGATCGCCTTGTCTCCTTGTACTCGCTAGTAGATCCTTATTGGATTTTCTCGCTCGCTCCTTGGGAATTACTCGTTTTTAGACCTCTTCTCCACCCGGGTAATCCCTAGAACCGACCTTTCCCTGTTCTTTTTAGAGCTTCCCATATTGACGTCCTTAATAACCAGCTGTGCTGGGGAGTGGATTACCAGTGTCCCTGAGTTCTCTGGCTGCATTGTCCCAGAGGGTTCCATTACCTGTTCTAAGACCGAGTAGAAGAAAGGGAAGCCTGAGAGTGAATGTTAATATCCTCAACATTCCCATCCACTCCTTCCATAACTTGGTCCTCTTGATCTACTAGGGATTTAAAGATTTCATACCGATTGGTTGGTTTAAGTTGTGCCTGCTCCTTGGAATTTTTCTTTTTATTTCTCCTTCGCTTCGGTTGTTCAAAACCATCTTTCTGGAGATCAGAATCCTGAGGAATACTAGATGGATCTTGGACAGGGGTAAACTTGCCCTCTCTGGGGTGATTTGGATTTCCAAGCGGTGCCTCCACTTTTGTGCTCAGAATATTTGGGCAGAACCTCGCCAGATGGCCGTGCTTATGGCAGACTCTACATCTAAAAGGTAGTGCCTCATAATCTAACTATTGTATCCAGGAGAGCCCTGTCAACTCAAGTTCCACCTCGGCTGGTAGAGGCTGGCTAATGTCCATTTCAACACAGATCCTAGCAAAGACAGTTGTGTTTCCCTCTATAGTGTCTCTGGAAACTCCTATAAATCTGCCTAATGAATTACCAATCATTTCTAAAACTTGCTCACCCCAAAACTCCATAGGGAGAGCATATAGTCGAATCCAGACCGGGACTGCCGTGGGTTCGATACGAGGGTCAAAACCCACTCTCCAAGGTTGAACAAATAACCCAGCCGGGCCATGGTTCCTCTTCTCTGATTCAAATGCTCTGTTTCTATTTGCTAAAGAAGAGAAACTAATAATGAAATATCCGTTACTAATAGGCCATAAGGAGTACTCACCTAGTGGCTCCCAATTGTGTCTAACCCAGGTGTGCAAAAAGTTCAGAGTGGGACGGATACCCATGAATTTGCAAATCAGGTCGTGATGAGCATGATAGGAGATTGTGTCTTCGACCAGTTTCGATTCTATAATAATCTTTGGTCTGGAAGTTGATTGCGGAAGGCAACCGTTAACTCGGTGTGTGGAAGCACCCTTGCTAGCATTCTTGAGTAACATCTGAAAAGCAGTCCTCTGCGCTTCACCAGTGGAGGGCGAGGGGTTTTATTTCAGCATCTCAGCGTATGAACTCTTTTTTCCAGCAGAAGATACTGGAGGAGACCCCATCGGGCCCTCCCAGAACAGCTTACAAGTCTTCAGAGTAGTGCAGAAACAATCAAACAAAGGCTTTGGGAAGATCTGTCGGGCCAGAGGCCCACGAGCAGCACCCGACGCCGGTTCACAAGTTTTCCTGCCAAATCGCCAGAGCGCGAAAACTCATCCTTCGACTCCAAATTGTATACAATTTTATCTTTGATTTTTAATCAAATTTTATCTTCGATTATTAACCAAATTTTATCTTCGATTGTTAATCAAATTTTATCTTCTATTGTTAAGACAATTTTATCTTCGATTGTTAATATTTGCTTGAAAAAATGAAATGATTAAATCTAGCTTTGTCATGTAAAAAAAACTTTGGAATATCATATATATATTTTTTGAGCAAAAAACCCCTTGCAGGGCTGCCTTGGTCTGAGAGACCATGACCATGGGGTTCTACATCGTCAGAGTTACCTAGGAGTCGCACCCGGTCCTGCCCGCACCAACATTATCAATTGGATTTTGGGTACCCAATTCAAATTTTTAGTAGGATGGAGATTCAAACCTGGGACCTCCCTTGGAGGATTGTCCTCTCCTCTCCAACTCACCTACAACACTTGGGTTTTGGAATATCATATTAATTATTCACTTTAATAAAAAATTGGAATTTATTGAAATTTCAATTTTCATAAAATGAAACCAAATGATTATTTGGAAAAATTGTGCAAAGTTTAAAACCTCAAATTTCCATTAAATTGTGAACTTATGTAAAATGAAAATTTGAATTTTAATTCTTGAAATTGTCGTATTTTTTTTTTTTTTTAAGGTTTTGAATTTTTATTTTTTTTATATTTGATGAAATTAAAAAAATGTAAAAGGCTAGGGTTAGAGAAAATAAAATAAAATAACAAGTTGTAGCTTCTAAAATTTCAACCCGAATCTACATAAACAAATATCCTGAACAAACCAACATTAATCTGACCCATCTTCACGCTATCCAAAATTAATGTGATGCAATCTTCTACAAAATAACACAATATATTAAGAAAAATAAATAATTCTACCATCCGCATGCATAAAAATTATCAAAATTTCCAATATATTACCAAAATAAAAGATATTTAAATTAATGCTCCTTTATAATACCTTGCTTCAAATGGATTACAATGGAGAAATTTTTGTAGTCCAACAACCACGGAGGAGATTTTCTTCCATGAAATCAAGTTTCCAAAATGCACTCACTACCAATTTCTCCAACCTCTCCTCCGTTAGTTCCAATGGATATTTAAAATTTCAAAACAAGAAACCCTTCGTTTTATTTTCCAAATTTTTGTTTTATTTTCCGCTCATTCAAATTTCTAACACTTTTTCCAATAAGGATGCCTTCTAATTTGTCTTCGTTACACTTTTTTTATGTCTTCTTACTTGTATCTGCAATGTTTAATAAACCTCACATACCCTTCGTTATATCTTGGTAACGCTTATATTTTATTCCCATGCTATCAAATTTAATTAACATAAATGAGATTTGTTTTCATTTTATCAACCCATCAACACATCCATAAATCATTCTATTTGTCCTATCTATTGCAAATTGCATCAATGGATATTGTAGAAGAGCAGCATACCTGATAAATCCAAATATTCAATACCAAGTACTTGAAACCTATGTAAAACTAGGTTCAACTACTGGTGATGATAAACACTTTAACACTTCTCTGATTCAGATAAGTAGAGGTTTATCCAAATTTATCCAAGTAGAGTAATGTTCATCAATTGGAAGATCTCACTATCACTAGTGATGACCCGAAATAACACTGCATTGGATTTACAATAAATAAAACGTGGATTCTTGCTATCACTAGTTTCGTCCACTACGGTATCAAAAATCATGTGTTGATCTCACTGTGAACAAATCGTGGGGTATAGTACCTTGTTTTATTACTCCATCCATCCAGTTGTGACTTGTTAAAACATTGAAGCTCAATGTGTAGCTACAAATTATGATAACGAGAAACATATTTTAGTTAAGACTCATAACTTGATAGATCTACTGGTGACAAAAAAGAAACTTGGAATAATTTCTAGTTGTATAGGTAGAATACGAATTTAATCAAACATTTGGGTTCCTATAACATGACTGATCAATGAATTCTAGCATTAGTTGAAACAACCACAAATGAGGGAAACCTACCTTTTTTTTATGCATATTAGTGCAATTTCATCCTACGAGCCGGTGAAAACACATAACCCATAGACAATAGTTTCCAATCCCTCGATTAAGTTTGTTTGACAGTCTCCCATGATCATCCTTGCAACATTTATCAGCTCCTCTTCCATGGTTATGTCATTTCCATATAAAACATTGACTTTGATGAAGGTAACAAACAGAGTTGGTTTTTCTTTGTTGGTTAAAACTATGGGTGCTACAATATATCCACTACAACGTGTTGTATTTACATTCTTAGAACCCCTACCATCCTCCTTGCCCATGGTCAAACCTTTTATCCTCTCACATTCACCTTCATAATGTCGTCCAACACGTACTCAATGGCAGCAACAATGTTATGCAAGTTGGTGATGACAACCAAGAAATACTCTAGCAACTAATGGCCTTATTACCATAGCTCGTCCACATAGCCTACCTCTCCACATAGTCCCTAAATCTTTCACTCCCATGATCCTGGCTCTGTGTTAAAAAAATAATTCATGGAAGGACTTTGAACTGTCTAAAGTTAAATTCCATGTGATAAATATCGAAGATAAATAATTTGGTTTGTTTATTCTATAAATAAATAAAATAAACAAAAATAACTATTAGATTTTTGGTAACCCATCCCAAAGCCTAAATATAAATGAATTCATATGCAAGAAGAATCTCATTTTATCATCACATCCATGGCGTATGTAAAGAATTGATTTATATCGAATTGAAAATAAATCCCATTATAATACATCGCCATGTAATAATATAACCAAGCTTGGATATTATCAATATATAGTTAGAGAAGACTTGAATGTGAGCCTCTTATTTAGATTTTGAGGAGTATAACAAATTGAGCTTTGTGAGAGTTTTCTCCTACAAGGATTGGAACTTGAGCCTCCTAGAGTTTAACAATGAAATCAATTATGTATAATTTCTTTACTTTTAATTGCCAAATCCTTTTAATGAATTTATAACAATGGTGAACCTTTAGACTAAATCTTTATATGTAATTCGTATTACAAAATCACTCAATTTATTGATATAAACAAATAGAAAAACCACTCAATGCAAACAAAATATTGCATTAACCACAAAAATTTCAAGTGGGTCCCCAAATTGGGGTACATTGTGCAACGACAACAATAAATGGTGATTATGTTGAAAAATGCTCCTGAGCATTTTGGATAAAGAACCCAGTCTGAAATCAAGAAAACCAAAGATCAGTAAAAACAGATCATCTAGTACTATCCGAGAAGGATGGTGTTATATAATTTCAACTAAAAATAACTACTTCATTTACTTTAGCTTAGTGTGTGTTTTATAAATTCATTCTTTATTTTTTTTAATCCATCAAAATTCAATCACCTATTTTGCAATTAGGCTAGGAAACATGTTACTCATAAAATATTACCTCTACATTGCTCCATTGCCAACCAAACATCCATAGCTCGGTGGAGATGACCTTGATCTCTTCTAGACCTTGCTCTACTGCCAACCAAGCATCTATAGCCCTGGTAGAGATTATCTAAACCACCCAGGTATTTGATTGATTTATATTTTTTTTTATAAGCATTTGATTGCTTTGCAAATATCATATGTGCCTCTTGGGTTAGAGATCATCTAAGGCTTAAGATGGAGTGTATAAATTTTTCACCTAATCAACAAACCAGAATGATTTCATCCTTCAAGAGTCAAAAATATCCTTTTAATGTAGTGTTACATGTGAAGATTCAGCAAAATGTTGTATTACTTCAATCTCCACCATTCTAATCCATAATTCAAGAATAACTACTAAACAATCCAATCTCCTTAGCTTCAATTTTACCAGATTTCAAACAAGTTATTCATCTTCCATGACTAATAAATATTTTTGACAAAGTGATAAAATTTTATCGCAACTACACAACCATACCACAATCTAGAAATCCCAAAACCAAAACATGTTGTGAAAGTGAAGAAGCAAAATGTGAACACAAACCAAAACATAAAATTTGGCATGAACTTGTATTATTGCAAGACCAAAAATGGAAACCAACAAAATTTCAAAATGAAAAACAAAAAAAAACAAACAAACAAGGGATGATTGTATCCAAATGGTACATACACACACAAAACTATATACAAGAAAAAACCAAAATAAAACACCAAAGTCATACACAAGCAAAAACTTGCAAAACCAAAAAAAAAACTATGTAAAATAAATGAATATATACAATTGATGATCGTGCTATCTGTCTCAAGGATGGAAATAATTCTTTAAGAACTACCCATTGATAGGTAAATGAATACTCTCTCCACTTATATTTTGTAATCTAAAAGCATTTTCCCCAAGAATCTTAAAAATTTGGTAGGGGTGATGCACCTTGCCGGAGCCATAACTTTTGAACCGTACGCCTGTTTGCATTGAAATTTAATAGGGGTGATGCACCTTACCAGAGCCATATCTGATTCACATGATCTTCCAAAAAACATACTTTAGGGACCTAAATCCTCCATCTACTGTCCCAAAATTAGATTTTCGTGTATGTTCCTGGGTTTTTTGGATTTTTTTGAATGTTAGAATTTTATTATATCTTGTTATACATTAAGTTGAGACCGGATATTTTAAATTAAGGTTCATTATTGTAAGAGGAGGTGGCACAGAATGGGTGCACCATCCGTTTACTTTTCTAGAATTACTATTTTTACAGCTTTTAAAAAAAAATTTCCCTTACGGGTTTCTTTGTTTTCAGGTTGCTATATGATGGATTGTAATCTTTTGGAGAATGGGTGTGAATTTAGGAATGAGAAGAATATTTATTTGTAGGTTTATTCTATTATATCGCATCTATGTTATGTGATTGGAGTTCATTTTGTTGGTCTCCTAGCAGTTTACTCACCTAAGAGGCCTAACCAAAGATTGTCAAATTTATTATGATCACCCTTCTTTTCATGTGCCTTATCCCATAATAAAACCAAATCAACAATCCTAAAGGCTTTGACCTTAGCTCTCTTATCAAACCACATTTTAACAATCCCCTGATGCTTACTAAAATATTGTAGGGCATCTTCCCTATTTTCATCTAAACGCATAAAGTGAGTAAATCTTGCCTCAATTTTATCATCTATTTCAAGATAATCCTTCATAAATTGTAATGTTTGTAATTTAAGATTAGAAGGAAAAATTAGATCTTGACCATAAACTAAATGATAAGGAGATGTACCTATGGACTCTTTAGATCTTGTTCTATCTGCCCATAATGCAAATTTCAGTTTATTATGCCAGTCTCTAGGATTCATTTCCAACAATTTCTTAATAATGGATAATAAGTTCTTATTAGTAGATTCTGCTAAACCATTACCTTGTGGGTAATAATTTGAAGAAAACTTTATGCTTACCTTATTGTCATAAGCCCATTCTACAAACTGAAGTGAAGTGAAAGCAGAACCATTATCACAAACAATAGAATATGGCATACCAAATCTAGTAACAATGTGTCCTAAAAATTGAATAACTACTTCAGAAGTACAATTCTTAGTGGGAATGGCCTCAGTCCATATGGTACAATAATCTATGGTGGTTAAAATGTATTTGTGGCTAGGTGAAGAATTTGGGTTTATAACTCCTACGAAATCTAAACCCCATTGTGCAAATGGTCTAGCCTCAAATACAGGTTGTAAAGGCATGGAGGCATTTCATTCTCTATTGGAGGTAATCTGACATGTATGGCAAGAGCGAACATGGGCATGGGCATATTTGAAAATGTGGGGCCAATAGTAACTAGATCTCAAAATTTGGTGCATTGTGGCATTAGCTGATCCATGCCCAGTCCCATACTTACCATGAAAATCCTTAAGAATTTGCATAGACTCATCCTTACTCAAACATCTAAGGAAAATTCCTTCATGATTTCTTCTATATAACACACCAGATTTAATCATAAAATTAGAGCTTTTTAATCGAAGTGCTCTTCTTTGCGTAGCATTAAAGTGATCAGGGCACTTACCATTCAAAATAAAATACACAATGTCATTATACCATTCATCCGTGGTGATGCTTTCTATAGTGTATTGATGACACACGATTTGAGGATCGATTTCAGCTAGAGACTTTGTCAAACCTTATCCTCTAACAAGCTTCATCGGATGGATCTCTAAATCAAACTCCTACAAAGTAGCCAACCATTTGCCTCTCCTTTCTCCCAGTTCATTCTGCATCAACATTGTTTTGACAACTAGGTTAGGTACTATTGCAAAAATTCTACTATGCAAAATGTAATGTCTAATCTTCTTCACAGTTTTGAAAAGAGCATATACCTATTTATCCAGAATAGTGTATTTCAACTGTGCATATTTTAGTGGTGAACTCAAGAAAGCAATAGGATTTTCTAAATTATCTTCGTTCTTTTGAGTTAATACACTAGCAAAAGAATGCTCAGAAGCAAATGAATAAATATAGAAAGGTTTCTTGTAATTAGGACTCACAAGCATAGGTGCAGAAGATATTGCATTTTTAACATCCTAAAAAGTTGCTTTAGCTTCACCAATCCAATTAATGTTAGCATCCTTTTTCAACATATCATTTAATGGTTTGACTATTTCAGCAAATCCTGAAATGAATTTCCTGACAAAGTTGATTTTCCCAAAAAATGATCGTAATTCTTTTTTGCTACCAGGAAGAGGGATTTTCTGGATGGCTTCGATTCTTTCAAGATCTATGGAAATTCCATATTTTGAGATGACATGGCCTAAAATTTTACCTTCAGTTACTCCAAAAATGCACTTTTTGGGATTTAGGGAAATGCCATGCTCTCTACACCTTTGAAGAACTTTTCTCAAATCATTAACGTGGTCAGATCTATTCTTTGAGAAAATAGGAATGTCATCAACATAAATAACTATGCATTTACCTATCAAATCTCTAAATGCATAGTCCATGGCTCTCTAAAATGTGGCACCTACATTAAGCAATCCAAAAGGTATTCTTCTATAAGAAAAGGTACCCCACTTCATGGTAAAAGTAATTTTCATTCTATCTTTTGGGTCAATAAGAATTTGGTTATATCCAGAATAACCATCAAGAAAAGACATCATCTCAGAACCATTCACCATTTGCAAAATATGATCAATGGAAGGCAAGGGGTAGTTATCTTTTTGTGAGGCCTTATTGAGATTCCTAAAATCAATACACAAATGGATTTCACCTATTTTCTTCCTAACTGGTACAATGTTTGCTACCCATGTAGAGTGTCTGATTGGAAAGATAATCTTAGCATCCAACAATTTCTTAACCTCCTTTTGTATAAGAGGCTCTAGCAATGGGTTAACTGGTCTTTGTTTTTGTCTAAATGGTTTTGAATCTAGCTTTAAAGGAATAGTATGTGTTATGATGTTTTCATTATAAGTCTTTAAATTCTCATAACTCCATGCTATTACATCAACATAATATTTCAAAGCCTGAATTATTCCTTCTTGTTCATGATGAGTGCAAGCCTTTCCTATGAGTACATTATGTGGGTCTTTACTAATCCCAAGATCAATAGAATTATAAGCATCCTACGGGAGTGAGGTTTTATTACAACTTTTGCTTTTGTAATCAATATCAAAAAGCTTTTCGAGAGAAACTATACCTTTAGGAATCACATTGATTTTCTTTGTTACCTCATGATCTTCATTTTCATCTTCTTGCAATCTCTCATCCTCATCGATCACCTGATTTTCAAAAATGCCTGAATTAGTTACAAAATAAAAAATGTGCCTATCACTTTCAAATACCTATAAATTTTTCACATTGTTAGGTATAGAAGGATAGGGTATCAACTCAATTGAAAACTTCTTTAGCCTCCTATTATCAATAGGCTTAAGAGTACCTGTTGCGATAGCTAAAGAATCAACAATTCGATTGTTCTTCCTAGATATCAATGAAATATTGAAAGCATGGAATTCATCAATCAAATCCCTAACTCTATTTTTGTAATGAATTAGCCTTTTATCATGACATGTGTATTGGCATTTCACCTATTTAACAACCAATTCTGAATCTCCTAGCACTTTCAAACATTTAATGTTTTTCTTTAAGGCTAACTGCAAACCGAATATTAAAGCCTCATATTCTACAGTATTACAAGTGCAAGGAAACTGTAATCTATAAGCTGCCAGAGATGACTTACCTTTAGGACTAATCAATTCCACACCAGCTCCACTACCTTGTTTGGATTTAGATCCATCAAATTTAAGCATCCAAACAATATTTTCATCCTTAATTGGATTAATAGATGGTATTTCATTTTCAGATTCACCTACATCCAATTTTATTTCCAAAGTGTAAACACCTAACTCAGAATCATTGTAAAAAAATTCATTGGTTTTGTTATATTCAATAATCAAATCCTTGAGTCTAGGTTCTCTTTCAACTCTGATTTGGTTAGCAACACCCTTCCATGGTAGCCACATATGTGAAAAATCTATGGCCATATATCCATTTAAGTTCCTAGACCAATCTCTACTCAACAACATTCCATACCTATCAAGTATATCTACAACATGTATATCAATATACTGTTGTATCCTAGGTTCTGAGGCTAGTTGTATGTGAACATTCTTAAGCATTCCAACCACATGAACTTCAGATTTATCCAATTGAACAACTATCCTATTAGAAGGGATGGGTTTCAAACCCAATTTTTGACAAACAATGTGAGGCATGACATTACCGGATGCTCCTGAATCAACAAGACAATTATGCAGATTTCTTCCTACAATTCTTATGGTCAAAATAAAGGGAGGAGCTTCTCCTTTGTCCCTTCATGAGGCAAATTGTGCATCCATGGATTTTGGGGATTCATTTTTTCTTTTATCACCAAAATCTTGCATCAAAAATTCTTGTTGATTAGTCAACTTAGCAACATCAAATAAAGATATATTCACTTTTGTTTTCTTTAAATCCTCCACAATATTATATGTAATTTTGTCATGTGGTGGTTGAGGTAGATCAACTTTAGATGGAGGTATGGGATTGTTACTAGCCTGTGTGTCAAGAGGAATGATGGTGTCATTTGGGGGAGTAGAAGAAGTAAAAGGAGCTTTAGTCTTACTCCTAAGCTTGTAATTATGATTCCCCTTTTTAAATTGTCTGAAAGCTTGAACTTCCTCTTCTATAGACCCATCATACCCTTCTTCATCTTCTTCAATTGATTCAAATGTTTCAACTACTAGCACTGATTCTTTCCCTTTGCTAGTACTAGCCTATTGGGAAGGATCTTCATCTGAAATAATTTCCATGTTATCCATCTCTTTTTGTAGAATATCTAGAGTTATTTTGAATTCAAGGCACTCATTCTCACTATGTTGTGTCATAGAATGTACCCTACACCAATTGTTTAAAGCCAAATCTGAAATATTAACAATGGTGCTGGTTTGATTGGAACTAGTGGTAGCATTGTTCTGATTAACAATGGGACTAGGTACTCCTCCATTGTTCGGACGAGTATTCCATTGTTTTCTCTGAAAACTAAAATTTCTATTTTGATGAGAATTTTGAGGCAATTGTTTCTGCATTTGAACCATGTCACTACTAAGTTTTTGGACAACCCTTTATAGGTCATTTACCTAAGAATTAGGTTCATTATTTTATCCTATAGTAGTTTGATTGGTTGTGTTACTCGTAGTGGTAATGGGATTTAGAAAATTTGGCAAACTTTGATTTTGGACAACCTGTGGAAATGTTATGTTATTTTGATGAAATGTTGAAGCATTTGGAGTGGGTGTTGTATTAAAGAATGAAGGTATGATTTGAGCATTTTTTTCAGCCATTTTATGAGTGGTGAATTGATTTTCTAAATATAGTGGAGTGGTAGGATAAGTGGGTGTGATAGGTGGATTGTATGGAAAATTGAAATTATTGAATGGCATGGCATTCAACATAGGTATTTGTTGTGACAAAGCTTGATTGATCATAGGCACTTGATTATAAGCACTTGGATGTCCTATGGAAGGCAACTATCCTATCCCAAAACCTTGTGGTATCAACTATTGTTCTACAGTCAAAGCCTCATTGTATGCCATGGGAAGTGTAGTGATTTGAGGAGCTCTCCTTACAAACATAGATGTTAAAGGGTCCAATGCCCTAAAGTACATATGTATGGAAGCAGCTACATGAAGAGTATAAGGAGCAACTAACCTGCTATACAACTTATGGAAATGAGTATTGAACAATCTCAAAGGTTCATTAGGCTCTCTCTTGGCTGATGCAAACTGATGATAGATTACAACAGGATCTATGGGTAGCCTAAATTGATTCACAAAAGTTATTTCCAACTCAGCCCAAGATGTAATGGAATTGGTAGGTAAACTAATGTACCAATCATATGCCATTTCATCTAAGGTGAGAGGAAACATTCTGCAAGCAACATCCTCATGTTCAACTTGCAGTCTAATCAAGGTATCCTTGTAAGCTTGAATATGCTCTTCAACAATTCTAATTCCATCATGTTTATATTTAGGTAAATACCTTTCTAAGTTTTTGGGAATGTCATGGGCTGCTCCAACAATGTTTAAAGGACTGCTATGAGCACCTAACCAAGTTGCAACTCCTACAACTCCTACCATTGGAGTTACTAGTGGAGGAACAAATGGGATGATGGGTAGCGATGAACTGCTACTGGGTGGAATAACAATCGATTGACTCTTAGACCTTCTGATCCTCTTTGTAGGAGAAATGCTATGGAAAATAGTATCTTCAGAAGCCTTAGATCTTGTGATTATGATTTTTGGTTCCAGCCTTAACAATGAAAACAACAAGTGCTTAGTGCTCTTGAAATGAAAAGACTTCCAATTTTCAAATGTTTAACTGATAAATCATCATGTTCATTAAAAATGCATCAATTAAACCATAACAATAAGGAACATTCTCAAATTTGTAAAATGTTAGAATCAATGCATCATAAATTAGAGAATTTCCAATCAATAAATGTGAACAACTCAAAAAGAACTTCGTAAATCAAATCAATTACCTTCAAGTAGGCCCTCCTTCTAGCACCAATTTTATTGAGTGATATTTTTGTCCAATCACAAAAATATACTCATAGTCAAGATTCTGCCCGGATATCCTCTCTTGCAAGGAAATATTTATAATTTCCCCAAGGTTCTATTTAATGTATTAAATTGCTTGCAATGCTTAGTGAAAAATGTGAAATGCTAAAAGTTAATTGGATACCTCAGTGTTGCATATACCTGTTAACAAGGGGCCTATTTTGGGTTGATTTGATTTGCAATGATTTTGTTGTTCATGGAATTTATGAAAATGTGAAATTATTGATCAACTATTTACTTTGAAATAACAACCTTTGAAATGTGATTTAATTAATTTTATCTCAAATTGTTAATCAAATTTTATCTTCGATTGTTAATCAATTTTATCTTCGATTGTTAATCAAATTTTATCTTCGATTGTTAAGCCAATTTTATCTTTGATTGTTAATATTTGCTTGAAAATAAAAATGAAATGATTAAATCTAACTTTGCAATGTAAAAACTTTGGAATATCATATTAATTATTCACTTTAATGAAAATTGGAATTTATTGAAATTTCAATTTTCATAAAATGAAATTAAATGATTATTTGAAAAATATGCAAAGTTTAAAACTTCAAATTTTCATTAAAAATGTGAATTTACGTAAATATGAAAATTTGAATTTTAATTCTTGAAATTGCCGTATTTCTTTTTTTTTTGGGTTTTAATTTTTTATTTTTTTGTATTTGATGAAATTAAAAAAAATGTAAAAGGCTAGGGTTAGAGAAAATAAAATAAAATAACAAGTCGCTGTAACTTCTAAAATTTCAACCCGAATCTGCATAAACAAATATCCTGCACTAAACCAACATTAATTTGACCCATCTTCACACAATCCAAAATTAATGTGATGCAATATTCTAAGGGAATAACACAATATATTAAGAAAAATAAATAAGTCTACCATCCGCATGCATAAAACTTATTAAAATTTCCAATATATTGCCAAAATGAAAGATTTTAAATTAATACTCCTTCAGAATACCTTGCTTCAAATGGATTACAATGGGTGAAATTT
The DNA here is from genome assembly GCA_028583015.1 of Wollemia nobilis. Classification (NCBI taxonomy): domain Eukaryota; kingdom Viridiplantae; phylum Streptophyta; class Pinopsida; order Araucariales; family Araucariaceae; genus Wollemia; species Wollemia nobilis. The sequence continues at coordinate 223,290 of JAQPPZ010001446.1, forward strand.
TTGTAGTCCAACAACCAGGGAGGAGATGTTCTTCCACAAAATCAAATTTCCAACATGCACTTGCTACCAATATTCTCCGACCCTTTTTTCGTGAGTTTCAATGGATATTTAAAATTTCCAAAACAAAAACCCTTCATTTTATTTTCCAACTTTTGATTTTCTTTTTTGCTCGTTCAATTTTGTAACGCTTTTTCCAAAAAGGATGCATTATAATTTGTCTTCGTAACACTTTTTTTACATCTTATTACTTGTAACTATAATGTTTAATAAACCTCACATGACCTTCATTATATCTTGGTAATGCTTATATTTGTTTTGGTAGGTAAAAAAAGGGTCTCATCCTTGTTATAGTAGGCAGGCTTGGTGCCAACAAAACACAGATGTTGCAAACAGTAAAAAACCAACTGGGAAAGAATCTCGTACAATCTAGCCCGTCCAAGACCGTGGCTACCAAAAACCTAACTAGAACAAAAAGGTTTGTAGGCGCAAGGAGTGCTGTTGCTTCTTTCCCTGGGCTACTGGGACTCTTTGTTTTCTTCTTGCTGATCTTGTCCATTCAGATCATGAGGCAGGAGGACATTGAGCAGAGAAGGGAGGTCCTTCAGATTGTTGATCGCATTAGCCAGGAGCGTGCTGCCTTACCAGTAGACATTGGCAGCCGACTGAAGGTGATCAATCACTTCGTTGACGTGGTTGAAGGCCACGCGGTTGAGGGCCACCTCTCGAAGCTTGTCCTCAGCTTTGACAGTCTGGTCTTCCTCTTCGTCGCTAATGATCTCAGGTGATAGGCATTGATCGCTCGTTTTCTGGGGCTTCAGCTTGTTGGATTTTCTTCTCTTCAGGGAGGGCCTGACCGACTTTTGCTTAAATCTCAGATGCTTGCCAGTGGGAGCTTTGGCCTTGGGAATAGGGTCGAGGGGAACGTCATTCTCATCGAGGTCTTGGGAGTGAGGGAGTGATGGTGAAGTAGTCGAAAGCTTGGAGGCCGGGGGGGTCAACTAGGTTGGACGACGGGGGAGGGCTAGGCACAGCGATGTGGGTGGGCTCGGGTGAGTGCTCAGGACTGGGAGAGCAGGAAGGAATTTTCCCTTTGACTTGGTGGGCAAGAGCATAATGGTACAACACCAGGAAGAGACCTCGATGTTGAGGGGGCTTCGAGGATTTGCTCTCCCTAAAATTATTGATGGAAATGGTGATGGAGCGGAAGAGGAAATTAGGGATGTTAATGAGTCTAACATCACGGATATGGTTAGTGAAGGTGAGGTTGTAGGCTCTGAGGGGGCTGTTGGGGTTGTCGACAGAAATGAATTGGATGATAGGGATAATGGTTGTGTCCCAAGGCCGAGGTAGAGAAGAGCATAGAACACCTTTCTTTTCCTAGACCAGGTCCTTTCCCTTATCGAGAAATTGGTCTGTTTCTTCTTTAAAGTTATGCCTATCCCTATGAACAACTCTACCAATAGGAGGAATACCAGAAACCTGAGCAATAAAGAGAGCATTTACCTCAAATTGTAGACCTCGGACCTTGACTTGCCCTTCATCCCACGAATCAACAAAGTCCCTGGTGACTTCTTCATCGACCCCAGAGAACATTTTGAAGAAATTGATGAATATTTTGGCATCAAGAAGGGCCTCCATCCCTGCGTCGACCTAGAAGCTAGATGGCTCGACATACGCCATGGTTTTGCATAGACCAGAGAAAATAGAACCGAGGGGCCACCCTTTGATATCACAAATGTTATGCTCTAGAAGAATGATTTCCAGAACCGCCGAGGGGGAAAAAAAAGACCTAAAGAGGCTAAGGGAATGCCAACCGAAGGTCACAGGGTTTGCTGGCTGGTAATTGGGAGTGATGGTAGTTTCTTTGGCATGGCTCGAGAAGAGCGGGCCAGAGTGGATCGAAAAGGGGGAATAGGTAGAACGGGCGATGAAAGGAGTGAGCGAAGGGAATATGGGGGGATAAAGGTGAATGGGTGGAGCATGGATGGTGAAAATGAGGAGGCACGAGTGGGGGAGCGACAGGGGAGGGGATTCAAAGAACTGGTTGGGGGAGCTGGCATGAGTTGATCGATCTACACTAAAACCGTACTAGCAATGCAACGGAGAACAATGGAGGTGGTGTAATTCCAAAGAGCTATGGTGTTGAGAAAAAACACCTGAGGCATTAATAAAACACCTTTGTGGTGATGAGAACCACCTTTGGAGTTCATCCTAGGAGTGTTGGTGTTAAGAAACACCTTTGGTGTTGATCGTGAACCTTCACGACATCTGACTCTGTAAATCATGGCAGCTACCCACATCTTGGCTGGCTGTGGTGATGACATCCTATGGGAAATCTTCTTCCCAAATGATCAGGGATGCTAGGTTGACCGCTCTATTGGCCAAGAGGTCGGCTACCTTGTTTGCTTCCCGGAACACATGGGTGATCATGTTGTGGGGATGGTGATGAAGGGAAGCTTGACATTCCTTAATGATGTTCTAGATGTTCCATCCTGCTTGGCTATTGTTAGAGATATGACCAACCACAACTGTTGAATCTCCTTCAAAAATGATAGGGTTGTTTATTGTCTTGCTAACTTCAATGCATCTCCACAATGCATGGGCTTCTGCGTAATTATTAGTTTGGATCCCCAAATTTTTAGCAAAGGCTAGGATGATGTTGTCGGAGTGGTCTCTGATTACACCTCCAGCCCCTACATTACCTGGGTTGCCCTTAGAAGCTCCATCGAAGTTGGCTTTGAGCCAACCCAAGGGGGTGGGGTCCACTTGACTTTGGCCCTGGGCTTAAGGGGATTCTGTTCTTTGGTGCAGTCTGTGGGAATCCCAAGAGTGGCAAACAAAGAGGCTCATCCCTAGAGGTTGGGATGTCAGAACAGGGGATGAGGCTACAATTTTTAATCGCAAAGGACAAAGCTCTGGTGGCAACTACATCTGGGCTTCTTGGTCTTTCATTGAAAATGCGGTTGTTGCGCTCCAACCAAATCTGCCACGCCACATGGTGGGGAAGGGAATTCCATAGGAAATTAAGGCGGGGATTTTTGAAAACCCTGGGCCACTGGATGAACAGGTCCATAACCATCTTGGGACGAACCCAATTGACCTAAAATCTGCTGATCAGGGAAGAAAACACCTCCCAAGTGAAGGGGCACTCCAGGAGGATGTGTTGGGTGGATTCCCAAGCCTGGGTGCATAGGTAGCACCTGTTCGGAACTATGACACCTCTTTGGATCAAATTATCCATGGTCAAAATTTTGTTATGGATAGCGAGCCAACAAAAATGTGCCACTTTGGGGATCAACTGCTTGAGCCAAATAGCTTTGGCCACTGTTTTGCTGTCAATAGTCTTGGGGTTCTTAGGGGAGGAATCCAACATCTGGGCTACAGTTTTAATAGTGAAAAGCCCATCACTGGATTCTCTCCAGCACAACTTGTCCTTCGTTTGGGATTGGGGGATGAAGATTGCCCTAAAGACAACCTGGAGGGAAGCCACAACTCTATCAATGACTGCATTCTTCAATCTGAAGTGAATCTGTTTCCAGCGTCGGGTCCCCTGCTCTGTAGTAATGAAGTCCGCTACCCTAGGCCCAAACTTGATATCTGTGAGGTGCTTTATGGCAACAATCTCAGGATCCTTGATGAGAGGTTTATTTCTTGCCCATACATCATTCCAAAAATCTATATCAGAACCGTCACCCATCAGCCATCTTGCCCCTCTCTTGAGAAGATGCTTTGTTTGGGTAATGGAGTTCCAAAAGTGGGAACCATGACAGGGAACTTCTTCGCCCAAGAACGGGTGATGTTGCATGTATTTTATTTTAACAATGGAAACCCATTCCAAGTTGGCATTGGTGGCAACCTTCCAAGCTTGTTTGGCCAGGAGGGCCTGGTTCATGAGATTTATGCGGCATAGTCCCAACCCACCTTTATGTTTGGGTGAACAGACCTTGTCCCAGGCCACCAGGTGAAACTTTCTTTGGTTATCATTCCCTGCCCACAGGAATTGTTTCTGGACTTTCTCGATAGCTTCTCCCACCGCGGTTGGGATCTTGAAAATGGATAGAAAATACACTGGGATGCTCTGAAGAACCGACTTAACCAGAGTTGCCTTGCCTACTTGGGAGAGGAGGGCCCCTTTCCAGCCAACCAATTTCTTTAAGATCTTTTCTGTGACATTGTTCCACATGGCCTTAACGGGTCTTCCTATGAACATTGGGAGGCCCAGGTAAGTGGTTGGGAGGTCAGCAATGGTACAACCCAAAATGCCTATGATTTTGCCCTACCGCTTGGTGGGGGTATTGATGAAATAGAGTTTACTCTTGGTGAAATTTATCTTCTGCCCAATCGCTTCCTCATAGAGGTTGAGGATGGATTTGATGGCTTTGGCCTCGGAGACCACTGTGGCAGTGGCCAAAAGAGTATCATCCATGAACTATTGATGGGTGGAGGGCGGGAGGCCGGTAGCCGCTTTAATGCCAGAGATCAGGTTTTTGGTGCATGCATATTTTATGGCTCTTCCTAGACTCTCACCAAAATGATAAAAAGAATGGGGGAGAGGGGGTCCCCCTATCTTAAGCCTCTGGTGCTCGGGAAATACCCAGCAGCTGACCCATTGACGAGGATGGAGAACCAAGAAGAGGAGATGCAGTTTGAAATGAGGTTGACCCAGTTTTCATGGAAACCATACTTGAGGAGGATTTTGATCAAGAATTCCTGGTTAACCCTGTCGAAGGCTTTATTCATGTCCAGCTTGAGGAAAAAAGTAGAGGATTTGGAAATGTGGGCTGAGTGGATAAGCTCGTGGACCGTGATGATGCCATCAAGAATATTTCACCCTTTGACCATGCTGCCCTGATAGGGGTCGATAATGGATGGGAGAATCTCAGTGAGTCTGCTGGCCAAGGCTTTGGATAAAATCTTGTAAATGACATTGCAGAGGCTAATGGGGTGGTAATCAGACAGGGATTGGGAATTCGATCCTTTGGGAATCAGGGTCAAGAAAGTGGAATTAACATCTCTGGGAATGATTCTCGGTACGTTGCATATGAATGATAGCACGGCACAGGTCAGGGCCAACGATGTCCCAGTAGGTTTGGAAGAATCTAGGGGGAATCCGTCTAGCCCAGGGGCTTTGTCTGGCTGCATAGAAAATAGGGCTTGATGGATTTCCTTGGGGGACAGGGGGCTGAGGAGCATTTTGTTCATAGTCTGGGAGATGGAGTTGGGGATGTTCTTAAGGAGGGACTCCATGGCCTGATCAGGGGAAGAGGGGGGAGGGGCAAGGAGATTTTCAAAGTGGCTGACAGCTTCATCCCGAATTTGATGAATGTCGGAGGTGAAAGACCCGTCTTGCCTAGTTAGGCCTTTTATTCTGTTAGCTGCCCTATGCTTGAGAGTGGAAATGTGAAAAAACTTAGTGTTGGTATCACCTTCCCTGAGCCATAACTATCTTGAATTTTGGTGCCAGTAAATTTCTTCCCTGTGAAGGGTGTTGTGGTAGTCAGAGAGTAGTCTTCATTCCTCATCCCTGAGACTGTCATCCCCCTGTCCATTCTAAAATCTCTCCTCAATCTGAACAAGCCTGGTTTTGATATTCTATTTGTTCTCGAAGATATTTCCAAAGGTCTCCTTATTCCAAATTCTCAAATTTTCCTTGACCATCCATAGTTTTTGCATGACCTGATTGATAGCATTCCCAGGGAATTTTCTATTCCACCAATCGATGATATGGTTTTTGAGGTTGGGGTGTTGAATCCACATTGACTCAAAATGAAAGGGGGTCTTAAACTGGGGCCTACTGATAGTTTTTAAAATGAGAGGGCTGTGATCTGAGTCGATCTTCAGAAGGGCCTACAGACTGGCATCCCCAAAGAAGGGGAGAGCCTCTTACGATAGCAAAAAATGGTCGAGGCACTCTTGGATTAGATTAACACCCTTCCTCCTATTGGTCCAAGTGTATTGGGACCCCTACAGCTGAACGTCCATTAGGGCATTGGAATCTACGAACTGGCCCAAATCATTGGTTATTCTGTGGGTTATAGTGTTTCCTCCTCTTTTTTCTGAAAGGTGCAAGGGAGAGTTGAAGTCCCCTGCTAGGACCCACGGGATGTTGACAAACGCTCGCCTCATCTGGGTAATGGTATTCCATAGAGTCATTCTCCCCTATGGAGTGTTAGGGGCATAGACATTAGTCATGACCCAAGAAATCTGGGAGTTGTGATCATGAAATAAGACATTGGATAGCCTATCTTGTCCTGAGATAAATCTACCTTCCACTTTGGTGGGATTCCAAAGGTAGAGGAGTCCGCTAGAGGAACTGGTAGCTGGTGAGTAGACAAATTCACACTTTTTCCAGATGATCTTGGCAACCCTAGGTGACCACTGATCATCTAATTTGGTTTCTTGGATGAGAAATATTGAGGGGTTGATGTCTTTCCTCATGGTGGCAACCAATATTTGTTTGGCTGCCCCATTCAGTCCTCTCGCATTCTAGGAGAGGACTTTCATTTGGAACTTTTGGAGGGTTTTTTGCCCCCTTTACCTTGCTACGAAGGGGGTTTGGGTTTTCTATTTTCTTCCTTGATGATGTTACCAATTTCTTGGAACAAGGTTTTCTGCGTTCCATTGGCTATGTCCTCAATGGTGTCACGGGTTCTCTTTTCTACGCTGGAAGGCCTACCTTTCTTTCTATCACCTCCTACATCGATCTGGGACTTTTTGAAGCTACGGGTCTATTTGGGGCTCCAATGGTCAGGGGAATCTTGGGCAGGTTCCTCATTATCGGACTCAGTGATGTTGGAATTGGTCGAGGATACAGGGGAATCATGTTTCGAAGGTGGGGGAGAAGTGGATAGGGGTGTGGAGGGGAGGGGAGGTCCAGGAGGTGGACTTCGGTTGGGGATACTGGTGGAGGGAGGGAGGGCCTAGGAGGGGGAGGGGGAAAGGAAAAGTCCTAGGAAGAGCTAGCACAAAGGTGTTATTGGGGGACACGATGGGGATCAGGGAAACCTTCGACAGGGATTTCACCTTCCTCGATTGGTTCAAAAGAAACAGAATCATTGAGCAAATTGAATTTGTTAGAGACAAAAAAGAGACTACTTGCCTTTTGTGTATCTCCAATTGGTGGGGGTCGATTCTATTATTTGCTCTTGAGGTTCAGGGTCTGTTTCAGATCTTGGTTCCTCCTTCGATTGGAAAAATGATCTGGGTGGACCATAGTCTATGCCTCATCCTTCAAGACTTTATGTTTTGGGCATTGGGCCTGGAGGTGCCCTTGAATTTGACATTCTGAGCAAAAAGTGGGCTTATTTTCATAAACCAGAGGTTGTCTTCACCTGAAATCTCCATAGATGAGGTTGATGTGGTCTGGAAGTTGTGATTCTAGGTTCACATTGATGTAGATGCATGCTTGGGTGAGACGGGTCCTAGCACGGGTAGCTGGGTCAATGGCGACTAGTTCCCCAAATGCGTGAGCCAACCCTCGGAGCACGTCCTCGTAGAAGAAGTGAGTAGGGAGGTTTGGGAGTCGAACCTAGATGGGAGCATAGTTAATGCTCTGGGTCTCGAGATCGAAATTTGGTTCCCATTTTTTGAGGAATAGGCTTTGTCTTCCAAAAACCAGGGACCTCCCAACAAAATGCGCTCTGTATCCTCTCGCGTGTTTAGTTGGATCATAAAAAACCCTCTGGCCATTGCAGACAACTCCAAGCTACCTAGGGTTTTCCATTTGGCCACCGCCCATCGATGAATGGAGTCCATGTCTGGGCGTCCCCCCATAAATTTCCCTACCAGGGAAAAAGAGTCTCGAATGGCATATCCCTCCATCAGTTGCTTAGGGCATAAAACGTCCACTCCCTGTGTTACAAAATTGCACAGCACAGCTGGGTCTTGACTGGGATTGCCCTTAAGGAGCTCTATGTATGAGGTTTGTCCGTGGTGTCCTTTGTTGCTATCGAGTTTGTCAGGGGGGTCTTTCCTCTTGACGATCTTACTTTGAAGACATTCTGGCCCGATGCGTGGGTTTTCCTCTATGATGTTAGCCACAATGGAAGGGTTGGGTATGCTGCACGATTGCGTGTGGCTCCCCATTCGAATGATGGATATGGTCTGTGATTCATCTGCTGCTAATGTGTCACCTAATGTTTTTCTCGCCATCACTCGACCAATGCCATGTAAAAGCTCTTATCAGTAACACTTATATTTTATTCCCATGGTCTCAAATTTAATTAACATAAAGTAGATTCATTTTATTTTTATCAACCCATAAACAACACGTCCATCGATCATTCTATTTATCCTATCTATTGCAAATTGCATCCATGGATATTGTAGAAGAGCAACAAATCTGATAACTCCAAAAATTCAATGCCAATTACTTGACACCTGTGTTAAACTGTGTTCAAATGGCCACTGGTGATGATACACACTTTAACGCTTCTCTGATTTAGGTTAGTAGAGGTTTATCCAAATTTATCTGGATAGAGTAACATTCATCAATTTGGAGATCTTGCTATCACTGGTGATGACCCAAAATAATAATGCACTAGATTTACAATAAATAAAATGTGGATTCTTGTTGTCACTAGTTTCATCCACTACGATATCAAAAATTGTGTGATGGCCTCACTGTGAACATATTATGGGGTACAATACCTTGTTTTATTACTCCATTTATCCAGTTATGACCTATTTGGACATTGAAGCTCAATGCGTAGCTGTAGATTGTGATAATGAGAAACATATTTTAGTTAAGACTCACAATCTAACAGATCTACTGGTGACAAAAAAGAAACCTGGCATGATTTCTATTTAAATAGGTAACATATAAATTTAATCAAACATTTAGGTGTCTATAACACGGTTGATCAATTAATTCTAGCCTTAATTGAAACAACCACAAATAAGGAAAACCTGATTTCATTTTATGCATATTGGTGTCATTTCATCCAACAAGTCGATGATAACACATAACTCATAGACAATAATTTCCAATACTTCAATATAGTAATTTTGCATGGCAGTCTCCCATGATTATCCTTGCAATATTTATCAGCTTCTCTTCCATGGTTCTATCATTTTCATACAAAACATTGACTCTGATGAAGGTAACAAACAGAGTTGGTTCTTCTCTACTGGTTACAACTGTGGGTGCTACAATATATCCACTATAACACACTAGATTTTTATTCTTAGCACCCCTATCATCCTCATTGCCTATGGTCAAACCTTTTATCCTCTCGCATTCACCTTTGTCGTGCCATCCAACATGTACTCAATTCATGATTTCACAAAAATGCTCACAATTTTTCGATGGTGGCAATAATGTTTTGCAAGCTGGTGATAACAACCAAGAAATCTTCCAGCAACTAATGGCCTCATTGTCATGTCTCATCCACATGGCTTGCCTCTCCACGTAGTCCCCAAATATTTCGCTCTCATGATCCCGGCTCTGTATTAAAAAAAATAATTCATGGAAGGACTTTGAACTATTCGAATTTAAAGTTCGTATGATAAATACCAAAGATAAATCATTTGGTCCATTTATTTTACAAATAAATAAAAATAAAAAAAATCACTATTAGATTTTTAGCAACCCATACCAAAGCCTAATTATAAATGAATTCATATGCAAGAAAAATCTCGTTTTATCATCACATCCACGACGTATGTAAAGAATTTATTTAAATCAAATTGAAAAGAAATCCCATTATAGTACATCACCATGTAATAATATAACCAAGCTTGGATATTATCAATATATAGTTAGAAAAGACTTGAACTTGAGCCTCTTCTTTATATGTTGAGGAGTATAACCAATTAAGCTTTGTGAGAGGTTTCTCCTACAAGGATTGGAACTTGAGTCTCCTAGAGTTTAACAATGAAATCAATTATGTATCACTTATTTAATTTTAATTGTCAAACCCTTTTAATGAAGTCATAACAATGGTGAACCTTCAAACTAAACCTTGATATGTAATTTGTATTACAAAAACACTCAATTTCTTGATATAGACAAATCGACAAACCACTCAATTCAAACAAAATATCACATTAACCATAAAAATTTCAAGTGGGTCCCCAAATTGGGGTACGTTGTGCAATGACAATAACACTAGTTTCCTGCAATATTTTATCATGTGACCCAGTTCTTTATAATAATGACAAGTGATGACCTTCTTATTCTTCCTCTTTGGATTTGATTGATTTTTTATTTATGATATAAACTTTAAGAATAATTTACATTCTGATTTTAGGGCTTTATATTTGGTTTCAAAATCTATACTTTGGTATCTAGTGCATGATTTAAGTCATTTGAGTAAATTTTCATTTTATCCTCATGGGACAATAAAGAACCCACTAACCCTTCAACCCTAATTCGGTCCATATATTTACACTCCTTAAATGTAATAATAATATACAACCACTTTGGACTTAGGTATATCAAATATTTCTTACTACTATTCTATCTTCCATGACTTCACTATACACTCCCATTCTATGCACTATGTCATTTACTCTAATACAATAGTCTCCAACATTCTCATCATCATGTATTTTCATATTTTTCAAAATTGATTTTTAATGTGGAGATATTTGTTGATATTACATTTTTTGAGCCTTGATATGATGTCTCCAAGGTTTTCCATGCCTCATGGGCATTCTCACAACCAACTATCCTTGTATAGATGCTTGGATCTATTGCACTCTACAAGTAGAAGAAAGCTTGATCATCATTCTTTTCTTCTTCTTCCAATGTCGTCTTTTGATCTTGAGGAAGAGCAATCCAATAATTAGGATGATTATATGGCTAAACTATACTTTTCCAAAATCCCTTCCATACAAATATCCTCCTCATTTGATCTCCCCAATACTCAAAGTTATCAACTTTAAATGTAGGTATATTTAAGGCTGTAGTATTTTTTGCCATGATAGCAAACAAATAGACACAAGTATTCCTGATCCAAAATATTGTAAAGGATGTTGGAATTAAAACATATTCACCCTCTCTTGCCATAGCTATACCTAAAAATACTGAAATCACACACAAAACTCTGCTCTGATACCAAATGAAAGTTCTTGAGGTGGAGAGATCCAAAAAAACAGCAATAAAGAAATTTTAATATAAGACAAAATGAACATTAATGGAGCATGGATATCATCCAAAAATGGTATAAGAGTGTTTAATTATTAATCTAAACCAATTTTGAATATCAAATGGTGAAATATCCTCAACCAAAAGTTCCACTTTCAGTAAACTATTTTGCTAGTCCAAAATCGGAAAAGTAGATCTAGTATTGAAGAAAAAAAGCACACAAAAAACTTTTAAAATGCTCCACAATAGTGCAGCCAATGTGTGCTCTGAAAATTCTGATTTTTATATATTATATTTGATTCCAATTATAATATATAATGATCAATCAGCCTTGATAAATCAAGAAAGCTAAAAAAACTAAAAACAACTCAAGTTTCTAAACAAACTAGCTTTCTAAAAAACTAGCTTTTGTCATGACCACCTTGCATGGTGTTTTTCTAATTAAATAAAATTATTAATTGGTATAAAATAAAGAACCCAATTTGAGATACAACACTAGAGAATATTCCTCTACTCAAGTAGTTAAAGACAATATTTACTATGTGTGCATCATGTTGACATAAGCATGCATCATAGGCAATAGGAAAGGGGGTGCATAGTTTGGATTAGGTTGCTTTTGTTGGTTTGTTTTCTTTTCCTCCCAAGGCAAGCACTTGGAAAGTTGGTTAGCCCAAGGGATGCTAGGATGTTTTAGTATGGAGGTCCTAAGTTCAATACCTTATTTTTATTGATGAAATTTGTGCTTACATACATCATAACAAGGCACATTTTTTGAGTGAGGATATGGCATGATTTCTAAGACAACACATGGCAGTCCATGCAGTTAAGTTGGTAGGTGCATACATCCTGATGCAACATGTGGTAGCTGACATGGTAGTTCATATAGTTGCGGCATGAGTCATAAGGAAAGATGTGGTAGTCCATATAGCCAAGCTATCAAGTGCATGCATCTCAATACTACATATTCTATGTGACGTGTTGGTCCATACAACTGACTTGGCAAGAGGTGCATGAATTCCAATGTGACACATGGTAGTTGAGGTGGTAGTCCAAGATTATATATGCTAACATGTGCTAGTGGCATGCACTTTAAGGTGTCATGTAATGAGTTCTAATTGGGCCAACATTGTTCACCATGTATATGCCACTTTAAACCTATATAAGCAAGATCGACCAATCACGTATTTCCATATCATCAAACTTGACAATTAGCTTATATAATCAACAGTAAACTTGGAAATGCATAGATTTTAGAGAGAATCAAATAGTGACAAGTGACATAGTGTGGTTTGTAGATACATTGCATAGGTAGCAAATAGGAATTAGTCTCTCAGCCACTCATGTTGTGATACATGGTGTCCCCTCATTTGCTAAAGGTACATTTTTTTCAAAGGTTTTGGGGCAAATTCTATTTTAGGGCTAAACTTTTTAGGACTATATATTTTGCATACAAAAGCATTCTAAGACCATTTTAAAAATTGCATGGTTTTATAATATATAATTTGATGCCCTTCCACATAACCTCCTTGTTCAAGGGAAATAATATTATGCAAAAAAGGTTACAACCTCTCCACCATGATCTTAGTAATGATTTTTAGAAGAATAATACATAAAGCTATTGGTCTAAAAGTTGATATGTGTTCTTCATCTTAAGCCTTTAGGACCATAGCTATATAATATTTATTGATAACCTTCAAAATATCTTTGGCCTTCTTGGCTTCTTCTACCACCCCTAATAAATTAACATGAAGAATATCCTCAAATTCTTGGTAAATTTTGATGGGAAAACCATCAGGCCCCAAGGTCTTTCCTTTTGCATTTTAAAAAACACTTTTTGAAGCTCATTGATAGTAACTAGAGTAGTCAAAAAAAAATTCTTCTAAAAAGTGATAAGTGTTGGGATAACTTGAAGGATATTTTTTTGAGAAGTCAAGTCACGACATGCAATAGTGAACAGTTTAGAAAAGTAGTTGACTATGATAGACTTCATGCCATCCCAAGTGTGGATAGAATATTTAAAATATGAATTTAGGGAAGAAATAAAGTTGTGGGATATGCAGGCTAGAAGATATTTATGGAAGAATTATGTGTTTTGATATCCTTCTTTGAGCCATTGGATCCTATATTTCTGCTTCCATAAGAGCTCTTCTATTTTTCCCATTCCTCCAACTATGTTGTGAGTCCAATTTTGTTAATACTTCTACTCTCAATGAGGTCATATAAGTGGATTTGAAAATTCAACTCTTCAACTTGATCAATCACTTCTTTTTTCTTTTTCCTGACATCTCCAAACTCCTTCCAATTCCAAATCTTGATTTTAGATTTGATATTGTAACCTTTTGGTGAAACAAAACATCTTAGTTACATACCTTGGTTTACCTTCCTACCACCATTGTTGCACTCAAGTTTTGAAGGAACTATCTCTAATCCACATTAACTGAAATCCAAAGGGTAAAAAACTAACCTTGGTTTTCCACATTTCACCCATGACTAGCCAATGATCCAAACCATCATTATTCAGAGTTTTCACCTTAGGAATGTGACCATGGATTAAGAAATTGTTAGAGAACAAGAACCTATCCAATATTTCCATGATACAAGCAGAGCCTTGCCTTCTATTAGACCAATTCATGAGGCCATTATCTGGTTGGATGTCCATAAGGTGAAGGTTTACAATATATTCACTCATGAGGTCTAAGCTCCCATATAGATTCCTATTTCCACCCCCATTTTCTCTTCCAAAGAGAGGATGGCACTGAAGTCTCCTATGATAAATACCTAAGATTGAATAAAATAGGAGATAATATATGTAATATCCTTCTATTATCTCTGCTTTTCCTCTAAAGTAATTGGAGCATAAATAATCAAGCAGAGCATAATTTGGTTAGATTATCTACTTTGTGCATCTACAACCAAGAGATCCTGGCTACCAACCATATGGTGAATAATGATATCTTTTGGATCTGAAAGGTAAGCAATGCCACTAGAAGCCCCATGGGAGCTAAGTGAAACCACTTTTCTTGTTGGTCTAATTTTACTTGTAATTCACTCCATTTCCCCTGTAGACATCTTTGTTTCCTAAAGGAAAACCAAATGTGGTTGGTTTGTTTATATCATTCTTCTAATATCATTTTATTTTGAAACACTCCCTTTGAGCCCTCTAATATTCTAAGTAATGATATTCATTAATAACAAGGCTAAAGATGTTGGTAAGGGCATTAATCTTACCTTCCTCTACAATATTTTCACCTTCTTTTACCATATGATGTTGATTAGTCTTGCAACCTACCTTTTGGTTAGTGTCCATATTCATTTTTTTCTTGTTTCTTGTCTTACCCCAATTGAATTTGGGATAACTTCTAACCTTGAAGTATGTGTATAAGCAACCAAAGCGCTATTGGAAGGTTCAAAAAATTCTATATTGGGATCTAAAATATTTGAAGTTTTAGCATTTAAAAAATTGTTCTTGCCTATGTTTTCTCCCTTATTTTTTTAGTAAAAACCTTTGATTTTCTAGTTTGTATTTGAGTCCTTCCCTACATATTTAAAGTATTTTTCTAATATTTTTGTCTTTATTATGTTCTCATCCTCACCTATGAAGTTATTTATGGAAATAATTCCAAACATATTAGTTGACAACATCGCTTGATCCTTCATAACTAGTTTTTGTGTGTTCTTCTTAGGAATTTGGAAACCTTCTATGTTTGTGTTCTCTTTATTTTGATCTAGAATATTATTTGGATAGACAATGGCTAAATGACCATATTCATGGCAAAATTTGCAATGAAAAGGTATGTTCTCATAGTCCACCACTTGCTCCCAAGTGTCCTCCCCAAATTGTAATGAGATCTTTTGTGGAAATGGTTTTTGAAATCCATTAAGATACAAATTTGAGCATAAATAATTTGTTCAAATTTATGTGTATAGTCAACAGTCATAATAAAGTTCCAAGGGAGTTTCCAATTGTAGAAAATATAGTTGAATTCCAAAATTCAATTGGAAGGTCAAAGAGTCTAACCCACACAGATCCTGTAGAAGGTATCTCTTCTTTAGCTTCAAATTTGGTGTGCTAAGGCTTCATAAAAAACCTTGACCTTACAAAGAATTAAGGACCCCCTTGAAATATTTTTTCTCTATCTTTATCATTAGTAAAAATAACAAGAAAATAACCATTGGGATAAATGTATATTTGTATTTGACCTTATGTTTTCTAGTATTTTGCAACCCACACTTTGAAATTAGATAGGCTCAGATAAAAACCCAAGAAATGATAAATTCCTCTTCTTTCTATATCTTCTATGTCATCTTGAATGTCTCCTACTTTGAGCTTAACAATTGGGGTTCCATCAACTACTCTTAGACATCTCGACTCTATTTTTTTGGAATCAGTCTTAGGCATTATTAGAGGTGTATGAGATGCCTTAAGATTAATATTAAAATTATTTTGGGACTATCCATGATGAAGGGCATCTCTAAAATTCATTTTTGGGACCGAATCCCCAAAATCCTTACCCTTGAAAGGGGTTTCCATAGTGGATTTGTTTTGGGGGCATTCCTTAGCAATGAGATTGCTTGAGTTCTAAATCATTTTTTCTTTTCCTAAGGAGGCTTCTCTTATTTTATTTGTAGCTTGAAACTTATTTTTGGGTCTCTTTAATCCATGCCTCAAACATCAAGGAAAGGTGTGCTTTTCACTTTTTCCTTGGGCACCAAATTGGAAGTAAATTTCAATCAAGTCCATAGCATGAAGATTTTATGAATGAAAAATTTCTAACCCATCATGGGTCTCCTACAACATATCCTACATTTATCTTTGAAAAAAACAACAAAAAAACAAATTGACCACTAGGGACCGTACGCCCCAAAAAATAGTTATGAAAACCTTATTTTAGCATAGATTAAGTAGTGGGCTTGATTAATTATAAATTTCATAAATATTTAATTAAATTGGTGAAGAACACAAGCTTATACTGAGAGGGGGGGTGAACAGTATAAGACCACTTTTTACTTTTCTTTCCCAAACAGTATTAATCAATATAATCAATGGCAATATCAATAGCAATAACCAAAGCAATGCACAAATCATCACACACAATAGAGACACAAATTTAACGTGGTTCACCCAAATATGGCTACCTCCATGGAGAAAATATTTCTTCTAAATATTTCTCAAATAATCTCTTGGGAATCCTTCCCTATTACAATGTTTATGGACCTCTGTCCAAAGGAGATGTTGATCCCCTAAATCTGGTTTGTGGATCTCTATCCATAGGAGAACTCCTTCTCCTCTGCTCTGGTTGGTGATCCTCTAGAAGACACTGCCTCCACTACACTGACTATGGATCTCTCTCCACTTGAAGACTCTTGTCCTCACTCAGAAGACCTGTCCTCAATGTCCTGGCTGATGGATCTCTATCCACTGGAGACTCTATCCTCTCTGCTCTATCACCTCCAAAGCTCTGTCTCAATAGGTTCACTCAAACCTATCAATCTAGCAATATCTCAATAGGTCCACTCAGAACCTACTCAAATCTCTCAATAGGTCCACTCAGAACCTGCTCAAATATGCTCAATAGGTCCACTCAGAACCTACTCAAATATACTCAATAGGTCCACTCAAAACCTGCTCAAATCTCTCAACAGGTCCACTCAAACCTGCTCAAATATGCTCAATAGGTCCACTCAGAACCTGCTCAAATATTCTCAACAAGTCCACATAGAACCTATCCAAATATGCTTAATAGGTCCACAAACTTCAAAATATCTCAACATATCTCACAGAACCTATCCAAATATGCTCAACAAGCTCACATAGAACTTGTCCAAATCTACTCAATAAGTCCTCTCTAGGACTTGCTCAAATCTGCATTGCAAGCTTCCACAAAAGCTCACACAAAAATAGTCCACAAGCCTTCTCAAAGACTTACCTCAAATCAGCTTAACAAGTCCACACAAACTTGTCCAATCTCATAGAATCATAAAGAGAATTGTTAGAGACTCAATATGTTCTATACTCAATCTATTTCTCAACTCAATCTCATAAAAGCATAAAGAGAATTGTTAGAGACTCAATATTTTCTATACTCAAAGCTCAATCTCAATCTCATACGTAAGAGAAAGAGTCTAAAGACTCAATATGTTCTATTCTCAAAGCTCAATCTCAACTCAAATCAGAATATAGAATAGTTTGTTTCATGGAACTTGAACAACCACTTCATGCATCCACTTGACTAGGCTCAATCAACTCTACTCAACCAATCACCTCAAGGAACAACCCTTTCTCACAAACCCTAGTCCAAGCATGTATCACCCAACTCAAAATATTTCCAACAATGCTCAACAACAAATCTCACATAACAATGATACTCATGTTCTTTTCTAACTCAAGTTCAAGTTCTTTGCATAACCCATTGGCTTCAACAACAATGCTAATAAAACAAGGTTTTAATCACAACTCTCAATTCAAAACCTTAACATAAACCCAAAGAACCCCCCCCCCCCAATGGTCTAACCAACCCAAAATGCTTATCAAACAAGGTTTAATCACAACTCTCAATCCAGAAAACCTTGAAGCATTAACTCAACCACTTTCGAAAAGGAAACCCTAATCAAATCCTTTTCACTCCAAACTTAATTTTCAATCAAGCCAATCACCTAACTCAACAAAGAAGAATTTTGCCCATACCTTTTCTTGAAGAGTAGTTGTCCTTACAAATCTGCCACACTCACAATTACTTCTTTGACAAACTCAATAAGGGTTAGAGGATAATTTTTATATCACAAAAATAATATCACAATTACACCTTATCACTCCAACTTAAACAATAAGCAATATCCTCACAATAATCACAAAACCCTTTATTCAAAATAACATACAACCCACAAAGTCTTAACCTTTCAATATTCCACAATAGCAAAATTTAAGACTTGAAAATAAAAATAAAATTCTCCTTATACCTCCTAATGATATTTCTCAACTACCAACCTTTATCACAATGCAAAGACTTCAACCACCAAATACCTTATACCTCCAACTTAGGCATTAATAAAATAAAACATAAAAATGTACCTTTGCCTTTGGAGAGTTTCGAACTCTCAACGCAGCCCTCACAAACGTCTTTACCCATGGCGCAAACCACCACACGAGCTACAAGCTCGTTGGGAAGGAAGAAGCACCACGTGCTTCAACACCCCTTCCTTGCCTTGCAAAATGTATGCGCCTAACGATTGGCGCCTTCAACACGTCCACCAAAAGCTTCCACGGGATTCGAACACTAACCACCATGCACACCAAAACGTAAGCTTGCAGCCCACTTGCCACTAGGCCAAAGTGCCTTGTTGGCTTCCAACTAATCAACGCGCTTGCTTTTGTTTCCTTTCACCGTCAAGTCAAACACAAATTTCACAATTCTATCTCACGAGCTCTGCATTTAATTCGTATGCTTTCTCTTTCCAATTCGAGCAAGGATAATTCGGAAATTAACTTTGGGCATGGTATTTATATGCATTTCCATTATATCAAAAACGTCGGCGCTTCCCTTTGGCTTCTATGACGTCGGCGGAAATAAACTTTGCCTTGTTTAAAACTTTAAATCCAACCTTTGGATTTATTAAAATATTCTTTGGTCTTAAACCTTTAAACCCAACCTTTGGGTTTATTAAAATATTTTTAGACTTTATAAACCCACTTTTGCAATATAAAATATTGTAATGAAAATTACAAATATTTTATTTTGGGTTTTCACCATGGCACTTCTAACCATTATAATATTTCACCTTTGATAAAGTACCTTTTAATATTTATTTATAAAATTTAAATTCATCCTGAATTTAAATAATTTATAAAATAAATATTATCACTCCTTTTTAACTTCTATCTTTTGCACTGTTTCACTCGAACTTCTGCCTTCTTGCTGAATATCAAATGACCATCTTTGTCGCCTTTATTTCCTGCTGAAATATTTGGTATTAATGATGACTCCATCTGGTGGCATCAATGGTGACATCAATGACAACTTTGACTTAGGGACTCAAAATGTCCAACAATCTCCCCCTTTGTCATTGATGGCAACCCATATCCTTTTACTGAAACCTGACCTTTCTTTTTCTTCTCCCCCTGGGACATTGCTCCCCTGGCTCAATGCTCTCTCAAATATCAAATCTCTCCCCAATACACAAATCTCTCCCCCTTTGACATCAATGGCAAAGGGTCACCTTTGGGGCTCGGGGCTAAGAATGAGCCTCTTAGCTTAGCCCCTCCCCCACCTCCACATGAGGTGGTTAATTCTGGGGTGGGAGTATTTCTACTCCCCAAAAGCATTATTCTTTACCTTTATATTTTTCCCTTCTTTTCTGAGTTTTCTGAATCCTCTGACTATTTCTTTCCAAGTCATCATCCATGTTCCTGTCATCACTTATGTTCCTATTCCTATTCTTGTTCTCATCCATGTTCTTTCCTATTCCTATTCCTATTCTATTCCTATTCTTTCTATTCTTTCATGTTCCTTTCTATTCATATTCTTTTTTTCATATTCATATTCCTGTTCATACCTATTTTTAGAATATTTGCTCTACACCATCTTGTTGTGTGACCATCATTATTGCACTTATAACACTTAATGTTATTATTCCTTGGAGGTGCAACTGTCTTAGGATTTCTCCTAGTGAAGCCATATCCTCTTCTATCATGAATCTTGCAATTCATTGCCTTGTGACCAAACTCATTACATGAGTAGCAATACCCATGGAAAAGTTGTCCTTTCCCATATTCCTGTCTTTCATGTGTCCTGCACTGTGAAGCCATGTGCCCAAACTTGTGACATGAAAAACATCTTCCATTGAAGAAACCTTGCCTAGACCCCATTGGTCTCTTAGTCTCTTCTACTTGTTTCCTGTTCCATCTGTTCCTTACTTGTGCATTGTTCCTTTCCTTGTTGAACTTTCTATTGTCCAACTTATCCTTAGAAGTCTCACTCTCTCTTTTACTTACTTCTTTTGACTCTTCTTCTTTTCTGGTGTTTGAGCTTGACTCTCCTTTTTTTGCTTCCTGTTTCCCTTGTTCTTCTTTAGAACTAAGTCCTGTTATGGTGACTGATGACCTTTGTGCATTGATAGTCCTTTCCAAGGTCTTTGAATTTTCCTCAAACTTGTGTAGCTTGTCCTTAGAACCTTTTACTTCCATCCTTAGTGAAACTATCTCATGCTCTAATCTTTCACACTCTAGATCTTTTGTTTTTAATTTTTTGGCCATACCTTCTTCAATTTTTCTTGTCTCTTCAACTTTGATTTTGAAGTTAGTGAGTTCCTGTAGAAACCTTGCTTTTTCTTTCTCATCTTCTTGAGCTTGAACCCTTAATCCTGAGTTCTCCCTTTTTAATTCTCCAAGAGTAATCATAAGCCTTTCACATTCTATCTCTTTTACCTTTGACTGTTTAATCATACCTTCTTCAACTCTTCTTGCTTTTTCAACCTTATCTCTCAAGTCAGAGATATCCTATAGAAGCTTTGTCTTACATTTCTCATCTTCTTGTATTTGAGCCTTCAATTCTAAATTCTCTCTTTTCAATTCAATAAGCTCCTTAAGAGTGGCTTTCCCTTTTTCTTTTTCTGAAGCATCTTCTTTTTCTTCTATTATTTAAAGTAGAGTTTCTTCTTCATACCTATTTTGATTGTCCCTGTTATCCTTTCTTGAACCAATCTCTAGAATTTCATTTTTGAGAATATCATCTTCATCTTCACTACTACTAAACCCATTACAATATCTTGCATCATGGCCAAGTTGACCACAAACAAAACATTCTTGTGGACAATAAGTTGCATGGTGACCTGTGTTCCCACATCTGGTACAAAACTTTATCAGTCTAGATATTTCTCCATTACTTGATTCATCTCTTGAATCTATTTCCATTTGTCCTCCCAACACAACAATATTAAACTCATCTTCCTTTTCTTTCATGACCATAGGTGTTCTTTTCTTCTTGTGTCTCATGCTTCTACTCTTGCCTTTCTTTGCCATTTGTGTTCTTGTAGGATCTTCCTTCAAGTTGTTAAACTTCTTTCGAAGGAACCGGCTCTGATACCAATTGAAGAACACAAGCTTATACTGAGAGGGGGGTGAACAATATAAGACCACTTTTTACTTTTCTTTCCCAAATAGTATTAATCAATATAATCAATGGCAATATCAATAGCAATAACCAAAGCAATGCATAAATCATCACACACAATAGAGACACATATTTAACGTGGTTCACCCAAAGATGGCTACCTCCATAGAGAAAATATTTCTTCTAAATATTTCTCAAATAATATCATGGGAATCCTTTCCCTATTACAATGTTTATGGACCTCAGTCCAAAGGAGATGTTGATCCCCTAAATCTGGTTTATGGATCTCTATCCACAGGAGAACTCCTTCTCCTCTGCTCTAGCTGGTGATCCTCTAGAAGACACTGCCTCCACTGCACTGACTATGGATCTCTCTCCACTTGAAGACTCTTGTCCTCACTCAGAAGACCTATCCTCAATGTCCTGGCTGATGGATCTCTATCCACTAGAGACTCTGTCCTCTCTGCTCTATCACCTCCAAAGCTCTATCTCAATAGGTTCACTCAAAACCTTCTCAAATATGCTCAATAGGTCCACTCAGAACCTGCTCAAATATGCTCAATAGGTCCACTCAGAACCTGCTCAAATCTGCTCAATAGGTCCACTTAGAACCTGCTCAAATCTGCTCAATAGGTCCACTCAAAACCTGCTCAAATATTCTCAATAGGTCCACTCAAAACCTCTTCCAAATCTGCTCAACAAGTCCACTCAAAACCTATCCAAATATACTCAACAAGCTCACATAGAACTTGTCCAAATATGCTCAATAAGTCCTCTCTAGGACTTGCTCAAATCTGCATTGCAAGCTTCCACAAAAGCTCACACAAAAATAGTCCACAAGCCTTCTCAAAGACTTACCTCAAATCAGCTTAACAAGTCCACACAGAACTTGTCCAATCTCATAGAATCATAAAAATTACATACTCAATATGTCAATACTCAATCTCAATCAATAACTCAATATTCACAAACTCAATCTCATAGAAGCATAAAGAGAATTGTTAGAGACTCAATATGTTCTATACTCAAAGCTCAATCTCAACTCAATCTCATAGAAGCATAAAGAGAATTGTTAGAGACTCAATATGTTCTATACTCAATGCTCAATCTCAACTCAATCTCATAGAAGCATAAAGAGAATTGTTAGAGACTCAATATGTTCTATTCTCAAAGCTCAATCTCAACTCAAATCAGAATATAGAATATTTTGTTTCATGGAACTTGAACAACCACTTCATACATCCACTTGACTAGGCTCAATCAACTCTACTCAACCAATCACCTCAAGGAACAACCCTTTCTCACAAACCCTAGTCCAAGCATGTATCAACCAACTCAAAATATTTCCAACAATGCTCAACAACAAATCTCACATAACAATGATACTCATGTTCTTTTCTAACTCAAGTTCAAGTTCTTTGCATAACCCATTGGCTTCAACAACAATGCTAATAAAACAAGGTTTTAATCACAACTCTCAAATATTTATATTTATTTATACAACTCTCAATCCAAAACCTTGAAGCATAAACTCAAAGTACTTCACTCAACCAATGGTCTAAACAACAATGCTTATCAAACAAGGTTTAATCACAACTCTCAATCCAGAAAACCTTGAAGCATTAACTCAACCACTTTTGAAAAGGAAACCCTAATCAAATCCTTTTCACTCCAAACTTAATTTTCAATCAAGCCAATCACCTAACTCAACAAAGAAGAATTTTTACCCATACCTTTTCTTGAAGAGTAGTTGTCCTTACAAATCTGCCACACTCACAATTACTTCTTTGACAAACTCAATAAGGGTTAGAGGATAATTTTTATATCACAAAAATAATATCACAATTACACCTTATCACTCCAACTTAAACAATAAGCAATATCCTCACAATAATCACAAAACCCTTTATTCAAAATAACATACAACCCACAAAGTCTTAACCTTTCAATATTCCACAATAGCAAAATTTAAGACTTGAAAATAAAAACAGAATTCTCCTTATAACTCCTAATAATATTTCTCAACTACCAACCTTTATCACAATGCAAAGACTTCAACCACCAAATACCTTATACCTCCAACTTAGGCATTAATAAAATAAAACATTAAAAATGTACCTTTGCCTTTGGAGAGTTTCGAACTCTCAACGCAGCCCACACAAACGTCTTTGCCCATGGCGCAAACCACCACACGAGCTACAAGCTCGTTGGGAAGGAAGAAGCACCACGTGCTTCAAAACCCCTTCCTTGCCTTGCAAAATGTATGCGCCTAACGATTGGCACCTTCAACACGTCCACCAAAAGCTTTCATGGGATTCGAACACTAACCACCATGCACACCAAAATGTAAGCTTGCAGCCCACTTGCCACTAGGCCAAAGTGCCTTGTTGGCTTCCAACTAATCAATGCGCTTGCTTTTGTTTCCTTTCGTCATCAAGTCAAACATGAATTTCGCAATTCTATCTCACGAGCTCTGCATTTAATTCGTATGCTTTCTCTTTCCAATTCGAGCAAGGATAATTCAGAAATCAACTTTGGGCATGGTATTTATATGCATTTCCATTAATTCAAAAATGTCGATGCTTCCCTTTGGCTTCTATGACGTCGACAGAAATAAACTTTGCCTTGTTTAAAACTTTAAATCCAACCTTTGGATTTATTTAAAATATTCTTTGGTCTTCAACCTTTAAACCCAACCTTTGGGTTTATTAAAATATTTTTAGACTTTATAAACCCACTTTTGCAATATAAAATATTGTAATGAAAATTACAAATATTTTATTTTGGGTTTTCACCATGGCACTTCTAACCATTATAATATTTCACCTTTGATAAAGTACCTTTTAATATTTATTTATAAAATTTAAATTCATCCTGAATTTAAATAATTTATAAAATAAATATTATAACTCCTTTTTAACTTCTGTCTTTTGCACTATTTCACTCGAACTTCTGCCTTCTTGTTGAATATCAAATGACCATATTTGTCGCCTTTATTTCCTGCTGAAATATTTGGTATTAATGATGACTCCATCTGGTGGCATCAATGGTGACATCAATGACAACTTTGACTTAGGGACTCAAAATGTCCAACAATTGTAGGTAATGGAACTATTTATTAATAATAAGAATTTTGGATTATAATTTGATATATGAATTAATACACTTGTAAATAAAACAATATGTGGAATATAATATTCTAGTATGAGAAATAAATGTTATAGAAATGGATGAGGCTTGAATTACCAAGGAGATCATAACTAAGATAAGTATGGGACCCTTTCAAAGTTTTTGCATGGTGTTTACTTGTATGTTGCATATTCTTGCTTTGTTGTGTGTTTACCTTACATAGCACATATTAGGCTTGCATAAGCATTAATGAGTTGTCATGATCCCTAATCTTACTTTCAAATCCATTAGAGAAAATTTATCAAGTGGAAGACCTTGAGAAAAATACAAGACTAGAGCCCATTCATGTATTCAATATTGACATATAATACTTTGAATAAATTACATTACATGTACTATGTATGCTTAGTAATGCTGAAGGGATGTATGTTTTATAATCATCAATATTATTGTTCTGAAATAAAAATATGGATTAATATTACCTTTTAATGTTCAATAAAATGGAGAAGTGTAGTTTTTAAAAATTGGACAGAATTTTAAATGTTGGAACTATCTAGAAAATACCTTTAGATATGCTTATGCTTCATTTATGATTATATGAAATACCTTAGTTCTATATTTTTATCAGACAGCCATATTGTTATGTTTAAGCATATTTTTAAGATCTATTTTTGAAAAAATGATTAAAGATGATGTAGTTTCTTGAAAATAATTTGTTAACTCCAAAATGGAATAAATATGTTACTAAAGATAATGGTAAATTATGTATTATGGTTATTATTCTTTTAAATTATGTTATATTCTTTCATAAGCTATATTTGAAATGAGATACTTTAGTCTTTAGTAGATTGTTATGGAGAATTTGTATATAGTACTCTATCTTCTTTTGTAGGATTGTTGTTATAGACCCATGGGTTGAATAAGGGGTTATCAACATCATATTAAAAAACTTAGAGTCAAAATGTACCCAATCCTAGTTGAATTATGGGAGGCAATCAACTACGTAATTGTGAATGATAAATCCTGGCGAACAGGGCTAGGGTGGTAGGTGAGGTGGATTGGTATGGGATAATCCATCGAATCATTCATAGGGAAATATAGTGGTGGTACCTTGTGGGTAATTATGAAAATATATCCTAGTGAGAGCCTTAATAATCTCAATGGTGGATTGGTATGGGATAATCCATCGTATCGTTCATAATATATCAACAAGAGTGACCATGGTCATTACTAGGGAGTGATAATGGTCTTAGTTGGTTCCATGGGAGATGGAATTTAATTAATCACTAAGGTATTACACCATATTAATCCAACATGAATGATAGCATGTGGATTTTAGGAATAAGCACCATCGTTAAGTGTTATGGGCATTCCCCCCTATGCCATGGTCAAATTATCTCATGTAGTGCAAGTGTATTGGTAAAGGTGGGGGGACCACTAATACATCCTTTTTAGCAAAAAGGTTAGAAAAGTAAACCCTAGAAGTTTACAAGAAGTTAGCCACTCCTATCCACTTGAGGGTCATCTGCAATGACTATGAAATCAAAAAAGGTTATACATTTTACTGATAAAAATATTAGGCCTTCAAAAGAAAAATTAGCCCTCTCCCTTAGGTCAATTTTGTGGGTCATTAAAGTTGGTATCAGATCCTAGGTCGTAGGACTCAATGCTTCCATGAAAAGAAACTAGGTTGAACCTTGAATTAATATGCCACTTTTAAAGAATGATTACTCTTTTAGGGACCAAAGTTTATTTGGGATAAGGTGGGTATTGCACGCCATCTTGACCGATTAGACCAAGTGAGTAAAAATCCTAGAAGGTACAACTTCTTTGGGAATCATAACCTAACCTAGACCTTTTGTGGCTAGGAAGAAATGATACCTATTTGAGAGGGTAATCTTCTAAGAAGCTAGGTAGGGCTACGTAGTATGAAGTTGTAGCTCAACCGCAAAAGGAATCTAGAAGATCAAAGGACTTCAATGAAAATATGGAAAAGTTTACATCCATAGTTAAGTTGCTACAAGAGCAGATGGAGCAACAATAGAAAATGTTGGAAATACTTGATAATAAAGAATCCAATAATAGGTATTCAAATGATAGACAAAAATAAAATCTTGTTCGAGAAGTCTAAGAGGGTAAGGCTCGAATTAAGGTTGAGCTTGATAAGGACTCAAAGAATATTAAGGTACCTAAATTTAGTAGAAAGAAGGGGGTGAAGCAATGAATATTTTCTTGTAATGGTGGAATACATTTAAGTATGGGTCTAGGAAAACCTATTCAATGAGTTAATGATTATCTGATGCCAAGACTTCCTCATCCAATGAATTGACTATTGACACTTATATAATCCTAGGGATAGATTGACTAAAATATCATGGAGCCCTTATCAATTTTCAAGAAATATGGATGACTATATTCATAAATATAAACAAATATTAAGGATTCAAAATAAACACAGGTCTTTTCGATCACATTTATTGTCCACTATGCAAATTAGGAAAGCAATTAAAATATGTGGAATGGTGTATGTGGTTAAAATTATTTAAGAAATACTCCATTTTGCATGAATTTAGAGATGTGTTCTTGGAATATCTTCTAGGCCTCCCAAATCAACGTGAATTTGATTTCACTATTGAATTAATGCCTGAAACTAAACCTATTGTTAGGACACCCTATATAATTATCCCTATTGAGTTACAAGATGCAACTCCAAGATTTGTTAGAGAAAGGTTTAAATAAACCTAGCGTGTCACCTTGGGGTTCTCTGGTGCTATTTATAAAAAGAAATATGGATCCTTAAGATTGTATATTGACTAAAATATGCTAAATAAGGTAGCCATTAAAAATAGGTATTTCTTACCAAGAATTGGTGATCTTTTTGATCAGTTAAGGCATGCCACGATTTTCTCAAAAATTGACTTGAGATCAGGATACCATCAGTTGAGAATTCATCAACAAGAAAGCTTTCAGGACAAGATATGGACACTAAGTTTAATGGTTCTACTGATGCACTAGTGGCCTTTATCAACCTAATAAATAGTGTGTTCAGAGAGTACCTAGATCATTTTTTAAATATTTTTGGACGATATCCTAATATATTCTTGCAATAGAGAAGAACATGAACTACCTTTGAGATTGGTTTTGGAGGTGTTTGAGAAGAGTCAAATTTATAGAAATTTTTTAAAATGTGAATTCTATGCTTCACAAGTATAATATTCAGGGCATATTATTTTTGCAGATGTGATTGTTGTTGATCCAAATAAAATCAAAGCCATACTAAATTGGCTTGCACTTACTAATGTGTTCAAAGTTTGAAGTTTCATGGGAATGGTTGGTTATTATTTGAGATTTGTAAAATATTTCTCAAGAATTGCATACCCTATTACCAACCTTAAATAAAAGGAAAAGAGTTCAAATGGATGAAGAAGTGTGAGGCTACCTTCAAAATTTTGAAATATAAGCTAACTACAACACCATTCGTTAAAATACCTAACCCATCAGGAAATTTTACAATATGCATAGATGCTTTTTTGAAAATATTAGGAGAATTATTATCCTAGAATGAAGTTACAATAGCCTATGAATCTAGAAAACTTAAGAAGCATGAGTTGAACTATGTTATACGTGACCTGTAATTAGTAGAAGTTGTCCATACTCTTAAGGTATGCAGGCACTATTTATTGGAAAAACCTTTCAAACTAAGGATATATAACTAGATTTTAACATATATTTTCACCCAACCAAATCCTTAATGTAAGGCAAAGGAGGTGGATGAAATTCCTAACCAAGTACGACTTTTGTTTATAATATATCAAAGGAAAATAAAAACAAGGTTGTTGACATCTTAAGTAGTAGGAGGCATATAAAATCATTAACCCAAAGTCATAAAGTCAGGAAATGTAGTTACAGGACTAGTATTACATTAAAAATAAGCCAAAATTGAGGTAAAACCTAAAGAGAATGGGAATTTTAACATAAAATATGGGTTGTTATGCTTCAAATATAGGGTTTTTATACCAATACTAGAGATTTAAGGAGGATAATTATGTGGGAGGCACATTTTTCTCCATATTTTTCTCATTTGAGAGGTGTAAAGATGAGAGAAAACGTGAAAAAGACCTTTATTGGCTAGGAATGAAATGGGATATCAATGATTTTATTGCTATATGTTTGTAATGTAAGAAATGAAAGCTAGAACATTAGCATCTAGTAAAAAAATTAAACCCACATGACATACCTACTCAGTAGTGGTAGGTCATATTTATGGATTTTATTATGGGTTTATCTAAGACAAGGTACCAACATGATGCAATCCTTGTGGTGGTGGACAAATTAACAAAGTTTGCACATTTCATTCTGAAAAAAATAAAGGTTGATACACTGGTTGTGGCAAATAATTTTGCCAAAGAGATAATCTGGTTACATGGTTTTTCATTTGGTAATCATATCGGATAGAGATTTTTTATTTATATCGGAATTCTAGCAAGCTCTTCATCGTGCTTTGGTTACTAAGTAGAATATCAGTTCTACTTACCATCTAAAATCATATGGAAAAACAAAGAGGGTTAATCAAGTCCTCAAAAACATACTTCATATATATATATATATATATATATATATATATATATATATATATATATATATATATATTGCATGGATCAAAAGTCTAAGTGGAAATACTATTTACATTTAGTAGAATTTACATATAATAATGGACACCATGCATCCTTGGGAATGGCTTTGTTTTAAGCCTTGTATGGAAGAAAATGTATAACACCTCTATCTTGGGATAATTCAAAATATCAGGTAGTGATCGGATTGGATACTATCAAGAATATGGAGGAGCAACTTAGGATAATCTAGCAAAGTTACAAGGAAGTAGTTGATCATCAAAAGAAATATGCTAATATAGAAATATCACCAAGAGAATTCTCTATGGGATACAATATCTTCTTAAGTGTGAGACCCAAGAAAAGTACCATCAAGTTGACCAAATTAGATCCTCATTTTATTAGGTCTTTTGAAATCATTGATAAGATTATTCTAGTATCCTATAGGCCCGTCTTACTTCCCAACTTGTCAAAAATCCATGATACTTCCCACATATCCCTACTAAGAAAATATTTTGTTGATCCTTCTCATGTTTGGAATGTGTTTATTTTGCAGATCGTAGATCCATCGGCCAATGAATATACAATATTTTAGAGTTTCATACTGATATATTAGTTCAAGGTCTAGTAGGACCATTATTTTGAAAATTGTGCTACCTAGGAAGGTGTTAATGGAATAAGAAAATAATTTTGTATTTTTGTTTGAATAAAAATATCTTGTTTTAAAAAGAATTATATTTATTCTTAGGGGGGAGTATGTAATGGCCCCTCTTGGTGAGACTACCTCTGTTGTTTAATTCATGCATGGATGTGTTCTATTAATATAGGTTGATAAGTTATACTTTGCTTTCTAAATTTAGATTATATTATTTTTAGAATATGGTATTGCGATAGATTTTGTAGTTGCAAGATCAGGTACTCTCACGGGTGGATTGGTAGAGGACAACCTACTAAAGTTGAGAGTAAAGGGAAATGATGGATGAATTATCATCGACAACTCAAGGGTAAAATAAAATCCTTCATATAGATGCATTGCATATGTGTGTGTGTGTGTGTGTGTGTGTGTGTGTGTGTGTGTGTGTGTGTGTGTGTGTGTGTGTGTGTGTGTGCGTGTTTGATTTAATGCACCATTAGGCAAGGAGATTGCTATAAAGCAAAATATTCATCCTTAGAAGGTGGGTGATAATGTTGCAATTATCTCAAAGCCTCTTGCTTAAGGAAAAGCATTATTGTGCATATTTATGTTTTGCACCTTGTGTTGCTACATATTAATTAGAGCATGGAATTAGTTTAATGGTTATCAATAAAATATTAATAATAAGATCGTATTATTAATACTTAAAATTTTAAATATCAATGTTAATGGATTTTTTTTAATAAGTTATGTGGCTTCTATTGGAAGCCACTACCATTACAAAAATAATACATTACATTGCTCTCATTACATTTCTAACAAGTTAGTTAAATCACATCCAATTTTACCTTTCTATCGAAGATATTCTTTATTTACCTTTCTATCAAAGATATTCTCCATCTTCCTCAAAACTGCTAAGTTTCCATAATCAACTCTTTTTATATCAAATGCCTTTTGAAATTTAAATTTTATCAAGATGAAATTCAACACCGCAAATGGCTAAAATATTTGTTGCCCAACTTTTATATCTATAAATATCTTGTCTATAAATACTTTTTTTTAGGGTTCTTATTCATTCCCCTAATATTCCAAGATATTTTTATTGTTATTTTTTGTTTTTATTTATAGGTTCAACACTACTTATTGTTAACACTTATTATATTTGATTTTGTTTCCTCATATCAATATCCCTCTAGGTTTCTTTTTCTCTTTGTTTTTGCTTCTTGGGTCTTCCTCTCTTTTTTTCATTCCCAACAATACTTTCATCTTTATAAATCTCTTTAATCTTCTCACACTGCTCATAGGAAGATTTACCATCTTTAGGTTTGCCTTATTCTGAAGGATCTGAAGTGCAAGGAACAACCTCACAAGCATAATCTTCTTTATGTCACCTTGGAAACCATATTATGTAGCAATTACCTTCTTATTCTGCCCTAAAAATCCTAAATTATTATGGGTTTCCTCCATCCTTATTTCTTTATTATGTTGCTCTTGAAACCTTAAAGTGCAAGGGATGACATCTTCACCACTTTCACTTTATTACCTAGAGAGGATTCTACACTACTTGAGAAAAAAGAAGATGATTTACATAGAATAAAATTGACCTTTTTTGTTGTCTTTGTTTTAGGATTTATCTCCACATCTTTTGCACCTTTAATTCCTTCTAAGTTTGCAAAATGATATTGTATATCAGTTTTCTTTACCGCATATTTTGGAGTGGAATATCCTTGATCTAATCTAGATTCTATTACTATATGAGTTATTTGCTTCGTCTTGAATTTTATCTTATGGCTAGAATTTTTGTCTCTTTTTTTATAGTTTTCACTTTTCAAATTCTTGTCATGTGTTCAATCTCATAACAATTGTGGCAATAAAATGTGATATTGTCATAATCTACTATTAATTGGATTATTGGGAGGATCTTTGTGAAGAGGACTAGAGGTGGATTTCCCTAGATAATTTTCACCTAGACGTAAAAGAGTTAATATAAAAGGAAGAGATGTAAACAAGTTGTTTATGATTTGACCAAAATTTAATCCTATGGCCTGTACTTTTTCACAAGTTGAATAAGTAAATTCCCAAGAGTAATACCTACCATTGAAATATATGGGATCATGTAGAAATGTGTCAAGACTTATTTTTTATCTAGTTGATTTGTGGCCTACATAAGTACAAAATCCTAGTGATAGATTTGCCAATAGAAAGTTTTATCATTGGTTTTCATTTGCAAAATGGAAGATGTAGTGGTAGTTTTCTTAGATGTTTCTCAATGGACAACAAGTCAATGAGTTACCCCATATAGACACATGGAAACTACAACAAAGACCTAGGTAGATATTTTGAGCATAATGATCAACGATAAGCGGGAATATTGGAAATATTTTGAGGGTATAAAGTTTCCAATGATTAACTAGTCAAGGGAAGTCCCTACGAATAATAGAACTCAAGGAATATTATTAAGGGTTGGTAGTTGGTGTGGTCCAATGGTGGGTTGAATCAAGGGGTAGATAAATGGTCTTTGGATGAGGATTGCAACCCTTTTGACCTTTGGATAAGGTCCAATAGTCATCTCGAATATGTATTCAAAGTTAGAATGGTAGTCTAGAATTAGTTGAAAATATTTGAAAACTAATTAAAATAACCTAAAATTTTGTAGCCCTATAAGAAGAGGTTTTGAGCAATAGAACTAGTGCTACTAATTGAAAAGTGTAAAATGGTCTAAGCCCTTTCAAAAACCTATTTTTTACCTTAATTAAAAAAAAATAAATCATATAAAGTTAATAATTGTTGTACAAACTTGAAATATGGGATAATTTTCAAACTATTATGTCATATTGCTAAGTTGATGCAGCAATTTTGTCATGCTACTAAACTAGTGATATGTTTTTGGTTGTAATTTTTAGTATACAAGAAATTTTTCATGTTTTATTATCTTGAGAATATTATGAGTTTAATATTGTAGTGTTATTTTTGTGTCTAATTTTCACAAATTTATTATAGAATATGTAATCTTTCCAACTAATGAAAGAGTGTCTATGTATGATTTGTATGATGGAAACAACATTCATTTTTATCTTATCATGACCAAGTATAGATAAACTTTTAAACTTTATCTCTCTTCATGCTAATCTATTATCATTTTTTTATGTTTGATCTATGAATTTTATCAATTATAAAATTTTAAATGTTGCCATGATATTAATCAACAAAATGAATGATTGGTTCATTATTGTTCATGATAATTTTGAAAATATATGGCTAGTTATATGTGTATTTACATGGTTGGATTACAATTTTGTTACACCATGATTGAATGACTAATGATGTAACACAATTATTGGTATTCGTTTAAGGTTAAATATGATGTTTGTATGTGTTACATGGATGGTATCCCTAAGTAGTGAACAAATTTTTTTCTTGCTTCATGTTCATTGATCGAACTAGCCATTTTTTTGACATATAAGATGCAATTTTCTTAAGACTTGGGTGGGCCTAATGGTAAGACTTTGGAACTCCAAATAAGAGGTTTAAGGTTCAAATCCAATGGGGTAGAGTTGTACACCATACTTCAATAACTAGAGTTTGGCTAGATAAACATATATTAGGTAAATAACATCCTCTATGAAGGTCATCTCGTATGACCTATGGTATTGTGGACATTAAAAACTATTTTACCTTTTTAGCATTCATTATTATACTTGTCATTTATGATATAATCTCACCTCTAAGAAGTTATATGCTTGTAAGGATGATAGGAGGACATCTTCTATGGGTA
Source organism: Wollemia nobilis (assembly GCA_028583015.1). Taxonomy (NCBI): domain Eukaryota; kingdom Viridiplantae; phylum Streptophyta; class Pinopsida; order Araucariales; family Araucariaceae; genus Wollemia; species Wollemia nobilis. The sequence continues at coordinate 256,633 of JAQPPZ010001446.1, forward strand.
AAAATAATCCATTAATTCTAAATCATTCCCAAACTATGCATTAGCACATTTGTACCATCTTGTAGGTACTAAAAGAAAGAAGATAACAATTTTATAAGTGAAACATCTAATAACACTTCCATAAAAGCTAATAGGAAGTGATTTCCTTCAACCAAAGGAGGACATTCAAACTCCATTAGAGTGAGTTTTTGAGAGGTACAAGTAGGTACTCTCCCTTAAGTAAACTCAAGTTAATAAGAAGTAAAAGAGGTTAACTTTGCTTTGATGAAAATAAAGATCACTAGCTCAACTAGAATTGATAATGAAGAGTCTTTAGATGAATATGGTACAATATAGAGACTAGAATGATAGTGTGAATTTCTAGCATGTAGGTCTTAAAGAAAATTGATGTTTGAATTAATGGTTGATGTCCATTATTACCATTGCTTATATTATACTCCTTGCTAGTTCTTTTTTTATGTGTGTGATGACTGGACTTGGCCTGGTGGCAAGTCAATGATGAGAATGAAATGATATATTTTAAAATTTTACTTTTTCAACTTGAGGAAGGGTATTATGACACTAAGTTAGGGTTAAAGACAAATTTCTTCAAAACTCATCAATTCTATTAATTCATCAACTTTCTATATGCATAAAATGGTCATAAAAATAGAAAATAGAATGCATCGAATCAAATTTGACAAGTTGTCATTCTTAATACATTGATTTATTTATGTCAAGTTTGTATGTCTATTTTTTGGATAATATAATTCACATGTTTGATGCAACAAAAGAATCATTATTTTGTAGCTACGATGTAAGAAATACATAGGGTTAAATAGGATTTTCTTTTTGCAGTATTAGAAAAGTTTGGATTTGGAAATAAATAGATCAGATGGATTAAAGCTTGTGTTTATACAATTTCATATTCAATATTGGTTAATGGGTTAGTAACAAAATAATTATAATCCAAGAGAGCCCTCAGACCGGGAGGTCCTCTATCATCATATTTTTTCATTATTATGGTAGAGATTTTGGATAGAAAATTGATGGCTTACAAATATGGGCTTATAAGTGGACTTAAGGCTAGTAATAACATTGACAACATAACCCATCAATAATTTGTAAATCATACAACCCTTTTTGGGAGGGCAAGGATAAATGAGGCCAAATATTTGAATAACTTATTAAAATAATATGAGAGAGCATCAGGGCAAAAATTTAATCGAATAAAATCCAAAATTTACTTCCTAAACACCCCAACTAAAATTAAAGTAGGAATATGTAGGTTACTTCAAATGGAGGAGACAACTTTACCAACAACTTATCTAGGTATACCCTTATTTAAAGGGAGAATGAGGATAGAATTATGGAATCTAGTTATAAATAAATATGTATGCCCCGACTTCAATTCAATGGGGAGCTCTACTATGGGAGTACTTAGGCAATTTGAGTGAAATCTTCCATAATATCCCCTGGATTCTAGCTGGGGATTTTAACACTCCTCTTTACCCTTCAGACAAAATGGGTGGAAATGGACCACCTATCAGGAGCATGGATGAGTTCAATGACTTTGTGAACTTCAACATGTTGATGGATGTAAAACTTAGAGTAGCAAATTATACCTAGAGTAATCAACGGATAGGGTGTTGTCTCATTCAAGAAAGGCTTGACAAATTTTTTCTATCAAAAGAGGCTACAACTTTGTTTGGTGATTCTACCCTACAAGCCCTTCCTAAAATTGCCTCTAATCATAATCCCATTTTTTTGGAGATCCCTAACTCTCTGTCCTTCAAGAAACCTTTCATATTTCAATCTATGTGGATCAAGCATTCCAGTTTTAGAGATAACTTAATTCAGTGGTGGCAACATCCTGTCAGGAGTAGTGCAACTTTTAAACTTGCTGGCAAATTAAAGTTTGTTAAGGAAAATATTCAAACTTGGAACAAAGAGGTATTTGGAAACCTCTTTGAAAATAAAAAATAGGTTGTTGAAATTTTGAAGATAATTGATCAGAGGATTCAACATGGTGATGCTGATGAAACTACTAGGTAGGAGGAACAGATAAAACTAGCAAAGTTTCATAACATTTTGGCCTGTGAGGAAATATATTGGAGGCAAAAATCAAGGGCTCTTTGGTTGAAATATGGAGATTCAAATTCTAAGTTTTTTTATGTTATCACGCTTAGAAACAGAAGCAATAACAAGATAAAAAAATTTAAAAAAGTAGATGGTTCTATTACTCAGGACTTAACAAAAATCAGAAAGGAGGCAGTAACTTATTTCAATTCTATCCTTGGTCAAGAATCGCAGTACAATGAGGAGGCCAAAGATATTCTCTTGCAATCCATTCCTAGCATAATAAATGAAGATATAAACCTTAAGCTTCTAGCTCCCTTTTATTATGAGGAAATTAAGGAAGCCTTGTTTAGCATGGAGCCAGACAAAGCCCCGGGACCCGATGGCTTTCCCCCTCGTTTTTATCAAGCTTTTTGGGACATCATAAGTGAGGATGTAATTTTTGCTATTAGAGAATTCCAAGCAAGCAATCATATCCCAAAATATCTCAACTCTACTTTTATTTCTCTAATTCCTAAGAAGCAAACCCCTGAATCTATGGCTGACTTCAGGCCAATCAGTATGTACAATGTTTCTTACAAGATCCTAACTAAAGCCATTGCAAATAGAATGAGAGATGTTCTGCACCGCATCATAGATCTATGCCAGGGAAGCTCCGTCCAAGGTATGTCAATCTTGGATGGAGTTATCACAGTTCATGAAGCTCTGCACTCTGCTCATAAGACTAACAGGTATGTTTTTGCCCTCAAGCTTGATATGAACAAAGCATTTGATAGGCTAAATTAGGACTTTTTTATTATTGTCCTCCTTAAATTTGGATTTCAGCACCAATGGTTTAATTTGATCAAATAATGCATTTCTAAAGTATGGTTCTCGATTCTGGTTAATGGAACAACTGCTAGTTACTTTCAAAGTCACAGAGGAATTCGGCAAGGGGACCCTATCAAATCCATGTTATTCATTATTGTGGTAGAAGCTTTAGGCAGAACCATAAAAAATGCTTGCAGTTCAAGGCTAATATCAGGAATCAAGGCAACATCTCTCACTAGGGCTATTTCTCACCAACAATTCATCGATGATACTCTTCTATTGACTAAGACATCGATGGTTGAGGCCAAAAGAATTAAATACATCCTGCAAATCTATGAGGACGCTGCTAGTTAGAAAGTTAATTTCAGTAAAAGCAAGTTATATTTCTTGAACACCCCTATTCAGAGGCAAGGAAGAATTACAAAAATTTTAGGGTGTGATATAGCAAACCTCCCCACTTCGTATCTTGGTCTCCCTCTTTTCATTGGTTCTCTGAGAGAGTCAATGTGGGACAGGGTTATTGAAAGAATTCAAAAAAAAACTTGTTGGATGGAAATGTCATCTTCTATATCAAGCAGGAAAGCTAACCCTCACTAAGGCCTCTCTTCAGAGAATTCCAGTCTATTTCCTCTCTATTTTCAAAGCCCCTGTGAATATTTTCCAAAAAATTGTGAAACTCTAAAAAGAATTTTTATGGATTGGATCAGACGAGAAAAAAAAGATACACCTTGTAGTATGGACCAAAGTGTGCAGATCCAAGGAAAATGGGGGCTTAGGTCTGAGGAGAATTGCTCATATGAATTTAGCTTTACTAGCTAAGCAGACATGGTACCTCATTTTCAATTAGAGGTTCTGCTTTTTGGAAGGAAATTCTCAAATGAACGAACAACTATCATCAAATGAAAGTATCTTCAAAATATGGAATTTCTAAGTGACTCAGTTCCAATCAGAGGTTCTACTTTTTGGAAAGCAATTCTCAATTGTAAGGAAATCATAAAAAAAGTTTTAAGATGGGTTTTAGGCAATGGTGAGAGGATAAATTGCTGGAATGACAAGCGGGCTAAGGATGAACCATTGACGCAATATCCTACCTTAGCCCGAATCAGAGATATCACAGAAGAACTCATTGGCAGAAAAAGTCTCTGATTATATGGTTGATGATAGAGGCATAATGAAGTGGAAACAAATAAGGATTCAAGGATTTCAAGCAGAATCAAATGATCTTTGTAACATTTTCGAGCAACAGTTTATCCCCATGAGACCCAAGGAATATCAAGTGACCTGGGCTCCTACGAAAAATGGGCAATTCACTATTAAATTAGCTTACAAGCTTATGCTTGATGACGAGGATTTTATCTTCCAAAAGGACTTAGTTTGGATAAAAAATTTAATTCCAAAAATTGCAATCTTTTCATGGCTGGTTATCCAAGGAAGAATTCTAACCATCGATAATATGATGTGTAAAGGTATTTGTATCACTAATTGTTGTTATCTGTGTAAGGCTAATTGGGAGACCATTTATCACATTTTCTTTGAGTGCCCTTTTTCCTTGACTGTCCTAAGTGGGGTTTTTTAGGCCTTTAATATTTCTTGGGTTAAACCAGCCATCGTACTTGATTTCATCGTCTAGTGGCCTTGCTCCTTTTCAATCCAAAGACTTAGATACATGTGGAAAATTTGTCTCAATCACTATCTTTGGTAGGTGTGGTTAGAAAGGAACCATAGAGTCTTTAATGAGTCTATCCATGATCATAAAACTATCATTGCTAGGATCCTATCCTTTGCCAACGATAATGTGAACCTTATCCCTTTTGATAGTCGTAAACCTCATATGTAGGAGACCATGATTGCTCAATATTTAAGCTTAACCTTGTTAGATGAGTCTATGCCTAGGGTAGTCAACCCCAGAGCCAATGTTAAGTGGTCCCCACCTCCTACGGGTTGGTTTAAGCTTAATTTTGATGGAGAGGCTAAGGACAATCTTGGTAGAGTAGACACTGGCGATATTGTATGAGATCATAATGGGAATATGATGCTTGCATTTTTTGAATATTTGAGAACAAGGATGAACAATGAAGCTGAAGCTAGAGCTATGTGGAGAGGCCTTCAAATGACTCAAGACTTAGAAGGTAATTTGATTGTAGAAGGAGACTCTATGCATGTTATAAATCTCCTCAATAATTGGAAAACACCTCCTTGGAGGATTAAAACAATTTTTGAAGAGGCTAGGATCCTTTTCCAGGGAAGACAGACAAAAAAGCCCAACATGTCTTACAAGAAGCTAACAAAATTGTTGATAAGTTGGTCAATTTGGGTGTCGATGGTGATGGACTTTTCAAATGGGAACATGGTGTCCCGAGTGAAGTAGAGGAGCTTATTCAATAATAATGCCAAGAATGATAGTCAAATTTACCAATAGGGAAGGCACTATAAGTTCAAAGGCTAGGAGTATTCTCGTCTCTTTTTTGAAATGGACTCATAATAAAAATTATTCGAGTTGTTAGTCTTCGTGGATGCTGCTTGGAAATGCCACATAGACTAATGGGGATAGTCACATGTCAGATAACATGGCTCCTAGTCATCTTAGTAATTTGAGGTTGGTTTATAATCACAGGGTAGGAAAGAAACGACAATATAATACTTCAAACTAAATCCACGTGGACCACCAGATAGCCACTACCATAAATCTAGCCAGCAGGTTCACTTCTCCAAGGTTGATTGGCCAAGACGGGATGTGGTCCCAAAGCATTTCATATACGAAAGAAAGCAATTACCAAAGAATTATTAAGAGTAACTATCAATACAGAGCTTGTGGGATTTTTTTTCAGTACTCTGCTATGTGTGTCTGCAGCTTTTTGTTTCTCCATTGTTTCAAGGAAGGGATCCATGTCTGTTTCTTTTTTTGTAATTATGATGTAGGTGTGTTTTCTCGGGGTATACCCAAAATTTTGTATGGGAATTTTCTTTTTGATAACAGGCTATGTGCCTTACCGGATGTAATGGCTTTGGCGACATGTAGATTTTACATATATAGGATCCTTAATAAGGACATGTTCATCAACAGCCCTGGGCTGATTTTTGTAAAAGGTTTTGGGTCAACCTGTAAAACCCGGTATTAATGCTATAGTTTCTTATCTACCAAAAAAAAATTATTGAAAGGTATATGGTTATCATTAGCAATAAGGGTACAACTAATTAAATCAACCTTACAGGCCATTCAAACATATTATATGTCCTTATATACTATGCCAAAATTGATAGAAATAAGTTTATTCTTTGTTATGCAATCATTTTTGTGGTCAGGATTACAAGATAAAAGGAAACTTTGTGAAATGGAGAAAGGTGTGGGATGATAAAGCTAGGGGAGGTCTCGATCTAATACTTCTTACAAATGCAAACTTATCTCTTAGGGAAAAATTAATTTAGAGATTGTACAAAGAGAGTCAAATATAATGGGCAAGGATTCTTCTAAGTAGGTCAAGCCCAATGACCCAAGGTTAATATTTACTACATTATCTCAACCAAATGGTTCTACACTATGGAATGGTTTTAAAAAATCAATTGATCTAGTTATTAAAGATTTAATATGGGTGGTGGGAACTAGAGAAAAAAATTTCTATTTGGATGTATACTTGGTGTGATAAAAAACCACTTAATCTAGATCTAATTTTGAAACCATTGATGAGATTACTTCAAGATAAATATGGTGATAGGGTTTCAATCATTTTGTACAAGGATCAGGAAGGAAGATGCAAATAGAAAGAAGATTTTTTTACAAGTAAACAATACATTGATTCTAGGAGGTAATTGAGTAGAAAGATAATAACAATGATTATTTTGAGGAAATCCAAGGATAAATTGATACGAGAGTTGAATAGCTCGAGATAATACACAACAAGAAGTGGATATAATATAAAGCACCATCAAAATAGAAATATGAAAAGAATATGAAGAGATATTTGGGATAGCTCAAGCATTCCTAAAGTCAAAATTTTTGTTTGGCTAGTAGGTCATAGAAGAATTTTATCCTCGGATAACCTTATGAAAAGGGGTTTTCATGGCCCCTCAAAATGTGTTCTTTGTAAAATGGAGGAGGAGAGTATAGACCATCTCTTGGGACACTACTTAATAGTTTGGAAACTATGGCAATGGATTCTTAATATGTTTGGTAAATGCATGGTAATGAATGATATAATTGAAGAATGGTTAAAGCAATGGCAAAAGGACTTTTAAAAGTGATGCTTTATAGACAATATGGAATATATCAAAAGATACAATACTTTGGATTGTATGGCTAGAAAGGAATAGAAGAATATTTAAAGGAAAGGAAAGTAGTTTAGAGGTAATCAAAAGGAATATTTTTTTAGCCATAGAGGAGTCTAAACCATCCCTATCAACTCACCCAATTCCTAATCTAGAAGCAAAGATTTGATATATGAATTCAAATAATTAAATATAACTATGATGTTGGGGATAGGAGAAACAAAAATAAGGCAAAGAACATAAAGTGGAAAAGACTATGTGTGGAACTGGTCAAATTAAATTTTGATGGAGCATATAAAAGAAATCCAAGAACTGTAGGAGGAGGGAAAATTAGAAATAATAGAGGAAATATTTTCTCATTACACTTTCAATAGTGGATTTAAGATAAATAATTAAGTTGAAGCTTGACAGCTTTAGAAGTGTTGAAAATATGCAAACAATGAAATGGAACAAAGTATGGATGGAAGGTGATTCATTCATAGTAATAAACACAATATGGAGGAAAGCAAAGGCTCCATGGAACATACAAGATACAATTATGGAAATTTAAGACCTTGTTATAAAGTTTGAATAAATTAGGTTTACACATTCATTAAGGGAAGGTAACAAATGTGCAAATAGGCTAGCCAATAGAGGTGTTTTAATTGAGAATTGTGAAGTTAAATTATTTTTTCTTGGTTAGAGGAAGTAGTAAGTCTAGCTAAAGTTGACAAGAAAATGTTAACTACCTGAATCAAATAATGATTAATATTTGCTTTAATATTTTCCATTTGTAATGTCTACTTTATTTTATAAAATTAATGTGCTTTCGTATAAACTATTTATTACAATTTTTGGGATTGTACTTGTGCTTCAGTAAGGAAACTAGAAATCCAAATTTGGTAAGTGGGCTATAATAGTGCAATGTTTTAAAAATATTACTTTACTAAGATGCAATGCATAGATAGTAGAGGTGATTTTTTTGTGTTGTGAATGTTGTTGTAGGAAAATGTCAAGGATGCTGAATTCTAGCATTTTTTTATATCATGGGAATCGATAACATCCTTTCATCTTTAACAACTAGGCACAGGGGTCAGACATTCTCCTTGAGGTTTTTACCTCCAAACATAGGTCAAATAATTGAAGTTGCCTCTATAACCCCTACCTCTCCTTGATAATTATGACTCGAAGTGAGGGAGACCCCTGGTGGCTTAGGTTTGGTACCATCGTCGTCAAGCTGGCATGCTCTCAGTGGACTCAAGTCAGACTACTACCTTTGCCTATATTGGGCATGCCCGAAATATTTGAACCTAGGTATCATATTGGTAAGTACCCAAAGTCTTACCAATCCACCTATCCCTTAGGGATTTATTCTTGTATATTTGTATTCATAGAAAATTGAAAAAGTTCCAAAAACTGAAAATCAAGAATTTAGACATTTTATGTAAAATGATATATCAACTCAATTGAGATGAGATTTAAATTTGTACATAAAATATTATGCTCTAAAGAAGAGAGCTGTGATTTTTCAAGGGTAGGGGACACAAGTACAATCACTTGTTCTCCAACAAAAAATATTAAGAGATAGATATAAATAAGTGAATAATTAATATTGAAAAAAACCTTCATCTAGATCCCAAGCATAGTAAGAGGCATTCATTGAATTTAAGAAGACTATTTAATTGCTAAGATAATGGGGTTATTTATGCAAATATTTGAACATATTATACAATTGTACTAGATAGCTACAATATGCATCAAATGATCATGAAATTTTGAAAATTAAATGCTTTGAATTAGACTGGTAAGTTGTCTTATTACATGTTGACTATATATTTCCAAAATCAAACACACAAACTTGAGGCTACTATGTCTATTTGCATCATAACTTAATAATTAATATTCAAATAATATTTTTTATCTTTTAATAGTTATATTAAAAATAAAATATGTCATTGTTATAAAATAATAATTGTAAACCTTTAATATGGGATTAATATGGGTCCCACTTGTAACACATCATGAGTGAGTTATTAGAGTAAAGTTATTCTAACAATTATGCATATTTTTTAGCAAGATCTGAACTTGGATCTCTAGTTTCATACTAGAAGCCCATGATTGAGCTCAAGTCATTTGATATTAAAAAATAATTAAATTATTCTTTTAATCGGTTATATGGAATTGAGACAACCCCACCTATGTTACATTATGACCACAATGGTATTACAACAACTTGGTAATTATGCTTGTATCACTTGAAAAGATTCAAACTTGGTTCTCCTCTATGAGAGTCAGGGAATTTAACCAACTAAAATCATGCCCTTTGATTCAAAATGATAAGATTCACCCATGAGAATTGAGCCTTGGTATAGAGTGTTAAACTCCTCACTTTTAACCATTTTCTTTAAACCCCATGGACTAAAATATAATTGTTTTGGTATAGAGTGTTAAACTCCTCACTTTTCATCAATTGATTTAAATCCCATGGACTAAAATATGATTATTTACCTATGGGATTGGACCCTTGGCTTATGGCATGTAACTCTTCACTCTCTATCACCTACTTTAAATCCCATAGACAAAATGTTAATGTTCACCCATGGGATTAGCACCTTGGTCTACTATGTGAAACTTATAATTTACCACCAGTAGCCCTAAAGACTTAGAAATAAAATATTTAAATGATTATATTTGTTCTTATTTATCACTTATATAGTGATAATAATTTCTCACATTCATAGTTTTAAATTTTGATTGACTTTTTATTCTAAAATTTCTTTTAAAAATAGAAAACTGAAATTCCACGAAGTGTATTATTAAATTTTAATATTTGATCTTTACAGTGAAGGATTAGGGATTTTTTTTCTTCTGAAAAATGTCTCATATTTTAGGAGTCGTATCTTCGCGCAAGGTTTTCTGATTCAGTTGATACTTAGACCACTTTGTGTGGAATGTGAAGAGCTTTAAAATGAGTGGTCATATGAAGGGCAGGGGCAATTTTTCAATATTGAGGGAGATACAAGCCTATGAAGTCAGCCATCTAAAACCAGGGCAATGAGGATTTTTCAAGTTGCAAAAAATATAACTATGAATATTTGTTAGTTAGGGTTTGGATGATGGGAGGAGCAATGGATGGCTAGGGCTTCTATGAGGTAAGACATTTTTTCTGGGCATAAAATTTTTAAGCTAAGTTTTTTTTCCCTTCTTTATATTAGAAATTTTGCTTGCAAATTATTATAATTTTTTTATCAAATTTACATTCATTATAGGTTATTCTGGTAAATTTCAATAGATTTTGAGTTTTAGTTTTATTCCCATGGACTGATTTATAGCTAAATATTTAGAATCATCTGTAGTAGCAGATATTAGTAAGAAAACCATAGAGGATCGATCCTTTCTACTCAAATATTAGGTGATTTTTAGTAAATTTAATGGGTATTGGCCAAGGGCTTCAACATTGAGAAAATTGATTCATAGGAGTTGGAAGTCTCCAAAAGTGATTCTTTCCAAAGGTTTATTTCTAGCCATATTTTATTCTAGGGAAGAAAGAGATAGAATCCTAAAATGGGTCCTTGGTTTATGGGAAGAGCAAGACTCTTCCTTACCCACTGGTATGAAGGCTTTTGACCTAAAAATATAAATCTATCCCTAGTACCAGTTTGGGTTAGGATGTATGGTTTTCCCATTGATTTTTAGGAAATGGATACTTTTAAGGCAATAGGAAACACTTTGTGAGAATTCCTTGAGATTTTAAAAATTACAAAAGATGGATTCTTGGCTATTTATGCTCGGATATTGGTCATGATTGATATAAGTAAACCTTTACCAAAATCAATTATTATTAAGTGTAGGAATAAGATGTGGAGCCAAACCATAGATTATGAAAACACATATTTCAGATGTAGAAGATGTAATGAGGTGGGGTATATTAATAGATCATTCCCTAAGAAGAGTCCAACCTAATCATATGTAGAAAATTGCAACAAAAACTTACAAATGGATATGGATGAGGATAGTTTTCAACTTCCAAAAAATAGAAATAGACAAATGAAAGCAAATAAATAGTGGATATCAATAAGGAAGGATACTAAAATAAATACCAACTCTTTTGAGGCTTTAGCCTATGAAGAAAAAGTAGATCAAATCTTAGAGGACATAGTACAATAGGTTTAGCATATTAACAAGGAATCGTCTATTCAATATGATCTTGATTTAGGGATGAACATTCTTGATGAACCTAAGGAATGTGTCAAATCATATTTTGAAGACTCTCTTGAAGTACCATGCACCATTTAGGAGAAAAAATTTGGTAAATAAAATGCAGTGTTATATGTTAATACATCTACCATTAATAAGAAAATACCATAAAATGAGCAGGACAATTCAAAAGCTTTTATAGTAGATCTAGGAGAGGATAAATCTGAGGAAAAAGAAAGTTGTGAAAGACTATTGAGGAATAGAATAATAATATCTACTCCTAATATAAGCAAGGTAAAAATATGAAAACCCTCAAATTATCAAGCAATATCTGAGGAAGCAAGAGCAAACATAGAGAAAGGAATGCAAACTAAGTTGGTTGAACTTTTCTTTACCAAACAACAAAATGATATCGATAAGTTGCAGGTAGGGCTAGTAGCCCCTAATGAGATATGATTACTATCTCATGGAATATAAGGGGTTCTAATTCCCCCTCAAAGTAGAGGTGTATCAAGGACCTTCGTTTAAGTAATAAGCATGATATTTTGTATCCAAGAAACTAAAATGAAAAAAGAAGTTTCCAAAACTATGAAAGCATTATGGGCGACATGTGAATGGGATGCTATAGATTCTAAAAAAGTGATAGAGGGAATTCTAACTTGTTGGAATCCTATTAGAACCTCTTGTGTAACCATTCATAAAACTAGGTATTGGATAGCCTCTTTAGTCATATGCTTCTTTGCAAATATTTGTTTCATCCTTATCAATTTCCATGGACCTACAATTAAGTGAAGTAGATTAGAATTTTGGAGTGGGATTGAAGCCTTTATGAGAAGTAAAGACCAAGAAACCTAATTCATGATCATAGAAGATTTTAATGCCATAATTGATGAAAATTTTGGGGGAAAGAGGTTTCAAATGTAAGGCAGATTTCATATTGCACCACTAAAGAGAATGACAGTCAAGGTTCAAACAATGCCAATGTTTAAATTTATCCCCTTGTGTGAGGTCCTATTGTGGTTTGGGTTACTACCCCTGCATGGGTTATTTTATCCTTTTTTTAGCTTGGTTGTTGTCTCTACCCTTGCATGGGTTCTAAAAGGTTTTTTTGTGATGGTTTCTCTTCTAATGATAGTTTTTTACTGGATTCCCAGATAGGGTTGTTGCTCCTATTGTTTTTTATCTCCGTGGAGCTTATCGAAATATTACTCTCTTTGTAAAAGGTTACGGGTCCTTTCAAAACCCCTTTTTACCAATAAAAAAAAATGGGGGAATTAGAAAACTAACCCAAAGTATGAGAGATTTCTTAGTTTTTATTCAAAATAATAATCTATGGGAGGTTGAGTTTGAAGAAGAAAACTATACATGGACCAACAACAAGAGAGGCCAAAACCTAATAGTAGAAAAATTAGATAGATTCATTCTCTCATATCATTGGCTAGATGAAGGGACTTGTGCTAAAATCAATACCTTGACAAGAATTGGTTCAGATCACTAGCCAATAAAATTAAAATGGTGGTAAGTGAATTAAAAAAATATTATTTTTTTAAATATGAGTAGATGTGGGAATATCATCCTCAATTTGTTGATATGATAACACAAACATGGAATTCTTCAGGAAACGATGGGTTGTATACACTTCTAAAACAAATTAAACCAATGAAATCTAGATTAAAAGAATGGAACAATAACACTTTTGAAAATATTTTTGAGAATAAAGAAGAACTAAAAGATAGAATTTCAAAATTCCAAATAGGTGATTATAATAATCCAATATTGGAGGAAAGGGAGTTAGTGAATATCATAATATTTTGATTAAGGAAGAGAAATTTTGGAGATTAAAATCAAGATAGACTTGGTTAAAAGGAGATAAAAACATAGTTTTTTCATAGGATGGCAATAGTACATAGATCAACATCCATAATTAGTAGAATTAAATCACTGTAAGGGGTTTGGATTGAAGACCAAAGTGAAAGTAGAAAGGAGGTAAGGTATTTTTATCAAAATATTCTAGGATCTAAGGAATTTAAAGTTTTTAATGATAAACTTCTACAAGAAGTTCCTTCAATTATAATAGATGAAGACAATAGGAAACTGATGGAGTCTATTACTTTGGAAGAAGTTCATATATCTCTTTTCTCTTTAAATAAGGATAAATACCCAAGTCCAGATGGGATCTTTGTAGCATTCTATCAACATAATTGGGATATAGTGAAGGATTCTTTATTGGTGGCAATGGAACAGTCTAGTGTAAAACAATACATACCTTATAAGAATGCAACATATCTTACCTTAATTTCAAAAAAGAAGGATGTAGAATTGTTTGATTCATTTTGACCCATAAGCCTATGTAATATGGCATATAAGATTATTTTCAAAGTGATGGCAAATCAGTTAAGACCATTGTTAGACAAAATTATTTTAGAAGAGCAAGGAAGATTTGTGAAAGGGAGATAAATTCTATATGGGATCATACTAGCTCATGAAGTTATGTATTCAATAGCTTTAAGAAAAGAGAAAGCAATGATCTTAAAACTTGATATGTGTAAGGCCTATGATAGGATTAAATGGGATTTTTTTTTTGAAGTATTAGAAAATTTTAGATTTTGGAAGAAATCGGTCGGATGGATTAAAGATTGTGTCTCTACATTTTCATATTTAGTTTTTTTCAATGGGTTAGTAACATAATCATTTAAATCCAAGAGAGTTCTTAGAAAGGGAGATCCTCTATCACCATATTTGTTCATTATTATGGCAGATTTTTTGGGTAGGAACTTGAATAAGGCTTACAAAGATGGGTTTACAAGTGGAATTAAGGCTAGTAATAACATCAAAAACATCACCCATCAACAATTTGTAGATGATACAACCCTTTTTGAGAGGGTAAGGATAAATGAGGTCAAATATTTGAATAAATTATTAAAGGAATATGAAAGAGCATTGGGGCAAAAAGTTAATAGGAAAAAATCCAAAAAGGTGATTATAATAATCCAATCTTGGAGGAAAGGGAGCTAGTGAATATCATAATATTTTGAGTAAGGAAGATAAATTTTGGAGATTAAAATCAAGATAGACTTGGTTAAAAGAAGGAGATAAAAACACAAAGTTTTTTCATAGGATGACAATAATACATAGATCAACATCCATAATTAGTAGAATTAAATCACTGTAAGGGGTTTGGATTGAAGACCAAAGTGAAAGCAGAAAGGAGGTAAGGTATTTTTATCAAAATATTCTAGGATCTAAGGAATTTAAAGTTTTTAATGATAAACTTCTACAAGAAGTTCCTTCAATTATAATAGATGAAGACAATAGGAAACCGATGGAGTCTATTACTTTGGAAGAAGTTCATATTTCTCTTTTATCTTTTAATAAGGATAAATCCCCAAGTCTAGATGGGCTCTTTGTAGCATTCTATCAACATAATTGGGATATAGTGAAGGATTCTTTATTGGTGGCAATGGAACAGTCTAGGGTAAAACAATACATACCTTATAAAATAAATGCAACATATCTTACCTTAATTTCAAAAAATAAGGATGTAGAATTGTTTGATTCATTTTGACCCATAAGCCTATGTAATATGGCATATAAGATTATTTTCAAAGTGATGGCAAATCAGTTAAGACCATTGTTAAACAAAATTATTTTAGAAGAGCAAGGAAGATTTGTGAAAAGGAGATAAATTCTAAATGGGATCATAGTAGCTCATGAAGTTATGCATTCAATAGCTTCAAGAAAATAGAAAGCAATGATCTTAAAACTTGATATGAGTAAGGCCTATGATAGGGTTAAATGGGATTTTCTTTTTGAAGTATTAGAAAATTTTAGATTTTGGAAGAAATAGGTCAGATGGATTAAATATTGTGTCTCTAAATTTTCATAGTTAGTGTTGGTCAATAGGTTAGTAACATAATCATTTAAATCCAAGAGAGTTCTTAGACAGGGAGATCCTCTATCACCATATTTGTTCATTATTATGGCAGAGGTTTTGGGTAGGAACTTGAAGAAATCTTACAAAGATAGGTTTACAAGTGGAATTAAGGCTAGTAATAACATCAACAACATCACCCATCAACAATTTGTAGATGATACAACCCTTTTTGATGGGGTAAGGATAAAGGAGGTCAAAGATTTGAATAACTCATTAAGGGAATTAAAAATATCATTGGGGCAAAAAGTTAATAGGAAAAAATCCAAAAAGGTGATTACAATAATCCAATATTGGAGGAAAGGGAGCTAGTGAATATCATAATATTTTGAGTAAGGAAGAGAAATTTTGGAGATTAAAATCAAGATAGACTTGGTTAAAAGAAGGAGATAAAAACACAAATTTTTTTCATAGGATGGCAATAGTACATAGATCAACATCCATAATTAGTAGAATTAAATCAATAGAAGGGGTTTGGATTGAAGACCAGAGTGAAAGCAGAAAGGAGGTAAGGTATTTTTATCAAAATATTCTAGTATCAAAGGAGTTTAAAGTTTTTAATGATAAACTTCTACAAGAAGTTCCTTCAATTATAATAGATGAAGACAATAGGAAATTTATGGAGTCTATTACTTTGGAAGAAGTTCATATATCTCTTTTCTCTTTAAATAAGGATAAATACCCAAGTCCAGATGGGCTCTTTGTAGCATTATATCAACATAATTGGGATATAGTGAAGGATTCTTTATTGGTGGTAATGGAACAATCTAGGGTAAAACAATACATACCTTATAAAATAAATGCAACATATCTTACCTTAATTTCAAAAAAGAAGGATGTAGAATTGTTTGATTCATTTTGACCCATAAGCCTATGTAATATGGCATATAAGATTATTTTCAAAGTGATGGCAAATCAGTTAATACCATTGTTAGACAAAATTATTTTAGAAGAGTAAGGAAGATTTGTGAAAGGGAGATAAATTCTAGATGGGATCATACTAGCTCATGAAGTTATGCATTCAATAGCTTCAAGAAAAGAGAAATAAATGATCTTAAAACTTGATATGAGTAAGGCCTATGATAGGGTTAAATGGGATTTTCTTTTTGAAGTATTAGAAAATTTTAGATTTTGGAAGAAATAGGTCAGATGGATTAAATATTGTGTCTCTACATTTTCATATTTAGTGTTGGTCAATGGGTTAGTAACATAATCATTTAAATCCAAGAGAGGTCTTAGATAGGGAGATCCTCTATCACCATATTTGTTCATTATTATGGTAGAGGTTTTGGGTAGGAACTTGAATAAGGCTTACAAAGATGGGTTTACAAGTGGAATTAAGGCTAGTAATAACATCAACAACATCACCCATCAACAATTTGTAGATGATACAACCCTTTTGATGGGGTAAGGATAAAGGAGGTCAAAGATTTGAATAACTCATTAAAGGAATATGAAAGAGCATTGGGGCAAAAAGTTAATAGGAAAAAATCCATGCTCCTTATTGTAAGGAATCCACTCCATAACTTTTTTCCAATATGGAGTGGATTACTTGTACAGTGCTCTTTGTAGGGCAACATTGTACAATGCTCCTTTTTGGAAGGAATCCACTCCATAAGATCTCCAACTCCACGAGCCAAGACTTATACAAAAATACTTCCTATATGACCCTTTTACAATAGGGATATATCTCTCTTTATACAATAATGTGATGGTTCACCTTCCATGAGTTACAAGGTCACCCATGTGGTGGTTCGCCTTCCATGAGTTACAAAGTGCATAATAATATGATAATATTCCATGAGTTACAAAGTGCATAGTAATATAATAATATTTCATGATTCTATGAAATTATTCTCCTACCTATTTCTAATTTGACATGTGGCCTTCCTTACTTAATAGTTCATTTATGGCTTATACCAATATACAATAAAATGTATTTTTATTAAGTACCTATCTTGGGTACCTAACTTTCCATCCCCCTTAAAAAAATGTTTCATCCTCGAAAAATTAGAAGAGGCTAAATAATATGATCTTCTAATCCATGTTGAGTACTTGTACCAATCTCGATCATCCATCCATCCTAATGAAACTATGATTGATGATGGTCTTCATCGATGCCAATGCCATGTGTTGGAAGCATAAATTTTATTTTTTTCATCCATACCTGGTTGCATTTATGACTTGTAGCATATCAAAAGTTTGAGCTTTGTTGGTTTCTTGTATATCCCTCATAACTCCTTTGTTGTTGTATGCCTTGTCTCCATGATTATTGCATTTCATGGTGGTATGGATTGTGAAATACTCCAACCTTAGCGTGTTTTTCTACTTGGTTTCACTCTTATTTCTTACTTCTCTCGTTTGTTTTATCCCTTGCTTTTACTTTCATGATTGTTGCTACTGCCTCCTCTTGATATTTTATTTTAGGTTTTTGTTTTTTGTTCACTTTGTTCCCCTGTAATAGCTACCTGTTTTTTATTACACTAAGAAATATCATGTACTATTATCTTCTTCTTCTTGTATTATAACTTCGTGAACTTCTTTTACACATTGATGTTAATAGTACCCAAAGAATACAACCAAGTATAACCAAGAATAATATCTACACCATTCATCTTAATAGCATGAAAATCTAAATGTAAAACATATTTATCAATGGTGAGCTTCAAATCTTCAAAAATTTGAACATTTTTACCCTCAAGTTGTATGTATTTGATTTTCTCTGCTTGAAATTGCAACCTCTTAGTCAAAGACATATTGATAAAATTATATTTGCTAATAGGGTTAATGGAAACAATAACTTTTGTATTTTGAATGCAACCATGAACTTGAAAAATAGAATTGTTACAGTCAAACAAATCTTTTTGATCACTATTTGGCCCTAACACAAAATGTGTACTTTCCTTAGCTTGCACATTATTATCCTTTTCTTTTTATCCCCATTTTCTTAAAAATGTAGCTTCAAATTCTTTCCATGTGTATGGAAGAGTACAAACACTAACCAAGTTCCTAAACCAAGATAAAGCTTCCCCTTGTAAATAAACAAAAAACACACATCTCCATAAAAATTTAAAAGAGTTTGAAGACTTAAAATTTATCCACCATTCCTAAGCATCACTATCATCCTCTCCAATGAATATTGGGACTCCATTATTCTCAATAAAAAATTTCCCAAAGTAGCTAAGGTTTTAAATATCCGAAAATTCTCAAAAATTAATATTTTTGAGATCTCATCTATTTCTTTCTTCAAACAATTAAATCTACAATTTTTCTTCAAAATAAAACAAAAGGCAATTGATTTGCTTACCCAGATTGGGAGTTATGAATTCTTTCCCTTTGCATGAATTTTTTGTGCAGTCCCAAAAACAACATCAAAAGCCAACATCAAATAGTTGTAGCTCTCCCGATACTTATCATAATTTTATAAGTGAGCAAATATTTTTATAGTACTCAAAATAATCTACATGCTAGTGCAAAAAATATTTTGAAAATGATTGCTAAAAAATTTAATACAATTTTTTTCTTTTGAAAAATAATTGCACAACCAAAGAACAACATAAATAACCTAACTTCAAATACTCATAACTTTATCAATACTTATTAGAATTTAAAAAATGAGTAGTCATTTTTGTAGTACTCAAAAATATATACACAATGGTGCAAAAACCTTCTAAAAATGATTTTTAGAAAAAATATATAGCTCTTGCAAAATATGATTTTTTTTTTTAAATGTGCCCTAGCTCTACAAAAACAACCTCATTTTTCCTGAATTGTTGGTCTGATACCAAATTTTATGAACCCCTCTTCTCATTACAATAAACCATTTACTAAAAATATACAGCATCCATCCATAAATAAATTTCACAATAACAATCCACACAATAAAATAGAGATTGATAATACCCTTGAGGTAGGGTAACACCGTACAATGCTCCTTATTAGAAGGAAGCCACTCTATAAGATCTCCAGCTCCATGAGCCAATACTTCTACAAGAATACTTCCTATATGACCCTTTTACAATGGGATACATATTTCTTTATACAATAATGTGGCGGTTCACCTTCCATGTGTTACAAGGTCACCCATGTGGTGGTTCACCTTCCATGTGTTACAAGGTCACCCATGTGGTGGTTCACCTTCCATGAGTTACAAATTACATAATAATATGACAATATTCCATGATTCTATGACATTATTCTCCTACCTATTTATATTATGACATGTGGTCTTCCTTTCTCAATAGTTCATTTATGGCATATACCAATATACAATACAATATTATATTATTAAGTCCATATATTGAGTACCTAACATTATCTAGGGATGTCTTTATTTGAGGGAAGAATGAGGATAGAATTATGGAATCCAATTATAAGTAAAATTTAAAATAAACTACTAGTATGGAAAGGTAGATGGTTATGATTAACAAGAAGAGTGTAGCTAATTAAATCACTCTTATAGGTCATTCCAACATATTATATGCCCTTAACTAGTTGTAAGCTTACTGTAGTGGTAAGGGCTTTAGCCTCTCTTTGAGAGGTCCAAGGTTCAAACCCCACTCAGTATGAGGGTATCGGGATCCCTCATAAAAACCTGTGTAAACTCATTGAAAAAACATATTATATGTCCTTGTATACTATGCGAAAACGATATAAAAAGTTTAATATTTATTATACGTTCATTTTTGTGGTCAAGATTACATGATAAAGGTAAATTTTCTTTGGTGAAATGGAGAAAGGTGTGTGATGATAAAACTAGGGGAGCTCTTAGTTTAAGAGTTCTTATGGATGTAAACTTAGCTCGTAGGGGGAAAGTAATTTGGAGATTGTTTTAAGAGAGTCAAATACAATGGGCAAGAATTCTTCTAAGTAAGTATGTTGAGCCCAACGATGCAAGCTTAATATTTACTACATTCTCTCTACAAAATGGTTCTACACTATGGATCGGTTTTAAAAAAAAACAATTGATAAAGGTTTAAGATGGGTGGTGGGAACTGGAGAAAATTTTTTTGTTTGGATGTATACTTGTTGTGATTAAAAAACACTCAATGTAGATCTAATTTTGAAACCATGGATAAAATTACTTCAAGATAAATATGGTGATAGGGTTTCAAACATTTTGTACAAGGATCAAGAAGGAAGATACAAATGAAAAGAATATTTTTTTACAAGTATATAAGACATTAATGTTAAGAGGCAGTTGATTAGAAATATAACAACAGTGATTATCATGGAGCTAAGGATAAGTTGATGTGCGAGTTGAATAGCTCGGGAGAATACACGACAAGAAGTGGATATAATATTAAGCACCATCCAAATAGGAATATGTCAATAATATGGAGAGATATTTGGGATAGCCTGAGCATTCCTAAAATTAAAATGTTTATTTGGCTAGTAGGTCATAGAAGAATTTATCCTCGAATAACCTTATGAAAAGGATTTTTCATGGCCCCTCAAAATGTGTTCTTTGTAAAATAGAGGAGGAGAGTATTAGACCATATCTTGGGATGCTACTCAATAGTCTGGAAACTATGGTGATGGATTTAATATGTTTGGTAAATGCATGGTGATGAATGGTAGAATTGAAGAATTGTTAAAGCAATGGCAGAGCACTTTTAAAAGTGGCATTTTACAGATAATATGGGATATATCAAAAGATACAATACTTTGGACCATTTGGCTAGAAAGGAATAGAAAAATATCTAAAGGAAAGGAAAGAAGTTTAGAGGTAATGAAAAGGAATATTTATTCAGCCATAGAGGAGTCTAAACCAACACTATCAACTCACCCAATCTCTAATCTAGAAGCAAAGAGCCTTTATAAATGGACTCAAATCATCAAATGGAATTATGATGTTGGGGACAGGAGAAACAAAAGGAAGGGAAAGAATATAAAGTGGAAACCACCAGATATGGAGTTGGTCAAATTAAATTTGTATGGAGCATCTAAAGGAAATCTAGGACTAGTAAGAGGAGGAAAATTAGAAATAATAGGGGAAATATTTTGTCTCATTATGCTTTCAATAGCGTATTTAAGATAAATAATGAAGTTGAAGCTTGGACAGCCTTGGAAGGGTTAAAAATATGTAAACAAATGAAAAGGAGAAAAGTATGGATGGAAGGTGATTCACTTGTAGTAATAAATGTTATTTTGAGGAAAGCAAAGGCTTCATGGAATATACAAGAGATAAATGTGGAAATTTAAGACCTTGTTATAGATTTTGAAGAAATCAGGTTTACACATGTATTAAGGGAAAGAAAAAAATGTGTAGATAGGCTAGCCAATAGAGGGGTTTTAATTGAGGATCGTGAAGTTAAATTATTTTTTCCTTGGTTAGAGGTAGTAATAAGTTTAGCTGAAGCTGGCAAGAAAATATTGATTGCTTGAATCAAATAATGATTAAGATTTACTTTAATGTTTTCCATTTGTAATATCTACTTTATTTTATAACATTAATGTGCTTTCATATAGCGAAGATTTATCTGATTCAGCTAATTCTTTGGCCAACTTGTCCAAATTTTGAATAGCTTTAAAATGAGTGGTCATATGCAAAAATCCGAGCAATATTAAGAGAGATACGACCATGTGAAGTCAACCATTCGAAACAAGGGTAATGAGGATTTTTCAAGTCGCAAAAAACGAAATTGCAAAAATTTGAATAGAATTAAAATGAGTGGTCATATGCAAAAATCCAAGCAATATTGAGGGAGATACAACCTTGTGAAGTCAGCCATTTGGAACAAGGGTAGTGATGATTTTTCAAGTTGCGAAAAACAAAATTGTAAATATTTTCCAACTAGAGTTCGAATGATGGGAAGACCAATGAGGGGACAGGACTTCAGCGAGGCAAGACATTCTATCTGGACAAATAATTTTTTAGCTAAGTTCTTTTTTCCCTTTCTTTATCTTAGAAATTGTGCATAAAAATTTATAGAGTTTTTATCAAATATTATATTTGCTATAGAACTTTCATATAAATTTCATTTTATTTTGAGTTTTAGTTTCCTTTTCATGGATTTATTTATAGTTAAATCCTTATAATAATCCCTAGTGATAGAGTTTAGTGAGCACACCTCAGAGATATCCTCATTGCTTGAAGATAGGGCAGTTTTTTGTAAATTCAATGGGTATTGGCCAGGGGCTTCAACCTTGAGAAAATGGATTTATAGGAGTTGGAAGTCTCCAAGAGTGATTCTATCATTTCTTTCCAAAGGTTTCTTCCTATCCATTTTTTATCTAGAAAATAAAGAGAAATAATCCTAAAATGGGGTCTTTGGTTTATGGGAAGAGCAGGGCTCTTCCTTACTTGTTGGTATGAAGGGTTTTCACCTAAAAGTGTAAATCTATCCCTAGTACCAGTATGGGTTAGGATGTTTGTGTTGGCCATTGAATTTTAGGAAATACATACCTTCAAGGCAATAGGCAACATTCAAGGAGAATTCCTTGAGATTTCAAATACAACAAAATACGGATTTTTGGCTATTTATTCTCGAATATTGGTCATGATTGATATAGGTAAAGCTTTACCTGAATCAATCATTCTTAAGTATGGGGATAATATGTGGATTCAAATTATATATTATGAAAACATATCTTTTATACATAGAATATTTCATGAGGTGGGGCATATTGAGATATCATGGCCTAAGAAGAGCCCAACAAAATCATTTGTATAAATCGTAAGAGAAATTTACAAATGGTTATGGATAAAGATGGTTTTCAACTTCCAAAAAATAGATCTAGAAAAATAAAATAAAATGAACAATGGAGACCAATAAGAAAGGATACTAGAAGAAATTCCAATTCTTTTGAGGCTTTAGCCTATGAAGAAAAATTAGATCAAAACTTAGAGGACATAGTACAACAATTTCAACATATTAGAAAGGAACTTTCTATTCAATATGATCCTAATTTAAGGAAGAAAATTATCTATGAACCTAAGGAATGTGTCTCGTTAGATTTTGAAGACTCTCTTGAAGTACCATGCACCATTCTAGAGAAAATAATTGGTAAATAAAATGCAATTTTAGAAGTTAATACCTTTGCCATTAATAAGAAAATACCTGAAAATGAGCAGGATAAGTTAAAAGCTTCTATAATAGAGCCATGAGAGGATAAATATGTTGAAAAATAAAATTGTGAAAGAATATTAAGAAATAGAATAATAATACCTACTCCTGATATAGGCAAGGAAAAACCTCAAATTAGCAAGCAAGATCTAGGGAAGCAAGAGATAACATAGAGAAAGGAACACAAACTAAGTTGGTTGAAATTCTCTTTACCAAACAACAAAATGATATTGGTAATATGCAAGAGGGACCAAAAGCCCCTAATGAGACATGATTATCATATCATGGAATATAAGGGGTGCTAATGCCCCCTCAAATCATAGGTGTATTAGGGACTTATGTTTAACTAATAAACCTGATATTCTCTGTATCCAGGAAACTAAAATGACAAAAGAAGAAGTTTCAAAAACTATGAAAGCGGTTTGGGCAAGATGTGAATGGGATGCTATGGATTCTGAAGGAGCATCAAGGGGAATTCTAACTTGTTGAAATCCTTCTAGAACCTCTTGTGTAACCATTCATAAAAATAGGCATTGGATAGCCTCTTTAGTCACTTGTTACTTTGTAGATATTTGTTTCATCCTTATCAATGTGTATGGACCTACAACTCAGTCACGTAGATTAGAAGTTTAGAGTGGGATTGAAGCCTTTATGATAAGTAAAGACCAAGAAACACATTTCATGATCATTAGAGATTTTAATGCCATAACCAAGCTAAATGAAAAAATTAGGGAAATCGCGACCGTTTTTCTCTCCAACAGAGGTCTTCCTTTTTGTCGCGATTTCGCAACACCTTTTATTCTTGGCAGCAAGCTTCCACTTTCGTCACGATTTCGGGGCTCATTTTCTATTTCGGCTGCGGTCTGCATTCTTGTCGCGATTTCGCGACACCTTTTCTCTTCGACAGCGTTTTCAATTCTTGTAGCGATTTCGCGACTTCTTTTTCTTGTCACGATTTCGCGACTCTTCTTCTCGACCGGCTCCAACCCTGCAACTTGTCGCGATATCGCGACACTTTGCAACATGTCGCGATATCACGACTTCTTTCCTTCTTCGGCTTCGATGGTGATTCTTGTCACGTTTTCATGACTTCTTTTCTTCCTTCGGCTTCTACGACGCTTCTTGTCGCGATTTCGCGACATCACCATTTTGGTCATGATTTCGTGACACCTTCCCTAGGGTGGAGGTTTGCCAACTTTCTATTCTTCTCTTATTGGACCACCTTGGTCGATTTGGATTTATTGTAATCTCTCTTGTACAAGGTTCGGGGACCTTTCAAAACCCTTTCTACCAATCAAAAAAAAATTTAATTTGGGGGAATTAAGAAATTGACCCAAAGTATGAAATATTTCTCATCTTTTATTCAAAATAACAATCTATGGGAAGTTGAATTTGAAGAAGACAACTATACTTGGACCAACAACAAGAAAGGCAAAAACCTAAGAGTAAAAAAATTTAGATAGATGCATTCTCTCAGATAATTGGCTACATGAAGGAACTAGTGCTAAAATTAATATTGTAACAAGGATTGGTTCAGATCACTAGCCAATAAGAGTTAAAATGGTGGTAAGTGAATTCAAAAAATATCATATTTTAAATATAATTAGATGTGGGAAGACCATCCTCAATTTGATGATATGATAGCTCAAACATGGAATTATTTAAGTAATGGTGGGTTGTATTCTCTTCCAAACTAAATTAAAGCTATGACATCTAGATTAAAAGAATGGAACAAGAACACCTTTGGAAACATTTTTGAGAAGAAAGAAGAACTAAAATATAAACTTTCAAAATTCCAAAAAGGTGATGAAAATAATACAAGCTTAGAGGAAATGAAGTTGCTTAGTGAATATCATAATATTTTGAGTAAGGAAGAGAAATTTTGGAGATTAAAATCAAGACAAACTTGGTTAAAAGGAGATAAAAATACAAAGTTTTTCATAGGATGGCTATAGTATAGAGATCATCTTCTAGAATTAGTAGAATTAAATCAATATAAGGGGTTTGGATTGAATATCATAGTGAAATTAGAAAAGATGCAAAGTCGTTTTATCATAATATTCTAGGTTTAGAGGAGATGAAAGTTCTTAATGATAAACTTTTTCAAGATGTTCCTTTAGTTATATCAAATGAAAAAATAAGAAACCGATGGAGCCTATTACTCTAGAAGAAGTTCATTTAGCTCTTTTCTCTTTTAATAAGGATAAATCCCCTAGTCCAGATGGGCTCTCTACAGCTTTTTATCGACATAATTGGGATATAGTGAAGGATTATTTATTGGTGGCAGTGGAACAGTCTAGGGTAAAACAATACATTCCTTATAAAATAAATGCAACTTATCTTACCCTAATTCCAAAAAATAAGGATGCTAAATTATTTTATTCTTTTAGACCCATAAGCCTATGTAATATTGCTTATAAGATTATTTCTAAAGTTATGGTGAATAGATTAAGGCCATTGTTAGACAAAATAATTTTAGAAGAGCAAGGAGGATTTGTGAAAGGGAGAAAAATTCTGGATGGGATCATAGTAGCTTATGAATTTATACATTCAATAACTTTGAGAAAAGAGAAATCTGTGATATTAAAACTTTATATGAGTAAATCCTATGATAGGGTTAAATGGGATTTTCTTTTGTAGTTTTAGATAAGTTTGGTTTTGGGAATAAAATGGTTAGATGGATTAAATATTGTGTCTCTACAGTTTCTTATTCAATTTTGGTCAATGGTTTAGTAATAGAATCTCTTAAAGCCAAGAGAGACCTTAGACAAGGATATCCTCTATCTCCTTATTTGTTCATTATTATGGTAGAATTTTTGAGTAGGAACTTAAATAAGGCTTAAAAATATGGGCTTATAAGTGGACTTAAGGTTAGTAATAACATTGATAACATCACCCATCAATAGTTTGTAGATAATACAACCTTTTTTGGAAGGGCAAGGATAAGTGAGACCAAAGCTTTGAATAAATTTTTAAAAGAGTATGAAAGAGCTTCAGGGAAAAAAATTAATAGGACTAAATTCAAAGTTTACTTTCTTAACACTCCTGCTAATATAAAATTATGAATTTTTAGGGTGCTTCAAATGGAGGAGGCAAATTTACCAACTTATCTAGGGATGCCTTTATTTGAGGGGAGAATGAGGATAGATTTATGGAATCCAGTTATTAGTAAATTTCAAAATAAACTTCCATATTGGAAAGGTAGATGGTTATCATTAGCAGGAAGAGTGTAGTTAATTAAGTCAGTCTTACAAGCCATTCCAACATATTATATGTCATTGTATTCTATGCCAAAATTAGTTGAAAAAAGTTTAATCTTTATTATGCGATCCTTTTTATGGTCAGGTTTACATAAAAAAAGAAAATTTCCTTTGGTGAAATGGGGTAAGTTGTGTGATGATAAAACAAGGGGAGGTCTTGGTTTAAGAGCTCTTACAGATGTAAACTTAGCTCTTAGGGGAAAAGATATCTAGATATTGTACAAAGAGAGTCAAAGAAAATGGTCAAGAATTCTTCTAAGTATGTTCATCCTAATGACCCAAGTTTAATTTGTACTGCATTCTCTCTTACAAATGGTTTTGCTCTTTGGAATGGTTTAAAAAAATCTATTGATCTTATGATTAAAATTTTAATATGGGTGGTGGGAACTGGAGAATAAATTTCTGATAAAAACCACTCAGTTTAGATCCAGTTTTGAAACCTTGGATGAGATTGCTTCAATACAAATACGGTGATAGGGTTTCAAACATTTTGTACACGGATCGAGAAGGAATATACAAATGGAAAGAATATTGTTTTACAAGTATACAATACATTGATCCTAAGAGGAAATTGAGTAGAAATATAACAACTATGATTATTTCTAGGGGTGCCAAGGATAAATTGATTTGGGAGTTGAATAGATCAAGAGAATACACAACAAGAAGTGGATATAATGTTCAACACCAACATAATAATAATGTCACTAGAATATGGAGAGATATTTGGGATAGCCCAAGAATTACTAAAGTCAAAATATTTATTTGGATAGTAGGTCATAGAAGAATTTTATCCTGGGATAACCTTATGAAAATGGATTTTCATGGTCTCTCTCAATGTGTTTTTTGTAATAAGGAGGAGGAGAGTATTGACCATCTCTTGGGAGATTGCTCAATAGTCTGGAATCTATGGCAATGGATTCTTAATATGTTTGGTAAATGCATGGTGATGAATAGTAGAATTGAAGATTGGTTAAAGCAATGGCAGAGCACTTATAAAAGTGAGGCTTTATAGACAATATGAGATATATCAAAAGATACAATACTTTGGACTATATGGCTAGAAAGGAATAGAAGAATATTTAAAGGAAAGAAAAGCACTTTAGAGGTAATGAAAAAGAAGATATGTTTAGCCATAGAGGAGTCTAAACCAACCCTATCAATTCACCCAATTTCTAATTTGGAAGTAGATAGTCTTGATAGATGGAGTCAAGTCATTAAATGGAATTTTGATGTTGGGTACAAGAGAAGCAAAAATAAGGTAAAGAATATAAAGTGGATACCACCAAATGTGGAGTGAGTTAAATTAAAATTTTATGGAGCATCTAAAGGAAATCCAGGACTAGCAGGAGGAGGAGGAATAATTAGAAATAATAGAGAAGATATTTTGTCTCATTATGATTTCAATTATGGATTTAAGATAAATAATGAAGTTGAAGCTTAGGCAACTTTATAAGGGTTAAAAATATGTAAAAAAATAAAATGGAATAGATTATGGAAGGAAGGTGATTCTCTCATAGTAATAATTACAATTTTGAGGAAAGCAAAGGCTCCATGGAACATACAAGAGATAATTGTGGAAATTCAAGATCTAAAGAGTTTGAAGAAATCAGGTTTACAGATATATTAATGGAAGCAAACAAATGTGTAGATAATCTAGCCAATAGAGGGATTTTGATTGAGTATCATGAATTTAACATATCCTTTCCATGGTTAGAGGAAGTAGAAAGTCTAGTTGAAGCTGACAAAAATATTGATTGCCTAAATCAACTAGTGACTAAGATTTACTTTAATATTTTCCATTGGTAATATCTGTTTTATTTTGTAACAATAATGTGTGTTCATTTAGACTATTTATTATAATTTTTGTGGTTGCACTTGTGTTTAAGGAAGGAAACTAGCAATCCAAATTTGGTAAAGTAGACTATGATAGTGTGATGTTTTGGAAATATTACTCTACTAAGATGCAAGGCATAAATAGTAGAGGTGAAGTTTTGGTATTGTGAAGGCTGCTATAGAAAAATGTCAAGAAATATGCTAAAATTTGGAGTAATTGTATTCATACAGAGATTTGAAAAGATCCAGAAAATGAAAATAAAAAATTCAAACATTTTATGTAAAATGATGTAGGTTTCTAGCTATAGCATCTCAATTGATATGAGAAGTGTGTCTATCTGTAAACTGTCAAGCTCTAAATAAGGGAGATATAATTTGTTAAGGTACGGAGACTCGAGTACAACCCCTTACTATCAAGAAAAAAAATGTGTTTTCATATAAACTATTTATTACAATTCTTGTGGTTGCACTTGTACTTTAGGAAGGAAACTAGAAATCCAGATTTGATAAAGCGGGCTATGATAGTGTGATGTTTTGGAAATATTACTCTACTAAGATGCAATACATAGATAGTAGAGGTGAATTTTTCGTATTGTGAAGGTTGACGTAGAAAAATTTCAAGAAGGATGTTGAATTCTGGAATATTTGTATTAACATAAAATTTTGAAAAAGTTTTAAAAAATAAAAATCAAGAATTTAGACATTTTATGTAAAATGATATAGCAACTCAATTAAGATAACAATTGTCCTAGGGGGGATAGCACAATGGTTCGGGCTTTAGCTCTTCTTCAGGAGGTCCAAGGTTCAAACCACGGTGTGGGTGAGTGTGTGAGGAGGTGGGTGTGTGGTGGTTGTGTGTTAAATTCCCTATTGATAAGCATAGCTCTCGGCTTAAGGGGAATTCATGGTTGGTGGGAGCTTGCTCAACCCTGTGCGTTGATCATAGGGGTTTCTCACACTAACCAAATAGAAAAAAAATTAAAAAAATAATATAAGAGTTGAATTTGTTTGTAAACTCTCATGCTCTAAAGAATAGATTTATGATTTATCAAAGGTGGGGGACCTTAGTAAAACCTTTTATTCTCCAATAAATAAAATGATCTTTACAAATTTAAATTTGTCTCAATAATTTTTAATATTTAAATTTTTAATTCTAAAATTCAAATAAAAAATAATTTTATAGTTTAATACCACACATAAACGAAGTACTTATAAAGATAAACAATGACACATTAAATAGTATAACAAATATTGTAATGCTTGTTTTAAATACAAATATTATCCCCGTGAGTGTGGTTTATCAGCAAGAACACCACTTGCATTATCAGTGATATGACTCGGGTTCAATCCCTATGGTGGATGTGTATAAGAAGTATTACTCAAAAAATAATAATAAATAAATACAAATATTATATAGAATTGATATTTAAATTTAAATTTATTCACGAGTGGTAGCTTTAGTAGATGTGAGCATTATTTACAAGATTATTATTTTTATTTGGTAAACGAAGGGGTTTTGAGGTCCCCAAACCTATTACAATAGGTTGAGATAGGGCATGAGAATGCACTAAACTACAACACTAAATCAAAACCAGCCAAGGGGCAGGAATAATAGGCCACCCTCAACAAGGTAAAATAGAGAGGGCCCCATACAAACAACATACCATAAAATCTGGGTAACAACAGCTAAAGGAACCAGGCCTCTCTCAACAAAATAAAACAGAGAGAGCCCCATACAACCAACATAAAATATAACCTGATATCAACTGCCAAAAGAACATCATAGCAGAGCTAGTTCGGGGTTGCCATATCCATCTGCTTGTTAACCATGTCCCGAATCTCATTGACAAAGGAGACCACAACCTACAATGTACCCAGAAGAGCAGAGTGCTTTTCCTCCAAAATAGATAAACACATCACCACATCACCACAAGAGCAAAAAACATCACCATATCACCAGAAGAGCATACAACGAGGACACCATCGGGACCGAGGCCAAGAAAATTTTGACCAACATCCACACAAAGATGCCCAACCAATGATAGTCAGCTAAAAAAGGTTAGGGGACTTGTGAAGATCACCAATTAAGATGGCCCACCCAATCAAGCATAAAATAAAACATCCAGCAAAGAGTCCACAAAGTGAACTCCCATACCAAGCCTCACGCACAACCAACAACTAACCGTGATCATCAAAAACAAGAGATTCAAGGTCTTGGGGGAAATTATCCAACCAGACCCTCAGGCCTTGTTGAGAAAGACCCAAGTTGGCCATATAATCCGCCACCTTATTGCCTTCTCGATAAATATGTTGAAATTTGAACTCCTCTCTTGATTTCAAAATTCTAAACACCTCTGCTAGAATATTTGAAATGCTCCAATGAGGCTTGCTAATAGAATTGGCAATATTTACTAGATTTAAAGAGTCCCCTTCTACAATGATTTTTTGATATTTAAGTGTTTCTACCAATAGTAGCCCTTGAAGGAGACCCCTGGCTTCAGCAAAATGAGAGGTTTGGATAGAAATATTCTCTGTGTATGCACCAATCAGCTCACCCTTAGAATTTCTAATTACCCCACCAGCAGCTGCAGGGCCCAGATTTCCTTTTGAGGCACCATCAAAATTCAATTTGACCCAACCCTCAGGAGGAGGGCACCATGAGGTGGTTGAGCGCACCGAGGTAGCAGGTGGTTTAGATGACTTGCAAGAAGTTGGAAAGCCAATTTTAGCCTCCACAAGGCTTTCATCCAAATAACCCACTTTGAGATCCGAGAAACAATGAGACACATTCTCCACAATAGCTCCAAGAGCTCTAGAAGAAACCCGATCCGGATCATGCCTTGAATTCTTGAAAGCTCTCTGATTGCGTTCCCACCAGATGCTCCAAAACAAATGTGGGAGCAAGAAAGACCAAATTTTTTCCAATCGAGGGGACTTGAAAGGAGAAGTCCACTACAAGCACATATCAGAGATAGTGTTTGGAAAAACCCAACTGACATCCAGAGTGGACAACACCTGAGAAACTACTAAAATCGAGAAGGGGCACTGGGAAAAAATATGCTGACAAGTTTCCTCTGAAGCTTCACACAGGTAGCATCTATTGATCAGAGCCATCCCCCTCTTGCAAATATTTTCTACTATTAAACATTTATTTTGAATAGCCAACCAATAAAAAATATTTACTTTCGGAGTCAGGTTTTTAAGCCAAACTTTTTTGGGTAAAAACCAGCATTGAGGATCTACATCAAAAAGGTGGTAGGTTGATCTAACAGAGTAACAACCTTCACTTTCAGCTTTCCAAATGAGAGAGTCCTCCATCTCCTAGCTCGCAAGACTATAGAGTCTAAGACGATTATAAATGGTCCCCCAGGCTAACGCTTCCTCCCTGTTTTCAAATACTCTTTGAGGAATTTGTTTCCAACACCTCCTGTTCCCTTCCCACTCAATGAAATATTCAAATTTGGACCAACCCAGTCTACGGGTAAGAGCAACAACAGGGGCTAGAGCTGTATTGAGGATAAGCGAGCTATCAAGAAGCTAGGTGTCCTCCCAAAAATTAATGATAGAGCCATTTCCCACCACCCACCTTGCACCTAGGAGCAGCTTCATTCTGAGTTTTCTCAAGCTCTGCCAGAACATAGAACCTTCCTGGGTAACATTCTCAGCCAACAAATTTCCATTATGCGGAAGATACTTCTCTTTTATGATCTTGATCCAATCAGGCCCCTGATTCCTAAGCACCTTCCAGCCCTATTTGAGAATCAACGCTTCATTCATTAACTTGATATTTCGTAGCCCAAGACCTCCATTGTCTTTCCTCGCACAAGCTTGATCCCAAGAAACCAAATGGAAATTTTTGTGGTCTTGAGGGCCTATCCATAAGAAATTTTTTTGAATTTTTTCCAATTTAGATAGGACTTTTATGGGCAGTTTGAACAAAGACATAAAGTAAACTGGAATACTTTGCAACACCGTCTTCACCAGCAAAATTTTCCTAGCCTGACTTAAGAGAGTGCCTTTCCAGCTGGCCAAGTGACACTACAATATTTCTACCATCGGGTCCCAAAGATTATTTTTCATATGACCAATGAACAAAGGTAGGCCCAAGTAGGAGTTAGGGAGGGAAGCTATCTTGCATCCAAGAATATCAACAATTTTCTTCTGTCGGTGCTCTGGGGTGTTCAAGAAAAATAGAAGGCTCTTCAATAAATTAATTTTCTACCCAGCCACCCTTTCATAAGCAGATAATATGGCTTTCATCTCTTGAGCCTGCTCCATCGAAGCAAGAAGTGAAAGGAAGGTATCATCTGCAAACTAATGGTGGGACAACGGATCAACCGCTAGAGCAGGATTAATACCTTTGATAACAAGGTTGTGGATAAAAGTTCTTCCCAACGCTTCAGCCATAAGGATAAACAAATATGGGGAGATTGGGTCACCCTGTCTCAAACCCCTAAGGTTCAAAAAAATCCAGTCGAAGCACCATTAATGAGAACAAAAAAATTAGTCGAAGTGATGCATGTTTTGATGAGCTCAATCCAACAGTGGTTGAAACCAAATTTGGCAAGCACTGCAAACAAAAAATCCCATGAAACATGGTCGTAAGCCTTATTCATATCTAATTTTAAAAACATACCTACTCTACCACTCTTTTGAGTGGAATGCAGTGTTTCATGAACCGCGATAACGCCATCCAGGATCTGCCTACCCAGAACAAAACC
The DNA here is from genome assembly GCA_028583015.1 of Wollemia nobilis. Classification (NCBI taxonomy): domain Eukaryota; kingdom Viridiplantae; phylum Streptophyta; class Pinopsida; order Araucariales; family Araucariaceae; genus Wollemia; species Wollemia nobilis. The sequence goes on from JAQPPZ010001446.1 coordinate 289,754, forward strand.
AGATTGAGCTTTATCAATTAACTTGGGCATAAACTTCTTTAGGCGGTTAGTCACTGATTTGGATAGGATTTTATAAAGTGTATTGCAGAGACTGATTGGCCTAAAGTCTTTGAAGCTGATAGCCTTGGTAGACTTTGGGATTAAGGCCAAAAAAGTAGCATTCACTCCATAGGGAAGAGATTTAGAGCATTGGGCATCTTTGATAGCCTCACAAACGTCACCCCCCACTATGTGCCAAAACCGTTGAAAGAACAATGGAGGAAATCCATCTGGACCTGGAGCTTTCAAAGCACCCATCGTAAATACAACTTCTTTAATTTATGAATCTTGGAAGGGAGCTTCAAGAAAACTGTTCATGTTAGGCATCATAACTGAGGGAATTGACTATAGCAAGAAATTTTCTGCCTCCACATCCCTTGCATATTTCGAACCTAATAGAGAGCTAAAAAATAAATAGCTTCATTTCGAATCTCTTGGATATCTGACAATTTGGACCCATCCTCCTTGACAATTTCCTAGATATGGTTGGCACTTCTATGTCTTAAAGTAGAAACGTGAAATTTTTTGTGTTTCTATCACCTTCCTTTAGCCATAAGGCCCAAGACTTCTGCTTCCATAGGATTTCTTCTTGGGCCATAGTGTTATGGAGATTGGACAAGACCAATTTTTCCTTATTGCTTAGCTTGCTTGAGAAGCCCTTTTCTTCAATTTCAGCTTGCATATCCAATAACTAACTTTTTAAATCCTGTTTTCTTTGAAAAATATTTCCAAAAACATGTTTATTCCAAGCTTTAAGCTTTCCTTTTATAAGCTTGAGTTTAAGAGCCACACGCTGCATCCCCACACCAAGAACCTCAGAAGACCACCATTCCATGATTCGTTGTTCGAGATCAACATGTGAACACCACATAGCCTCAAAATGGAAGGGTCTTGGGAAGAACATGCCTTGATGGGAGGATTCTAACCACAAAGGGCTATGGTAAGAGCCCACCTTTGGCAAAGCAGAGAGCAAAGCATCGCCAAACAGAGGTAAAACCTGCTTAGACAAAAAAACCCTATCTAATCTAGAAAGAATCAGTTGATTTCCTATGCAGTGATTGCTCCATGTAAACTAAGCTCCTTTTATATCTAAATCCATCATCTCACTGTTACTGATAAAATTAGAAAATTCCTTCATACTCCTTTCACAAGGCTCATTACCACTTTTTTTATCATATGGGAATAGCGGAGTATTAAAATCGCCTGCCAAAATCCAGACTTCCTCCTTAAAGCACTCCCTCATCTAAAGGAGGGATGACCAAAGGGCTTTCATGCTTTGACTAGAATTAGGGGCATATACATTGGTCATAACCCATCTTAGGTTAGTCTTTTTGCAAAAGAATAGCAAATTGATAATACGATCAGAGGAAGAAATTACAAAGCCATCAAATTTCTTTTTGTCCCAAAAACAACAAAGACCACCAAAGGCCCCAGTGGCAGAACTCGCTGCAAAACCCACCCCATTCCAAATAGACTTATGCACATAGTCAAAATTGTTGCTCTCAGTTTTGAATTCTTGAATGAAGATGATATCCAAAGAAAAATCCTTCCTGAGAGAAGATAAAATCCACCTTTTTGAGGGACCATTCAATCCTCTTATGTTCCAGCATAAAAACTTCATTTGTGAGATTTGGGTTTTTTATCAGCCAATAGCGGTTGACAAGGATGGGTGAATACCTCCATTTTTAATTACTTTCCCCCGATTCTTCCCCAAAATCAACCTTGATTTGGGTCTAATATCCATTGGCAATATCAAACTCAATATCTTATTTACATGATTATAATTGTGATAAATGTTTTTTTTTTAATTTGAAGCTTAAAAATATTTATCACAATTAAAATGTAATGAAATTTTAAAAGAAGTTTAATATGTTCTTTAAACTTTGAATAAATTTATGTTAAAAAATTAGTATTCCAATTTATTATATCTAACAATTAACATTGAATATATAAAACATAAATGAAACCTTTGTAAGTCAAACATCTCACCAATAAAATTTTAATCTATTATATTATTATTTATTGATTACATTATCATGATATTTTAACAAAACTACATAGTAGGTTTTGTACATATATAAAAGGTAAAGGTAAAAGATAAAGTGATTTTTAACGTTTAAAAGGTCATAAGCAATATGTAACTATCCTCATAAAGGATGTTATTTTCACATGATTTTTTGAAACCCTATTGCCTTTAGGATTTGAACCTTGGATTTCTATTCAGAATTCCAAAGTCTCCACCTTTAAACCCACTTAATTTGTATCTTTTGACAAGATTTGAACTTTGACTCTACTTCTTTAAAGTGGGCATATTTAACTACTTTACTTTTTAAATGTTACAGTCGATTTGAATCCATAATAAGTTAACATTGCATAAATATAAAAATATAAAGGTTCAAAATCCATAATAAAAATACATTCAACCTAATGTCCATGGTCAATTTAACTTTGAAGCAATATTCTTCACAACAATATGAATGCAAATGCAAATGAATGGAATTAATTAAATGCTTGCCACTTTAGGAGGGCTAAGTCCTTCACCATTAAGGAGGGCTTAGTCCTTGCGATTAAGCAAATGAATTCAAATATGAAAGATGATTAAATCAAATATATCCTACTCCTATTTATATTAATCGATGAACAAATAATAATATTAGAAATATAGCCGACTAAGCTATATTAGGGTTGTAACATGGCTCCCCTCCTCGGAAAGCTTTGTCCTCAAAGCTGGAAATGATCTCAAAGATACTTTATGTTTCCCATGTAGCATCTTCTTCTGGTAGGTCCTGCCATTTGATTAGAAATTCTTTGATGTGATGGGATCGAAGAATACGTGATCTGCTCTACAAAATTGCTTTTGGCTGGAGATATATACGTCCTTCTTCATCAAGTACTGGTAGTTCTGATTGAGAGTGTACTTTTTGTCCGATCACCTTCTTGAGATAGGAAACATGAAATACTGGATGTATACGGGATGAGGGAGGAAGCTCTAGTTGATATGCCACTTCTCCTATGTGGTGCACTATCTTGTAAGGACCATAAAATCTTGGAGCCAACTTTTGACTGGTCTTGATCTTCAATGATAGTTGTTTGTAGGGTTGCAGATGCAGGAACACCATATCACCTGTATTAAATTATCTTTCGGAATGGTGTGTGTCTTGTTGCTGCTTCATGCGATTTTGTGCTTGGACCAAATTGTCTTTGAGAATGTTGAGCATTGACTATCGATGTTGGAACCAATCGTCTACTTGGGCCACTTTGGAAGAACCTGGAACATAATCTGCTATTGTTGGTGGTTTTACTCCATACAATGCTTCAAATGGAGACATCTTGATGGAATAATGGTATGAAGTGTTGTACCACCATTCTGCTAAAGAAAGCCAATGACTCCATTGATACTGTTTATCTTGAGCAAAACATCTTAGATAGGTACCCAGACATTTGTTAACTATTTCAGTTTGGCCATCTGTTTGAGGATGGTATGTAGAAGACATATTTAACTTGGTACCACTAAGACGAAATAATTCTTTCCAAAAATTGCTAGTAAAAATGGGATCACGATCACTTACAATATTTTTGGGCATTCCATGCAACTTGAAAATTGAGTCCATAAATACCTTAGCCACTTTGCTTGCTGAAAATGGATGTTGTAGAGCATTGAAGTGAGCATATTTGGAGAGGTGATCCACTACCACAAAAATTACTATTTTACCTTCTGATTTAGGAAGACCTTCAATAAAATCCATTGAAATATGTTCCCATTGGCGATCCGGGATAGGTAGTGGTTGAAGCAATCCTGGAGATTTGATTGTTTCACCCTTATTGCGTTGACATACTTCACATTCAACCACCCATGTTTTGACCTCAGATTTTAATCCCTTCCAATAAAAGGATTGTTTTACCCGTAGATATGTCTTCAAAAAACCTGAATGTCCTACTGATGGAGAAGCATGTGATTCTTCCAGAATCCTAGATTTGATGGTAGAATTGTGTGGAATGTAAATGTGATTCTTTCTTCTTAATACCTTGTCATCATAGGAAAAATGAGGATGCTTGGATGATCCTAGCATCAAATCTTGAATTATTTGAGCAGTTTCTGTATTTGACAACCATTCCTCTTGGAGCTGAGAAACCCATTGGGAACAAGGACCTGAAATAGCATTGATAACCACTTCATCTTCATATTTACGTGATAATGCATCTGCTGCCACATTTTCTTTCCCTTTCTTATACTCGATAACAAAATCATATCCCAACAATTTTTTTAACCACTTGTTTTGCTTTGGATAAGAAAATCGTTGTTCTAGAAAATGCTTGAGACTACTATGATCTATTTTTATAATAAAGCGGCTACTAATTAAGTAGTGTCTCCATTTCTCAACCGCATGTAGAATAGCCAACATTTCTTTCTCATATGTGGACCTTCCCAAATTCTTACCCAAAATTTGTTTACTCTCGAATGCCAAGGGATGCCCTTCCTGCATTAGTACTACCCCAATACCTGTTCCCGAAGCATCACATTCAATCACAAATGGTTTGTGAAAATCTGGGGTTGCCAAAACTGGAGTAGTACACATTGCTTCCTTGAGAGCCATGAATGCTTGAGTGGCTGCTTCAGACCAATGAAAAGCATCCTTCTTTGTGAGAGTTATGAGAGGGGCTGCAATTTTACCATAATTGCACACAAACTTGTGATAGTAACCGGTAAGACCCAAAAAACCATGAAGTTTCTTGATGGTTTTAGGTAAAGGCCAATCCTGAATGGCCTTAATCTTATTAGGATCCACTTTAACACCTTCATGAGAAATGATATGACCCAAATACTCAACTTCTTGAACACCAAAAGAGCATTTGGAGCATTTGACAAAAACAATTTCCTTATGTAATATATGAAGAACCTTTCCCACATGCATCAAATGATCCTTCCATGTTTTACTATATACTAGAATGTCATCGAAGAAGACTAAGACAAATTTGTGAAGGAATGGATGAAAGACATGGTTCATGAGACTTTGGAATGTGGATGGGGCATTAGTGAGACCAAAAGGCATGACTAAGAATTCATAATGACCTTCATGAGTACGAAAGGTGGTTTTAGGAATGTCCTCATCCCTTACTCTGATTTGATGAAAACCTGAGCGTAGATCCAATTTTGTGAAAAAATTTACACCATGCAATTCATCTAATAAATCATCTATGACAGGAATAGGGAACTTATCCTTGATGGTGATTTTATTGAGAGGACAAAAATCAGGACACATACACCAAGAATTATCCTTACGATGGGCCAAAACCACTGGTGAAGAATAAGGACTAGTGCTATGACGAATGACTCCGTGTTCTAAAAGTTCTTGGACAATTTTCTCAATTTCTATTTTTTGAGGTTGAGGGTATCGATAAGGATGGACATTAGGAGGAAGGCTTCCTGGAACAAGGTGTATGGCATGGTCATGAGATCATTTGGGAGGTAGTCCTTTTGGTTCTTGGAAAACTTCATCATAGTTAGCCACAATATCTTGAAGATCCTTTGAGTGAATTTCAGGAATATCTTGTGCTTGCTTTTCCAAACAATTGATTTGAGCTATGAATCCATAACCCCCTTTCCTTAATATTTTTTCCATGTTGTGAGAACTCACTACCTTTGATGGAGGAGTTGGAATTCCTTGGAGGTGAATGGTCCTTCCATTTTCTTTCCATTCCACAAATAATTTTTTGAAATTAAAACTGACCGTGTCCAATTGTTCTAACCATTCAACTCCCAAAATAACATCTGAATTCCCTAAACTCATAACAAAGAGAGTTCCATGCCAAGTATAACTTCCCATTTGTATCAAAACTGAAGATGTTCTACCAATACATTGAGCATTTCCTCCATTTGTAACTAAAACTTGAAACTTATCTTGATTGGAGGAGTGAATGTGTAAGTTCAATGCCTTAGCAGTTTTAATGTCAATAAAATTATGAGTACTACCTGAATCGATCAACACATTTATCCTCTTCTATCGAATGAATCCTGGTACCTTGATTGTATGGTGAGTTGTTAATCCCATAAGAGCATGTACTGAAATAGCCATAGTGTCTTCATCACAAGTTGCTTCATCATGATCTATTTGTTCTTCAGGCATAGGTGACTCATGTGAATTGATATCCTCGACTTCCTCTTCATCTTCCTTGTTATCATATTCTATTTGAAAGTTTTGTCTTGGTACACATGCTTGATCTTTTGGATGATGATTGCGACATTTATAGCAGTAATATCTTGATGGTTGGTCATTTCTATGAAAGGAATTGTTGCGATATTGAGGATGATTATAGGAGTCACATCTGAAAGATGTCAAATTTTGCACCTTTTTCTCAGCCAACTTAGCAATCCTTATAGTGTCATCCAAAGAGTAGGGATCCTGTAAGTCTACTTCAATTTGAATATTCTCTTTCAACCCATGTCTAAAAGCTGAAACCACCACATCGGTTTGTAAATCTCCTGTATAAGCAAGAAGACTTGTGAATTCTGAAACATAATCTCTTACCGAGCCAATTTGTTTAAGTGCCAACAGATGAACTATGTATGAGGATGAATTCCCTTCATCAAATCTCTTGAGAAAAAGCTTCTTGAATTCAGGCCATAAGAGGGGTCGACTATGTTGATGTTTTTGCCAAGCAAACCATTGGTAAGCTTCAGTACCTAGTTTGGAGGAAGCATAAGGAACTTTTTCAGATTTGGGAACCCGATATAGTTGTAAGATGCCTTCCATTTTAGCTATCCAACCTCGTGGATCACCACCCTCAAATGTAGGCATATCAACACGTGGAATATTAACACCTGTAGGCCATCTTGCTTGTTGATAATATTCCTCTGTATCCTGATCCTCATTATCATTCCTTCTATGGTAGTTATGTGGGGAATGAGGAGCTTCTTGGTTTTGTTTCTTCAATAATTGCTCCAACATTAAATTCATGTTGCTCATACTAGTCATTAGTTGAGTTATACATGATTGGACATCTTGGTTACTTGCATTGGTGTTTTCCATTTCCTCATGTGTGATATTATCATGGGATGAGTTGGAAGGAGCCATGGGGTTAATAGTAGGATGGTTGGGGTCAAAGTTGTTAATGCGTAAAGGAGAGTTGTATTGTGTACCTTTATTTCGTGGAGGTCTTCTTGGTGACTTTGAAAGTCCTTCGTTTGTATTATCTATGCTAGATAATCTTCCGTTTGGTCCTTTAGTCCACCTGCCACTCATGCACTTGCTTTATAAAATTTGAACAAAAATGTTGAAATTTGTTAGTAAAAAATAAAAATCTACAGCAAAGCTTTGCCTGTAATGTTAGTTTCTTCAAAATTTGCCTTTAATGTCAAAATTTTGACAATTCTTGCAAAAAATTGGTTTATTTTCCACCTAATTTTTGCTCCAACTCATGACGCGGATCTTGAATGTGAATTTCAATGGCTTGATTTCCAACGGCTAGCTTGAATTCAAATTTCAATGCTTGGATTTCCAACAACTAGTTTGGATTTGAATTTCAATGGTTGGATTTCCAATAGCTTTAACTAGTAGGTGCTACGGTTATGTGATACTCCTCATTGACTAAATGACAAGGGGGGAACGATGACATGGGGGATGATTGATGACAAGGAAGAGACTAATGACTATCAAATAATAAGGGAGGACACTTGGCCACTACAACCAATACTATGGACTAGACAACGTGAATAGGACTATACGACAAAGCATGACCCAATGCTCATTGACAAGGGACGAAGAGACCACACCCAATACTTACTAATAAAGGATGATGTAAGGACACACTTTATAATGGATGGAATACAATAGAGGACAAGATGACTGCATATCCCACAAAAAACCTAACAGAATCAATAGGAGAACATCGAGCAGATAATGGGGAATGACACGTGTACTAACAAATAAGATTGACTAGTTTACACGCGCAAGAAGGTTGAATGATTTATGTGATCGAAGTCACAATAACTAATGGTGGTAAAATATTATTAAACTAGTTGGAAGGTTACCACATTATCAATGTGGGATAAATAAGGGGTAAAGTCTGTATGGCACTATATAGCTTGATCGGACCCGTTAATTCGACTTAAAAAAATTACGTACCCGAATAACATGCTTGGTCCAATGGTGATACGTGGTTGTCTTCAAGATGTTCCACGTGGCTCTTTCTAGCATCAACAATTTGATCAATTTGTCCTTCACACTAGGGTTACAAATATCTGGCTGTCGGATGCTTCGTTTAGGTGAATGATTTAATTGTTCCTTATGATGTCATAAGCTATAGTTATAGCTTACTCTATAAAATATTTTGTGATGCTATTGGTCACTTATGTTGCGTTTTGTTTTTTAATACTTCCAATATATGGCCTGTGGTATAATCATCCTTGCCTTTGCTCATCTTGATATTACGCGCTATTAATTTCACCAAATTTTACAAAGAATTTATGCACTTGCAGCGATACCTAGCGATGTGAATGGTGAGAATTTTAAGTGATGTTTTCCTTAGGTGATTTTGCTTCATCTACTTTGTTGTGCCTGTGGAGTTCAAACATTATGTTTGTTTACAATTTCCCTATGCTTGTAACGACGTCTATTCCAACCAACTTTCAAGGAACCTCAACAAAAAATATCACCTCTTCCACACGTTAGAAAAAGGACTAATTATGAATCTAGAGTTTTCATAAACCTTGGGATTTAATTAATTTTTTTTGTAATATTTATCTATGCTTCGACGATGCGCACACTCATCTGTTGTGAAATATCCTACAAATGGGCTACGAACGATATCTCCGAATGAAATCTCCTGTAGGCATATCACTGTGTAGCCGCTTTGATGTGTAAAAATAAACCAAAAATTTTCTTGTTGTCTGTGGACACTACAATACGTGATTTACGAATATCGAACGTGAATTCTTCACTTTGGATTTGTTGATCACAGAACAGATTATACAGAAGTGCAACAAACACCAAGTACAATAGTAAAAGTATGCCTAAAATTTTGTGCAAGGATCGTTGAATTTGATACCACTTGAAGCAATATTCTTCACAATAATACATATGCAAATGCAAATGAATGAAATTAATTAAGAGCTTACCACTTTAGGAGGGCTAATTCCTTCGCTACTAAGGAGGGCTTAGTCCTTGCGATTACAAAAATGAATTAAAATATGAAAAGATCAATAAATCAAATATATCCTACTCCTATTTATATTAATCGATGAAAAAATAATAATATTAGAAATATAACTGACTAAGCTATATTAGGGTTGTGACAAACTTGGTGTCCTTGTGTATTTGAAATCTAAGTTTATGGTGTGAAACTTTTAAAATAAATCGTTTATTCTAAACTTGAAACAAACTTGTTTGACAAATATTAAGAGTCATCTAAAAAAAATTTAAAAACTTAATTTATAATATAAAATTCTTTAACTTTTTTTTTTGAGAAAAAGGGATTGTACTCGGGTCTCTCACATTTGACAAATCACAATCCTTTAGAGCCTGAGAGTTTACAAATAGATTCAATTATCATTTCAATTGAGTTGTTATAACTAGATACCCACATTTTTTATAATAATTATGAATTCTTAATTTTTATTTTTTTGGATCTTCTTCAATTTTTTTGTAAAAATACAAATATTATTCAAAAATTTAGCATCCTTCTTAAACTTTTCTTGTAGCAGCCTTCATGATACCAAAACTCTAACTCTATTTTCTATGCACTGCATCATCTTAGTAGAGTAATATTTTCAAAATTTTGCACTATCACAGTTCGCTTTACCATATTTGGATTGTTAGTTTCCTTCTTGAAGCATAAGTGCAACCATAAGAACTATAATAAATAATTTATATGAAAATAAATTAATGTTACAAAATGCAACAAATATAATCAATGGAAAACATTAAGGTAAATATTAATCATTATTTGATTCAGACAAACACATTTTCTTGTCACCTTCAACCAAACTTCCTACTTCCTCTAACCATGGAAAAGAGAATTTAACTTCATGATCCTCTATTAAAACCCCTCTATTGGCTAGCCCTTTTGCACATTTGTTTCCTCCTCTTAATGCATGTGTAAATTTTATTTCTTCGAACTCTATAACAAGGTCTTGTATTTCCACAATGATCTCTTGTATGTTCCATGAAGCCTTTGCTTTCCTCAAAATTGCATTTATTACTATTAATGAATCCCCTTCCATCCATACTCTATTTCATTTCATTTATCTACATATTTTTAATCCTTCCAAAGCTGACCAAGCTTCAACTTCATTATTTGTCTTAAATCCACTGATGAAATTGTAATGTGATAAAATCTCACACCTATTATTTCTAATTATTCCTCCTCCTCTTAGTAGTCCTCGATTTCCTTTATATGCTCCATCAAATTTGATTTGTCTAATTTGTTAGGATTAAATAACAAAACACGAGCAATCATTAAATGTAGAAATAAAACACAGAAGAATAATGCAATACACAAGAGACATAGATTTAACGTGGTTCACCCAATATGAGCTACTCCATGGAGAAAATAACTAGGCCTTTTATTTCGTCCAAAAATCCCTTCTCTACATAGCCATGCACCGAACATTACAATCAACCAACATACAACATCTGTTGGACATTTTGAGTCCCTAAGCTAAAATGTTGTCATTGATATCAACAGGCTATTTGATGTCAAAAGGATCTATGATGGCATGCACTATGTTTTGTGAAAGTGCAAGGAAGGGTTTTTGTGAAAACCAAGGCAGGTAAAATAAAAAGTTTTATTTTAAACCATGGATGGCAGTTTTTTCATTTTCACTTGGCGGAAGGAGTGAAGAAAAAGAAGTGAGTGGCACTTCTTTCTTCACAACGAGCCCGTAGCTCGTGCGATAGCTTGGTCACGGCTAGGGCATTCACGTTGGACAGGACGGGGTTTCGATTCCCCTCGAGGCAGGTATTGAGGTTTTTATTTATTTTGTTATTGCCTAAGGTGGAGTGATAAGGGGTAAAGGTGATTTGATAGTTGATGTATTGAATAACCTTAGGAATAAGGTTATAGTGGTTGTTTGAGTTGTGGAGTTAAATTTTTAATTGTGATTTTTGAAATTATTAGGAGTAATAAGGGTTATTGATAAAGTTCTTTTAGTGAAAGTTATTTTTGAGTAAGGGTTTTTCTTTAAAAAGAACTTTGGTGGATGTTAAAATAAAGTAGGAGTAATAAGGTGTTATTTGGACATTATTTTATTGTTGTGTTATTACTCAAGATCTCTAACCCTTGTTGAGATTGGAAAAAGGAAAAGTGTTGAGTGTGGCAGATTTAGTGGACAACTCATAAGGCATCAAAAAGGTATGAGTAACATTCTCCATTGATTTTATTTGGGTGGTTGATTTCTGAAATATCATTGGAGTGAAAAGGATTGATTGTGGTTTCCTATTCGAAAATAGTTGGTTTAATGCTTCAAGGTTTTCTGGTTTGAAAGTTGTGATTAAAACCTTGTTTTATAAGCATTGTTGTTGGAGCCATTGTGCAAAGAACTTGAACTTGAGTTAGAAAAGAACATGAGTATCATTGTTATGTAAGAGTGGTTGTTGAGTATTGTTGAAGACATTTTGAGTTGGTTGATTCATGCTTGGACTAGGGTTTGTGAGAAAGAGTTGTTCCTTGTGGTGATTGGTTGAGTAGAGTTGTTTGAGCCTAGTCAAGTGATTGTGTGAAGTGGTTGTTCAAGTTCCATAAAACAAACTATTCTATATTCTGATTTGAATTGAGTTGAGAAAGAAATTGGATTTGAGTTTAGAACATATTGAGTCTCTAACAATTCTCTTTATGCTTCTATGAGATTGATTTGAGTTGAGATTGGGATTTGAGTATAGAACATATTGAGTCTCTAACAATTCTCTTTATGCTTCTATGAGATTGCTGAGTTGAGGATTGATTTGAGTTGAGATTGGGATTTGAGTATAGAACATATTGAGTCTCTAACAATTCTCTTTATGCTTCTATGAGATTGAGTTGAGATTTTGTTGAGCTGATTTGAGGTAAGTCTTTGAGAAGGCTTGTGGACTGATTTTGAGTAAGCTTTTGTGAAAGCTTGCTATGCAGATTTGAGCAAGTCCTAGAGAGGACTTATTGAGAAGATTGGGACAAGTTCTGAGTGAGCTTGTTGAGCAGATTTGGACAAGTTTTGAGTGAGCTTATTGAGCAGATTTGAGCATGAGTGAACCTATTGAGCATATTTGAGCAGGTTCTGAGTGAGCCTATTGAGCAGATTTGAGCAAGTTCTGAGTGAGCCTATTGAGTATATTTGAGCAGGTTCTGAGTGAGCCTATTGAGAAAATTTGAAGAGGTTCTGAGTGAACCTATTGACAGAGCTTTGGAGGTGACAGAGTATAGAGGACAGAGTCTCAGTGGATAGAGATCCAAAGCCAGGACAATTGAAGACAGATCTGAGTGAGGAGTCTTCAAGTGGAGAGATATCCACAAGTCAGTGCAGTAGAGAGATAGAGTCTTCTAGAAGATCACTAGCTAGAGCAAGAAGGGGAAAGAGTTCTCCTATGGAAGAGATCCATGAACTTGAGATTTAGGGGATCAACATCTCCTTTGGACAGAGGTCCATAAACATTGTAATTGGGAAGGATTCCCAAGAGATTGATTGAGAAAGTTTTAGCAAAATATTTTCTCCGTGGAGTAGCCCGCATTGGGTGAACCACGTAAATTGTTGTGTCACTTTTGTGGATGGTGTTTTGTGCATTGCTTTGATTACTTGCTATTGATACTGCTATCTATACACTGCATAATATTGAATTGAAAAGAAAAGTAAAAAGTGGTCTTATACTGTTCACCCCCCTCTCAGTATAAGCTTGTGTTCTTCAATTGGTATCAGAGCGGGTTCCTTCATAAGAGTTTGACAGCTTGAAGGAAAAGCGGTCTAAGAACACAATGGATCAAAAGGATCAAAGAGACGGACCCTTCAATAATGCAAGATCAAGTCTTTGATGGAAGTGACTTCTTATATTGGTGTATGTTGATGAGATTTTACCTGATGGCACTTGGAAATGAAGTTTGGGATGCAATGGAACTTGGATATGATTCAACAGTCAATCCTCCTACAGATAAAGAAGGTAAGCTTCTAATGCATGCAAATTCAAGAGCTATGAATGCAATTATAAAAGGTTTGCGTAGAGCAGAATCTATGAAGGTTATGGAATGTAAAACAACAAAAGAAATGTGGGAACTTCTGCATGAAATATATGAAGGAGATAAAGGAGTCAAAATGGCTAAGATCAGAAATCTCAAAGGAGAATTTGAGAACCTAAGAATGAGGGATGATGAAAACATTCGTGACTATCTCAACAAGGTTGATGAACTTGTACATGAGATGAAAGGTCTTGGAATGAAGGTTGATGAATCCGATGCTTGTGATAAGATCTTGAGGACTCTTCCAAAAAGGTATAGTGAAAAGGTTTCTGCTATAGAAACATCAATTGATAGTGATTCTTTGACAAGGAATTCTTTGCTTGGCATGCTTACTACTTTTGAGATAAGAACAAAAGATCCTATTCCTCCGAAAGAAGTTGCTTTCAAAGTAGACAAAAAGAAAAAGGGAAAGAAGATAGAATCAAGCAGTGAGTCATCTAGTGATGAAGAAGCAAATTATGGTAGAAGAGATAGAGGTTCCAGAAGACCCATAGATCTAAGATCTATCAAGTGCTTCAATTGTGGAAAGTATGGACATTATGCAACAGAGTGCAAAGAGCCAAAGTACAATAGTGATGAAGAAAAATAGGATCACAGGTACAGGGAATCAAAAAGACACAAGTACCAGAAGAAAGGCAAGGATGGACAAAACAGACAAGGAAAGAAGTTCTTCCAAAGGTAAAAGAAAAGCTACTATGTAGATAATGCAAGTAAGTACTCAATTGATAGTGATGCTAGTTTTTTAGATAATGATAGAGATGAAGTCCTATTTATGGTTAAAGAGAAAATCCAATTAAGAAAAGGACTCCAGTTATTCTCAAATGTTTTAGATGTGGTAAATTTGGACATCTTGAAGATGATTGCACTAGGGATGGTTATAGTTTCAGTGATGATGATTTTGAAGATGCACTTGAAAGACCAGATGAGAATCTTCTAATGGCTTTAGAAGATGAAGTAAGTGATCCTATAGAAGACAAGCCAAAAGGAAGTAATGATAAGGACAAAGGCAAACAAATAGAGGATTACTCAATAGAGAATGGTTATGATCTCAAGGGAGAACTTATCTATGCCCTTGACACAGTAAAGAAGGTTAGAAAGCAACACTCCAAGCTTGAAAGTCAGTTTCAAGAATGTGATGAAGAAAGGTTATTGCTCATAGAGGATTTAGAGAAGTCAAAGGCTAAGGCAAGCAAGTTCAAGGATAAGTTAGAAGCAAATATTTTGGAATGTGAGAAGTTAGCACAAGAAGTGGCTACTCTAAAAGAAGACTTAAAGGACTCCAAGATCAAGATGAAGAGTTTCACAAATAGCTCTAAGAACTTGGATAAGTTCATCTATGGACAACAACGAACATCATGTTCAACAGGTCTTGGCTTTGGAAAGGTTCAAAAGAAATAGGAAAAAGAATCTACTTCAAGTCTTGATGAAGAAGAAACTTCAGAAGAAGATACATCAGAAGAAGATAGTTTAAGTGAAAGTGGGACATCAGAGGATGAGTTGGACAACAAAGAGTTCAACAAAGATAGGAACAATGCACAAAGAAGATACAGATGGAACAACAATCAGAACAAGAGACCAATGAGGTCAAGACAAGGAGGCTTCAATGGAAGATGCTTCTCATGTCACAAGTTTGGACATATGGCTTCACAATGCAGGTCATATGAAAGACAGGAATATGGGAAAGGACAACTTTTCCATGGGTATTGCTACTCATGCAATGGGTTTGGTCACAAGGCAATGAATTGCAGGATTCATGATAGAAGAGGATATGGCTTCACTAGGAGAAGTCCTAAGATATTTGCACCTCCAAGGAATAATAACATTAAGTGTTATAAGTGCAATAATGATGGTCACATAGCAAGATGGTGTAGAGCAAATATTCCAAAAGCAAGCATGAACAGGAACAAAAATATGAACAGGAACAGGAACATGGATGAGAATAAGAACAAGAACAAGAACAGGAACATGGATGAGAACAAGAACAGGAACAGGAACAAAAATGATAACAGAAACAGGGATGATGGCTTGGAAAGAAATAGTGAGAGGATTCAAAAAACTCAGAAAGGAAGAGAGAAAGATAAAGGTAAAGAGCAGTGCTTTCGGGGAGTAGAAATACTCCCACCCCAGAATTAACCACCTCATGAGGAGGTGGGGGAGGGGCTAAGCTAAGAGGCTCATTCTTAGCCCCGAGCCCCAAAGGTGACCCTTTGCCATTGATGACAAAGGGGGAGAGATTTGTGTATATTGGGGAGAGTTTTTGATATGGGGAGAGATTTGATATTTGAGAGAGCATTGAGCCAGTCCCAGGGGAGCAGAAAAGAAGGTCAGATTTCAATAAAAGGATATGGGTTGCCATCAATGACAAAGGGGGAGATTGTTGGACATTTTGAGTCCCTAAGCTAAAATGTTGTCATTGATGTCAAAAGGTTATTTGATGTCAAAAGGATCTATGATGGCATGCACTATGTTTTGTGAAAGTGCAAGGAAGGGTTTTTGTGAAAACCAAGGTAGGAAAAATAAAAGGTTTTATTTAAAACCATGGATGACAGATTTGAAATGGGTTTTTCTTAAAACCCAAGTTGGCTTTTCGTTTCATCGAAAAAGGTGCCCCGGTGATGGAGATATTTAATTTTAAAGATTTAGTTTAAATTTTAATTTATTTAAAATTTAAATTTTAAAATTAAATTAAAAGAATATTCGTCGACGTCATAAAGGAAGGTTCAAAAGCACCGATGTTTCCAAGCTAAGGGAAGGCATATATATATGCCATTAAATTTTTTGAAGAAGATTATCCTTGCTCGATTGAGATTAACGATTTGTTTTTGTGAAGGAAGAGCTCGTGTTATTTTCATTTTGTGAAGCAACGAATATTGAAAGCTAACCGCATCCATTTTCCAAAGCGTGTTGGGCAGTGTGGCCTAGTGGCAGCTTGGTTTGTGCAAAGGTGTTGGTGGCAGGAAGGTTAAGTGTTCGATTCCCGCAAGCATCATTTTGGCTTTGTTGAGGCGCTCAAGGTGCATTTCTTTTTCGCTTGGTGGAAGGAGAGAAGAACAAGAAGTGAGTGGTGCTTCTTTCTTCACGATGAGCCCATAGCTCATGCGGTAGCTTGGCCATGGCTAGGGCATTCACGTTGGATAGGACGGGGGTTCGATTCCCCTCGAGGCAGGTATTGAGGTTTTTATTTATTTTGTTATTGCCTAAGGTGGAGTGATAAGGGGTAAAGGTGATTTGATAGTTGATGTATTGAATAACCTTAGGAATAAGGTTATAGTGGTTATTTGAGTTGTGGAGTTAAATTTTTAATTGTGATTTTTGAAATTATTAGGAGTAATAAGGGTTATTGATAAAGTTCTTTTAGTGAAAGTTATTTTTGAGTAAGGGTTTTCTTTAAAAAGAACTTTGGTGGATGTTAAAATAAAGTAGGAGTAATAAGGTGTTATTTGGACATTATTTTATTGTTGTGTTATTACTCAAGATCTCTAACCCTTGTTGAGATTGGAAAAAGGAAAAGTGTTGAGTGTGGCAGATTTAGTGGACAACTCATAAGGCATCAAAAAGGTATGAGTAACATTCTCCATTGATTTTATTTGGGTGGTTGATTTCTGAAATATCATTGGAGTGAAAAGGATTGATTGTGGTTTCCTATTCGAAAATAGTTGGTTTAATGCTTCAAGGTTTTCTGGTTTGAAAGTTGTGATTAAAACCTTGTTTTATAAGCATTGTTGTTGGAGTGAGTTGTTGTGCAAAGAACTTGAACTTGAGCTGAAAAGAACATGAGTATCATTGTTATGTAAGAGTTGTTGTTGAGTATTATTGAAGACATTTTGAGTTGGTTGATTCATGCTTGGACTAGGGTTTGTGAGAAAGAGTTGTTCCTTGTGGTGATTGGTTGAGTAGAGTTGTTTGAGCCTAGTCAAGAGATTGTGTGAAGTGGTTGTTCAAGTTCCATAAAACAAACTATTCTATATTCTGATTTGAATTGAGTTGAGAAAGAAATTGGATTTGAGTTTAGAACATATTGAGTCTCTAACAATTCTCTTTATGCTTCTATGAGATTGTTGAGTTGAGATTGATTTGAGTTGAGATTGGGATTTGAGTATAGAACATATTGAGTCTCTAACAATTCTCTTTATGCTTCTATGAGATTTGAGTTGAGATTGATTTGAGTTGAGATTGGGATTTGAGTATAGAACATATTGAGTCTCTAACAATTCTCTTTATGCTTCTATGAGATTGAGTTGAGATTTTGTTGAGCTGATTTGAGGTAAGTCTTTGAGAAGGCTTGTGGACTGATTTTGAGTAAGCTTTTGTGAAAGCTTGCTATGCAGATTTGAGCAAGTCCTAGAGAGGACTTATTGAGCAGATTTGGACAAGTTCTAAGTGAGCTTGTTGAGAAGATTTGGACAAGTTTTGAGTGAGCTTATTGAGCATATTTGAGCAGGTTCTGAGTGAACCTATTGAGAATATTTGAGCAGGTTTTGAGTGAGCCTATTGAGCATATTTGAGCAGGTTTTGAGTGAGCCTATTGAGCAGATTTGAGCAGGTTCTGAGTGAGCCTATTGAGAAGATTTGAAGAGGTTATGAGTGAACCTATTGATAGAGATTTGGAGGTGACAGAGTATAGAGGATAGAGTCTCAATGGATAGAGATCCAATAGCCAGGACAATTGAAGATAGATCTGAGTGAGGAGTCTTCAAGTGGAGAGAGATCCACAAGTCAGTGCAGCAGAGAGACAGAGTCTTCTAGAAGATCACTAGCTAGAGCAGAAGGGGAAAGAGTTCTCCTATGGAAGAGATCCATAAACTTGAGATTTAGGGGATCAACATCTCCTTTGGACAGAGGTCCATAAACATTGTAATTGGGAAGGATTCCCAAGAGATTGATTGAGAAAGTTTTAGCAAAATATTTTCTCCGTGGAGTAGCCCGCATTGGGTGAACCACGTAAATTATTGTGTCACTTTTGTGGATGGTGTTTTATGCATTGCTTTGATTACTACTATTGATACTGCTATCTATACACTGCATAATATTGAATTGAAAAGAAAAGTAAAAAGTGGTCTTATACTATTCACCCCCTCTCAGTATAAGCTTGTGTTCTTCAATTGGTATCAGAGTGGGTTCCTTCAGAAGAGTTTGACAGCTTGAAGGAAAAGTGGTCTAAGAACACAATGGATCAAAAGGATCAAAGATATGGACCCTTCAATAATGCAATACCAATATTTGATGGAAGTGACTTCTTATATTGGTGTATGTTGATGAGATTTTACCTGATGGCACTTGGAAATGAAGTTTGGGATGCAGTGGAACTTGGATATGATTCAACAGTCAATCCTCCTACAGATAAATAAGGTAAGCTTCTAATGCATGCAAATTCAAGAGCTATGAATGCAATTATAAAAGGTTTGCGTAGAGCAGAATCTATGAAGGTTATGGAATGTAAAACAACAAAAGAAATGTGGGAACTTCTGCATGAAATATATGAAGGAGATAAAGGAGTCAGAATGGCTAAGATCAAAAATCTCAAAGGAGAATTTGAGAACCTAAGAATGAGGGATGATGAAAATATTCATGACTATCTCAACAAGGTTGATGAACTTGTACATGAGATGAAAGGTCTTGGAATGAAGGTTGATGAATCTGATGCTTGTGATAAGATCTTGAGGACTCTTCCAAAAAGGTATAGTGAAAAGGTTTCTGCTATAGAAACATCAATTGATAGTGATTCTTTGACAAGGAATTCTTTGCTTGGCATGCTTACTACTTTTGAGATAAGAACAAAAGATCCTATTCCTCCGAAAGAAGTTGCTTTCAAAGTAGACAAAAAGAAAAAGGGAAAGAAGATAGAATCAAGCAGTGAGTCATCTAGTGATGAAGAAGCAAATTATGGTAGAAGAGATAGAGGTTCCAGAAGATCCATAGATCTAAGATCTATCAAGTGCTTCAATTGTGGAAAGTATGGACATTATGCAACAGAGTGCAAAGAGCCAAAGTACAACAATGATGAAGAAAAATAGGATCACAGGTACAGGGAATCAGAAAGACACAAGTACCAAAAGAAAGGCAAGGATGGACAAAATAGACAAGGAAATAAGTTCTTCCAAAGGCAAAAGAGAAGCTACTATGCAGATAATGCAAGTAAGTACTCAATTGATAGTGATGCTAGTTTTTCAGACAATGATAGAGATGAAGTCCTATTTATGGTTAAAGAGAAAAGGACTCTAGTTATTCTCAAATGTTTTAGATGTGGTAAATTTGGACATCTTGAAGATGATTGCACTAGGGATGGTTATAGTTTCAGTGATGATGATTTTGAAGATGCACTTGAAAGACCAGATGAGAATCTTCTAATGGCTTTAGAAGATGAAGTAAGTGATCCTATAGAAGACAAGCCAAAAGGAAGTAATGATAAGGACAAAGGTAAAAAAATAGAGGATTATTCAATAGAGAATGGTTATGATCTCAAGGGAGAACTTATCTATGCCCTTGACATAATAAAGAAGGTTAGAAAGCAACACTCCAAGCTTGAAAGTCAGTTTCAAGAATGTGATGAAGAAAGGTTATTGCTCATAGAGGATTTAGAGAAGTCAAAGGCTAAGGCAAGCAAGTTCAAGGATAAGTTAGAAGCAAATATTTTGGAATGTGAGAAGTTAGCACAAGAAGTGGCTACTCTAAAAGAAGACTTAAAGGACTCCAAGATCAAGATGAAGAGTTTCACAAATAGCTCTAAGAACTTGGATAAGTTCATCTGTGGACAACAGCGAACATCATGTTCAACAGGTCTTGGCTTTGGAAAGGTTCAAAAGAAACAGGAAAAAGAATCTACTTCAAGTCTTGATGAAGAAGAAACTTCAGAAGAAGATACATCAGAAGAAGATAGTTTAAGTGAAAGTGGGACATCAGAGGATGAGTTGGACAACAAAGAGTTCAACAAAGAGAGGAACAATGCACAAAGAAGATACAGATGGAACAACAATCAGAATAGGAGACCAATGAGGTCAAGACAAGGAGGCTTCAATGGAAGATGCTTTTCATGTCACAGGTTTGGACATATGGCTTCACAATGCAGGACACATGAAAGACAGGAATATGGGAAAGGATAACTTTTCCATGGGTATTGCTACTCATGCAATGGGTTTGGTCACAAGGCAATGAATTGCAGGATTCATGATAGAAGAGGATATGGTTTCACTAGGAGATATCCTAAGATATTTGCACCTCCAAGGAATAATAACATTAAGTGTTATAAGTGCAATAATTATGGTCACATAGCAAGATGGTGTAGAGAAAATATTCCAGAAGTAGGCATGAACAGGAACAGAAATA
Organism: Wollemia nobilis; assembly: GCA_028583015.1. NCBI lineage: Eukaryota > Viridiplantae > Streptophyta > Pinopsida > Araucariales > Araucariaceae > Wollemia > Wollemia nobilis. The sequence goes on from JAQPPZ010001446.1 coordinate 310,316, forward strand.
TGAACAGGAATAGGAACTTGGATGAGAACAAGAATAGGAACAGGAACATATAGGAATAGGAATAGGAACAGAATATAAATGATAACAGAAATAGGGATGATGGCTTGGAAAGAAATAGTGAGAGGATTCAGAAAACTCAGAAAGGAAGAGAGAAAGATAAAGGTAAAGAGAAGTGCTTTCGGGGAGTAGAAATACTCCCACCCCAGAATTAACCACCTCATGAGGAGGTGGGGGAGGGGCTAAGCTAAGAGGCTCATTCTTAGCCCCGAGCCCCAAAGGTGACCCTTTGCCATTGATGACAAAGGGGGAGAGATTTGTGTATATTGGGGAGAGTTTTTGATATGGGGAGAGATTTGATATTTGAGAGAGCATTGAGCCAGGGGGAGCAGAAAAGAAGGTCAGATTTTAGTAAAAGGATATGGGTTGCCATCAATGACAAAGGGGGAGATTGTTGGACATTTTGAGTCCCTAAGCTAAAATGTTGTCATTGATGTCAAAAGGTTATTTGATGTCAAAAGGATCTATGATGGCATGCACTATGTTTTGTGAAAGTGCAAGGAAGGGTTTTTGTGAAAACCAAGGTAGGAAAATAAAAGGTTTTATTTAAAACCATGGATGACATATTTGAAATGGGTTTTTCTTAAAACCCAAGTTGGCTTTTCGTTTCATCGAAAAAGGTGCCCCGATGATGGAGATATTTAATTTTAAATATTTAGTTTAAATTTTAATTTATTTAAAATTTAAATTTAAATTTTAAAATTAAATTAAAAGAATATTCATCGACGTCATAAAGGAAGGTTCAAAAGCATCAACGTTTCCAAGCTAAGGGAAGGCATATATATATGCCATTAAATTTTTTGAAGAAGATTATCCTTGCTCGATTGAGATTAACGATTTGTTTTTGCGAAGGAAGAGCTCGTGTTATTTTCATTTTGTGAAGCAACGAATATTGAAAGCTAACCGCATCCATTTTCCAAAGCGTGTTGGGCAGTGTGGCCTAGTGGCAGCTTGGTTTGTGCAAAGGTGTTGGTGGCAGGAAGGTTAAGTGTTCGATTCCCGCAAGCATCATTTTGGCTTTGTTGAGGCGCTCAAGGCGCATTTATTTTTTGCTTGGTGGAAGGAGAGAAGAACAAGAAGTGAGTGGTACTTCTTTCTTCACGATGAGCCCATAGCTCATGCGGTAGCTTGGCCATGGCTAGGGCATTCACGTTGGACAGGATGGGGGTTCGATTCCCCTTGAGGCAGGTATTGAGGTTTTTATTTATTTTGTTATTGCCTAAGGTGGAGTGATAAGGGGTAAAGGTGATTTGATAGTTGATGTATTGAATAACCTTAGGAATAAGGTTATAGTGGTTATTTGAGTTGTGGAGTTAAATTTTTAATTGTGATTTTTGAAATTATTAGGAGTAATAAGGGTTATTGATAAAGTTCTTTTAGTGAAAGTTATTTTTGAGTAAGGGTTTTCTTTAAAAATAACTTTGGTGGATGTTAAAATAAAGTAGGAGTAATAAGGTGTTATTTGGACATTATTTTATTGTTGTGTTATTACTCAAGATCTCTAACCCTTGTTGAGATTGGAAAAAGGAAAAGTGTTGAGTGTGGCAGATTTAGTGGACAACTCATAAGGCATCAAAAAGGTATGAGTAACATTCTCCATTGATTTTATTTGGGTGGTTGATTTCTGAAATATCATTGGAGTGAAAAGGATTGATTGTGGTTTCCTATTCGAAAATAGTTGGTTTAATGCTTCAAGGTTTTCTGGTTTGAAAGTTGTGATTAAAACCTTGTTTTATAAGCATTGTTGTTGGAGTGAGTTGTTGTGCAAAGAACTTGAACTTGAGCTGAAAAGAACATGAGTATCATTGTTATGTAAGAGTTGTTGTTGAGTATTGTTGAAGACATTTTGAGTTGGTTGATTCATGCTTGGACTAGGGTTTGTGAGAAAGAGTTGTTCCTTGTGGTGATTGGTTGAGTAGAGTTGTTTGAGCCTAGTCAAGAGATTGTGTGAAGTGGTTGTTCAAGTTCCATAAAACAAACTATTCTATATTATGATTTGAATTGAGTTGAGAAAGAAATTGGATTTGAGTATAGAACATATTGAGTCTCTAACAATTCTCTTTATGCTTCTATGAGATTGTTGATTTTGAGTTGAGATTGATTTGAGTTGAGATTGGGATTTGAGTATAGAACATATTGAGTCTCTAACAATTCTCTTTATGCTTCTATGAGATTTCTGAGTTGAGATTGATTTGAGTTGAGATTGGGATTTGAGTATAGAACATATTGAGTCTCTAACAATTCTCTTTATGCTTCTATGAGATTGAGTTGAGATTTTGTTGAGCTGATTTGAGGTAAGTCTTTGAGAAGGCTTGTGGACTGATTTTGAGTAAGCTTTTGTGAAAGCTTGCTATGCAGATTTGAGCAAGTCCTAGAGAGGACTTATTGAGCAGATTTGGACAAGTTCTAAGTGAGCTTGTTGAGCATATTTGGACAAGTTATGAGTGAGCTTATTGAGAATATTTGAGCAGGTTCTGAGTGAACCTATTGAGCATATTTGAGCAGGTTCTGAGTGAGCCTATTGAGCATATTTGAGCAAGTTCTAAGTGAGCCTATTGAGCATATTTGAGCAGGTTCTGAGTGAGCCTATTGAGCAGATTTGAAGAGGTTCTGAGTGAACCTATTGATAGAGCTTTGGAGGTGATAGAGTATAGAGGATAGAGTCTCAGTGGATAGAGATCCAATAGCCAGGACAATTGAAGACAGATCTGAGTGAGGAGTCTTCAAGTGGAGAGAGATCCACAAGTCAGTGCAATAGAGAGACAGAGTCTTCTAGAAGATCACTAGCTAGAGCAGAAGGGGAAAGAGTTCTCCTATGGAAGAGATCCACGAACTTGAGATTTAGGGGATCAACATCTCCTTTGGATAGAGGTCCATAAACATTGTAATTGGGAAGGATTCCCAAGAGATTGATTGAGAAAGTTTTAGCAAAATATTTTCTCCGTGGAGTAGCCCGCATTGGGTGAACCACGTAAATTGTTGTGTCACTTTTGTGGATGGTGTTTTGTGCATTGCTTTGATTACTGCTATTGATACTGCTATCTATACACTGCATAATATTGAATTGAAAAGAAAAGTAAAAAGTGGTCTTATACTGTTCACCCCCCTCTCAGTATAAGCTTGTGTTCTTCAATTGGTATCAGAGCGGGTTCCTTCAGAAGAGTTTGACAGCTTGAAGGAAAAGTGGTCTAAGAACACAATGGATCAAAAGGATCAAAGATATGGACCCTTCAATAATGTAGTACCAGTCTTTGATGGAAGTGACTTCTTATATTGGTGTATGCTTATGAGATTTTACCTCATGGCACTTGGAAATGAAGTTTGGGATGTAGTGGAACTTGGATATGATTCAACAATCAATCCTCCTACATATAAAGAAGGTAAGCTTCTAATGCATGCAAATTCAAGAGCTATGAATGCAATTATAAAAGGTTTGCGTAGAGCAGAATCTATGAAGGTTATGGAATGTAAAACAACAAAAGAAATATGGGAACTTCTGCATGAAATATATGAAGGAGATAAAGGAGTCAAAATGGCTAAGATCAAAAATCTCAAAGGAGAATTTGAGAACCTAAGAATGAGGGATGATGAAAACATTCATGACTATCTCAACAAGGTTGATGAACTTGTACATGAGATGAAAGGTCTTGGAATGAAGGTTAATGAATCTGATGCTTGTGATAAGATCTTGAGGACTCTTCCAAAAAGGTATAGTGAAAAGGTTTCTGCTATAGAAACATCAATTTATAGTGATTATTTGACAAGAAATTCTTTGCTTGGCATGCTTACTACTTTTGAGATAAGAACAAAAGATCATATTCCTCCGAAAGAAGTTGCATTCAAAGTGGACAAAAAGAAAAAGGGAAAGAAGATAGAATCAAGCAATGAGTCATCCAGTGATGAAGAAGCAAATTATGGTAGAAGAGATAGAGGTTCTAGAAGACCCATAGATCTAAGATCTATCAAGTGCTTCAATTGTGGAAAGTATGGACATTATGCAACAGAGTGCAAAGAGCCAAAGTACAACAATGATGAAGAAAAATAGGATCACAGGTACAGGGAATTAGAAAGACACAAGTATCGAAAGAAAGGCAAGGATGGACAAAACAGACAAGGAAAGAAGTTCTTCCAAAGGCAAAAGAAAAGCTACTATGCAGATAATGCAAGTAAGTACTCAATTGATAGTGATGCTAGTTTTTCAGACAATGATAGAGATGAAGTCCTATTTATGGTTAGAGAGAAAAGGACTCTAGTTATTCTCAAATGTTTTAGATGTGGTAAATTTGGACATATTGAAGATGATTGCACTAGGGATGGCTATAGTTTCAATGATGATGGTTTTGAAGATGCACTTGAAAGACCAGATGAGAATCTTCTAATGGCTTTAGAAGATGAAGTAAGTGATCCTATAGAAGACAAGCCAAAAGGAAGTAATGATAAGGACAAAGGCAAACAAATAGAGGATTACTCAATAGAGAATGGTTATGATCTCAAGGGAGAACTTATCTATGCCCTTGACACAGTAAAGAAGGTAAGAAAGCAACACTCTAAGCTTGAAATTCAATTTCAAGAATGTGATGAAGAAAGGTTATTGCTCATAGAGGATTTAGAGAAGTCAAAGGCTAAGGCAAGCAAGTTCAAGGATAAGTTAGAAGCAAATATTTTGGAATGTGAGAAGTTAGCACAAGAAGTGGCTACTCTAAAAGAAGACTTAAAGGACTCCAAGATCAAGATGAAGATTTTCACAAATAGCTCTAAGAACTTGGCTAAATTCATCTATGGACAAGAGTGAACATCATGTTCAACAGCAAACCTATTGAGCAGATTTGAGCAGGTTTTGAGTGAGCCTATTAAGCATATTTGAGCAGGTTCTAAGTGAGCCTATTGAGAAAATTTGAGCAGGTTTTGAGTGAGCCTATTGAGCAGATTTGAAGAGGTTCTGAGTGAACCTATTGACAAAGCTTTGGAGGTGACATAGTATAGAGGACAAAGTCTCAATGGATAGAGATCCAACAACCAGGACAATTGAAGATAGATCTAAGTGAGGAGTCTTCAAGTGGAGAGAGATCCACAAGTTAGTGCAGTAGAGAGATAGAGTCTTCTATAAAATCACTAGCTAGAGCAGAAGGGGAAAGAGTTCTCCTGTGGAAGAGATCCATGAACTTGATATTTTGGGTATCAACATCTCCTTTGGACAGAGGTCCATAAACATTGTAATTGGGAAGGATTTCCAAGAGATTGATTGAGAAATTTTTAGCAAAATATTTTCTTCGTGGAGTAGCCCGCATTGGGTGAACCACATAAATTGTTGTGTCACTTTTGTGGATGGTGTTTTGTGCATTGCTTTGATTATTGCTATTGATACTACTATCTATACACTACATAATATTGAATTGAAAAAAAAATTAAAAAGTGGTCTTATATTGTTCACCCCCCTCTCAGTATAAGCCTGTGTTCTTCAACATCCTCTTATAAAAGTGCATAACAATTTTATGGCAAAAAACCCATCTAAAATCTATCATCCGATCTATGACCTAATAACAAATGGTCCAAATTTACATAGAGGAAAAAACATCTATTTTTGGCTTTGGGGGCGTTTCCCCCTAGACCCCCCATGGAAACATTAGTAAGGGGGCTAATGCCCCCCTACACTCCCCCTCCTTTGTAGAGTGCGTCCAAGTGCAGCTGAAAACAGGATCTCTAACTTAATCAAGGTCCACAACCAATAATCTCCCACTTAGAGACTGATCACAATAACTCCATCGCTACTGCACTTGCTGGACTATGCTTCAACTTTTGACTTGGAAATTTTCTCACCTTTTACTGTCATGCTTGAATACCAACTGAAACTAAGCAAAAACTTAGTTTCTCCTTGGTTACTACCTTTGTGAACATATCTGCAGGATTCTGGCTAGTGTGTATCTTATTCAATTTTAACTATCCATCTTCCAACATTGAGTGTATGAAATGGTACTTGGTATGTATGTGTTTAGTCCTAGAATGGAAAGTTGAATTCTTAGCAAGATGAATAGAACTCTGACTGTCACTATATAATATGTTATTCTCCTGCTTCTTTTCCAACTCCTCCATAAACCTTTGTAACTAAATTATCTCCTTACTAGCATCTGTAACAGCAACATACTCTACTTTCATTATTGACAGTGCAACAACCTTCTGTAATTTTGAAATCCATCTTACTACAGTTCCACCTATAGTAAAAACATACCTTGTGGTACTCCTCATGTTGTCTATGTCACATGCCATATCTGAATTGACGTATCCTTGTAAAGCAATATTAGAACCTCCAAAGCATAATGTCTGAGTGACAGTACCTCTCAAATACCTGAGAATCCACTTCACTGCCTTCTAATACCTTCTTCTTGAATTGCTCATAAACCTGCTCACAAATCTCACTACATGTGTTATATTTGGACTTGTGCACACCATCACATACATCAAACTACTAACTGCTGATGAATAAGGAACCTTGGACATATATTTTATCTCCTCCTGTGTCTTAGGACACATATTTTTGGTTAGTTTGAAATGATTTTCCAAAGGTGTGCTAATAGGTTTTGCATCCTGCATACTAAATATTTCCAACACCTTCTCAATGTACTCACTTTGAGACAATGTTAATTTGCGATTTTTCCTCTCTTGTTATCCTTATACCAATGATTTGATTTGCAGCACCTAAATCCTTCACTACAAAAAAATCTACCAATTTTCATTTGAGCACAATTATATCTTGCATGTTAGACCCTGCAACAAGCATGTCATCTACATACAATAATAGGATAATATAGTTACCATTATCCAGTCTCTCTTAAAATAAACACAATGGTCAGAATAATATCTACTATAAGCTTGATCTGACATAAACCTGTCAAATTTCATATGCCACTGCCTTGGAGCTTGCTTTAGGCCATACAAGATATTTTTCAACCTGCATACTAGTTCCTCCTTTCCTTTGACCTCATACCCTTGTGGTTGTTGCATATAAATATCTTCCTCCAAATCCCCATGGAGACAAGTTGTTTTTACATATAACTTTTTAATATGTAGATCCTCTACAACCACTAAGCTTAAAACAGTTCTAATTGAATTCATTTTAACAACAGGAGAAAATATTTCATCATAATCAATACCTTTCTTCTATGCAATCCCCTTTACAACTAGTCTAGCCTTATACCTCTTTTTGCCTCCATCTTCTTCTTTCACCCTGTAAACCCATTTATTCTGCAATTCTCTTTTTTTGTAGGCAACTAAAATAGATCCCAAGTTTGATTATTTATCAAGGAGTCCATCTCCTCTTTCATGTCTTGCTCTCATTTCTTCTTAGTTTCTACCTGCATCGCTTCTTCATATGTTTTTGGTTCACCAAAGTTAGACAATAATACATAATATAATGAAGGAGAGTAACGTACAGGAGGTATACTTATCCTGGTAGATTTTCTAACAACAAGAGTTTGAGGTGCTTGTTGCTATTGTTGTTGATTTTCTAGCACCTTTGGAGTTTCAATTTCATCAAGCACTATGTATTCTGAGTTTTCTTTTTCTTGTTTTTTTCCTACAACTGATTCTTATACATGACCTTCTCATTGAATATTACATCTCTACTCCTAATGATTTTGTGATTTGCATAATCCCAAAAATGATAACCAAAATTATTAACTCCATATCCAATTAAAAAATACTTCTTGGATTTTACCTCAAGTTTAGTTCTATTTTATTTACTAATATGCATGAATGCTTCACAACCGAAAGTCTTTAGAAATGAGTAGTTAATAGGCTTACCTATCCATGCCTCTTCTGGAATCCCACCATCTAGGGAACTTGAAGGCCCTCTATTTATTAAATAAACTACAGTATCCACAGTATTTACCCAAAACTGTAAGGGCAATCCTACATGTAATCTCATACACCTAACACATTCCATGATAGTCTTATTCATCCTTTCTGACACACCATTTTATTTTGGAGTTCCTAGAACCATCTTCACTCTACGAACCCCATGGTATGAATAGTAACTGTCAAACTATTTATTGTAGTACTCACCTCCATTATCAGATCTGAGACACTTTAGCTTATTTTCTATCTCATTCTCAACTAAAACTTTCCATTTCTTTAAGGTATCAAAGACATTCGATTTATTTTGAATACAATAAACCTAAGTTTTTCTAGTTGCATCGTCAATAAACATAATATAATAATAAGAGCCACCAAAATATGATACCTGAGTTGGTCCCCATACATCTGTATGTACAAGCTCTAGCTTTTCACTCTTTTTTTATTTTCCAACTATGAGAAATTTGACTCTTTTCTATTTTCCATAAACGCAGTGCTCACAAAATTCTAAATCAACCTGCTTAAAACCTGGCAAAAAATTCCTTGAGTGGAGAATCTGCATCCCCTTCTGATTTATTTTCCCAAGCCTATGATTCCACGAAGTTGTATCTGCTCTTATAGAAGCTAAAGCAATAGAAAGATCAGTATTACCAATATATACATACAACGTACCTTCCTTATTTATTTTTTCTAATAATAGTGATCCTTTAGCAACCTTCCACAAATTTGCTAAGAATGTAATTGTACATCCTTCACAGTCCAACTGCCTTGTGGAAATTAGATTTCTTACAAAAAAATAAGTATTCGTTCCAATATCCTTACTTATTGGTCTCTATTGTTTATTTACTTTCATTTATCTAGAACTATTTTTTTGAAGTTGAAAACCATCCTCATCCATATCCATTTGTAAGTTTCTCTTGTGGTTTTCTACATATGTTTATGATGGACTCTTCTTAGGGCATGATATCTCAATATGCCCCACCTCATGACATATTCTACATATAAAAGATATGTTTTCATAATCTATGATTTGGTTCCATCACTTACTCCCATATTTAAGAATGATTGGTTCTAGTAAAGATTTACTAATATTAATAATGACCAGTATTTAGGCATAAATAGCCAAGATTGCATATTTTATAGTTTCTAGAATGTCAAGAAAATATACTAGAGTATTGTATACTGCCTTGAAGGTATCCATTTTCTAGAATTAAATAGGCCACCAATACATCCTAACCTAGATTGGTGCTAGGGATAGATTTACATTTTTAAGTGCAAACCCCTCATACCTATAGGTAAGGAAGAGTCATGTTCTTCCCATAAACTAAGGAGCCCATTTCATGATTCTATATATTTCCTCCCTGGAAAAAAAAAGTCTAGAAAAAAACTTTGGGAAGAAAGGATAGACTCACTCCTGAAGACTTCCATCTCTTATCAATCTATTTTCTAAGAGCCAAAGCCCTTGGCCAAGAGCCATTGAATTTACCAATGACTACCTTATCTTATAGCAACGAGGACTTTTGCTTTGGGAGATCCTCCCTAACCCTACTACTAGGGATGAATCTAAGTATTAAGTTGAAAATCAGTCCATGAGAAGGAAACTATAACTTGATATCTACTAAAATTTACCAATATATCCTATAGCGATTATATTATTTAAAAATAAACCTATAATAATCTACATGTAGAATTTCTAAGATAATGAAGGGATAAATGAAACTTAGATAAAAAAATTCTACACCTAAACTTAATATCTTGCCTCGTTGATGTCATAGCCCTCCATTGATCCTCCCATCATCTGAACCTTAGTTGATAGATATCTACAATTTTGTTTCTCGTGACTTAGAAAATTGTCACTGCCCTTGTTCTATATGGCTAACTTCATAGAGTTGTATCTCCCTTAATACTGCTTATATTATTTTATATGACCGAATTTTAAAGCTCTTTGATTTCCATACAAATTGGTCTAAGAATCATTTGAATCAGACAACCCTTTGCAAAGATATGACTCTTGAAAGATGAGATATTTTTTAGAAAAAAATATTTAATGATGCCTTTGTTTTGAACAATTATCTTCGCATGATCATGTCTCCTTCAATACTGCTTGGATTCTTTTGTATGGCCACTTATTTTAAATCTCTTTAAATTATACACAAAATAGGATAAATATCGTTTGAATTGGATAACTCTTTACAAAGATATAACTCCTAAAAGATTATTTATTTTTTTGAAAAAAAATTGTTGTAGCTCTACTGATTCATAATGGTAGATCTTTTATTCATACTTCTTAATCTCATCTATAAGCTATTACAAAATTAAACTCTTTATTTTTGTTAATTACCAAAAAACTTTAAATATTACAAATAATTTTTTTATTTTATAAATAAACATTTAAATATTTGTACATTCATTTTTTTTTTTTTTGTTGGAGAACAAGGGGTTGTACTCGGGTCCCCCACCCTTGACAAATCACAACTCTCTCCTTTAGAGCTTGAGAGTTTACAAACAGATTCAATTCTCATCTCAATTGAGTTGCTATAGCTAGATACCTACATCATTTTTCATAAAATGTCTGAATTCTTGATTTTCATTTTCTGGATCTTCTTCAATTTTTTGTGTGAATACAAATATTCCAAAATTCAACATCCTTCTTGACATTTTCCTACAACAACCTTCACAATACCAAAACTCCACCTCTACTATCTATGCATTGCATCTTAGTAGAGTAATATTTCCAAAACATCACACTATCATAGTCCGCTTTACCAGATCTGGATTGCTAGTTTCCTTCCTGAAGCATAAGTGCAACCACAAAAATTGTAATAAATAGTTTATATGAAAACACATTAATGTTATAAAATAAAGCAAATATTACCAATGGAAAATATTAAAGTAAATCTTAATCATTATTTGATTCAAGCAATCAACATTTTCTTGTCAACTTCAACTAAACTTACTACTTCCTCTAACCATGGAAAAGAGAATTTAACTTCATAATCCTCAATTAAAACCCCTCTATTGGCTAGCCTATCTACACATTTGTTTCCTTCCCTTAACGTATGTGTAAACCTGATTTCTTCAAACTCTATAGCAAGGTCTTGTATTTCCACAATTATCTCTTGTATGTTCCATGGAGCCTTTGCTTTCCTCAAAATTGCATTTATTACTATTAGTGAATCACCTTCCATCCATACTCTATTCCATTTCATTTGTTTACATATTTTTAACCCTTCCAAAGCCACCCAAGCTTCAACTTCATTATTTGTCTTAAATCCACTATTGAAAGCGTAATGAGACAAAATCTCTCCTCTATTATTTCTAATTATTCCTCCTCTTATTGGTCCTAGATTTCCTTTAGATGCTCCATCAAAATTCAATTTGACCAACTCCACATCTAGTGGTTTCCACTTTATATTCTTTGCCTTCTTTTTGTTTCTCCTATACCCAACATCATAATTCCATTTGATGACTTGACTCCATCTATCAAGGCTCTTTGCTTCAAGATTAGGGATTGGGTGAGTTGATAGGGTTGGTTTAGACTCCTCTATGGCTAAACAAATCTTCCTTTTCATTACCTCTAAACTACTTTCCTTTCCTTTAAATATTCTTCTATTCCTTTCTAGCCATACAATCCAAAGTATTGTATCTTTTGATATATCCTAAATTATTTATAAAGCCTCACTTTTAAAAGTGCTCTACCATTGCTTTAACCATTCTTCAATTCTACCATTCATCACCATGCATTTACCAAACATATTAAGAATCCATTGCCATAGTTTCTAGACTATTGAGCAGTGTCCCAAGAGATGGTCTATACTCTCCTCCTTTTTACAAAGAACACATTGTGAGGGGCCATGAAAACCCCTTTTCATAAGGTTATCCTAGGATAAAATTCTTCTATGACCTACTAGCCAAACAAACATTTTGACTTTAGGAATGCTTGGGCTATCCCAAATATCTCTCCATATTCTTGTGATATTCCTATTTTGTTGGTGCTTTACATTATATCCACTTCTTGTTGTGTATTCTCCTGAGCTATTCAACTCCCAAATCAACTTATCCTTGGCTCCCCTCAGAATAATCATTATTGTTATCTTTCTACTCAATTGCCTCCTAGCATCAATGTCTTGTATACTTGTAAAAAATCTTCTTTCCATTTGTATCTTCCTTCCTGATCCTTGTACATAATGTTTGAAACCCTATCACCATATTTATCTTGAAGTAATCTCATCCATGGTTTCAAAATTGGATCTAGATTGAGTGGTTTTTTATCACACCAAGTATCCATCCAAATAGAATTTTTTCTCTAGTTCCCACCACCCATATTAGACCTTTAATCACTAGATCAATTGATTTTTTAAACCATTCCATAGTTAGAAGAACCATTTGGTAGTGAGAATGTAATAAATATTAAGCTTGGGTCATTGGGCTCAACATATTTACTTAGAAGAATTCTTGCCCATTGTCTTTGACTCTCTTTGTACAATCTCCAAATTACTTTTCCCCTAAGAGCTAAGTTTGCATCCATAAGAACTCTTAAACCAAGACCTCCCCTAGTTTTATCATCACACACCTTGCTCCATTTCACCAAAGGAAATTTCCTTTTATCATGTAATCCTGACCACAAAAATGACCACATAATATAGATTAAACTTTTTCTATCGATTTTGGCATAGTATACAAGGACATATAATATGTTGGAATGGCCTATAAGACTGATTTAATTAGTTGCACTCTTCCTGCTAATGATAACCATCTACCTTTCCATGCTAGTAGTTTATTCTAAACTTTACTTATAACTAGATTCCATAATTCTATCCTCATTCTCCCCTCAAATAAGGGCATCCCTAGATAAGTTGCTAGCAAATTTACCTCCTCCATTTGAAGTAACCTACATATCCCTACTTTGATTCTAGTTGGGTGTTTAGGAAGTAAATTTTAGATTTTGTCCTATTAACTTTTTCCTGATGCTCTTTCATATTCCTTTAATAAGTTATTCAAAGCTCTAGCCTTATTTATCCTTGCCCTCCCAAAAAGGGTTGTATCATCTACAAACTATTGATGGGTGATGTTGTCGATGTTATTACTAGCCTTAAGTCCTTATTTATTAGCCTTCTTCAAGTTCCTACCCAATACCTCTACCATAATAATGAACAAATATGGTGATAGAGGATCTCCTTATCTAAGACCTCTCTTGGATTTAAATGATTATATTACTAACCCATTGACCAACACTAAATATGAAACTGTAGAGACACAAGCTTTAATCCATCTAACCCATTTCTTCCCAAATCCAAACTTTTCTAATACTGCAAAAATAAAATCTCATTTAACCCTATCATAGGCTTTACTCATATCAAGTTTTAAGATCATTGCTCTCTCTTTTCTTGAAGTTATTGAATGCATAACTTCATGAGCTACTATGATCCCATCCAGAATCTATCTCCCTTTCACAAATCCTCCTTGCTCTTCTAAAATAATTTTGTCTAACAATGGTCTTAACCGATTTACCATCACTTTGGAGATAATCTTATATGCCATATTACATAGGCTTATGGGCCTAAATGAATCAAACAATTATACATCCTTCTTTTTTGGAATCAGGGTAAGATATGTTGCATTTATTTTATAAGGTATGTATTATTTTACCCTAGACTATTCCACTACCACCAATAAAGAATCCTTCACTATATCCCAATTATGTTGATAGAATGTTGTAGAGAGCCCATCTAGACCTAGGGATTTATCCTTATCAAAAGAGAAAAGAGCTAAATGAACTTCTTCTAGAGTAATAGGCTCCATCAATTTCCTATTGTCTTCATCTATTATAACTGAAGGTACTTCTTGTAGTAGTTTATCATTAAGAACTTCAAACTCCTCTAATCCTAGAATATTATGATAAAAAACCTTACCTCCTTATTTCACTTTGGTCTTCAATCCAAACCCTTTCTACTAATTATAGATGTTGATCTTTATACTATAGCCATCCTATGAAAAAATTTATATTTTTATCTCCTTTTAACCAAGTCTATCTCGATTTTAATCTCCAAAATTTCTCTTCCTTACTCAAAATATTATGATATTCACTAAGCAACTCCCTTTCCTCCAAGCTTGGATTATTATGATCACCTTTTTAAAATTTTGAAAGTTTATCTTTTAGTTCTTCTTTCTTCTAAAAAATATTTCCAAAAGTGTTCTTGTTCCATTCTTTTAATCTAGATGTCATTGATTTAATTTATTTTGGAAGTGTATACAACCCATCATTTCCTAAAGAATTCCATATTTGTGCTATCATATCAACAAATTGAGGATGGTCTTCCCACATCTACTCATATTTAAAATATGATATTTTTTTAACTATTCACCATTTTAACTCTTATTGGCCAGTGATCTGAACCAATCCTTGTCAAGGTATTAATTTTAGCACAAGTCCCTTCATCTAGCCAATGATCTAAGAGTATGCATCTATCTAATTTTTCTACTATTAGGTTATAGCCTCTCCTATTGTTGGTCCATGTATAGTTGTCTTCTTCAAACTCAACCTCCCATAGATTATTATTTTGAATAAAAGCTGAGAAATCTCTCATACTTTGGGTTAATTTCCTAATTCCCCTAAATTTTTCATCCAACTTGGTTATGGCATTAAAATCTCCTATGATCATGAATCGGTTTCTTGGTCTTTACTTCTCATAAAGGCTTCAATCCCACTCCATAATTCTAATCTGCTTGATTGAGTTGTAGGTCCATAGACATTGATAAGGATGAAATAAATATCTACAAAGTAGCATGTGACTAAAGAGGCTATCCAATGCCTAGTTTTATGAATGGTTACATAAGAGGTTCTAATAGGATTCCAACATGTTAGAATTCCCCTTATCACTCCTTCAAAATCTATAACATCCCATTCACATCTTGCCCATACTGCTTTCATAATTTTGGAAACTTCTTCCTTTGTCATTTTAGTTTCTTGGATACAAAGAATATCAAGCTTATTACTTAAACAAAGGTCCTTGATACACCTCTACTTTGAGGGGGCATTAGCACCCCTTATATTCCATGAGATGGTAATCATATCTCATTAGGGGCTACTAGCCCCACCTACAAATTACCAATATCATTTTGTTGTTTGGTAAAGAGAAGTTCAACCAACTTAGTTTGTGTTCCTTTCTCTATGTTTGCTCTTGCTTCCTTAGATCTCGCTTGATAATTTGAGGGTTTTCCTCTTTTTCCTTGCCTATATCAAGAGTAGGTCTTATTATTCTATTCCTCAATATTCTTTCACAACTTTCTTTTTCATTAGATTTATCTTCTCTTAGCTCTACTACAGAAGCTTTTGACTTGTCCTACTCATTTTCTAGTATTTCCTTATTAATGGTAGAGGTATTAACATCTAACACTACATTTTATCTACCAATTTTTTTCTCCTAAATGGTGCATGGTACTTCAAGAGAGTCTTCAAAATCTGATGAGACACATTCCTTAGGTTCATCGAGAATGTTCATCCCTAAATCAAGATCATACTGAATAGACGATTCCTTATTAATATTTTGAACCTATTGTACTATGTCCTCTAAGATTTGATCTACTTTTTCTTCATAGGCTAAAGCCTCAAAAGAATTAGTATTTCTTCCAATATCCTTCCTTATTGGTCTCCATTATTTATTTACTTTCATTTATCTAGACCTATTTTTTGGAAGTTGAAAACCATCCTCATCCATATCCATTTGTAAGTTTCTCTTATAATTTTCTACATATGATTCTGTTGGACTCTTCTTAGGGCATGATCTCTCAATATGCCCCACCTCATGACATCTTCTACATCTAAAAGATATATTTTCATAATCTATGGTTTGGATCCACATCTTATCCCCATACTTAAGAATGATTGATTCTAGTAAAGGTTTACTTATATCAATCATGACCAATATTTGAAGCATCCATATTTTGTAGTTTTTAAAATCTCAAGGAATTCTCTCAAAGTGTTGCCTATTGCCTTGAAGGTATCCATTTCCCAAAATTCAATGGGTAACCCATACATCCTAACCTAGACTGGTACTAGGGATAGATTTACATTTTTAGGTGCAAAGCCTTCATACCAGTGGGTAAGGAAGAGTCTTGCTCTTCCCATAAACCAAGGACCCCCTTTTAGGATTCTATCTCTTTCTTCCCTAGAACAAAAAATGGCTAGGAAGAAACCTTTGGGAAGAAAGGATAGACTCACTCCTAGAGACTTCCAACTCCTATCAATCCATTTTCTCAAGGTTGAAGCCCTTGGCAAGACCCATTAAATTTACCAAAACCCAAGGATCGATCCTCTATATGGTGCACTCACTAACCTCTACTACTAGAGATGATTCTAAGGATTTAGCTATAAATTAATCCATGGGAAGGAAACTATAACTCAAAATCTACTAAAATTTACCAGAATATCCTATAGCGAATATAATATTTGATAAAAAATTATAATAATTTGCATGCAAAATTTCTAAGATAAAGAAGGGAAAAGAAACTTAGCTAAAAAATTCTATGCCTAGATAAAATGTCTTGCCTCATTAAAGCCCTAGCCCTCCATTGCTCCTCCCATCATCCAAACCTTAGTTGACAAATATCTACAATTTTATTTTTCATGACTTGAAAAATTATCACTACCCTTATTTTAGATGGCTGACTTCATAGGGTCATATCTCCCTCAATATTGCTTAGATTCCTTCATATGACCACTCATTTTAAATCTCTTCAAATTCCACACAAATTGGTCCAAGAATCAGTTAAATCAGACAACCCTTCACAAAGATATGACTCCTAAAAGATGAGATATTTAAAAAATACTCTAAAAATATTATTATTTTTTTAATAAGCTATGTATGGCTTCTATTGGAGGCCACTCCCATTACAAAAACAAAATATTACATTGCTCTCATTACATTTCTAACAAGTTAATTAAAGCATATCCAACTTTCTTCTTTCTTTTTGATCCATCACTTTGCCTTTCTATCAAAGATATTCTTCATTTGCCTTTCTATCAATTCTCCATCTTCCTCAAATTGCTAAGTTTCCACAATCAACTCCTTTTATATAAGATGCCTTCTAAAATTTAAATTTTATCAAGATGAAATTCAACACCACTAATGGCTAAAATATTTGCTGCCCAACTTCTATATCTATAAATATCTTGTCTATAACAACCTCACAATTTCTTAATACCTTTTTTAGGGTTCTTATTCATTCCCCTAATATTCCAAGATATTATTTTCATTGTTATTTTTTTATTTTATTTGTGGGTTTAGCCCCACTTCTTGTTAACACTTGTGATATTTGCTTTTGTTTTCCCATATCAATATCCCTCTGAGTTTCTTTTTCTCTTTGTTTTTGCTTCTTGGGTCTTCCTCTCTTTTTTTCATTCCCAACAATACTTTCATCTTCATCAATCTCTTCAATCTTCTCACACTACTCATAGTAAGACTTATCATCTTTAGGTTTGCCTTGTTCTGAAGGATCTGAAGTGCAAGGAATAACCTCAAAAGCACAATCTTCTTTATGTTGCCCTAGAAACCCTAAAGTGCAAGGATGCTCTTCTATAGCAATTACCTTCTTATTCTACCCTAAAAAACCTAAATTGTTATGGGTTTCCTCCATCCTTATTTCTTTATTATGCTGCTCTTGAAACCTTGAAGTGCAAGGGATAACATCTTCATCCCTTTCACTTTTATTACCTGGAGAGGATTCTATACTACTTGAGGAAAATGAAGATGATTTACCTAGAATAAACTTGACCTCTTTTGTTGTCTTTGTTTTAGGATTTCTCTCCACATCTTCTTTTGCACCTTTAATTCCTTCTGAACTTGCCAAATGATATTGTAGATAGGCTTTCTTTACCTCTTCTTTTGGAGTGGAATATCCTTGATCTGATCTAGCTTCTATTACTATATGATTTCCTTGCTTCATCTTGAAGTTTATCTCATGACTAGAATTTTTTGTCTCTTTCTTCATAGTTTTCACTTTGCAAACTCTTGCCATGTGTCCAATCTCATAACAATTGTGGCAACGAAATGCAATATTTTCATAATCTACTTGTTGATCCCATTCTCTTGATTCAAATTTAATCTTAATGGATTGTGGCAAAGGTTTTGAAATATCCATAGCAACACATATTTGAGTATATATAGCATGCTTTCGCTCCTTAGTAGTTAGTCCTTCCTTGATGAATTCTCCTAGGGTATTTCCAATATTCTTCAAAACATCCTTATTTATAAGTTGATATGGAAGTCCAAAAAGCCTAACCCACACTAGAAGCTTCTTAATAGTTTATGTCTCAACAGAAAAATATTTCATTCCATGGTCTCAAATAAAGTGCATCTCTTCCCCTAAACCATGGGCCACCAACCATTATTTTATCCCTAATTTTTGAACTAGAAAAGATGATGAGAAAAAAACCTTTAGGAAGAAAAGTCATAGAGTAATTTGAATTTAATCCCCACTTCCACTTGATCCAATTTTGAATCTCCAAAAACCTTGGCCATGATCTATGGAACTTACATATTAACCCTCTACTTTTAAGAACCATTATATCATGCTCAATCATCTCATCCTTGATACTCACTTCTAGTGTAACATCTGCTACCTAGATCAAACTTGCCATGTATTCACTCTTCCACTTATCTCCAACTTGGGCCTCCATACTTCCAACTAGGGCATCTTGACTTCCCATTAGGGCTTTCAAATATGACTTTCCTTCCATACTAGCTAATGGGGCTTGCTCTTGGCTTGCACTCCCTCTTGGCTCACAATAGCCCTTGTATCTTCTTTTTCTTGGTGTTCCTTCACTTCAACATTTTTTTGGAAATAATATTCCATGCATTCGTGGTAAGGGAGCATTGATGCACTCTAAATGAACTCGTCGCTCTTTTGCCATGATCAAATCTTGGCTTGCACTCCCTCGTATATTGCACTTCTTCTAGGCTCAAACTAGGTTTTCTTCAACTGGATCACACTTTGCTTTCTACTTCCTGCTCACACTTCCTCCTTACTCTCAACTTGTGCTTGCACTTGCTTCCGACTACACTCACTCCTGGCTCACGCTTACACTCACTTTTGATTGCACTCACTCTCGACTCGTGCTCGTACTTGCTTTTGGCTGCTCTCACTCTCGGCTTGTGCTTGCACTCGCACTCGCTTTCAACTGCACTCAATCCTGGCTCGCGCTCGCACTCGCTTTCGACTGCACTCACTCTCGACTTGCGCTCGACTGGACTTGCACTCGCTTCCAGCTACACTCACTCACTTTTGACCACACTCACTCACTTTCAGTTGCACTCATGCTTGCAATTGCTTCTAGTTGCACTCACTCTTGGCTCGCACTCGCTTTCAGTAGCACTCGCACTTGCTTCTGACTGCACTCACTCTCAGCTCGCGCTCACATTCACTCGCTAGCACTCGCTTCCAACTGCATTCGCTTTCCACTCACATTCTCGCTTGTAACTACACTGTAATTAATACATTACTCTAAAATATCTTTTAATATAAAAACAAGTTGAAATTTATGTATTCATTATTATTTTTATTAACAAATATAAAGAAAAATAAAAAATAAAAGGACTTATTGTCATTTAGTGACGTTATTTTTTCAATGCTCTATTTTTTTGGTTACATAGGAGAGTTGGTTACAACCATTATTTTTAATAACTGGTAAATACAGGGTTTAAACCACAAGGACTACTCCCAAAAAGTTTAATCGTCTTGTTGTTGTTGACTCATTGATCCGGCGTGAGATGAAAACCACCAAACGCTCATACTATCGTTGTTGGTTTGTCGCACACTCAAAGGATTCAGATCAGACTACTTCCTTTACTAAACAACACCCCAAGGTTTGCACCTAACTCTCTTCTTAGTAAGTGCCCAACCACACTCACACTTATCAATCCACCTAACCTTCAATACTCTATTTTAAATAAAATATTAAGTTTTGATTCTTTAAATCAAATTTTAAATTTCTAATATATTGTGAGCGAGATTTTAAGTGAACCTAGTTTGAATTAAAAGGAAGCATTCAATTCCTTTCTCAAATATTTCATTGCCTCGCTCAACGTTTTTTATTTATTGATAATAATAATATTAATGTTGCAGGATAGTTCGGGTTTTGGTTCTTTTTTGGGAGGTCTAAGGTTTAAACCGAAGCATGGGTATGTGTGTGAGGAGGTGGGTATGTGGTGGTTGTGTGTTAAATTTTTTATTGATAAACATAGCTCTCGACTTTAGGAGGGATCATAGTTGGAAGAGCATGCTCAACCCTTGGTTCTAGGTTTTTCACACTAACCTATATATATAATAATAATAGTCGTTGATGGTGAGTTTCTCACACTAACCAAATAAAAAATATATATAAAATAATAATATTAATGTATGTTTTTTTAAATCCATAGTTTTTTTCACTATCAAAGTTTATCTAGGGCTGTCTCAACAACACCTATTCTACTTCATCGTTATTTAACCGCGCGAGGCTGCCTAAAAACCCCTATTCCACCTCATCGTTATTTAAGAGCACGAAGATTAATACCTTAGTTGGTAGCCTACACTCTGTAACCTCAAGCATCTCACCCTAAATAATAATAATAATAATAAATAATAAAAAAATTAATATTTATTTTAATTTTTAATAATAAAATAATATTATTAAAATGAAATGAAAGATTTTAATTACCTCCGCGAGACCCAAATATGGTCTATGGGACCTCAAATATGGAAGTACAACTGCTCAAATCATATCATATGATCTTTAATATCTTTGAGAAGGTTGTTCCTTCTCCTGCTGATTTGGGTTAGCAATTCCCCAACTTTTTTTATTTTACTGTCTTCAAATAACTCTGTCATAGACCCGTTTCCAAGTGTTTCTTTGTATTTGCCACGGATGTCTGAAAAACTCGAGCACTTATAGATGAAGTGTTCCTCTGTCTCTACTGCCCCTGTGCTGCATAAAGTACATATCCTTTCTTTCCATTGTTCTTTGGGTGTTGTCCATCTCCCTGTTTCACATCTAAGCCTATGAGAGCTAGTCCTTATCTGAGCAATGAGGATTTTTTCCTTCCACTTGATTTCAGCGCCTATATATGCTTTTTCCTTGTGATCATATGTTGGGTTAAACTTTG
This sequence comes from Wollemia nobilis, assembly GCA_028583015.1. Classification (NCBI taxonomy): domain Eukaryota; kingdom Viridiplantae; phylum Streptophyta; class Pinopsida; order Araucariales; family Araucariaceae; genus Wollemia; species Wollemia nobilis. The sequence goes on from JAQPPZ010001446.1 coordinate 331,363, forward strand.
CAATATAATATTGTCTTTTCCTGCTTGCATTTTTCCACATTCCACTTCTAAACTTTTCATTCACATAGCTTTTGATGTCTTTGTTGAAATTTGGGCATTCATTTATGTTGATTTCCCAACGTTTCATCCATTTCTGATTTTGTTTCATCCATGTGTTCTTCCGCCTATGCAACTCTTCGTCCTTAGCTGCCCTTGGCCATCTGTCGTTTTTCATGTTTTCTATTTTTTTCAAGTAACATAACAACTTGGTCATAGCAATTGCTTCTAAAGGAAACATTCTAGTTTCAGCTAGAATAATTTCATAAGGGGTTGTGGCCTTAATTTTGAGAAAATTTGTGATTAGATATTTTTGAATCCTTTCTATTTGCCTCCATTTTGCCTTTGTTGTGCCACTAGCCCACACCTCGTAACCATACAACAAAACCGGTGTAACAAGTAGGCCAAATAAAACCCTGGTGGTCTTCCAGTCCCACAGCTCGACATTCCTACACCTATTTTGAAGTGCATACAGTGCTCTCCAACCACTTTGAGTTCTTTTCATCCTACATGTATTCCAATTGAGTTTGTCATGAAAGTCTATGCCCAGGTATTTGTATTCTACTACTACCTCAAGTGGTTCTCCTGCAAACTAAAATTTGAGTTGTTGCTTCTTCTTTTTTGCTGAAAAAATCATGATTTTTGTTTTGCTTGTGTTTACCTGCATCCCAACTTCCTTACAAAAGAGTTCTAGAGCTCGAAGGTGATCTCCTAGATCTTTGGCTATTTTGGCCACAAGAATTACATCGTCTGCATACATGAGGAGTTTTACCACATATTTGGCTAAGTGCACACCCTCTCCCCCAAATTTGTTTATCCATTCTTCTAACTTGTCAATGTACAACCCAAATAAGGTAGGAGATAGAGGGCAACCTTGTTTGACACCTATGTCACTACCAAAACATTCAGATAACCCTTCATGTGTTTTGATTCTAGCTTTTACATGCTCATATAATCTGTGAACTACTGCCCTATAGTGAATTGGAACCTCTAGCTCTTCCATTCTACTCCATAATTTTTTCCTTGGCCCTGTGTGAAATGCCTTTTTGAAGTCTACAAAACAACAGAAAGCCTCCTATTTTTTGTCCCATATTTTTTCCACTATGTGTCTGAGTGTGATACAGTGATCAATAGTTGAGTGCTTGGGCCTAAAACCTGCTTGTCCCTTTGCTCTCTTTCCCTTTTCTTCTGCCCATATACTGATCCTACGCTCTATCATACTCCCAAACAACTTTGCAAAGAGAGGGTTGATCATGATAGTTTGATAGTTTGAGGGATTATTTACATCTCCACTTTTAAACAAAGGAATGGTCAAGCTAGTTGTCCACTCGATAGGGAAACCATTTTGTATGACCTCATTGAAAATTTCTTTGATCTACGGTGCCAGAATATCTAGCCCCCATTTTATATGCTTTGCTTGAATATTGTCTATGTCACGGGCTTTACCAGTTGCTAACTTTTTTATCCCTTGAATAATGTCTTCATTTGTGAAAAGTTCTTTCTTGACAGTGATAATAGGGGGTGTCTCCTTCTGGTTACTACGCTGATACAATTTTTTTGAATACTCCAACCACTGATTAACTGTTATGCTATTTTCAGCTTGCATCCTTTTTATGCTTAGCTCTTTCCAAATTTTCTTTGGTTCATGCTTCCCTAAGTAAATCAGTTTTTTCCTCTTTGTTCTAATGTATTCTTCTTTTTTTACCCTTACCAGTTTCTCATATGTTTTTCTGTTTTCTCTTGTTCTCATATGCTTTTCTGTTTTCTCTTGTTTTACCCGTTGGTTCCTTTAGTAATCTTTGCGCTTCTTTGCAATCTTCATCGAACCATGGGTTGGTTGGGAAGCTATTCTTTCTTTCTTTTGAGGTTTAGCTCTCTTGCATTTGTTTAGAGCTTCTTGGATAATGTGCATTAACCATTCACTCTTACTGTAATCCCTGCTACTATGAGGTAGTTTCTCCCTTTCTTGTAACTTGTTATTTAATACTGCCCTAAAATTCTGTTGATTTTCATTTGTTAAGAGAATGTTTCCTTGTGAGGATATTTGTTTTGATTGCTTTGCAAGTGTTTTTCCCTTGGTTTGTCTCCTTGCATTTGAAGTTTCATAACAATTGGGTTGTGATCTAACTTAAGTTCCACTGGAGAATCTTCCACTTCTAGCTCCTCTATTTTTGGTATGTAATTTTGTGGGCATATTACATAGTCTATTACACTTTGTCCCTTATATGTTTTGCATGTATACCTTCCTAAATTTTTCCATTTGTTCATCCCATTGCAAATAATCAAGTTGTGTATTTTTTCCATTTGTTCATCCCATTGCAAATAATCAAGTTGTGTATTTTTTCCATTTGTTCATCCCATTGCAAATAATCAAGTTGTGTATGTTGCAGAGGCCTAACAACTCTTCTCCATATTGCGTGATAGCCCCATGCTCATCTTCTGAAGTCCTGGTCCACTACTAATTTTCCTCTTCTAGCATCCAAAGAGGATTCATCTCAATATATTCACTTCCTTCTAGAATGTTAGCTTGCTTATTTGTTGTCCTTGCACTGAAATCTCCAATTAATATAATCTCCCCCAACTTACTGTATATTGAAATATCTCTTTTTAGGGAGGAGTATGGATCTTATCTGTTAAGGTCATGTTTCTTAGAGAATTTAGAATTCTTGGAAGCAAAATAACATGTTGCTATGCTAATAACTGTTTGTTTTTATCCTATTTTTCAATTTTAATGACCCTATCCCATTCCTCTTTTATTAAAACCATAATACCCCCATGCCCTTTGCCATTTTTTGCTGCTTTATTCCATACTACTATTTTTTTGTATCCCACAAATTCTGGAGTCCTACATCCATCATGTTCATGTGTTTCCGTTAGGATGATTATATCTTTGTCTCTAGCAATGGGCCCTAACCCGGGTCCTCTTCTCCAAGGGTAACCTCTACAGTTCCAACTTACCATCGTAAGATGTTCCCGGGCGGGCCATACTCCCTATTTGTTTTGTTTAGATGTGATGTATGCCTTTCCATTTCTTAAATATGTCTGTTTCCCTTCATTCCTTGTTGCCCTCACATTTTCCCATTCCTTGTCTCTTTCTTCTTGCTGTAAAAAAGTTAGGTCATCATCTAAATAGAATTGTGACCCTCTCAACATGCCTCTGTTTTTTTAGTAACCTTGTTTTGTCCTCGTAGCTCATCAATGTGACCCAGATATGCCTATCTCTGTCGCCTTCTCTCAGCCTGCCAATTCTGCTTGTTTTCTTTATTTGACCTTTCCATTGTAACCGATATGACAAGAAGTCCCTGGTTAAACGGTTTGTCTTCCCTATCCCCATAATCTTTCAACCCTTTGATTATTATATTTGATAACTTCTCATGTCTTTCTTTCTCTTCTGTTATTTGAATTTTTACTTGCTTCTCTATCAACTCTTTTTGTTGATTGATTGATTCTTTTACTACTTGAGACCATGTCTTTGCCTTTGCTAATTCATTTCGCAACTCATTTTCTCTTATTTCCATGTTTCGGAGTGTTTCCCGTACCTCTTTTGTTTGACTTGCATTTGTTTTTCCCACCTCTATTGCATCATTGTTTGGGGGGTGGATGGCTTGTTTGAGGACATGCCATTCACGCTGACCCATGTTCGCAAGGTTTTGTAGCTTTGACACCTGCTCCTTGAGTTGGCTGTTTTCCTTTTCTAGCCTCTGAATGGTGTTTATAATCTCATGTGATTTAGTATCTCTTAATTTCTCCCTCCTTTCCATGCTTTCAAGTTTCTCTTTCATCTTCATTAGCTCTTGCACATAAAGTCTTGGTGCCCACATAAATGGTGTGGTTGTGGGACTGTAAGATTCTTCCTCATCTGAAAACTTGTGAACTTTGTTTTAACACATTTGTGAAATTTGTTTTAGTGAAGTTTAGGGAACAAAATAATGGTAAAGGTTTTGGTTTTTTTCGAAAAGTTTAAAGGTTTAAACTGGACCAAAGTTCGCTGTTTTCCTTTTCTAGCCTCTGAATGGTGTTTATAATCTCATGTGATTTAGTATCTCTTAATTTCTCCCTCCTTTCCATGCTTTCAAGTTTCTCTTTCATCTTGGTTAGCTCTTGCACATAAAGTCTTGGTACCCACATAAGTGGTGTGGTTGTGGGACTATAAGTTTCTTCCTCAGCTGACAACTTGTGAACTTGGTTTTAACACATTTGTGAAATTTGTTTTAATGAAGTTTAGGGAACAGAATAATGATAGAGGTTTTGGATTTTTTTTCGAAAAGTTTAAAAGTTTAAACTGGAACATTTATATATTAATTTTTTTTATTGATAAACTTAAAAAATCACGATAAAATAAAAATATTACATTATCTAAATTTTAATTTCTTTTTTCATGACCGGTATAAACTATTTAATATTTATAAACCTGGGACTTACGTGGAATTGAATAGTTTATCGGTGAGCATTGGCTAGACCTATTTGTTTTGGATTAAATATATACTCTTTTAGATTAAATATTTATTCATCTATTTTTCGCGATATTAAAAATGCGCTGCAGCTTTCCTTTTCGCTAAAAATTGGAAAGAATGGAAAATGTCCCCTATAGTTTTTATCTTTTCGGTGAAAATTTGGAAGAGTCTGCTTTCTGCGATTGAAGATTATTAACTCCATTTCAGTTACAAAAAGGATAAGGAAAATCAGCAACATCACAGGTATATTTTATCTCTTTTTTGCGCTATGTATTCTGTTTGTGACAAACACTCGGACAATTGTTTCTGTTAAATAATTTCGTAGTTCACCGATTAAGATTCTAAATTTCAAACATTTACGAAAATTGGCGCAGATATACAAATTTTTACTTTACAGTATTTTTTTGGTTTCTTAAGATTTTCTAGGGTTTGGAGGCAATTGCTATAATTCTAAACATTGCATGGTCTGTGCACAAAGTTGTTAGGAGAGGGATAGGAATATGAATATTTGTATGGAAGGGAAAGTTTTAGCATACAATATGGCATATGCGTATACCTACACTTGGAGGAACAAAAAAGAAAGGGAAATAAGAAGATTAAACGGGCATTGAATGATGGGGCTCTCGACCTTGAGAAAATAGATAAGTTACAACAGAGTGCTACTGAAGTCTTCAAACCAGTTGCATGAAGTACTTTATCTGGATCATGTAGATTGCATATGCCCTATATAAATCCTTTAAAAGCTTGCTTTTTTTTTCTTCAATAAGATTTTATGTGAATATCCTTTCCCGTTTTTTAGAGTTTTTTTTTTCCTTTTTCCCTTTTTAAATAAAAGAAGCTTTCTTTCTGCTTTTTTATAGCATATAAAATTTGCAGTTGCGACCCTCTCTTGCATTTCTTTTATTCTTGTGATTCAACAGTCAGCATATCCAAACTAGAGAACTAACACATGTAACCTAATTTGGGCATCAAACAGCCATAAAAGCAAAATGCTGTGGCTCTGGTAACAGGGGTACCAACCATCGTTACACCCAACCATTAGACTTAGAAGACTGCAAATCTAAGCTCTAGGTAATATTGATTGAAAAGCTAATTTTGAGTAGGCAAAATCCTGCCACTGGCAGCCACATTCCGACGGAAAGTCCAAGTTGAAAAGGATAAGCATAGAGAAACCATGAAATTAAGAGGGAGCTGTGGAGGGAATTTTTTACTTCACACATCAGCTGAAGGTGCCATGTGTGCCGGTTATCTCATGATTCTCATCATCGCAACCTTGCATCAGACTCCTTACACTCCTGTGACAAATCACCATGCCTTGATGTAAAGTCGCACCAGGTGGATATGCTGCCACAGTCATCTTTGTACCATAAGTGCCTTGCTTTGGTTACACCTATTGGAGAAAAAAATGGTAGATGAATGCTGACAGAGGCCACAATTAATTGTCGAATTCTTCATTTCCGCTTGATTAGCAACAACATTCTCAATCTTGCTGGACAGATTTTCTACTTAAAGAAGACTGGATTTGAGTATCTTTTTGATAGCCACATCAAGAATTTTGCCCTTGAAATCTATATCCAACCTATCAAAGAGGTAAATCCACAGAAAGATTCACATCAGGCTACCAGTCCAATTCCTTGAAGGTGCTCAATCATTTTCAGCACTGAGCAGAATTAATGTGAAACACCTACCGGAGGTTCTTATTGAGATGATATTAAAAAAATGCATTAATAACAACTCTTGTAGGATCAGCCTAGGATTGAGGATAATCTTTGAGGATTGCGGTCTTGATATATAAACCATTCTAACGGAAAATATCAAAACATGGTATTTTAAAATTATGGAAGTAGCCAAAGCTAATAATAAACATAGGTTTAGAAGTTTAGAATACAAATCATATTAGCTGGACACATATAATTTGCCTCATAATCAAAGAGAAAAACAACACATCCACAATGCTTTCTTCATCTCATCCTCCTTCCTCCTTTACTTCAACACAAATTAATCAGATTAAGTTTTTGCTCTATTCAGTTTCCTCACCTTTAATTCTACCAATTTGCGCCTGTTTTACTTCTGTGATGATTCCAAACATCAAGTTATATTAGGCTGTCATCTCTTGAATGTTATGATTAGAACAGGGTTTTAGATTATTATCCACACCTCTCTCGTGTTTTTCAAAATATTGCCATGGCATTGTATTCAGTTTCTTATTCAAATGATTTCAGGCTCTGATGAGATTTATAATGGTATACATTCTTAATTATCTTCTTCCCCATTGTAATAATCTCTCTTAGATATGAGAGTCTTAATTTGCATCTCCAATTCATCTTTATGGCAAACTGGAGCCTTTGTTTGCATGTCCAGTTGGACTGAATGAGGTGTCGATACACATGTACAGTATACTAAGTACATGCAAGTTGGACATATTGAGGTGTTTACTCATGCTAACTTCATGGGCAGTTTTCAACCTTTCAACTTTATCTCTGTAAATCCATTTATTCGTTGCTAATGAAGACTGTAGATCATCAGTTTTGGCTGTTATTTTACCAGTTTGCGCTTTCTCTCATTTTTATATCTGTTTGTGCTTTCTGCAATTTTAATTTTTACTGCAATATCATATCATTTGGTATCAAAGCCTTGTTCAGGTCTCCAAAGTACTTTCTTGTTCACTTGGGATCTGTCCTTGCTGAGTACCATTTTGCTCAGCCTCAAGTTGAGCATGGTTGTGGCACCTTACAGCCTTTCCCTGTTGTCTGCCTATTTTGCAGTTGCTGTTTCTGCATTTGCTTCTCCAACCTGCTATTTTTTCCCCTACACCAGTATTTATCTTTTGCTGGTCTTCTTTGCTGGAAAAAAATTCTGTACACTTTCCCATGTGCCCTTTTGAACAGCTTTCACTTTGCTGTTATACTGGTGGCATCTCTAGCAGCAACACTGTTTCCTTGTAGCTAAAAGCAGACAAGCTACGCACAGAATAGTTTCTTCAATTTATTTTCCCGAAATAACTTTCCCCGCCTTTCTTTGTAGTACATTTTTTTCTTCATATTTTCTTGCCACAGAAAGAGGAGGAGGAGGAGGATGTAACCTTTTTATGGCTAGTGTAAACAACTGTATGTAAAAATCCAAATAGGTTCATTTTCTTGCCCCCAAATCTGAATGATGGACGACAACAACAAAATGAGTTTCAGCTGAGACTCATGGATCAAATGACAAATATTTCCATTTTCTTAGGGGACAAAAATCTGCCAGTTCTACCTCTACAATCGTCCTGACTACTGGACTTGAATTCAAGTTGGACATCAAGATATCTTTCCTCATTTCGATGGCACAATCAATGGGGATGAAGTGGATGCTTGGATTTGCAGTGTGAAGGTGTATCTCAAGACTCAACCAGAGCTTATAGAGGCACAAAAAATCATGGTTACTGAGGTTCATGTGAACGATCAAACCCTCACTTGGTGGAAGTCCCACCTCAAGCTTTTGCAAGCAACCAAACACCCAGAATTTGATATGTAAAAACAGCTCAAAACAACATTTTGGACACACTTTAATCCCCTTGGGTATGCAAAGGAGCTTTTTGGTTGTTTGGCTTCATATTCGTTAGAAATCTGGCCAATTAGTCATGCAAGACATTTAGGAGTTCAATCAACTCTCTATCAAGTTGGATGTCACTGAACTTGACAATGTCCTTCACATTTGTCTTTGGATTGTTTTCTCATCTTTGAGATGAGATAAATCACCATTGCTCCATAGAGCATGCTTACCAACTTGCTCTAAAAGTGGAAGCTAGGTAATAAAAGAGGACCAATCCTTCATTGCATCATAGAATAGAGCACATCTACCTTAGCCAACTACTCAAACCTGGCCCACTTATCCAAGCATGGGAATTCTTCTCAAGCTGGATTCACTAGGGTTTTGGCAATGGGAAGAAATATTTTTGTGCTTATTCTATGCACACTGAACATTTTACAGAAGAATGTTGTGATGTCCCAAATATTTTCCAGCATTGTATATATTTTATTTTTCATGTTTTAGAGTATTTTAGGGTGTTCTTTAGCAAGAATTGCTAAGTATGATGTAAATACTTGTCTTAGTATTGTTATTTTGGTGTTTAGTTATGTTTTGGGATAAAGACCAAGTGCATTTATTGCCTTGGCAAGTGTATATCCGAAAATTACAACTCCCAAGACTGTTTTGAGGATAAGGTGTGATGTGTGGATAAGACCAAGCATTATTTAATGCTATTTGGCAGTTGTAAGTCAAAGTCTTTGATCATAGTCATATTTTGTGAGTTCTAAGACTAATTTGAAGATAAGGATGAGGTTCATATTGTGTGAGTTCCAAGACTAATTTGAAGACAAGGATGAGGTTTGGACTATTAAAGTAAGTTAGAGGCATTCTAAAAAGGTATGGCTGGACTTAGAAGAGATCCCAAGCCAACATTGGGCGTTGTGAGGCCATTTGGGACCATTTCAGCTAGAAGTTGGGTGGTTTGAGTGCCTATTTTGGCATTAAATACATTACACCCGAATTTCATTGTTTCCAAGGTGAAATCCCCACCATTCATTATTTCATAGTGGATCTAAGGGTCACGATTTAATCATCCATTGAGAAGGGAAGCCTATATAAGGATGAGACATCTCATTTGTGAAACAGACTTGATTATTATTCTCATTTTGATATTTCTGGACAATTTGCTGTGGCTAGCAATTTGTATTTGGCTCTTGAAGAGTGGACAAGCTTCAGGAGAAGGAACCCTAAGAGCACTCCAACCTCTTAGAGGCTTTGTAATTTCAATTCCATTGAAACCCCAAAGCTCACATATTCCTTAGGGCAAAGTCACACAGGCTTTGCATTGGTGCTTCATTGAACCAATCAGTTGGAGAGATTAGATCTGCTATGCATGTTTGGCTACAAATAAACATCAGTTTCGCTGAGTTTTCTGTGTGTGATCAGAACTGTGTGATTGCTGTAATTTTCTGTAAAACTGCAATTTTTTGTGTTATTTTTGGCTGGAATATTACAAATGTCACGTCTTGAAATTAAAGCAGGCCAAGGCCCTTCTAGCTGAGCCACAACACACCGTGAAGGTTCCACAATGGAGGTACTCAATCCCAACACTTCTAATCCTCAGTGCTCGTGGTCAATAATTATGATGCAAAAGTTTGGAAATATTTGTTCACACATAACTGCCAAATCAAGGACAACTTGGTGGAGCTGATCCTTGATAATTGTAGTTAAAGAACCTCATGTCACAGAGGTTGGGGGATGATCTTTAGTAGGTGATGTCACTCCATTGGATGGCTGTAGTTTGTTATTTGGAGCATCATTTCAACATGACTGTAAGGCTGTTTTTGATGACTTGCACAATACCCACCGCCCCGAAAAGGATGGCGAAGTGTACAAATTCACTTCTTTTGTTAGTCTTTTGCTTTCTAGTAGACGTGCAGTTAGACAAGTCAATTTGCACAAATTTTGACTTTTTATAATTAGAGAAGCCAACGAAGACAATGCTAACAAGCTGTCCTCATCAACAATCTAATGTCTTATTGATGCTTGCTTTGATGTTTTTGAGGAATCGATTACTCTTGTGAGTTCCATTCACCATTCTATTGAGCTTGTGGTAGGATCTCCTTTTGCTCAATTGGCCATTGTTTTACACTTACTTCATGGAAAGTGCTGAGAAAGAGTACCAAACCAAACAATTGGTAAGGGTCGACAAGATTCAGCCCAACACTTCACCTTATGGATGCCCTTCTTTTGTAGTGCCAAAGAAAGAGGATAACGAGTGGTAGTTAGTCGCAGAATATCGACGTCTACACAACATTACTATGAGGAACCACTATTTACTTCATTGGATTGATTATGATCTTCTCGGTTGACTAAAATGAGCTAAGTAATTCACTAAGCTCAATCTGACTTTCAGATATTACCTACTTTGCATGGAGCCCTGTGATATTTGGAAGACAACCTTCAAGACAATTTAGGCTCTACAAGTTTTGTCCAGTCTTTTTAGCCTCACTATTGCACTTGCCACATTTACGTGCATCATCAATGAAGTCTCCAGGTCGATATTGGCAACTTTGTTATTGTCTATCTTGATGACATCCTGGTCTGTAACGAGACTTGTGATGACCATTTGAACCAAGTCAGACAATGTTGGAACCTCTTAGTGTGCTACCAGGGTTTTCCTTTTTATAGTAGGCGGTTTGAATCCTGTATCTCTAAAGGTTAACTGTCAACACCAACTTCAAGCAAAGATGAAGTATTTCTTTGGACAAACTTTAATCAAGTACATTGGTGTCCTCATTGATAAGCATGGGGTACATGTGGATTTGTATAAAGTCAAAATAGTGGTCCACTCCATCCACCATTTCAGATCCTAAGAGTTTTATTAAGAGGATGAACCTCTATAGGGAGTCCATTTGTAATTAGGCACATGTTACCCACCCTCTTCATGGGATCACTCATTAGAAACTCTTAGAGTCCACAAGCTGATTGAGTGTTTTATCATCTTAAAGATGTTCTCTGCATTGCTCTTGTGCTTGTCTTTCCTAACTTCTATCAATTGATTCAAGCTTGAGACCAATGCTTCTCAGTATGCCATAGGTGTAGTTTGTAAGCAAGGAATTTCTCAATAAGCCATTAGTGTAGTTTGAGAAGCATATGCATATTGAGAAGGTGCTTGTCAAATTGGAAGGTTACATTGTGATAGGCTTTGATGGTTCCTTCTTGACTATAGGTATCTATCTCCATGGATTTCATTAGTGGTCTATCTACAACTCAATGCCAACATAATTGCATTTTTGCTGTGGTGTGTCGGTTTTCCAAAATGATAATTTTAATGCCATGCAATATATCTAACAATGCTCCTAAGGCATCTGAATTGTTTTGCAAACATGTTTCGAGCAGGTGAGCTACCACTTACTATTATTTCTATTTGTGACTCATGTTTCTTGAGTCACTTTGGAAATCTCCGTGGAATCTTCTTAGTTGTCAATTGTGTTACGCCACTTCATTTCATCTGCAAATTAATATTGTTAATTGCATCTTATTCCATGCTTTATGCATCTACCATTAACAAACACGCAATGTGACAATTATCTGCATATTCTTCGGCATGACTGTACCTTGTCTACTCATGTCTTTACAAGAAATTCTCCTTTGGAAGTCTGTTGTGGCTGTCAACCATTGGCGCCTTATGAGATTTTGATTTCTCTTCTAGATTCGCATATGTCCCATGAACAGAAGCAAGACAAAGCTTCTTCATTTGTGCAGAATTTGGCTAAGATCCATGCCAACAAGCCCAGTCCAAATTCAAGGAACTCCATGACAACTATGGAATTACCTCATTGTTTGCAAGTTGGTGATTGTGTTTGGCTTAACTTGGACAATCAAAGATTTCACAACTAACACTATGAGAAGTTGAGGCCCATTAGATGCTGGCCTTATACATTTCTCCAAGGAGTGGGCCCCACTTTTTTTCGTTTAGGTATCCCAATTGAGCTTGTCATTCATGATGATGTGAATTTGAGCCAGCCAGTGTGGTATATGTCACTTGGAAGAGAAGGTTTTTGCTGCTGATACTGAAGATCGCACTCCAGATTTCAGCAACTCTTCGTGGATGATACTTTGCTTGATGTTTGGGCTCTCACTAATTGCAAGAAGCAAACCACTACTTTCTCGGTAGCCTGAAAAGAAACGTTGCCAACTCAAGCCAAGTGGTTCTTTGAGTCAGTTCTTACAGTAAAATTTCCTCATCTATTGTAGAAATTAGGGACAACTTCCACTAAGCAGGGAGGAAATGATGAGATAAATAATTTTCTTCGTTCTTATCATCTCCTTCCTCTGTGTGATTATCTTAACTAGAAACCAGAATTTGGCTAAGATTCATGCCAAAGATCACAATATTCTTCAGCAAGCCCAATCCAAATTGAAGGCACTCCATGACCACTGTGGAGTTTCTCATTGTTTCCGAGTTGGTGATTGTGTTTGGCTTCACTTGGACAAGCAAAGATTTCACAACCAACACCATGAGAAGCTTAGGCCCATTAGATACTGGCCTTATACATTTCTCCAAGCAGTGGGTCCTGATACCTTTTGTTTGTGTATCCCAACTCAACTTGGCATTCATGATGTTGTCAATTTGAGCCAGCTAATGTGGTATATGTCACTTGGAAGAGGAGTTTTTTGTCACTTATCCTGAAGATCCCATTCCAGATTTCAGCACCTCTTGGTGGATGATACTTTGCTTGATGTTTGGAAACATCTCACTGATCATAAGAAGCAAACCACTACTTGGGTAGCCTGAAAAGAAACTTTGCCAACACAGGCCAAGTAGTTCTCTGAGTCAGCTCTTGCAACGAAGTTTCCTCATCTATTGTAGAAATTGGGGACAACTTCCACTAAGCAGGGAGGAAATGATGAGATTTATAATGGTCTCCATTATTAATCATCTCCTTCCTCCTTGTAATTATCTTAATTATAAACTAGAGAGTTTTAGTTTGCATGTTCAGTTCATCTCCGTTAATAACTTAAGAGTCGTAAGTTTCATATCTAGTTCATCTCAGTTACAAAAGAGCTTTAGTTTTCATGTACGATTGGACTGAATGAGGTTTCCATACACATGTATGGTACATTAACTGCATGTAAGTTTAGACTAATTGAGGTGTCTATGCATTCCCACTTCAAGGGCACTTTCCAACCTTTCCACCTCATCTTTGTAAATCCATTTATATAGACTTCCTTTTCTTCGTACTACTACTACTATCTGGCTGTATCAGGATATGGGTTGGGTGCATCCAAAATTTGTACCATGATTGGCTCATATCTGAGCAGAGCATATAACAACGGACACAACTATATCAAATGCATATTACTGATGTTAGATATTTTGAATATGGGTGTGGCAAGGTTGTGAATATTTTAATAACTTAGATAAGCACTAAAAAAACATGAAATTTAAGTCCTCCAACATAAGCTTCCTGGTGTTGAGGACTAAAACTCGATACTCACTTGTGTTGATGATTTTTGCATTATTTTGGGCTTTTTCTTGAAGTTTGAATGTATAACATGTTTATAAATTTTTTTATTACACTTTTTTTATCGATAGGAACTCTAATTCAAAAGTAAGAAATATTAATAAAAAAAAGTAAGAAATATTTGTGGAATATTTAATCTGAAGTTATTTCATAGGCAGACATTCATCATGGTGTCCCAAGCATGATGTTTGATTTGAAGGTTTTGCAGATTTCTACCATGGACGACGAGAAGGGCTATGATGAAGTGAATTCTCAGCTAGACAATGAAGAAGAGCCAGGTATGTATATGAAATTAAAAAGTTGTTCAATTTTTTTCGTTTTCTTGTTATTTTGCTGCTGTATTAGGGTTTGACTTTAGTATTATCACTATGCTAATTTGGTTTGGGTTTCTCTGTGAGCTGTTTTGAGTTGTAATCCACAGGAATTTGAATTGATTTTTAGTTGAATGTAGTTCAACCTGGAGGCATGTTTGTTGATTGAGTCTTGTTTTATTTGCAAGAATGTATATATATCCTTGAATCCTGAGGCACTGAAATAAGCCTCAACTAGTACCATGACCATGGTCCATCAGCTTATGTTGTCTTTTCTTTCTTGCTTGGTAAATCTTGTGTGGTTAGAGACTGCTTAGATCTTAGTGCAGGGTAAGTGTGGGCCACATTAATAAGATATTTAACCTAGGTCAAGTTTGAAGTTACCCAATGTCTATCATACTAAAACCTCACAACGTTACTACTAGGGTTATGGCACACCTTTTTGCAGTGAAATGGATGTGAACTTGGGTCATGCTTTGATGAGTGTCCTCCATTACCATCACCCCCATAACTGCTGCTGGACTTGTGTTGTTTTTTATTTATATATTAATTATGATTTCAGTTCAACCTTAGTTACGAAACTTGGCGAGTTTTTCAACACCTAAGTTGGCCCTCCTGGTTTTTCTGGACTCGGATCAGCGAGTTTTTCTGGACTTGCCGGGTTTTTTTGTTTTACTTTCAAGTTTTTTTGGACTCGGGAGTTTTTTTAAACTCACGAGTCTGACAAAATAACTTGGCTGTGGCAGTAAAAATACAGAAAAACGACATCAATTTTTTTTTCTCTAAATTGACCTCATTTTTGCCGTTTCCACTTGTAGAGAGAGCAGAGAGAAGGTGAAGTCAGACTGAAAAAATACTCATTTGCATCCTAAACCCAAATTTTTCCTAGTTTTCAAGAATCTAACAGCCACCCAGCAGTTACATTTGAGGTTGAAAAACAAGAACCAAAAGGAAGGCTAATGCCAGAAGGCCCACCTGATGACAAGGGACCAAAGACGAAAGGAAAAGAAAAATTAGTCAGTAGAGTACAGGGATAAGGTCAAAATGGAAGTTGAGACCAAAATGGTAGACAACATTAAGAGGAATCTAAACCAATCTTGTATGGAGTTCAATGGCAATATGTCCCACCTTCAATAATCAAGAGCAAAATTCCTTTGCACTTCCCTGTAATATACATTCTCTTGAACATTCATCTAACCATTGGGCCTAGGAACAAACAAATGCTTCCAAAATCCTAACCAACACAGGAAACATTCACCATGTTTGAGGCAACTCAAAGGTGTCAAGAATCAGACATGAAAGATTTGAACAGTACAGTGCCTTGGGCCCTCTCACAATCGCAGTGAGATTTATAAGATGCACATTAAATAGCAAGAGGCCATTAGAAGAAGCACAAAATGTCCTTGAGGTTTCTTTCTAAGGAAGACAAGTTGACTAATAATTGTGATATGTAGTTATTCGCTTTGAAGGATAACATACTATCCATACTCTGACAGAGAATAGCATCAACCATATTCAGTGTTGGTTTGAGCATTGCACCTGTGCATGGCCACAAAACCAGAATGGGAGATAACATGACTTGAAGGATTTTCTGACTGTAGCCACTAGCCCATAGATAACCATTTGTTTATGGGAGGCATCCCCATTCGTTTTTCTGAGAACCATGGAAGTACCAGCCTTATGTACTCTCTCTGGACTCTGACTTAATATGAAATACTAGCAAACACTACATATTCATCAGGAGGAAATAATTACAAATAAACAGCATGTTAAATGACTTGTAGATGCTCCAAGATTGAATCTAAAAACCACCCAGCAGTTACATTGATGTGTGTTTTGTCACTTTTATGTGTAGTTTAAGGTTGTTTCACTTACAGAATTAATTTTGGATTTGTATAATGTTAATTAATTATGATATGCATGAAAAATAACCTTTAACCAATGAAAACTTGTGTTTCGTTGGTTTTTCTTTTGCTGAGTTTTTTTGCCAAGTCTGACTCCGAGTCTGAGTCCGAGTTAAAAATTGGCCTCGCTAAGTCCAAGTTTCTCTACTATGAGTTTAACAAACATGCAAATTGCATAGAATTATTCAGTCATGCATGTGTATACATTTTCATAGAACTGAATTACTTGTTTTTAATCAGGATATTGAATGTATTAGTTCAAGCATACCTGTTGAGTGCCATAGTCAAATTGCTTTGCACTTGTTCAAATTCCCTGCCTTTCAGTATCAGAAATATGGAATCTGCATTTAATCATGTGATTGTTGTCCAAATTGATCTGCTGTATGTGATATGCAATCCCCAATGTCTCTTAGTGGAAATTTAACACAACCTTTTCTTGGAAGATGTCTCTTAGTCTATGAACTTTGGAGCTTATGTCTTTCATTAAAGTTTTAAAGCTTTAAATTCAAGTTTGTCTATCATCTTTCATATGAAAGAGTGGGTATTGACTTAACTGCAGTGTCTGCACGTGTTATTGAAAATATAGAGATTGGTTGCAATTGTTCTTATTGAATATGGTAGCCTACTATGTATTTACTTGCACAGTTTTGTATGGTTTGAGAATTGCTTTTTCTTGTGGGGATCTTGTAGCTTCTAGCCTCCTAGGTTTTGCTTGCTGTACTCACTGCTTTCTATTCCCATAATAGTTATAACTACAGTGAACTGCAGATAGAATGGTATTTCATAGTTTTTCTCTCGTAAATTTTCAATCTTGTTAGAAATGTATTTCTACAGTTTCCATGTTAGACATTATAAACTGGGATGAAACTGTTTAATATGGAAATGATAAAATGCTTCTTAAGCTCCTGTGATAGCATAGAGTTTCAAATAATTAGCTTCTTCACTCCCTTTGGTAGGTTTAATTTGATATTCTTGCTCAACCAATGTTGTTGTTTAAGAGGAATTTAAATTTTGCATTCTATGTGGGTCTTGCAGAAAGTCCAGTAAAGGCAAAATGTTGGGAACAAAGAGAGGCAGAGCGAGGGGAGCCGCGTTGTGTAATATGTGGCAGGTATGGGCAGTACATTTGTGATGAAACTGATGACGATGTTTGCAGCTTAGAATGTAAAGAGAAAGTGCTTCAGAAGCATAGTTTAAAACATAAATTTCCAGGGCCTGTTGTTCCTGCCATCAGGATTCCAATTGAGGATGAGTGCACTTATGTTGGAAATCAACAGCCCAGTCTTCCAGAGTGGGAGCCAGAAGAAATTATCAATACTATGGATAATGACCAGGTAGAATCTCTGAGGAGAGAGATAGATGTTCATGTGAAAGGAGAGGATATACCACCTCCTATCCTAGACTTCTCTAACTGTAAATTTGAGCCAAGGCTCAAGGAGAATCTCGAAATTGCTGGATATGACATCCCCACTCCTGTACAAATGCAGACCATACCAGCTGCTTTGAAGGGCAGAAATATCCTGGTTTCAGCAGACACGGGTTCTGGCAAAACTGCTTCCTTCTTAATCCCTATAGTCTCACGGTGTGCAATGATTCGCATCCAAAAGCTCTCTGAGCGAATAAAACCGTTGGCTATGGTCTTGGCTCCCACTAGGGAACTTTGTGCACAGGTAGAAGAGCAGGCCAAAGCATTGGGCAAAGGGCTGCCTTTCAAGACAGCCCTTATTGTGGGAGGAGATGCAATGCCTCGACAGGTTTATCGACTTAAACAAGGAATTGAACTAATAATTGCCACACCCGGAAGGCTTCTTGATCTTCTTTTGAAGAATGACATTGACTTAAGTGATCTTTGTATGCTTGTTCTGGATGAGGTTGACTGTATGCTTCAGCAAGGATTTCGCAACCAAGTCATGCAGATTATTCAGGCTTTGTCACACCCTCAAATAATGATGTTCTCGGCAACTATTCCACATGACATAGAAAAACTCGCATCAACAATACTTAAAAATCCTCTTCTTATATCTGCAGGCAAACCAAGCATTCCTAGTGAGGCAGTCAAACAGACAGTCATCTGGGTTGAATCTAAGAACAAGAAGCAAAAACTATTTGACATATTGATGAGCAGTCAGCATTTTCGGCCACCTGCTGTAGTCTTTGTGAACTCTAGAGTGGGTGCTGATCTTCTATCCGATGCCATAAAATGCACAACTGGATTGGAAGTGGCATCCATACATGGGGAGAAAACAATGCCAGAAAGAAGGCAAATTTTAAAATCTTTTCTCATGGGAGAGCTTTTGGTTGTTGTCGCCACTGGGGTTCTTGGAAGAGGGCTTGATCTTCTCAAAGTCAGTCAAGTTATTGTTTTTGATATGCCAAATTCGTTGCAGGAGTATGTTCACCAGGTTGGAAGAGCATCAAGGCTTGGGATGCCAGGATTAGCAATTATTTTTATTAATAACGAGGACAAAGCTCTGTTTAAGGATTTTATCCCCCTCCTAAAAGCGGCTGGAGCACCTGTGCCCCGAGAACTTGCTAACTCTCCTTATTCACAGTCTTCCTATGCCTTGGCATATAAACAGAAGAACCAAAAGAGGAAGTATCATCCTTGAGAATGGTGATGTTATAGGCTGATTTCATTATCAATTGAAGCAGATGTTTACAAGTCTGAGGCAGCGTTAGTTTCAACTTTCAAATGCAGAATTCTCCTGTGTGAAACCTTTGAAATGGTGCTTTCCACAGACCTTGATGTCTATAAGGTGGGTAATTTGAGAGTTTCTTACATGGAAATAAATTCTCATCTTGGGAAATTAATTATATAGAAAATAAGTTCTTTAATATAAATTTAAAAGGAAAGAAATGAACAATGTTGTGTTGATAACTATATGCGCTTTCCTATGAAAAGGAGAGAATTGGGAACAAATCATGTTACTGTCAGTCGTGCTGATGGTCTGTGATGTTCCAAGGCATGGTGGAGCAATGGTAAATGAGATGCAATCATATCAGACGGCCCATAATAAAACAGGTTGTTGAAACACTACGATAATGTGGTCATGACTATAATACAAGTGGGGCTCATTTCAACCCCATATCACCAAATAAATAAAATATAAATCTAGAAGGAAAGCTGACTTTATAGGTCACAACCAAGCCAGCACGCTTCTTGGCCATATGAGATGCCCTTGTGGTTAGCAAAGGAAGTTCTTCACTTCACCATATATCTTCAATTTTTGTTTTTGTTTGGGGTTTTACTCTTTGATCAAAATTATAATATAAAAGAAAAATTCTTTGATTATGGTAACATAACCTCTTCTCAACCTCACATAATTTGCGATTGGACTACACTCACATATTGCTTTAGCTATGGCAATATTTGCATTTGGTACGCAAGATCTGTACTGATTATATCATTCATTTTATAGCTGTTCCATTTGCACTCCTACCTAATCCTTTTAACATTGTTCTTCTCATTAAACTTTGTACTTGTAGCATTCTCATATTTATGACAAGACATACTTTAAAGTGCTTGTTTGTGGAGCAATCTTGGCCAACCATTGTTATGAATAATAAAGTCTTGAGCATATATTTTGGCAAAGCAACAGTCTTAATTCTTAGTATTGTGGCATTGTTGAAGTATAAAGCATGTCATTGCATTAGTTCTTTTCATGTCAGGCAAAATATGCATTATCCTCCTCGACATAAATAAGGAATGATAAAAGTACTATAATCTTGTGAGATATTGCCTCAACAAGCTTAAATATTTTCTGAGTAGTATATATCCAAAAACTCGAGCTGTTTCAATTGCAATTACTGGATTTTGCCTAACATGGACAGGATTTGGTCTTGAGCCAATCTAGATGATAAGAAGCCTGAAGATTGGGATGAGAGAGCTAAGACCCCAGATCCTGATACAAAGAAGCCTGAGGATTGGGATGAGGACGCCCCAATGGAAATTGAAGACGTAGAGCCAGAAAAGCCTGAAGGATCGTTGAATGACAAGCTCGAATGGATGGATGATCCTGAAGCTACAAAGCCAAATGACTGGGATGATGAAAAAGATGGTGAGTGGGAGGCACCAAAGATTGCCAATCCCAAGTGTGAAGAGGCACCTGGTTGTGGTGAATGGGAGAGGCCAATGAAGAGGAATGCTGACCACAAGGGTAAATGTTATTTCCCAATGATTGACAACCCTAACTGCAAGGGCATATGGAAGCCACGACAGATCCCCAACCCAGATTACTTCGAATTGGACAGGCCTAATTTGGAACCCATAGCTGCAATTGGTTTTGAAATCTGAACAACGCAAGATGGAATTTTGTTTGATAACATTCTGATTTCTAGTGAGTGATGAGAAATTGGTTAAGTACAGGGAGAAAACATGGAAGGGAAAATTCAGCATTGAAAAGGAAAAGGAAGAGGATGTGGATTCTATTCCAGGAGAGGTCTCTGATTTCCAGGGAAACATGTTTTTTGATTTTCAGCTTTAATTGTTGGTTGTCTTTTCTTGTATTGAGGCGTACTAGGAATATGTCCTATGGGCTACTCGTACACTAGAATTGTTCTGTTTTTCCTTGCAGAAGGTCTTTTATGTTCTCTACAGCATATCTGATCTTCCTTTCTTGTCTGCCTACAAGTTAAAGCTTGTTGTAAGTACTTTATTCTCATTTAGTTAACTTGTGTTGTTAAATATGTGCAAATGTAAGATTTGGGGTTGTCATCAAATGTGAATTTTTGTGTTGGAAGCATTACGTGATGCTAACAAAATTCGTTTTTTCAGTTCTAAGCATTTGACTCTCTGCATTTCCAGCTGCCTGTAACGTAGTAACTCTTTTAAATTACTGTTATATTTATTGAGTCTGTTAAGTCTGAGTCCAAGTCTGGGTGCTGTGGTTGGGAGTCTGTCAAGTACTAGGATTTGAACTTTATTGTTTTCCTTCTTGTTATAAGATACGTGATAATGTTTCTGAACCTTTTTGGCTAAATCTTTGGGTGAATTGTACCACCTGACAGGATTTAATTGAGCGAGGTGAGAAGAAACCCAATTTGAGAATTGGCATATTGGTGTCCGTTTTGGTGGTTATATTGACAAAAATTATTGAAAATTCTCTTTGGAAAAAAGAAACCACAGGTAATAATCGGACTCTTCTACATATTTTTTTTAATTCTAGTTGTAGTTACAACTTCAGATTCCTTTTGCTGTGGTCAGTTTATTCTATGGTTTGTATCTATGTACCTTGTGTGAGAATTCTGTCTGGTGATAAGCTTTATGCAAAATGTGGTTTTCTTAGTGGTAATTATTTTCCTATTCTTGATAGGAGGTTATGTCTGTTGAGAAGAAAGACGAGCCTAAACAGGATGGATTTCCTTCTAAGAAGGAGAAAGCAGGTTCATTAGAGAATGCTGCAGAGAAAGATAATCCTGGATCTGAGAATGAAATAGGAGGAGACAAGGTGCAGCTCCTTGTCAAAGGAGATCATGGCGTGAGACATAAGTTCCCAGTTGTGGTGATTTTCTTTTTTAATTTAATTTTTAGCCGACAGTATGGTTCAGTGGATGTAGGGAACAAATCTGTCATTATCTTCTGGGTTTGTTAGGTCTAAATGAGAGTCAAAATCTGCATTTTATTGCACTTGTCCTGATGGAGTGAGATAACATTTTTCTGGAGACGATAAAAATTTATTTGAATATGGAAAGTGCAGTTTTATTTTTATATAATGCAAAATTGCTAGTAGATCTGCTCTCAGAGGCCTTTTTGTCCCTTTTTCTCAAGATCTTTAAATACATGCATGTACCACTTTTATTCAAACTATTTTCAATGGTTTGCATTTTTTTGCTCCTAGGCTGTTTAATATCAGTGATTGTATGGCATTCAATTTCATATTCTAGGATTGCTAACACACTTTTCAGTGATGTTTGAATTGTACAGTAATTCAATGTTTTCTTGTTTGGTATGTCCTCAGTGTAATTTAAAGAAACAAAAAGTATTTTGCCTTATCTGGATATTTATCTATGTGTTATAAGGATTTATAAGTCTAAAGGAACATGAGACCACATATCTGCTTAACGTTGACTTCATTTTTTTCCTTTTATCTTTCCTTGGACACAAGTTGGATCTTGAGGTTCTCTTAAACAAGAGATGAGAAGGATATTGACATGTATGCGTTGGGCTGTATAGGAATTTCATGATTTATAAGAGCCAGTATCCATCAGACACCTGACTTCTTTGAATTAGAAAAGCAAGCCAAGACTACATAGGGAAAAAGAGAGTATATGTTCAAAAGGAATTTTATTGAACATGTAGGAATCTGAGACTCCAGTCAATTTTGTTTATTAATTTATAGGATTATAAAATCTAATTTGGTTAGTTTGATACAATGATTTTGTGTTTTCTTCATGTTTGGTCAACTTTGTGAGATCACTTTCAATATGTGCGTCCTCTTTTTTTAATGGGTTATATGGAATTGAAACAGATTTGTCTCCTTGGAGGTCCACACACATGCTTGTCATTTCTTCTCTACACCTGTTGCCTTCTTCTTTGCACAGGCCTCCATTTGCACTTGGAGGTGGAGCACAATAGCAGACACTCTTATTTTTCTCCTTGACGTTGTTGGATCAATGCCTCCTTTGCATTTTTTCGTCATTTCTTTTTTTGTCTTGCCTCCTCTATCACACGATCCACCTTCCCCCATATCTGTAAGAGTAGTGCAAATGGTTAGGCTATCTATTGATAAGCCCTTGGTTACAGTTTCAAATCCCTGAGGATTCTTCTTTTTGGTACAAAACTCTGAGACATCATCTTACATGGCCAGAGCTCTCCTTACAATGAAGAGATAAAGAGAAGCTATGGCAGTGGTTGGTGTAAAGCTTTGGTAACTAGATGTTGCTAGTTCAAATCCCAGGAACACCCTTTTTGCAGCTATGGTAGTCACTTTGCTTGTGGAGAATAAGGTGCAGGCTTGAATCCTTTGAAGGCATGTTATTGAAAGGGAAAAGAGATGGTTATTATACGCTCATGGGACAAGGTCAGTGCTACACGAAGCATGACTCCTTTGACTGAAGATTCCTTTCCTTGCACTTGTTGCAAGCCAAGTGGCATGGTGTAGTGCTCAACTATAGCCAATGGGTGAAGGGTTCAAAACCCAATGTTTTCTTTTTCAAAGATTAGGATTACTTGATAAAAGAAGATTGTAGGCCATATGTTAAAAATGCATGTGTAGTACATTGGTAAGCTTGCACACTCTCTTTGGCAAGGTCTCTAGTTCGAGCCCCATCGACTTCAAACCCTTTATAAAAATAACATTTGTGTGTGAGAGAGAGAATACAGCTAGCCAATTAGATTAATCAACTTGTCAATCTACGATTTGTCGATATAAGGAGCAATATGTAGAGTGATTATGCTAAGTGGTCGAATTTTATTTGGCAATTTGTTTTTCAAGGTTTGAGAGTTTGATTTTTTGATTTAAAGTTCTAATATACCAGAACTTTTGGAGGCCAATAACTTTTGCATACAAAAGCATTTAGAACTTTTTTTTATAGATTGCATAGTTTTTCAAGCTCTATGAAGTGGTGAGATAGATTTATGGACCTATTATTGTTCTATGTGGGATTTGTGTACGAAATGGGTTCCTTAGGGTATATCACTCATCTCAATGTGTGAAAGTATAACACTCGGTTAGTTAAAATGGTAAGATTACTCAGGAGCAAGAATCTCAGGTTCATTTTCAATGATGAATCATAAGGTCTCAATGATTATGAACTTGGTAAGAAGAAAGAGGAAGCTCTTGAACTCTTTTTCATGTTAGTTGAACCACATGTATTTTTCCACATTAGAGAGAAAACTGATATAATTGAGGTATGTACCACTTTGAAAGATCTCTATAGAAAGGTAATTGCTAGTGAAGTTAGCAATATAGAGAGAAATCTTTCCAATCTCAAAATTTCAGATTTGAATAGTGTTCAAAACTACATTTCTCACTTCAAAGTCCTAAAAGTTAACTTAGCTATGATACGAGACAAAGTAAAGGGTGATGAAAAAATTTGTCATATCTATTAGTTCCAATCTTTCTCCTCCTTTTCATATAGTTGGTTTGGTTCTTTATGTGAATGCTATCACTATCAAAGATTTATAACCTATTTCTCTTGAAGGGCATTTCAAGCTTCTAAAGTCGCAATGAAATTGTGGAGCTCTTTCTTATACTCAATCTCATCCAAAGGACTTCAAATCAATAGAGCCCAAGGATCAGTTGTCTAAGGTCAAGTCTAAGGTTTTAAAGAAGTCAAATACTTGCAAGTATTATAAAAATTGCATTATAAGATTGAAGAAGATTGAGATAAAATTCTTGATAATAAGACAATATTTTTTATGACGAAGATGAGGATGAAGATGGTAAAGTAGAGGCTCATTGGAGCGTCTATTATGGTGTGAGGTGTTGACTCTAATGCCTTCTCTCCTTGGCCCCTCATTTCAAAATATGGGGGTATTGAAATTTGTCTAATCTAATCTTGTTAGGCCAAGGCAAAAAGTGTGAAGAAATGTTAATGGATACTATTAATGTAGCCTACAAGCATGTGTATGTGTAAGCCCCGAGGCATTCTTCATGGAAGCCTAGAGGCCACCCTTCATTTTTCATCCTTAAGTGATTTTTTTAATCCATATTTATGGATAACCTTAATTAAATGGTGTATTTATTGTAATTTAACCTCAAAGTCGTTAATGTTGGCTTGAGGTTAACTCTAATTAGGATTTTGATATCACTACAATACCTTGAATGACAGATCCATTGCATCAGTGTATAATATATGTGAAATATTTTGGGGTGCCTAAGGGCACCCACCCCTTATTCCTTTCATGCCATCTCTCTCTCTCTCTCTCTCTCTCTCTCTCTCTCCATGAGTCTTCGCATCCACTGCATCACAATCCAATAAGTCCCTAGGGAAAGCCTAAAAAATATCCTTTTCCCACATGAAACAAAGGTTCACATCATGTGCCATAGAAGAACTAGAAACAACTACAATATCGTCAAGGGGGTGATCATTTACAATATCCCTCAGCTCAATATGGTAAATATGTCCATCACAAAGATCCTTCATGCACAGTATGAATAAAATATGACTCACATGGATCATACAAATATTCAATTTTAGAAAAGGAGGAAAATCTATCATCTAAAGCAAGAGAAGAAGAATTTGTCACTCAAGTAAAACTACAAGTGTAGAAGATCTATTCATGAGAGTAGTTAGCTTCTTATCAAACATCACATCTCTACTACAACCTTTAGAATATTCAAAGCAACCCACTTAGAAAAGTTTGGTCCTCTTTTAATATGGAAGTTGGACCAAAGTATCACATCCAAACATGCACAAGTGATCCACACTAGGATTCACCCCACTATACTTGTCTTCAAGATTCATGTCTTTCAATGGCCAAGTTGATGAATGCTTAATCATATAATATGTATAATTATTCAATTCACTCAACAACTTTAAATCAAGACTTATGCCATGCAACACCTATCCATCTATACAAATATTGTTTTCTTCTTTTAAGCACATCATTTTATTGGGGATTATAGGACATAGTACTCTAATGGATGATTGTTCTTTGCAAAAAACAACAAATTCATTACTTATGTACTTTCCACCATTGTCAGTCCTTAGAGATTTGATGGATTATCCACATTGTTTCTCAACCATTTTCTTGAAGAACTCAATCTACTCTAGAACTTACTTTTTAACCTCAATAAGTAGATCCATATCTTTCTAGTGTAGTCATCAATGAATATGAGAATGCATCTTCAACCACCATAGGAGGGCACATGCATACAACATAAGTTTGAATGTATTGACTTCTATGATATTGAAGTTTGATGTACTCTTCCCTTCTAAAATGCATCTTTATGTTGTTCCTTATGCATGCATTCATCACACACATTAGGAGGAGAATGTGACGAAATAAGTCCTTCCACCTACCCTTTCCTATGCATGAATATCAATGACCCCATAACTTAGATGTCCCAATTGCAAGTTCCAAATCCTTGTGCTATCATTAATTATATCAACCAAAGCCTTCCAGTTCTTTGACTTAATAAATTTGTTAAATTTATAGAGCTTATGCATAATGCCCATAGCAACCAACTTATAAGTATCATGTTTGGCCTTAATGTAGACCTTGTCATCATCAAATTGTACTTACATCTTAATTTTACAATCCAATTGGTAGATAAAAATCAAATTCACATCTATTTTAAGGAGTATAATAGGCCTCTTAAATATAGACCCCTTTATGCTCCACATCCCCGATTGCTCTCACTTTAAGACCTTATTCATTCATATCCAAAATATTAATTTATCATTTTTACTAGTCTCATCATAAATGGACTCCTTTTGTATAATCATGTGGTGGGAAGGTTTAATCATTAGAAGATGAAAAGTCATTATTAATGCAAGATAGTACCTTCTAGGCAAATAAAATCCTAGCATTGGAAGACCATTCCTTTGAATTGTCATCCCTCTCAAGGTCAAGGGTCATCAACTTTGCCTCAAAAAACTTTAATTTCTTAAGCAATGAACCCTTCATATGCTTTGACTTGCTATAGTAGTTGCACTTCAATTGGTCCTTATCCTACTTCTTGTTCGCTTCCTTGGTTTGTCTTTGCCTTTGACTTTGGCCTTATTTAGATGAGACTTTTCCTCTTATCTAGATACAAGAGCCTTTAATTATCCATTACTTTTTCTCCATTAATATCATTCTAAAGGATGTTCTATAGCATCTATAGGTCCATAAGTAATAAATATATCCTATTTCTATGTAGATCCTCAACTATGCTCGACTACCTACCTAGAAGTTAGAGTATCAAAAAAATTTCATTGTGACATTCTCAAGCATATCTAGTGCATTTACAACCTTGATCAATGCTTGAAGGTGAGCAACACCAGTGAATGGATATCCTGTTAGGATCAAGAATAGATGAGATATATTGATACTGAATGAATTACAATATATAGGCATAAGGCCTATATGAGATAATGACAAATGTCAAGAACAACATGACAAGTGTCAAAAGAGGCATAGTGCACATTAAAATATTCTAACATTCCCCCTTAATGTGCACTATCCTAACTATAGAAAAAAATAAGTCAACATTAGGTAACATTCCCCCTTAATGTTGACTTCTCTAAAAGAACCCTATCATCCTCCTTTATTACATGATTTGGTCTAGGCTTGTGCTCTTTGCGCTTGGCTCTCCAACTGTGAATAATGCTAGATCAACGGTGTATACATCTCGATCTGTTGCCTCAGGGTCAACCACTTCCACGGGTCTGTTGCCTTAGGGTCAATCACTTCCACGGGTCTGTTGCCTCAAGGTCAACTGTCTAAGTGCCTCAGGGTCATGGGTACCTCAAGGTCATCATGGGTGCTTCAGGGTCAGCCACTTCTGGGTCTGTTGCCTTTGCAGGTCATCCTCTAGGTATGTTGCCTCTCGTAGGTCACTGATTAGATTCACTATGAATATCATCCCCTATCACGGTGAACTCAATCTAGAAGGTGTCGATATCTACCGAAAATGCACCTTAATACAAAAAAAATATGAGCCATATAAGAGTGTCGATCTCTACGAAAATACACTCAATACAATAAAATGAGCCATAGAATCCAAATGTGGAGGAGAAGAAGAAAGAAGAGAATATAATCTTCTGAAGTGTCTTCGTTTGTAGTCTTCAGAAGTAGATCCGAAAAAGTCCTCGGATAGAGTCTAGGGTGTCTATGTCTGTAGTCCCTAGAGTAGGTGTCCTTATGGTGACCTCCTCATCCTACCGGAATGCATGGGTAACCAGCCACTGCATCCGCTAGGTGCTATAGAGAAGGTGACTAGGTACAAGGATCACATACATAGTGTCAGGTTCAACTGAAAATGCACTCTAGAATAAAAAACTTCAATAGCCTCAAAACTTCAATTTGACACCATCAATGTGTCCGTTTCGAAAAAACCTTTCCGACGAGTATAAATACCCCTATGTTTCACTCTCAATGGAGCTTTCATCTGTGGAAAAATAACATGCCTCCCTAGACAGCAAATACACATCAAGAATATTTTCCTGACATTGCTCACTGGCGGAAAAACCAACTTCTCAATTTGCCATCATAGGGGAATTACATGGGCCTACAAGGCCTTCCACTTCCATGTAAAAAAAAATACCCAGTAAGGCCATATTAACTCAATTTCCCCAAAAAGTGATCACTCTAAAAAATAATAATGAGAAAATGATCCTACTTTCATGGCCATTCATTTTAACAAAATCACCCTCCCCACTATGATAAAAACTAAATGTCCTCATACAATTAAAAAAATTCAAAGTGCATTGTAAAATATCCCCCGAATGAAAAAAAAATATTCTTCATGTACGTCAACTTGGAGAACGTCTCACGGACATAATACAGATTTCTCTTCATCAGTGCTTATCGAGGTGTCTCAAGCCCTAGCAGGCAAGCCCTGCTCACATTTGCGCATCTGGCGGACTAAAATAAATCAGAAAAAAAAAACAGATCTTACAATAGGTGGCCAACTTCGACTGGATCTCACTCTTCGAAACTCGGTCTGCAAATCCATCAGGAATATCACACCAGCAAAAAAGTAGCAGCAGAGCTCACACTCCGTCGATCGAAACAGCCTCAGGGGCATACACAATCAACACTGATTGCTTAGGGGGCCATGCTCATAACATCGACAACAACATTAGCAGCATCACAATCGAACTACAAATCATCTCAATCATCGGATTGAAAAATAACATCGCAACAACATTGAGAAATAACAACCACTCTCCGTTTTTGATTGGATATTGAATCGCCGCTGATTGGATATCACCGAACACCATTCACGTCCACAACGCAGGAAAACCATAAAAAATTATCAAGTGGCATGGGCGACAATGTTGGAATCATGTTGCGTTTCACAATCCACACATCATATTGTCATCCTTTAAGATTACTCGCACGCAGGAGGAGGCTACAATATCAAAAGCTGATTTGATGATGCATTGAGAAAACATTTGTTCTGGCAGACACGCTTGTTGGCATCACGTGTAGTGGTGCTCCTGCGCAAGCTCCCGAATGGACCAACAAACTCGAACACTAAATTTAGCCATCGAGAAATGGCGACCCGCCACATTGAATTAGGTGCGCTCCTCGAGATCAACGACTTTGAAGTGATCATCACTCTGTAACTACACGTTGTCACTGAGAAAATCCTGATCATCCGGATGTTGAGAGAGGTAGAGGTGCGGTTTGCTATTGAGGTGGCAGTGGGTCACTCTTAACGACTATGGTCTTCCTTTTTGGCTGAGCGTCTAGTGTGTTGACAAATGGTGCCCGTCGCAGATCCGTGGATTTAAATTCGTACCACCATCATATTACTCTAAAAAAATGGGCCAAACTACACCTCACACTTCCAATAAGACATACTGGCCACCACGAAACTTTTATTTCGATCGTCTTCAATGGGCAACGAATGTCTCTGGTCATGTGGTAATCCAACGAAACTGCAAATTATCACCCAATATCAAGAGGTAGACAAACCGCGCCAGACCTGTTGTCCTCCTTGCAAGCGCATTTTATCTATAACTACTGCCTCCACGCGGCCACAACTTTTGCATCATTACATCGGAAGAACCCCACGTCTTGGTGAAACAACATAGACATCGAAGAATGCAAACCGCGGGCCGACTCGTCATTACAAAGAAATCACAAACACTTCACTGTAGGCCAGGAAATTCGCTGTGATGCCGACATGGACAAGGTAGACTCACAGGTTGACAGGAACACATAAATTAGATCTGTTGGCTCAGGCTCCACATAAATCAAGATAATAATGCATTTATAGTAGCAACCTCCAAAAATATGTGCCAAAAATATATGTGCCAAAAAGAGCCATGCTGTGAGC
This sequence comes from Wollemia nobilis, assembly GCA_028583015.1. Lineage (NCBI taxonomy): Eukaryota > Viridiplantae > Streptophyta > Pinopsida > Araucariales > Araucariaceae > Wollemia > Wollemia nobilis. The sequence continues at coordinate 361,043 of JAQPPZ010001446.1, forward strand.
GAAATTTTTTTGGAATGTGAACACCTCCAAAATGCAACCGCACCATGGGCAGATCGCCGTCCACGCTGAAAACGAAAAGCTCTAGCACCTTCTCCATAAATCCACATCTTTTTGACTGTCAAGCTCAACACAATTTTAGTAGGCATAACCACCATTTCTTCGCCTTGAGGATTAGTTCTGGTCAAAGATGCATCAACGGGGGTCGCAGGAAAAGCACTGAAAATGCGTTGGATTTGGACTTCGTCTTCTACTACACCACTGCATATTCATAATCCCTGCAAAACAAAACACAACCACCAGTGTATCCCATTTTTTGTTCCTCTATGTTCCTCTATGGAGAAACTACTTCTACGGACGAATACATAGGAAAAAAATAAAAATAATGGCAGCCATTGGTTTTTCTTCAAACTTTTGGTTTCTGATCCATCAATGATGGAGAGCATACTCCCTGGTTTGAGAAAAAAAATGAGGGGAAAAAAATATGGGGGGAGATTTCCATGAGGGAAATCCTCCCTCAAGCTCATAAGGCCAGGAGAACGCTTGGAGCTCTGATACTAAATGTTAGGATCAAGAATATATGAGATATATTGATACAAAATGAATTACAATATATAGACAGAAGACCTATATGAGATAATGACAAATTTCAAGAACAACATGACAAGTGTCAAATGAGGTATAGTGCACATTAAAATATTCTAACATATCCCATAATATCAAAATCTTACAATCTCAAGCATGTGAGTTCTTTTCTTTGGATTCCTTTCCAAATTTCTCTTATAATTTAACCTATGATTTTTATAGATCATTCTTATGTCTCTTGAAAATATACCACTAGTTATAATCAATATTGGTAACTACCACACTTCATGTTTTTTTTTTAATTGGTTATATGGGATTGAAACGGGCCCCAACCGTATTACATCATCACCACATAGTGGTATTATAGCAAAGCTTGGATATTATCCATGTATCACTTGGCAAGATTTGAATCTTGGTCTCCTCTTTAAATATTGAGGAATCTAATCGGTTGAGCTAATGCCACTTGATAGACTACCACACTCCATGTTATGTTCTTAGTGTTCGTATCATTTTAAGGCAGGGCTTGGCTAGGAGTTTCTTCTATACTCTAATCAAGACTAAGCTCATTGAGTTAAACTTACATCTTACTCTTTCATATCAAGAACTTATCCTTGCCAAGAAGATACCCAATCTTTCAAGTTGCACCAAATATTTTTAGCATTAATGAAGCAAACTTAGAAAATTATACCCAACAGATAAGTAAAGCATGAGAAAATATAAATAATAAAAAATTAGCCGAAAACCCTTCTAGGTCACATTGTTACAAGTATTCAAAGTTTTGGTATGTATAGCAATTAAAATGAAAAATATCTCATAAACCAACCATCTGAAAATTTAAATAATTTTAAAAACCTATTTCCTATCCAAAATTGACTGGCATTTTAATTTTAAAAATTGCACACAAAATTTGTTCTCCCCAAAACCAAAAGAATTTTAAAAACTCTACCCAAAATAAGTTGGCCTTAGAAAATTCAAAATTTTAAAAAATTCCATCCAAAATTTGTTAGACAAAAAAAAAAATATTTTGTAAAACTTTAAAGAATTCAAAGAATTAAAAAATCTCACCCAAAGCTTGTTGACCTCCAAAACTTAAAAGAATTTCAAAGCCCTTAAAAAAATTCAAAGAATTTAAAAAGTCCTATCCAAAATTAGTTGGCCTTAAAAATCCAAAGAATTTTAAACTTGTTTGTCATCCAAAGTCATTAGAAATAGACACAAACATTTTCTATGACAACATGAGTGCAAATAAATTACTAAAAATCATAATCTTCATACAATATTAAAGTAAATTGAGTTGAGGATTCAATTCATTTTGCAATCTTGAGTAGCGAAAGTGTGATGCACTTTCGCTGAAGAGCGGCATAGAGGAGCATTAGAACCGACACAATTCAAACAATGACAAAGGCACATAGCAAAATAGAGGGAATCAATATCAAAGCCATAGATATTCAGTCATGGTGGAAGAGCAATGGGTTGATCTGAAGTGCATCAATGCTTCAAACCCTTATCATGAATACGTTGAACATTGTTTCCAAAACATTGTCAAATTGAAGGAATACCAAGAGAAAGAAGAGACAGAAGCAAGTGTGAGTTGGGAGAGAGTGTAAGTCGAGAGTGAGTGTGAGGTGGGACGAAGTGCAAGTTGGAAGCTAGTGCAAGCCAGGAGTGAGTGTGAGGCAGGATGTAGTGTAAGTTGGAAGCGAGTGCAAGCCAATAATGAGCCCCACTTGCTAGTATGGAAAGAAAGTCATATTTGAAAGCCCTAATGAGAAGTCATGATGCCCTAGCTCGAAGTATGGAGGTCCAAGTTGGAGATAAGTGGAAGAGCAAATACATGACAAGTTCAATCCAAGTAGCAGATGTTACAATAGAAGTGACTATCAAGGATGAGATGATTGAGCATGATAATGGTTCTTAAAAGTAGAGGGTTAATATGTAAGTTCCATAGATCCTGGCGAGGGTTTTTGGAGATTTAAAATTGGATCAAGTGGAAGTGGGTATTGAATTCAAATTACTTTGTGATTTTTATTTCTAAAGTTTTTTCCTCATCATATTTTCCAGTTCAAAAATTAAGGATCAAATAATGGATGGTGACCCATGGTTTAAGGGGAAAGCTGCCCTTTATTTAATACCATGGAATGATTTTTTTTTGTGGAGACAAAAACTATTAAGAAGCTTTTGGTGTGGGTTAGGCCATTTGGACTTCCACATCAGCTTATCAATAAGGATGTGAGGATGTTTTGAAGAATATTGGAATACCCTAAGGGGATTCATCAAGGGAGGACTAGCTATTAAGGAGTGAAAGCATGCTATATATACCAGAATATGTGTTGTTATGGATATTTCAAAATATTTACCACAATCCATTAATATTAAATATGAATCAAGAGAATGAGATCAATAAGTGGATTATGAAAATAACACATTTTTATGCCACAATTTGCAAAGTGAAAACTATGAAGAAAGAGAAATTTTTTGATCATGAGATAAACTTCAAGATGAAGCACTAAAATCATACAATAATAAAAGCTAGAACATGTCAAGGATTCCACTCTAAAAGAAGAGGTAAATAAAGCCTATCTACAACATCATATGACAGAGGCCACTATAGCTCACTTGGATAAACCATTAGAATAAATAAAGAAGGATATAAGGGATGAGAAAGTACAATATGTAAGTTCAAGTTTAGAAGGAATTAAAGGTGCAAAGGAAGATGTGGAGAAAAATCCTAAAACAAAGACGACATAAGAGTCAAGTTTACTCCAGGTAAATTATTTTCATTTTCCTCTAGTAAAGAATCCTCTCCTGGTAATAAAAGTGAAAATGGTATAGAGGTTATCCCTTTCTCTTTAGGGTTTCAAGAGCAACATAATAAAGAAATGAGGATGGAGGAAATCCATAACAATTTAAGGTTTTTAGGGAAGAATAATGATGTAATTGTTATCGAAGAGCATCCTTGCACTTTAGGGTTTCCAGGGCAACATAAAGAAGAACGTGTTTTTGGGATTATTTCTTATATTGCAAATCCATCAAAGCAAGACAAACCTAAAGGTGATAAGTCTTACTATGAGTAGTGTGAGAATATTGAAGAGATTGATGAAGATGAAAGTATTGGTGGGAATGAAAAAGAGAGAGGAAGACCCAAGAAGAAAAACAAAGAGAAAAAGAAACCCAAAGGTATATTGATATGGTAAAACCAAAGCAATTATTACAAGTGTTAACAAGAAGTGGGGCTAAAACCACAAATAAAAATAAAATATAACAATGAAAATAATATCTTGGAGTATTAGGGGTGTGAATAAGAACACTAAAACAGGTATTAAGTGAGCTTTTGAAGCCTCAATATTAATGTAAACTCATAGGATAAATATTCACAGGATTAAATATATGAAAGCTATAGTATAGTATAATATCAAAATTATAATGTAACCGGAATAATATGAGCCAACTGATATGTAAAATCAAGGCTTATAATATATCAACTAATATTCATTAATAAGCAACAATTGTTGGACATTTTGAGTAGATAAGTTGTCATTGATGTCAAGAGTGGGTGGTCATTGATGTCAAGCTTTCAACACCAGTCAGTGGTAATTTCAGTGGGCAACATCAGTTTTAGGTTCTCTAGTTTCAGTTGATCAAGACTCGAGTTCAGGAAGTCAGATGTGGTCCAAAGTGCAAAAGAAGAAGCCCAAGTGAATAATATTATAATATTTTTTATAATATTATAAAGGGAAGTTTTAAAATAATTATAAATAAATTAATATAATTTTTATTATAAATTAATTTATAATTTAATTTACTTAAGTTAAGTTATTTAAATTAATTATTAATTAATTTTGATATTAGTTATAAATTAATTTATATTAATTTTTAAAAAACCCTAAGGAGGGTTATTAAAATTAATTCGAATTTTGAATTTGAAATTTCTAGCGCCGACGTGGGAAGAACATTTATCATGTGTATAAAAGGGGGATTACCCACCTTACCAAAATTCCCAAATGCTTTGGAATTAAATCCTATGCTATGTGAATTTCATGTGAATTGTGGTGTGCAACGAAGAGTTTTTAATTTTTAAAAAGTGCTTACAAGAGGTGAGATCATTTCATCCACCAAGGAGGGAGCCTTGGTCACCAACCGCGGTGATAGTAAGACATGAGGGCAACGACAGGCGCAGGTTCGAATCCCCACAGAAGATCGTTTTGTTTTGTGTTGAAAATGCGGCGAAGTAGGGTTGAAAGGGAAGGAAGTTCACCTTACTTCATGTGGGCGCCTCTAGCCCACGCAGTGGGATCCAAAGCGCTAAGGCACTTGGTTCTTGGGGCAGATCGAACCACGCAGAAACCCTATTTGGGGAATAACAAGGTATGCATTAAGTTTGAGCGCTGGATTTTTTGGAGAAGTTTGTTGAGGTATTAAAAATTAATTTTTGCATATTTGGTATGTGAGGTTTTAGGGGAGTTATAAGGTTGATGCAAAATAAATTTTTAGTATTATTTGTTTTAGGGTTTGAAAAGGAAATAAAGGTGTTTTAAAGATTGATTGAGGTTTTGTGGTGTTGGATATTATTTTAAGTTGGATATTATAAGGTGTATCCAAGTAATTTTTTTTGTGCATGATTTGATGGATGTTAATTACAAGTAGGAGCAATAAGGTGTATTTGAGCTTTGTTTATTTTTGTGTCTAAGGAATATTTGAGAAGTGTTAAGAGTGAGATTTTGTCATCTAACCATTGAAATTGCAAAGAAGGAAATTGTGATTAAGACAAGTTTGCTAAGGTCACTTCTACATCAAATAAAAGGTATGGGCATATTATTCCTAGTGAATGATTGTTGAATTTATGTATGAAAAGTTGGAGTGAAAAGGATTGTTAGGTGAGCATTGTTGAGTGTGTGTTGAATTAATGCTTCAAGGTTTTCTATAATAAAGAGTTGTTGATAAAACCTTTTTTTATATTCATTGTTGTTGAAGTGATTAATTGCGTGAAGAACTTGAACTAGGGTTTGAAAAGAACATGAGTATCATTGTTATGTGACATTGGTTGATAAGCATTGTTGGAAATATTTGAGTGAGTGTTCATATGCTTGGACTAGGGTTTGTGAGCAAGGATTATTTCATTGAGTGATTGGTCGAGTAGATTTGGTTGAGCCTAGTCAAGTGAATGTGTTAAAGTGATTGTTCAAGTTCTATGAAACAAATTATTCTATATTCTAAATTGAGTTGAGAAAGTGATTGAGAGTTAGTGAGTGTGAAGCATATTGAGTCTCTAACAATTCTCTATATGTTTCTATGGTAAAAGGAGTGATTGAAAGTGATTGAGCATTGTGGTGAATGTGAAGCATATTAAGTCTCTAACAATTCTCTATATATTTCTAAAAGATTGATTGAAATTAATTAAGCATTGTGATAAGTGTGAAGCATATTGAGTCTCTAACAATTCTCTTTATGTTTCTATGAGTTTGGACAAGTTCTAAAGAGAAATTATTGAGCATATTTGGACAAATTCTAGTGAGGACTTGTTGAGCAGTTTGGACAAGTTCTTGAGAGGACTTGTGGACAGATTAGTATGAGCTTTTGTGGAAGCTTACAAGGCAAATTTAAGACAAGTATTTGAGAAGACTTGTGAGCAAAATTGATTGACTGATTTGTTCAAACCTTGAGTTAAGGTTTGGGACAGATCTAGCAAAGTTGATTTGAGATTGAGTCAAGCTTTGTGTTAAGGCTTGAGGACAAATATTAAGGATAGATTTGTGCTAGACCGAAGGACTGTGTTTAGTATAGATCATAGGATAGATATTGAGGATAGATTTGTGCTAGACCGAAGGAATGTGTTTAGTACATATTTGAGGACAAAGTTTGGTGCAGATTTGAGGACAGGTTTATGCTAGACCAGAGATAGAGATTGAGCATATTTGTGCTAGATCGAAGGACTGTGTTTAGTGCATATTTGAGATAGAGATTTGAAGGTGACATAGTATAGAGGATGATAGTCTCTAGTGGATAGAGATCCATTAGCCATGGTAGTGAGGATAGGTGTCTTCAGTGGATAGAGATCCATTAGCCAGAGTAGTGGGGGCAACAATTATTCTAGAAGATCACTAGTTAGAGCTAAGGAGAAAGGAGTTATCCCATGGATATAAATCCATGAACTTGATTAGGGTATTGGTGTCTCCTTTGGACAAAGGTCCATAAACATTGTAATAGGGAAATGATTCCCAAGAGATTGATTGAGAAAATTTTAGTGAAAGATTTTCTCCATGGAGTAGCCCACATTGGGTGAACCACATAAAATTGGTGTCTCTATTGTATGTGGTGATTTGTGCATTGCTTTGATTACTGTTGTTGATATTGCTATCTATACATGACATAATATTGATTGGAAAGAAAAGTAAAAAGTGGTATTATACTGTTCACCCCCTCTCAGTATAAGCTTGTGTTCTTCAACAATATGAATGTAACTTGAACCATAAATGTACAAAGCATGCAACACAACTTATAATATTAGTTGCTCAAATGTATGCAATATTTATTACTCTTTCTCTTAAAAATGTATCATAAAAATCTCATACAATAACAATGCTTTCTATGCTCACTATATAGACAATATAGACTATGTAGACTATGTAGGCGATGTAGGTGATATGTAATATATAGCCATTATAGGATGACTCTTTGGTTACTTGACCCTTCCTTTCCTTATGCCAAGCCTCATGACTCTTGGCTTCTCTAGTCGACACTTGCGTACACATGACTCTATCTTGTATGCATACTTGGACATGACTCTTCACATAACACTTCCTAATCTAAGAACACTTGTGAACACTTACAAATAGTATACTTGTGCATATTTACACAGATAACACTTGCACACTTTCTCACATGATACACGTGCATTTTATAGATATTATTACATAAAATATTTAGACACTCTAATCTAGGACACAACCCTAATATAATATTTATAAGATGTAGTAAGAGGGTACATTAACATATACCAAATAATATAATATTCTCTAGAACCCCCGTGTATTACATTATTTGGTTATTGACAACTTTAGTCTTCAATTAAGGTCTTCACCTTCATGTGAGCCTAGAACTTGTGCTTCCTCTGTTCTCTTTTTGTTTTCTTCAGTCTATCGCCTTTTTGTATTGTGATCAAATGAATAGTTAGTATCTTTCAAATTTTATGAGAGAAATTTATCATCATTACTTATCAATTTTTTTGAAATAGATTTGATTTCATTTTATTCAGTAGCTTCTTTTAACTCTTGAATTTTATGAATTTCTTGGGCTAGATGTCCTTTTTGATTTTCCTCTCTATATTGCAACTAAGGTTGACTATACTGATACTAAGGAGGATATTGACGTTGAAATTGTTATCGTTGTGGATTGTATTAAGTTTGATATTATCTTTGTTATATTGACCTACTTACTCAACCACTTTGATTCATTATATTTCCTTGATACTGATTCCTTGAATTATATCTACATAAATTTATGATATATCCCCTTCGTTTACATACTTGAAAATATCTATTATTCCATTTGGACCTATATCTTGAAGTTGAAGAAATCTTGCCTTGTGAATTATCTTTTGATACTAACATTGTTAGTCATTTCATCTTTGGCTGAATTCTCTACTTCATACTCTTGTAGAATGTTGACTAACTCATCAAATGAAGTATCTTTGCTTAGAACTTGCAAAGATGTAACTAGATGCTTATAATTTTTTGGAAGAGCTCTCAATGTTACTTGAACAAGAAATTCATCTTCTACTTTTTCTTCTAGAGTTAAAATTTTTGCTTTTATATATGCTACCTTTCTAAGAAATAATTCAATACTTTCAACACTATTAAATTTTAAGGAATATTTAACTGATATTGAATATTGAATATAGTAGCTTTCTTTTTCCCTTCAAATATTTTAGTCGATGTATTCCAAGCTTCTGTAGAAGTTTTTGCGGTATTTATATAAGGTTGTATTTCATCAGTAATTGCAAATGCTATTATCATAAGTGATTTGGCTTCACCATCATATTTTTAAATTTCTCTAACATATTCAGCAGATTTTATTTTTGTTCCACTAATTATATCCCAAAGTTTTTCTACTATTAAAATTGATTTCACTTTATTTTTCCATGAAGCATAATTTGGTCCTTTCAAAAGTTGAGATTCAGAAAGAAAGAACTTGTTGTTTGACATAGTAGTGCTCATATGACCTTTGATGTAGACTACCTTATGTCTCCCTAGGTTTAAATAAATTCAAAGTTTCTAAGTTACAAAACCTTTGAAGTAGAAAACCTTATTTCTCCCAACTTGTTGAAAACTAAGAAAAATATGAAATTTGCAAATCTAATATTTTAGGTTTGAGATTGAATGAAACCTTTTGACTCCCAACTTAATTTGCAAAATAACCAATAAAATTTAATTTTAAAAAACTTTAACGAAATATATTTTTTAAAAATAAATCCTTATATCTCCAAAAATACCATACTACTTATTTCTCCATTATTTAAATATTCAAAGATAAAATTATGCCAATAAATCACTTATTGCTCCTTTTAAATAAAACCTTAGAAATTAAATACTTTACTACTTATCACTCCTTAGAAAATATTTAAAAAACCTTAAGAAATTTAAATCTATTTTTACCTTTGCTCGCACCTATTTCTCATTGTTGTTGACCATATCACCATGAAGGTTTATCCAATTCAGCTAATTCTTAGACCAACTTGTGCATAATTTGAATAGCTTTAAAATGAGTGTCATATGAAACAATTCAATCTATATTGAGTAAGATACGACCCTGTGAAGTCAACCATACAGAACAAAGATAGTAATTTTTCAAGTCACAAAAAATGAAATTACAAATATTTTTTAGCTATGGTTAAGATGATGGAAAGAGCAATGAACGACTAGGAATTCAGTGAGGCAAGATATTCTATCTGGACATAGAATTTTTTAGCTAAGTTTTTTTCCTCTTCTTTATATTAGAAATTTTGCATGCAAATTATTATAAAGTTTTTATTAAATATTATATTTGCTATAGGACATTCCGATAAATTTTAATAGATTTTGAATTTTAGTTTCCTTTCCATGGACCAATTTATAGTTAAATCCTCATAATCATCTCTAGTGGTATAAGTTAGTAAGTGCGCATTAGAGAGATCCTTGTTGCTCCAAGATAGAGTGGTTTTTGGTAAATTTTATGGGTATTGGCCAGGGGATTTAGCCTTGAGAAAATGGATCGATAGGATTTGGAAGTCTCTAAGATGAAGATAAATAATACGTCGATAAAAAAAATCTAGAAAAATAATAAGTGTAGAATCAAAAGGAAAAACAAAGAACACATTACACAAAAATTTATCCCGAGAAACCCTTTCGAGAAAAAACCTAGCAAGAATATCTCCTTATTGTATAAACTTGACCGTCTCCAATACAATAATACCCTTTTGCTCGCTTTTTTCTTGCAATTACATTTCTTACAAATTTATTACCAAACCCTTATGCAAGCTCTATTTTATATACCAACAACACATGAAGGGGTTTTACAATACCATGGGCAAAAAACCAAGGGCCGATATTATATTAACCCAAAAATGCCCATATGGGTCTAAAAATAGATTAAACCCCCAAAAACGTTTCCTCGAGGGCTAATTACCATGGATCCCAAAACAAGGGCTTCCACCCCCATGCCCTCGCTCAGGGCCTAACTTGGCCTGACCTCGAACCCAAACAAGGATAGGGGTAGAGTGTAAAGTCCTTTTAGAGTTAGCCCCACTTGAATAACATGGAAAATATTCAATACAAGTCCAACATTCTCCCACTTGTTGAATACTTTTCATAGGGGCTAAAAATTGCCATTGTCAATTATCAAGGGCAACCATGCCCATATATCTTCTACACCAAGAAAATTTCTAAGTAGAAATAACCTTGTTAATGAATCAACAATATTATTCTCTGTACTAACTTTCTTCAACATCACCTGGTTCTCTTCAACCATCTCTCTCACAAAATGGTACTTAATATCAATATGTTTTGATTGATCATGAAAACTAGGATTGTTTGCCAAAAATATTGCACTCTAACTGTCACTATCAATTCTCATAGTCTTATGCTTAATACCAACTGTTGAACACAACCTCTGTAGCCACACTGCTTCTTTATAGACATGAGTTGTTGTAATGTACTCTGCTTCTATAGTGGACAAAGCAACAATTGATTACTTTTTACTCATACAACTTACTACCCCTCAAAATAGTCTAAACATATAAACACTCATGGATCTTCTCTTATCAAGATCTCTAGCCCAGTTAGCATCAACATACCCTTTTAGATTTACAATATCATTATCTCTAGATTTTCCTTCATAAAATATAGCATAATATGTAGTTCCATGCAAGTATTTGAAGATACTCTTCATAGCAGTCCATTGTTCCTTTTCCAAATTATACATATATCTGCTAACTACTCCCATTGCATGCAATATCAAGTTTAGTACAGACCATTGCGTACATTAGACTACCCACAACACTAGCATAAGGAACATGATGCATTTCTTCCATTTCCTCATCTATTTTAGGACACTGTTCAACTTATAAATTTTGACCAAACAGATATGGAGTGCATATTGGTTTACAATCATGCATTCTAAAACTCTATAGTATCAAATCAACATATTTCATTTAATTTAACCACAAATTTCTATTTGTACGATCCCATATTATTTCCATACCCAAAATAAACTTTGTAGCATTCATATCTTTCATATCAAATTTAGAAGGTAACTGAGATTTTAGTAACTTGATCATCTCATTGTTACCAATCAACATCATGTCACCCACATACAATAAGATGATAACAAAAATTTCATCTTCCTTTTTGAAATATACACACAGATCTGCTTTACTTTTTCCAAGCTCAAGTGTCAAAACAAACCTGTCAAACTTTTGGTTCCACATTCTTAGAGATTGCTTCAATATGTAAAAGGAATTATTTAGCTTGCATATCAAGTCCTTACCTTTTACCCTGAAGCATTCTGGTTGTGACATACATATGTCTTCATCAAGTTCATCATGTAGAAAAGCTATATTTACATCCATCTATTCTATTTCAAAATCAAAAGCAGCAAAAATAGCCAACATAACTCTAGTTGATGTTAGTTTAGCTATAGGAGAATATATATCACCAAAGTTAATTCTATCAACTTGAGAAAATCCTTTTACTACCAAGCAAGATTTGTACTTCTCAAAATTTCCTTCTACATTGTAATTTTTATTGAATAACCACTTACAACCAATAGGTTTTCTGCCAAGGGGTAATTTCACCAGGCCCCATGTCTTATTTTTATCCAGGACTCCGTTTCTTCTTCCACAGCATTTTTCCAAGACTTATTCTCAATTGAATGAAGTGTCTCCTTTACAGTCTTGGGTTCTTCATCAGTAACTAATAAATTAAATGTAAAACAAAAATTTGAAAGGCTATAACTTTATGGGAGTCTTCTCACATGATCTGATCTCCTCAAAATTGGAGTTCTAGGTTCTGCATCTTTAGCTTCCTCCTCACCTTCTTCCTCTGAATATTCCTCTTCAGAATCTCTCTGCAATTCATATTCTTGTATAGCATTAGGTTCTACAACAAGTTCTTCCTCTTATTCCAATTTTACCTGAACTATATTTGGTTCTTTGCTTGGTTGCATTTTCTATTTTGGAACCCCATTTGTTTATCTAAATATCACATTAAGACTATAAGTAATATTCTATGTTTATGGATTCCACAACTTATATCCTTTCACATTAGTACTATAACCCAAAAATATGCATTTCTCAGATTTATAGTCTAGCTCAATTCCTTTTCTCTTTTAGGAAAAAAATATAAGCTTCGCAACCAAAAACCCTTATATGATTGAGAGAGGGTTTCTTACTAGTATACACTTCCTGTGGAGTTTTTTCCACCAAAGTTAAGGTAGGAGATCTATTGATGAGGTTGCAAGCAGTTAACACAATGTCTACCTAGAATTTATTTTTTAACCTTGCATCGCGTAGCATGTTTTTGGCCTTATCTATTAATGTTTTGTTCATCCATTCTACAACTCCATTCTATTGTGGAGTATACAAAGTTGTTCTATGCCTTTTGTAGACATCAAAATCTAGCCACTTGTCCTCCATCCATGCTTTCTTGCTATTTCCACCACCAAAACATAGCTACTTGTCATCCATCCATGCTTTCCTCCCATTTCCACCACCAAAACATAGCCACTTGTCCTTCATCCTAGCTTTCCCATAATTTTTGCCTATTATATATATTTATATATATTTATAATATATATTTAAATAATAATATTTTAAATTATATTATATATATTTAATAAATATATTTATATAAATAAATAAAGCCCAACCATCCGATTTTATTTAATCCCATCCGTCCATCCACATCAATCCATGCCACACTCCAAATTTAATATCCACCCTTAGATGTGCTTTAATCTCAGCCACACGATTAGTGTTTTTGAAACCCTCTCATACCCTAGGTGGGATTATAAATAGGAGCTACTTTGATGGCTCAACCCTTGATTTTGGCTTGATTTACTGAGTTTCGTAAGTCTTAAAATACTCTGAGTTCCTTGAGGTTCCAATCCATCATTTTTGCCCTATCCCCACTTCATATATCATATCCCTAGTCCCCAAACTCATCACCACCATTGTTGCCTCCTTCACCATCATATGATCTACTCATGTAGATTTTATCTAACCTCTCGATCACTCTACTAATCTTTGTGAACGCCTTGCTACTCTTTGCCATAGTATTGAGCACTCTACTACTCTCTGCGAGCATCTTGATGCTCTTCGCCATAGTCCTGAGTGCTCTACCACTCTCTCCAAGCGCATTGCCACTCTCCCTAAGTGCCTTGTTGCTCTTTGTCGCATTCCCAGGTGCCTTACTACACTTCCTGAGAGCCTTGTTGCATTTCAAAGTCCCATTTTGAAGACAAGCAAGATCCTCGGGTGTCATTAGGGTACACACTCATCATAAGCCTGCAACAAATCCATTCATCTACCAAAAACCAACAACGATAAAGGTAAATCATTCTTTATTTTATTAATTTTAATATATCCTTATTTTCTTGTCATAGTGTTACATGATAGTTAGGGTTTTATTGATTTCTAAGGGTCTCACACAATACAACCCTCTCATTTATTACTAACTCTTTTCTTTCATATTATGTGTGCAGATATGGAGATTCATCAAAATTAAACAACTGTTTAAGTTAGAGTGGCTTGGCTAAACGAATATTTGAAGCCCACTCAACTCTATTGGGAGTAAAAATAAGTTTTATAGACAACACAAACATTGCTATCTAGGGTTTTAGATAACCCTAGAGTTATTGTATTTATTGTATCTAAATAAACTATGTAAAACCCCTTATTTGGGGTCACATTTGATTGTACTTAGATCCCCCAACAATAATAATATTAAATCTCTTCCATTGTGTGATTTCTTGTGTTATTTGGTTTATTTATTTTAAGTTATTTATATCTGGTGTTTCATTTTTATCTCTACAAATGGTGATCACGGTGGGACCCCTTAAGGGTATCATTTACTAATTTATATTGAATTCTAAATTGCTATTTTTTGTCTTATTTTATAGATTTTTAAGAGCAAAAATCAGGCATTTTTCATCTGTTAGGGTTTCTGAGGGTTCTTTGTTGTATTTTTCAGATTCTAAACATAAAATTAACAATCATTAAGTAATTTGGGAAATAATTCATTCTAGTTTGCATTTTAGGTTTGCATCCATTCGCACATTCCAATTAGGGTTTCTATTTTTAATATATTCACAAATATAAAATGTTACATTTTGTTTGCATTTGAACTAAAACTACATAACATAATATTGCATTTTAGGGTTAGAAACACCTTATTTTATTTATCTAAGTAGGAACATCATTATGGTGCCAAAAGTATCCCTACCATTGGGTGATTCCAAGCAAAGGGGTGGACGAACCATTCGGTTGTCTTTGATAGGGGGTCTTAAGCGGTGTATTTCACACTCTTTGGGGAAATTGACATTCTCTTGTTGGCTTCTAACTTAGGTCTATGAAATTAGTTGTTTCTAACATTGTTTGTACACATTAGTAAATAGAAAAATTTAAAAGGAATTCACACACAACATGTTTCACTCAAAATAGTAGTGGTTGGATTTCATCACCAACCATTGTTTGAGATTTGGTGACGGTGGCTTTCATCTCCATACACCAATATATGCCTTAGAAACCATAGGATATCCCTGAGTAAAATTATTGGATTTCATCACTAGCAAGAATATCGTTGCCCTATCTTAGCCATAGTTTTTATCTTTGTTTCATTAAGTAATATTAGAACATCAAAACACACAAGACTGGCACCTAAAATGAATACACATTAAAAGGAGATAATCAATGAACAAGGTAAGCCACATTGGTTGAAACTTAGCATTTCCTTAAGAACTTCTATTTTTGTGTGACATTTGATAGTATTAATCTATATTTTGATTTATTTGCTTATGGTATTAACTAGAAATAAAAAGAAATCTATAAGTCAAGATAACTTAATGGAACCTTCATACACCTTCCCCACAACTTCTATGGTAGATTCCTTGAATGTGACATAGGCAGATTTATCTATAGGCCCCTCACATTATTTACCATCCACAACCTTCCATATGACCATGCCCCAAGAGGAGTGTAATGAACCCCAATTGTTACTGCTTCTTATCCACATAATTTTTTTTTTCATGTGGCAAAGACCTAATCCATAACCTAAGATAGAAATATTCCATTTGGATTGTATATTTCAAGACATATAGCTTCAAGAGCTATAGATACTTGATCAAAGTTTCCTTAAGTAGAAGTTATCAACCTCTACAAAACCTTCATACCCCACTTGGTATGAGTACGCTGGCCTAGCATACTGGTTTCATCCCCTTAAAAAGGATAAATAACCATTTGGCCTAGGTGTATGCCTTGAATATGGAGAACCCCACCATAGGTAAACCATCGTAGATAGAATAATGACATCTATGGTTATTCCTAAATCTTAGATCAAGTTTAATCTATATAGAAAGGAGTTCTAAGACTACTATATCACTATTGTGATAAGAATCCATGGAACATCTATCTTTAATCCTCCTTACACATTATTACACCCTTGATTAGGCAATCCCTCTATTGAATTCCTTTTAAATGGACAATACTAGTCCCATGTGAATTTAATTCTTTAGTGTAGAGAGGAGGATTCATCTTGGTTTGTATATCAAAGTCATAGTGCCCTTTTGAGAGTTTCATTCCACAATATGATTTCAACTAAACCATCTTGAGTGCATTTAATCTATGAAGCAAGATTCATTACCTCTTATAATAGATTCCTTCTTAAACAAGGATTGTGTTTCATTCAAGAACAAGGATATATTGCATAAATTTGATTTATTCCCTCAAGATTTGGTTTCTATAACAAGAATATAAATGATGTTGCATATGGAGAGGTGCATCATTCATAACTGATTACTCCACAATATTATCACATTGAAGTAACATCCATCCTTCACATAAGATCATTATTTGTACAACTCTACCTACTAAAATCAATCATTATTACAAAAAGAAAGAGATAATTGCATTTCATTAAATTATCAACATAATGGAATTGGAGCATACTTTATAGCATCCATGCATATTTAACCTAATTAAATTTTAGAATATATCACAGTGCATAAAATAATCATTACATATTAAATCGTTTGTATTTGAACATAAAAACAACATTCACAAAATTTAATAAATCAAACCACAAAATTAGAGTAACACCAAGATTTATCCTGGGAAACCCTTACGGGAAAAACCCAACCTCCAAAATATTTCTTCCTCTTTTCCATAAACTTAAATGACATCTTTTACAACAATAGCAGGGCATCTATCGACCCTTCTCTTCCAAATATAGGACGAGGTATGCAACAATTCCCTTTTGACCTAATGATGTAGTTAAGGGATCACCCAATCCCCTCTTCTATGACATCATTATAAAATTCACAATAACATTAAGGAATCTCTAGTGCCTAAGACATTTAACAACTTACATTGTTCATGAAAATTCATTGGACTATATTTTGGAGATATTGCATTTCGAGGGAGTCCTATAGGTTCCCTCAAGAATGAATTTCCCAAAATTCACTATTCATAATTGATTTAAAATTAATCCCTTGAGTAAGGGGATATAAGGTCCCATACCTTTAAATTCCCCCCATAATTATTTTCTTAAGAATGAATCCCAATATTCCATCATTTCATGGTAATAAATAATTAATCTTTGCTTTATAATTTAGAGTCCCATACCTCTAATTTATAAAGCATTTATTCTTAATATGCAATTAACATGATTATTCCACATTTACCCATTCATGAACTTAATAAGTTTCTTATAAGATTGCTTTATTTATAAATAATGCTTTCCACTAAAACAACTCATGGTAATCTCCAACTTATTGTTATTAACTAATATACATATTTCTTATTTGGTCTTATTGTAGTGTCTACATTAATAATTATATCCATCCAAGTCACTCATTTCCAATGCTTACCATCATTATAAATGCTTACATGACCAATCCTTTAAACCATATCTATCTTTCAAAAAAAATAAACACTTATAGAAATTTTCTAAGGTAAACAAGCCATTAAATAGACTATCACATAAACCCTTTGAAACACATCTAGTTTTCTTATCTATCCTTTAAACATAAGAATAATTGTCTTTATCCCAACAACCATTAAATACCACCATTGATGCTCCTCGGGTTATCCTTTGTGAACATGACTTTAATCTAACCTTTATACCTATTTATAATGTACTACTAAGGGGGTTATTCCTAAAGACATTCCTAAGCCCCCTTAGCTTTGGATTGTAACAATATTCTCTTTCGGTTCACTTTCATAATGGATCCCAAGCCATCTTATGTCATTCCTTAGTTGCTAATCACTTATTCTTCCCAACATGATACACAAGGTAGCATGCTTTCCTATTACTTGTCCTTCTAGTACACTACTTACTACTATACCTAAGTCATCTAGGGCAGATCGACGCGATATAGTCGACTATCGATAATGCAGTTCCATACCCATGTGACCTACTATGTTGTCCTTGTGAATACCCCAAACAGGCGCACTAGGATGTTCGAATTCCCATAGATCAGGACCTAGTAGTCACTCTCACGTAGGTCTCGATGCATGTTTAAAATCTTGCTATGCATTGCTATAGTTAGTGATGATTTAGTGATATCAAGATCGTAGTTGTTTGAGCGACATGACACCCATATTCGATCATCTTAAGTGGTATGACCTTTATCTTAGATGGGTCTTCACCATATCCCTCGAGTTTTATTTAGTCATTCGATGTAATACCATGTCCTTATTGGCGACTTCGAAGGAGTTCGACGCTACCTGTATGATGACAATAGAATTGGATCTTCATTAAGGGAGGCACTGTAGGAGTTTAGTAGTATTGGTCGACCTATACTGCTATGTTCTTTAATAAATGGAAATCAAAGGTGATCAAATCACCCAAAACTTCCCCATGTGTCTACCATAAACCCTTGTTTAGCATAGTAGTCACTAACCCGTTGTGAAGTAATACGTTGTTTGATGATTTTTAATAGGAAACGATGATGGATTTTAGAGCTCAAAACCTTTGTGGAGATGATGTAGTTCAGTATACACTTGAGAACACAAGATTATACTAAGAGGGAGGGTGAAGAGTATAAGCCCACTTTTTACTCTTTCAATTAAATATTATGCAGTGTATAGATAGTGGTATCAATAGTAGTAATCAAAGCAATGCACAAAACACCATACAAAATAGAGACACCACAATTTATGCGGTTCACCCAATGTGGGCTACTCCATAGAGAAAATATTTTACTAAAATTTTCTCAATCAATCTCTTTTGGGAATCCTTCCCAATTACAATGTTTATGGACCTTTGTCCAAAGGAGATGCTGATTCCCTAATCTCAAGTTCATGGATATCTTCCACAGGAGAAATATTTCCCCTTATGCTCTGGCTAGTGATCTTCTAGAAGACTTTGTCTCTCTACGACATTGACTGGTGGATCTCTCTCCACTTGAAGACTCCTAACTCAGATCTATCTTTAATTATCATTACTGTTGGATCTCTATCCACTGAGACTTTGTCCTCTGCACTTTGTCACCTCCAAAGCTCTGTCTCAATACTATACTAAACACAATTTAGTTAGTCTAGCACAACTCTGCTCAATATCTTACACTAAACATAGTACATTCGGTCTAGTACAATTATGCTCAATAGGTCCACATATAACCTACTCAAATATGCTCAATAGGTCCACACAAAACCTACTCAATTATGCTCAATAGGTCCACATAGAACCTAATCAAATCTGCTCAATAGGTCCACATAGAACCTGCTCAAATCTGCTCAACAGGTCCACATAGAACCTGCTCAAATATGCTCAATAGGTTCACTTAGAACTTGCCCAAATATGCTCAACAAGCTCACTCAGAACTTGTTGAAATCTGCTCAACAAGTCCTTTTTAGGACTTGCTCAAATATTCATAGCAAGCTTCCACAAAAGATTACTCAAAACTAGTCCACAAGCCTTCTCAAAGACTTGTCTCAAATTTGCTTAACAAGCTCACATATAACTTGTCCAATCTCATAGAATCATAAAGAGAATTGTTAGAGACTCAATATGTTCTATACTTAATGCTCAATCAATATCTCGTAGAAGCATAAAGAGAATTGTTAGAGACTCAATATGTTCTATACTCAAATCCCAATCTCAAATCAAATAATCTCATAGAAGCATAAAGAGAATTGTTAGAGACTCAATATGTTCTATACTCAAATCCCAATATCAACTCAAATAAATCTCATAGAAGCATAAAGATAATTGTTAGAGACTCAATATATTCTATACTCAAATCCCAATCTCAACTCAAATCAATATCATAGAAGCATAAAGAGAATTTTTAGAGAATCAATATGTTCTATACTCAAATCTCATTCTCAACTCAATTCAGATGTAGAATATTTTATTTCATGGAACTTAAACAATCACATGCATCCACTTGACTAGGCTCAATCACCTCAACTCAACCAATCACCTCAATGAACAACTCTTTCTCACAAACCCTAGTCCAAGCATGTATCAACCAACTCAAAATGTTTCCAACAATGTTTCAACAATAAATCTCACATAACAATGATACTCATGTTCTTCTCTAACTCAAGTTCAAGTTCTTTGCATAACCAATTGGATTCAACAACAATGCTTATAAAATAAGGTTTAATCACAACTCTCAAACCAAAAAACTTTGAAGCATTTAACCAATCACTTTCGAAAAGGAAACCACAATTAATACTTTTCAATTCAAAGGTATTTTATAATCAACCACCATAATCAATCAATAGGAGAATGTGCCCATACCTTTTATGAAGATGAAGAAGCCTCTTTGGAAATCTACCACAATCACAATATTCTTTTGCCAATCCTCACAAGGGTTAGAAGATCACAAAATAATCAATATTACTCCACTTCACAATAATATTCACCAAGGATTTTAATTAGAAAACCTTCTTAAGAATTAATGCACAACTTCCTTATCACTCCTAAAACCATTTGTACCATAGAATAAAATAAATCAAAAAATTGCATAACCTTGTCACTCCAAAAACCACTTATACCATAAAATAAAATAAATCAAAACATTGCATAACCTTGTCACTGCATAAACCACTTATACCATTAAATAAATCAAATATTTTATATCCTTCCTTTAAACACTTTTGCATAAAAAAAAAAAAAATCACAAAGCCTTCTTAGGCAATATCCCACATTAATCAAATATCAAACCTTAGCCATATGCAAAAATTAAATCCACTATACTCTCCATGAAAATCAATGCTTAACACAACCTTAGCAAATTCAAAATATTTCATGCACCCAAAAATTTCAGTGATCGAATTATGGCATACCTTGCAAAATGGCTTCGGGTGGTTTCGACCCTACGTTCCTCCTCGTCGTGCACCTTAGTGCATTCTTCTCCCACCGTGTGGGCTAGGCCTTCCACGTGGAGGCTTTAAGCCTTTGAGACTTATATTTATGTCCTCTCCACCTATGCCTTGAAACTTGCTCCCTTGTTCCGCATGCAATGCGCAAACAAAATCAGAAGGGGGGAATCGACGATTGCGAAGTAGGGGATAATCGAATGCAGACAATGTTTCTTGTCACCCACTTGGTTGATAAAATCAACCCCTTTAAATGTTTGAACCTTTGCATGATAAAATATATGATGTTTGTGGACATGGTGGGAAAAATCTTTTATTTAATTTTAAAATTAAAATTAAAATTTTAAATAGATTAAAATTTAAACTAAACCTTTAAAATTAAATTTCTCCATCACCGGGGCACCTTTTTCGATGAAATGAAAAGCCAACTTGGGTTTTAATAAAAACCCATTTCAAATCTGCCATCCATGGTTTTAAATAAAACCTTTCCTTGCCTTCCTTGGTTTTCATAAAAATATTTTGGTAAGCTTCCCTTGAAGCTCCTTTTGGAGCCAAATGCCATGCATCCCTTCTTAAAAATTTGATCAAAAAATTTGCTTCTCATGAAGCTCTTTGTGGAGCAAAACCATAGTGCTTACTTACATAGGTCCTTTTGATATCAATTATAAATTTTAGCTTAGGGACTTAAAATGTCCAACATACACTACTCACACCTGAAGGTGTATAGGAAAGTTCATAGTCGTTATGGACCCTTTTCCTATCAAGAACATCTCATCAAGGGAATAGAAACATACCATCACTCATTTACCCTAATCGAAGCTTAATCTATTTGACTTGCTCTTCTACTTGGCAAAGGATATCAACTTCATGATAGATTGCCATTGGAAGGCATGCAAATTTTTTAGGTTTACGCATCATTCCATCGAAACTAGGGACTTGATTTTTGTCTAGAGGTGACTATCTTGGGTAATCCATGGACATTTTTGGTTGCTAGTGTAGGACCAATTGTTCACAGAACCACAATTGGGTGTCAATTGATTACCGCAGAAAGGGTTTACAACCTATATAACACTAACAATAATTTCCCCATGTGTTATGTGGAGAAAATAAGTTTAATAAAGGTGTTTTCACATAATATGAGGCGTATCCATTTTGCGGAGGGGGTAGAAACCCTTGCTAGCGATGATGATTGACTCTGTAACAAAGAGTGGTTAGTTTTTAAATACCTTAAGAAAGGTCTTTTTATCATAGGAGTAAGGTTGCGAGTAAAAACCATGTTGCAGCCTATCAAGTCGTTCTATCATCATCTAAGTTAGACACATAAAGAGGATTATTAGAACCAACAAGTGTTTGTGCCTTAATAAATATTCTAAATAGGAGATGCATATTCAAAGCAGAATAAGAAGGTTTCACTTTTAAAGCATTGATAATTATAATATAAATCGAAAGGATTAAGGATTTTCCAATAGATTTGAACATTCTAAAAAAAATTATGATCATTTAACAAATGAAGCTTATAAAAACAAAGCTTGTTAACTATCATAGTGACTCCATATTAATGAAATATTCTCCAACAGAGAGTTAAGAAACTACCACTCAAACTCCTGCAAGGTTGAACTCCCTCATGCCTTGCCTTGTTAGTCTTCAACCACCCTTCCATTATTGCCTCCATATTCAACTAGGAGTCTTTCAAACCTTCTAGTTTCTGATCCACCATAGGTGGAGAGCATACTCCATAGGTTTTACCAAGACTTCCTAGATAATCCTCACTTTAACTAGGGAATATTTCAAATCTTCTAGTTTCTGATTCACCCCATGGGTGAAGAGCATACTCCCTAGACCATCAGGATTTCCTAGAACCTAGATAGCCATTTATTCACCAAAAGCCTTATATTTATAGGGAAATTTCCCATTCATGGGCCAAATAGTGGTCACATTATAATAATATTAGAAAGATGCTTTGGTCCCATTATGACTTCATCATGTCCTTCAAGGGTTCTCTAGGGATGAGGTGAGTGACAAAGTTCATACTATTGAGGCATAGGATAGTTACAAGGGTGGAACTATTTTTGATAAGCTATGAGATCCTTCACCAATATCAAGCATCCACAGGAGTACCTCCCAAAAGGTAGGATGACCCATGAGTCATTTTAAAATTCCTTTGTCCCTTTTGGGCCCCATCCACCTTGGGTCCACTAAATTTGCACATGATTTATTGTATGGTTTTAATTTTGTAAAAGATAATTCTTTAAATTTATCTTTTACCAGACCTCATAAATAACCCATAAATTAATTAATATTTCTTATCCCTTATAAAATTCTTTTATTAGAATTTTTGTAGGATTCTTTAGGGTCATGCCCCTTCTATTAAGCATTAATTGTCCCCCAAGATCAATTAATATTCTTTAAATAGGGTAGGAGGGTAACGTGTCATGAAAAGGAGTCAAACTCATCTACCATAGACAACCACATTACCCATATAGACTTAGATAAAGTAGAAGCTCTCATGAAGTCTTCTAATTATGTCTTAGAGTCTATTCCCAATTCACCTAGACATGAGTCTACTTTACAACAAGAGTCTGTCTACTCCCAGTCACCATATAGGTTTACCCAGGTGTATACCAACCCCATTTTTGAGGCATCAGTTGCATCTTCATCCCATGTGTCTATTACCCAACCTTCATGTCCTCATAGCACCTTGTACACTTCCACCTACACCAACCCCTTGTATGAAGCATGTAAATATTGCTTCACAAGTTTCAGCCTCCCAAGTTACCATACCTAGTGTAACTTGTACCCAAGCCACATATTCCATACCATATAAAGATATTAGTGAGGCATGTGAACACTTGAACAAATTGCTTAGACATCATCAAAAATCTCAACAACAAGTACAAGTAAATCCTAAGCCTTTGCATAACTCTACTCAGATTGTCCTTGTCAACTAGGGTCCATAATGGTTACCATAGTCTTCTATGGTTTCTATACCTCTTACCCCATCAAGCCATACCATCACCCAAATATACCTTAATGGGTTTTTCACCTCAAAGGATTGAAGACACTTGATGGAGATCCCAACCTCTCTAATACAAAATGTGAGCCAAGCAAAGTCTCCCCAAGATCGAAGAATGCTCCACAAGATAAATCACACATAAAAGAGTTAAAAAACCACAACACCAATATTAAGTGGTAAAACCCTACTTCAAATGAAGAAGGAAAACATCTACTATGAAGCTCACTATATTACTCAATGATTCAACAATACAAGAATGCTTCAATGTTATGCAACAATATGCATCAACATAACCTACAACACAAGTCAATATGACAAGATACGATAAGATATGATAAGATCTAATAATATGTGATAATATGTGATAATATGTAGTAGAAAACACCCCTATTTAAAGATAAGCTTTTCTAATACAACCCTAAATCTTATCACAATCTATCAAATATTAGAAAGTGCTTTAGTTAATTTCTAATTTTATCACAATTTAATCTTTGAGATATGTGATAAGTGACATCTATCAGATATTAGAAAGTTATTAGTTACTTTCTAATATTTTCTAGAAAAGGGGGAATAAATTTTTTTCATAAATTAAATATTCCTAGCACCCTTATTTTATTTATTAATTGGGTGGGAATATTTTTACATAGAATTATTTTCTAAATATTATTCTTTAGACTTTATATTTTAGTCTAAGAATAATTTACATAATGTTGCATTACATATTCCAACACTATACCTCTTACCCCATCAAGCCATACCATCACCCATACTATTCCCATTGATCAACCTAGCCATAACCTTCATCCATCAACATCATTCCATAATTCCTCATATTTTCATCAATAATCTCCAATTCATCATATTCAATCTAATTCACCAAGCTATAAGTACCAATCTCCTCATCATCTAGTCACTCTACAACATTTCTCCACGTCACCCCAAAACCATCAGGTAATTTAGGGTTTCCACATTCCTAAGAAAGACCCTTGAATTGAGGCCATGCAAAACAAATAGATCAATTTATGCAATATACTCATGGTTTTTTAAAGTAGAAACTAAACTTACACCAATTGATAAACCAAACAATTCGTCCTTTGGTACCATCACTATCATATCTGATAGATTTTATGATACCTAAGTTTGAAAAAATTAAGAAAACTAAGGATCCCAAAGAACATGTGAGCACTTTTGTACATTCTTGCTTTAGAATTCAAGATGATAATGTTCTCATGCTTCAAATTTTTTCTCAAACATTAGGAGGGGATGCCATAGAATAGTATAATCAATTGCTAAGCCATAGTATCTATGCTTTTGAATAATTTATTGATCAATTCTTTGAACGTTTCATCCTAAATGTTAAAAAGAAGATCTTATTATCTGATGTCTATGCATTGAGACAACATGATGATGAATCTATCTATGATTTTGGTAACCGTTGGAGGGTCATCATCACTAAATTGCCATTCACCCTACCAATGGATGAGCTAATTAAGTTATTCACCAAGAGTTGCTTAAAACCCATCTCTTGGATGCTTCAACTATGAACTTATCAATCATTTGAAGAATCTTTAGATTAGGCTAGTGTCATCGAGGATATTAAAATCCAAGAAGGCATCCTAAATCTTAAAAATAAAGAATGGTAGAATAAGGGCCAATACAAAATTATTTTGGACAAAAAAAATCAACACAGGCTACCCCAACCTCTTAGTATAATCAAGTCAATCAAGTGATCATGAGCTAGTCAGTAATGGCTCAATAACAACCTGCGCAACAAACACCACAAAAAATTGCTTATCATGTGGTCCCTTCAACAGCACAAGCTCAAATAGTACATAACACAGTGCCAACTATGGAAAACCATCCCCGACGATAATATATCTGACAAAATCACCAATACACCCCTTTAGCCGAGTCATACACTTCTATTTTTAGAAGGTTGTATGAGACAAATAAATTTGCTTTGCCCAACATTAAACCGGATGATCCTACCAAATATGGGAAACATTATTAAGAACATCTATTTTGTCCTTATCATAGGTAGAACGGGCATGACATTAACAATTGTCATGTGTTCAAAGATATAGTCCAAGACCTCGTTGACTTGGGGTGATCAAACTTGATAATCTCCTCGCTCAACAAAACCAAAACCTTGGTATATTTCAAACACCACTTTATCATCACGAGGAGGTACAACCAAAAGTAGGGAGGGATAACATCAAAACCCCTCCTAATCATGTCAATCGTGTACAAAAATACCAAGGGTTTGTAGGGGCCATTCATGTGATCACTAGAAGTCAAAGGAATAACCAACAAAGGCAACCTCCTCAAATAAGTGTGTCACAACCTTCTACATCACCACCCATCCAAGTTTTCCCCAATCCTTCATCACCCATCCATATCCCTAACCAATAAAATCCTCTAAATCTACCCATCAATCGTCCACCTTGACCAGTCATCTCCTTGAGTAGCCGATTAACCACAAGTTTGAAAATGGCTTCCACAAAATTGTTAATCTATGAGTTGATCCAAAAATCTCTCCCACATCAAGAGGCATTAATGGATATTTTGAAATCCATCAAATTGCAATCACAAGATCCTAATGCCTTCAACAACTTTATGGGAATGTCCAAACATGCATGGAGTCTTCCATCACATTCTATGACTTTGAGATTAAACCAATCTCATCAAAATCAGTAGATCCTCCATTGCATATCATGGATCTGATTAAAAAGAAACCTTTTAAAAGAGTTCTAATTGATACCGGTTCCTCTATCAACATCATCACCACAACCACTATTCATCATTTGAACCTTCCTCCATCATATATCATCAAGTTATCCTTCACCCTCAAAGCATTTAATGATGCTTTGTGTTCCATAGTCAACACTGTTGTTTTACCCATTAAGTAGGGGCTAAAATGTTGCACACAATGTTCCACATCTTGGAAGGATCTATGGCATAAAATTTACTCCTTGTAAGACCTTGGATGAGGGAAATGAGATGTGTCCCTTCAATACTACATTAATGTTTGAAATATGTTCATGAGGGACAAGTACATTGTATACTGAAGGATTTTGAGCTGTTTAAGTATTACAATTTTATTTCAAGTCCTTATGAGTCCATGCTTCCTTCCAAAAATATTTTTTTATCACCATCATCTAATACATCCACCATTTTACCAATCTCTTCATCAAAGGATACCATTACTAAGGATCTTCTCATCACAAACCCCCATAAAAATTCCACACCCCCATCATCGTCATCATTGACTACTTGCACATATGGTCATAGTCAGTCCACATCATCAACATCATTACCATCTACATCATCACTATCCACTTAGCAACCTTCCCAATCCAATCCATCTCCTTAACCTAATGTCTTACAAGTCAAATTGATGAATTGTGAGATATCCCCATATTCACCATTCCTTGAGTCATCATCCAACCATAGTCATGCCATGTCATCCCAATTCGAGGTCCACCTCACTAATCCTAGTATTGGTAAATACATGGTCAAAAACATTATCGTCATGCACCTCTCCATTCCTAGTGATAAGGATTTTGGTCACCCACATGACCCACCTTTAGCAATAGGAGCAATCTATAACATGGGTTCAGCTCAGGGCCTAACTTGGCCTGGTACCAAAACCCAATAAGGATAGAGGTAGAGTGTAAAGTCCTTTTAGAGTTAGCCCAATTTCAATAACATGGAAAAAATATAACACAAGTCCAATATTCTCCCACTCATTGAATACTTTTCATAGGGACTAAAAATTGCCATTGTCAACTGTCAAGGGCAACCATGCTCATAGATATTCTACACCAAGAAAATTTCTAAGTAGAAATAACATTGTTAACGAATCAACAATATTATTCTCTGTATCAACTTTATCCAACATCACCTGGTTCTCTTCAACCATCTCTCTCACAAAATGGTACTTAATATCAATATGTTTTGATTGATCATGAAAACTAGGATTGTTTACCAAAAATATTGCACTCTAATTGTAACTATCAATTCTCATAGCATTATGCTTAATACCAACTATTGAACACAACCTCTGTGGCCACACTGCTTCTTTACAGACATGAGTTGTAATGTACTCTACTTCTATAGTGGACAAAGCAACAACTGATTACTTTTTACTCATACAACTTACTATGCCTCCAAATAGCCTAAACATATAAGTGTCAAAACAAACTTGTCAAACTTTTGGTTCCACATTCTTAGATATTGCTTCAATTCATAAAAAGAATTATTTAGCTTACATATCAAGTCCTTACATTTTACCTGAAAGCATTCTGGTTGTGACATACATATGTCTTCATAGAGTTCATCATGTAGAAAAGTTGTCTTTACATCCATCTATTCTATTTTAAAATAAAAAGCAGTAGAAATAGCCAAAATAAATCTAATTGATGTTAGTTTACCTATAAGAGAAAAAAATTCACCAAATTTAATTCTCTCAACTTGAGAAAATCCTTTTACTACTAGGCAAGATTTGTACTTCTCAAAATTTCCTTCTACATTGTAATTTTTATTGAATAACCACTTACAACCAATAAGTTTTCTGCCAAGGGGTAATTTCACCAAGTCCCATGTCTTATTTTTATCCAGGACTCCGTTTCTTCTTCCATAGCCCTTTTCCAAGACTTATTCTCAATTGAATGAAGTGTCTCCTTTACAGTCTTAGGTTCTTCATCAGTAACTAATAAATTAAATGTAAAACAAAAATTTGAAGGGCTATACCTTTCTAGGAGTCTTCTCACCCGATTTGATCTCCTCAAAATTGAAGTTCTAGATTTTGCATCTTTAGCTTCCTCCTCACCTTCTTCCTCTAAATATTCCTCTTTAGACTCTCTCTACAATTCATATTATTCTATAGCATTAGGTTCTACCACAGGTTCTTCCTCTTATTCCAATTTTACCTGAACTATTTTTGGTTCTTTGCTTGGTTGCATTTTCTATTTTGGAACCTCTTTTGTTTATCTATATATCACATTACGACTATAAGTAATATTCCATGTTTATGGATTCCACAACTTATATCATTTCACATTAGTACTATAACCCAAAAATATGCATTTCTCAGATTTATAGTCTAGCTTAGTTTCTTTTATCTTTTAGGAAAAACATATAAGCTTCGCAACCAAAAACTCTTATATGATTGAGAGAGGGTTTCTTACTAGTCTACACTTCCTGTGGAGTTTTTCCACCAAATTTGACGTAGGAGATCTATTGATGAGGTCGCAAACAGTTAACACAATGTCTACGTAGAAATTGTTTTCTAACCTTGCATCGCTTAGCATGTTTTTGGCCTATCCATCAATGTTTTGTTCATCCGTTCTACAACTCCATTCTATTGTGGAGTATACAAAGTTGTTCTATGCCTTTTTTAGAGACTAAAATCTAGCCACTTGTCCTCCATCCATACTTTCCTACCATTTCCACCACCAAAACATAGCCACTTGTCCTCCATCCATGTTTTCCTCCCATTTCCACCACCAAAACATAGCCACTTGTCCTTCATCCTAGCTTTCCCACCATTTCTGCCTATTATTTATATATATTTATATATATTTATAATATATATTTAAATAATAATATTTTAATATTATATTATATATAATAAATATATATTTATATAAATAAATAAATCCCAACCATCCAATTTCATTTAATCCCATCCGTCCATCCACATCAATCCATGCCACACCCTAAATTTAATATCCACCCTTAGATGTGCTTTAATATCATCCACACGATTAGTATCGTTGAAACCCTAGCATGCCCAAGGTGGGATTATAAATAGGAGCCATTTTGATGGCTCAACCCCTGATTTTGGTTTAATTTCTTGAGTTCCCTAAGTCTTAAAATAATATAAGTTCCCTAAGGTTCCAATATAGCATTTTTGCCCTAGTCCCACTCCATCCATCATATCCCTGGTCCCCACACTTGTCACCACCATTGTTGCCTCCTTCACCATCATCTGATCTACTCTTACAGATTTTATCTGACCTCATGAGCGCTCTATTGCTCTTCTTGAGAACCCTACTACTCTTCACCACACTATTGAGCACTATACTACTTTCTATGAGCACCTTGCTACTCTCTGCCATAGTCCCAAGTGCCCTACTACTCTCCTCGAGCACCCTACCGCTCTCCCTGAGTGCCCTGCTGCTCTCTACCACATTCCCAAGTGCCCTACTACACTTCTTGAGAGCCCTCCTACATTTTAGAGTCCCATTATAAAGACAAGCAAGATCCTCGAGTGTCATTAGGGCACACACTCACCATCGACCTCCAACAAATCTATTCATCTACCGACAACCAACAAGGAGCAAGGTAAATCATTATTTTTTTTTATTAATTTCAATATCTCTTTATTTTCTTGTAGTAGTGTTACATGATAGTTAGGGTTTTATTGATTTTTGAGGGTCTCACATAGTGGAGCCCTCTTAGTTATTACTAACTATTTTCTTTCATATTTTGTGTGCAAATTTGGATATTCATCAACATTGAACAACTATTTAAGTTGAAGTGGCCTAGCTAAATGGATATCTGAAGCCCACTTAATTTTTTTGGGAGTAAGAACAAGTTTTAAAGACACCACAAGCATTTATAGCTAGGGTTTCAGATAACCCTAGCATTATTGTATTTATTGTATCTAAATAAACTATGTAAAACCCCTTATTTGGGGTCACATTTGATTGTACTCAGATCCCTCGATAATAATAATATCAAATATTTTCCATTGTGTGATTTCTTATGTTATTTGGTTTATTCATTTTAAGTTATTTATATCTGGTGTTTCATTTTTGTATCTACAAATGACGATGTTTCATTTTATAATTTTTCTAACTTGCTATTTTTTGTCCTATTTTATAGATTTTTAGGAGCAAAAATCAGGTGTTTTTCATCTGTTAGGGTTTCTGAGGAGTTGTAGAAAATTGTAGGAAGTGCACGAACACTCTGTGGCACTCGAGGATCATCCAAAAATTCTTGAAGGTAATTTCAAAAGTGACCTAGGGCATTCTAGAAGTACCTAGTCATGTTTTACGATGATTTGGAGAAGATACGTAGGTTGTCCAGTAAGTCTGCTATCTAAAACCTAAGTTTCAATTTTTACGTATTTTGGGTTCTTTGTTGTATTTTTTAGATTCTAAAAATAAAGTTAAAAATCATTAAGTAGGCCTCTCTTGTTGGCTTTCGACTTAGGTCTATGAAATTAGTTGTTTCTAACATTATTTGTACACATTAGTAAATAGAAAAATTTAAAAGCAATTCACACACAACATGTTTCACTCAAAATAGTAGTGGTTGGATTTCATCACGAACCATTGCTTGAGATTTGGTGATGGTGGCTTTCATAGCCATCCACCAATCTCTACCCTTAGTAACCATAGGATACCCCCGAGAAAACTTATTGGATTTCATCACGAACAAGAATCTTGTTGCCCTATATTAGCCAAAGTTTTTACCTTTGTTTCATGAAGCAATATTAGAACATCAAAACACACAAGATTGACACCTAAAATGAATACACATTAAAAGGAGATAATCAATGAATAAGGTAATCCACATTGTTTTAAACTTAGCATTGATTATTTATTTCCTTAAGAATTTCAATTTTTGTGTGAAATTTGATAGTATTAATCTATATTTTGATTTATTTGCTTATGGTATTAACTAGAAATAAAAAGAAAGCTATAAGTCAAGATAAATTAATGGAATCTTCATACACCTTTCCCACAACTTCTATGGTAGATTCCTTGAATGTGACATAGGTATATTTATCTACAGGTCCCTCACGTTCTTTACCATCCACAACCTTCCATATGGCCATGCCCTAAGAGGAGTCAACCTCCCCTACCATAGAAAACCAAATTACCCATATAGACTTAGATAAAGTAGAAGCTCTCATGAAGTCTTCTAATTATGTCTTAGAGTCTATTCCCAATTCACCTAGATAGGAGTCTACTGTAAAATAAGAGCTTGTCTACTCCCAACCACCATCTAGGTTTACCCAGGTGTATACCAATCCTCTTTTTGAGGTGTCAGTTTCACCTTCATCCCATGTGTCTATTCCCTAAAATTCATATCCTCCTAGCACCATGTACACGTCCACCTACACCAAACCCTTGTATGAAGCACATGTAAATACTCCTTCACAAGTTTCAACCTCCCAAGTTACCATAACTAGTGTAACTTGTCCCCAAGCCACATATTCCATACCATGTAACTCCATACCCTTAGTCTCTGATAAAGATATTAGTGAGGTATTGGAACCCTTGAACAATTTTCTTAGACATCGCAAAAATGCTCAACAACAAGTACATGTGAACCCTAAGCCTTTGCATAACTCTACTCAGACTGTCTTTGTCAACTAGGGTCCATAATGGTTACCACAGTATTCTATGGTTTCTATCCTTGACTGTCTTCTATGGTTTCTATCCTTGTTCCCCATCAAGCCATACCATCACCCATCCTATTCCCATTGATCAGCCCAACCATAACCTTCATCCATAAACATCAATCCATAATTCATCATATTTTTATCAAAAATCCCCATTCATAATATTCCATCTAATTCACCAAGCCATTAGTACCAATATCGTCATCATCTAGTCACTCCACAATATTTCTCCACACCACCCCAAAACCATCAAGTAATTTAGGATTTCAACATTCCTAAGAAAGACCCTTGAATTGAGGTCATCCAAAAAAAAATAGATCAATTGATGCAATATACTCCTAGTTTTTCATATCAAAAACCAACCTTACACCAATTGATCAACCAACCAATTCATCCTTTGGTACCATCACCGCCATATCCGACAAATTTTACGGTACCTAAGTTTGAAAATTTTAAGGAAATTAAGGATCCTAAATAACATGTGAGCACTTTTGTACATACTTGCTTTAGAATTCAAGATGATAATGCTCTTATGCTTCAAAATTATCCTCAAAAATTAGGAGGGGATGCCATAGAATAATATAATCAATTGCTAAGACATAGTATCTATGATTTTGAATAATTGATTGATCAATTCTTTGACCGTTTCATCCTAAATGTTAAAAAGAAGATTTCATTATTTGATGTCTATGCATTGAGACAACATGATGATGAATCTATCTATGATTTTGGTAACCATTGAAGGATCATCATAACTAAATTGCCATTCACCCTACCAATGGATGATCTAATTAAGTTATTCACCAAGAGTTGCTTAAAACCTATCTCTTATATGCTTCAACTACGAACTTATCAATAATTTGAAGAATATTTAGCTTAGGCTAGTGTCATCAAGGATATTAAAATCCAATAAGGCATCCTAAAGCCTAAAAAGAAATAATGGCATAATAAGGGACAATACAAAAGCAATTATTCTAGCTAACAAAAATTAGCATAGGCTACCCCAACCTATCATCATAATCAAGTCAATAAAGTGGTAATGATCCAGTCGGTAATCGCTCAACAACCTGTGCAAAAAACACCACAACAAATTGCCTATCATGTGGTCCCTTCAACAACAAAAGCTCAAATAGTACAAAACATAGTGCCAACTATAGAAAACCATCCCCGATGATAATATGTCTAAAAAAATCACCAATACACCCCTTTAGCCGAGTCATACACTTCCCTTTTTAGAAGGTTGTATAAGAAAAATAAATTTGCTTTGCTTGACATTAAACCGAATGATCCTACCAAAGGTGGGAAACATTATCGAGAAAATCTATTTTGTCCTTATCATAGGAAAAATGGGCATGACATTAATAATTGCCATGTGTTCAAAGACATAGTCCAATACCTCATTGACTTGGGGGTGATCAAATTTGATAATCCCCTCGCTCAACAGAACCAAAACCTTTGTATATTTCAAACACCACTTCCTCATTAGGAGGAGGTGCAACTAAACCTAAGGAGGACTAACATCAAAACCCCTCCTAATCAAGTCAATCATGTACAAAACTTCCAAGGGTTTGTAGGGGACATTCATGTGGTCACTAGAGGTCAAATGAATAACCAACAAAGGTAACCTCCTCAAGAAAGTGTGTCACAATATTCTACATCACCACCCATCCAAGTTTCCCCCAATCCTTTATCACCCATCCATATCCCTACCCAATCGAATCCTCAAAATCCACCCATCAATCATCCACCCATCAATCATCGACCTTGACCAGTAATATCCTTGAGTAGATGGTTAACCACAAATTTGAAAATGGCTTCCACAAAATGATCAATCTATGAGTTGATCCAATAATCTCCTCCACATTGGGAGGCATTAATCGATATTTTAAAATCCATAAAATTGCAATCACAAGATCCTAATTCCTTCAACAGCTTTATGAGGAGCATCAAAACGTGCATGGAGCCTTCCATCACATTCTATGACTTTGAGATTAAACCAATATCATTGGAATCAATAGATCCTCATTGAAAAGAAGACTTTTAAAAGAGTGCTAATTAACACTGGTTCCTCTATCAACATCATCACCACAACAACTCTTCATCATTTGAACCTTCCTCCATCACATATCATCAAGTCATCCTTCACCCTCAAAGCATTTAACGATGCTTTGTGTTCCATAGTCGACACTGTTGTTTTATCCATTGAAGTAGGGGCTAAAATTTTGCACACAATGTTCCACATCTTGGAAGGATCTATGGCATACAATGTACTCCTTGGAAGACCTTGGATGTGGGAAATGATATGTGTCCCTTCAATACTACATCAATGTTTGAAATATGTTCATGAGGGAAAAGTACATTGCATACCGATGGATTTTGAGCCGTTTAAGTATTACACTTTCATTTCGAGTCCTTATGAGTCCATGCTTCCTTCCACACATATTTTTCTATCACCATAATCTAATCCATCCACCATTTTACCAATATCTTCATCAAAGGATCCTATTTTTGAGGAGCTCCCCATCATAAAACCCCATCAAAATTCCACATCCCCATCATCATAATCATTGAATACATGCACATGTGGTCATAGTCAGTCCACATCATCAATATGATTGCCATCTACATCATCATTGTACACTCAACAACCTTAAAAATCCAATCCATCTCCTTCACCTAATGTCTTACAAGTTGAATTGATGAATTGTGAGATATCCTCATCTTCACCATTATCCAAGTCATCATCCTATCATAGTCATCCCATGTCATCCTAATGTATTACAAGTTGAATCGATGAATTGTGAGATACCTCCATATTCACCATTCTCTAAGTCATCATCTAATCATAGTCATGCCATGTCATCCCAAGTCCTAGTATTGGTGAATACATGATCGAAAACATTACCATCATGCCCCTCACCATCCCTAGTGATAAGGAGTTTTGTCACCCATGTGACCCACCTTTAGCAATAGGAGCAATCTATAACATGGGTTCAGCTCAGGGCCTAACTTGGCCTAGCCCTAAACCCCAACAAGGATAAGGGTAGAGTATAAAGTCCTTTTAGAGTTAGCCCCACTTGAATAACATGGAAAATATATAACACAAGTCTAAAATTCTCCTACTCATTGAATACTTTTCATGGGGGTTAAAAATTACCATTGTAAACTATCAAGGGCAACCATGCCCATAGATCTTCTACACCAATAAAATTCCTAAGTAGAAATAACCTTGTTAACGAATCAACAAGATTATTCTCTGTATCAACTTTCTCCAACATCACCTAGTTCTCTTCAACCATCTCTATCAAAAAATGGTATTTAATATCAATATGTTTTGATTTATCATGAAAACTAGGATTGTTTGCCAAAAATAATGCACTCTAACTATCACTATCAATTTTTATAGCCTTATGCTTAGTACCAACTATTGAACACAACCTTTGTAGCCACACTGCTTCTTTACAGACATGAGTTACTGTAATGTACTCTGCTTCTATAGTGGACAAATCAACAATTGATTACTTTTTACTCATACAGCTTACTACCCCTCAAAATAGCCTAAACATATAAAATTTCATGGATCTTCTCTTATCAAGATCTCCAGTCCCGTTAGCATCCACATACCCTTGTAGATTTACAATATCATTATATCTAGATTTTCCTTCATAAAAAATAGCATAATATGTAGTTCCATGCAAGTATTTGAAGATCCTCTTCGTAGCAGTCCATTGTTCCTTTTCTAGATGATATATATATCTGCTAACTACTCCCACTACATGCAATATCAGGTTTAGTACAAACCATTACATACATCAGACTACCCTCAACACTAGCATCAATCCTCTTTTGCTTTGTTAACTGATGATGGTGAACCTAGTTCATTTTAGGAAGCTAGAGAGTCTGAGAATGCAACGAAGTGGAGGAAATCCATGGAGGAGGAAATCGAGGCACTTTAAAATAATAAAACTTGGTAACTTGTGGATATCCCACCTGGAAGAAACACTGTTGGAAACAAGTGGGTGTATAAAGTGAAGAAGAACAACAACGGGCTATTGGAATGCTATAAATCTCACTTGGTGGAAAATGACTATGTGCAAAAGTCAGGTGTTGAATTTAATGAAATTTTCTCTCCAGTTGTGAAGATGACTACTATTAGAGTTCTACTTGCACTTGTAGCTGCACAGGATTTGGAACTAGAGCAGCTTGATGTAAATACTACTTTCTTGCATGGTGATCTCGAGGAAGAGATATATATGGATTAGCCTGAGGGTTATGAAGAAAAAGGCAAAGAGCATTTGGTTTATAGACTGAAGAAATCACTGTACGGGTTGAAATAGGCACCAAGGATGTGGTACAAGAAATTTGACACCTTCATGAAGAGCCAAGGTTTCAACATGAGTGAAGCTGACCATTGTGCATACTACAAGAGGTTTGACGATGGTAGTTTTATTATTTTGCTGTTGTATGTTGATGATATGTTGGTTGCAGGACCCAACATGAATAATATCATTGATATTAAGGCTTAGTTGGCTAGGATATTTGAAATGAAGGATTTAGGAGCAGCAAACCAAATTTTAGGGATGAAGATACACAAGGACAAAAAAGGAAGAAATATTTGGTTAAGTCAAAATTCATGTGGAAAAGATTCTACAGTGCTTCAATATGCAGAATGTTAAACCAGTTAGTACCCCACTTCTTCCAAACTTAAAGTTGTCTTCCAACCAGTTTCCTAGAATAGAATAAGAGAAGACAAGCATGTCTCGTGTACTGTATTCATCAGCAGTAGGAAGCCTTATGTATGCCATGGTGAGCACCAGACCGGATATTACCCAAGAAGTGGGAGTAGTCAGCTGGTACATGATAAATCCTGGTAAGGAGAATTAGAATATGGTGAAGTGGATATTCAGATATTTAAGAGCCACTTCAGATGTTGCCATTTACTTTAGATAAATAGATTTGCAAGTTACAAGTTTTGTGTATTCTGATTATGGTGGAGAATGAGATGGGAGAAAATCCACTACAGGATATACCTTCACCCTTGCTAGAGGAGCGGTGAGTTGGGATTCTAAGTTGTAGTCTGTTGTGGCCTTATCAACCACTGAAGTAGAATACATTGTAGCAACTCATGCCAACAAAGAGGTAACTTTTCTAGAGTGATTGTTGGGTGAATTCAAGATAATGCAGGAGAAAATTATGCTGCATTGTGATAGCCAGAGTGCTATTCAATTAGTAAAGAATCCAACATTCCATGATCGCAAAAAACACATTGATGTCAAGTACCACTTTATCAAAAATATGGTGGAAGAAGGTAGTATCCTGTTGTAGAAAATCAAAACTGAAGTGAATCCTACAGATATGCTTACAAATCCAAACAAGGTAAAGAAGTTTAAATGGTGTAGAACTTCTCTAGGCTTGCTAAAAACTTAACAAGGGTAGCATTGGGTAATTGGCATTGGATGAAAATATTTTGACAGAAGAGTTCCTAAATACTGAATTCAAGTGGAAGAATGTTAGCTATGAAGTTTGTATGGCCACTAGATGTCTAACCTGGAAGACGTCTAGGCCAGATTTTTGGGCTACCAGACATCTAGACTGGCAGACGTCTAGGCTATATGTTTAGGCTGCCAGACATCTAGAATAGCATACATCTAGGCCAAACATCTAGGGTGCCAGATTTCTGGTCTGGTAGATGTCTAGGCCAGACATCTAGGGTGCCAGATGTCTGGTCTAGCAGACGTCTAAGCTAGATGTTTGGGTTGGTAGATGTTTAGGCCAGACATCTGGGTTGGCATATGTCTAGTCCAAATGTCATACCAAGAAGATGCCAAAGCAATGGATGTCTAGGTAGACATCAGTACGTGAAATATGAACAATATTGGAATGCAAAAGACCAACAATCATGGGAGTGGAAATGAATAGTATTTTGGAGGTTTGCATTGGAATATGAAACAAACAATTTTGGAGTCTTCCTCTGCTCTATAAAAGGGATGAGATCTATTTTATACAGTAGAGGAAGACTCCAAAACTTTTCATTTCATCTTCCAGTGCAAGCCCCCAAAAGACTGTTCGTTTCCACTCCTAAGACTGTTGGTCTTCTGCATTCCAAGACTGTTCATCTTCCGTGTACTGACATCTACCTAGACGTCCATTGCTTTGGTGTCTTCTTAGAATGATGTCTTTCCTAGACATCTTCCAATCTAGACATCTGGCCTAGATCTCTGCTAGACTAGACGTCTGGCCTAGATGTCTGCCATAATAGACATCTGGCCTAGATGTCTTCCAATCCAGATGTCTGCCAGTCCAAACGTCTGGCCTAGATGTCTGCTAGTCCAGATTTCTAGTAGCCCAGACATCTGGCCTAGATGTTTGCTAGTCTAGACGTCTAGTAGCCTAGACGTCTAGCCTAGATGTCTACCAGGTCAGATGTCTAGTGGCCATACAGACTTCACACCTAACAGGTTCTATAGTGGACAAATCAACAACTGATTACTTTTTACTCATACAATTTACTACCCCTCCAAATATCCTAAACATATAAACTCTCATGGATCTTCTCTTATCAAGATCTCCAACCCAGTTAGCATCCAAATACCCATGTAGATTTACAATATCATTATCTCTAGATTTTCCTTCGTAATAGATAGCATAATATGTAGTTCCATGCAAGTATTTGAAGATCCTCTTCATAGCAATACAATGTTCCTTTTCTAGATTATATATTTCTACTAACTACTTCCATTGCATGCAATATCAAGTTTATGTATACATCAGACTACCCACAACACTAGCATAAGGAGCATGATGCATTTATTCCATTTCCTAATCTATTTTAGGAAACTATTCAACTTATAACTTTTGACCAACCAAATATGGAGTACATATTGGTTTACAATCATGCATCATAAACCTCTATAGTATCAAATC
The DNA here is from genome assembly GCA_028583015.1 of Wollemia nobilis. Classification (NCBI taxonomy): domain Eukaryota; kingdom Viridiplantae; phylum Streptophyta; class Pinopsida; order Araucariales; family Araucariaceae; genus Wollemia; species Wollemia nobilis. Next base: position 400,058 of record JAQPPZ010001446.1, read on the forward strand.
AACATATTTTATTTAATTTAACCATAACTTTCTATTTGCATGATCCCTTATTATTTCCATACCCAAAATAAATTTTGTAGCATCCATATCTTTCATGTCAAATTTAGAAGGTAACTAATATTTTAGTAACTTGATCATCTCATTGTTACCAATTAACATCATGTCACCTGTTAGGAAGGAAAACTAAAGGGGATTATTTTTATTGATAAAAAATGTTACATATATAGGCAGAAGGCCTATATGATGAACATGAAACTTGTCAAAGAAACTGACAAGTGTCAAACTGAAGGCATAGTGCACTTTAACTCTAACATTCCCCCTTAAAGTGCACTATCCTAACTAAAGAAAAAACAAAGCAAGTCAACATTAGGTAACATTCCCCCTTAATGTTGACTTCTCGAAAACAACCTATCATCTCCTCCTATTTGGATCTATGGATCATTTTATTGTATTGAGTGCATTTTCGGCAGAGACCGACACTCTTATATGGCTCATTTTTCCTTTCATTAGGTGCATTTTCGGTAGAGACCGACACCTTCTAGATTGAGTTCACCACATGGTGAATCTAGTTAGTGACCTACGAGTGGCAACATCCTCTGAGGATGACCTGCAGAGGCAACAGACCCAGATGTGGCTGACCCTGAGGCACCCATGATGACCCTAAGGCACTTAGACGGCTGACCCAGTGGCAACAGACCCGTTGAAGTGGCTGACCCTGAGGCAACAGACCAAAAAATGAAGGGGATTATTATTGATAAAAATGTGTTACATATATAGGCAGAAGGCCTATATGATGAACATGACACTTGTCAGTTGAAACTGACAAGTGTCAAACTGAAGGCATAATGCACTTTAACTCTAACATTCCCCCTTAAAGTGCACTATCCTAACTAAAGAAAAAACAAAGCAAGTCAACATTAGGTAACATTCCCCCTTAATGTTGACTTCTCTAAAAAATAACCTATCATCCTCTTTTTTTTTTTTGGTCTAGGCTCGTGCTCTTTGCGCTTGGCTCTCCAACTATGAATAATGCTAGATCCACTGTGTATACATCTCGGTCTGTTGCCTCAGGGTCAGCCACTTCAACGGGTCTGTTGCCACTGGGTCAGCCGTCTAAGTGCCTCAGGGTCATCATGGGTGCCTCAGGGTCAGCCACATCTGGGTCTGTTGCCTCTGCAGGTCATCCTCAGAGGATGTTGCCACTCGTAGGTCACTAACTAGATTCACCATGAGTATGAAATCCCTCCTCATGGTGAACTCAATCTAGAAGGTGTCGGTCTCTGCCGAAAATGCACCTAATGAAAGGAAAAACGAGCCATATAAGAGTGTCGGTCTTTGCCGAAAATGCACTCAATACAATAAAATGAGCCATAGATCCAAAATAGGAGGAGAGAAGAAGAAAAGAAGAGAATATTCTGAAGTGTCTCCGTCTGTAGTCTTCAGAAGTAGATCAAAAAAAAACCTCGGATAGAGTCGAGGGTGTCTTTGTCTGTAGTCCCTAGAATATGTGTCCTTATGGTGACCATGTCATCCCACCGAAATGCATGGGTAACCAGCCGCTGCATTCGCCAAGTGTATAGACAAGATTACTAGGTACAAGGATCACATATAAAAATACCTTGGGAGTGTCGGGTACAATCGAGAGTGCACTCCAAAGTAGAAAAATTTTGAGGCTAAAAAAACTCAATGGAAATAGCCTCAAAATTACAATATGACACCATCAGTGTGTCTGTCGTGAAAAACTATTTCCAACGACTATAAATACCCCTATATTCCACCATCAAATGGGCCTTCATCATGTGGAAAAAACAACATGCCTCTCCAAGACAGCAACTAAAACCTCGCACTGTGGCGGCATCGCTCTCTGGCGGAATAAAAAAAATAGACAATGTTCAATTTTCCCATGGGTATTACATGGGCCATTTAGGCCTTCCACGTCGACTCTTCATTTGGAAAAAATACAAAAATAAATGGCCTGATGCCATACTGTCGGCCAATAAGTATGGGCACTTCTCATAAATTCTTCATACAATTTAAATTTAAATTCCCATAAATTCTTCATAAAATTTAAAAATTAAACAGAGGCTTAATTAAACATGGATGACATGGAACGTGTGGCCGAGCTCCAAGAGTTAAACAGAGGCTTAAGGCTTTAATTTAAAAATGCATGACACCAGCTATGCAATGCACCAAAAAATCGTCCCTCCTTGCTGTCTCACGCCATGAATGAAATCAAGACATGCGTCCAGAGATCTGAGCACTAAAACATTAACCGCCGCTTTAAAACATCAGTAGCTACTTCCATTCTCAGCAAACAACCTCTTCCCACGTGCAAACAGAAATAACTACAGTCGCCTTCCGCTTCTCGCGGTGGATCTGAAATCACGTAGCGTGGGAGCAGGCGTTTAGTTTCAAAAAATTATTGCAGCATTAAGCATTGCACTCTGCGCCACGGTATCTAAAAAATATCATGAGCCCCCGGATTGCGACCGTCGCCTCACAGTCACCGAGTCCTGAACCGTCGCCGCCATTCGCTATTCGCCTCCGATCGCAGATTCACTGTACTTCGCGATTCTTAGACTGCGCAAACGGATGGGGTCGATCTCGAGAGAGAATAGTTTGTTGTGGGCGCCCAGCTGCATGCCTGAGCCCTGGAAAAAGAACACAACTTTGGAGGGATTTAACAACACCATCACAGTTACGGAGGGCATCAACGATTTTTTCCTCTTTCCGTTATATCTCCATGGAATGCAAGAAAAGAATCTGTGTTAGTGTACAATATATAAGACAGATAATGGTTGGAAAACAAATTCCCCATCACCGAATAAAAGCTATTTCATTCAATTACAACTATTTTGGAATGAAGGAAAGAATCGGAGCACAGGAGTGTTGCCCGTCGCAATCTGCTTCACCAAAAACGACGTCGTCGCCAGCAGAGCCGCCGCGATAAACACCGCCTGCTAGAGAGACGATCCCCTGCCGTAGGACGAGGGGAAGAAAAAGAGGCGGCAAAGCGATGGGTAGTCCAAATAGCTGAGGGCGTGCGTCGTTATCTCTGGCACCAACTGCTCCATCATGGAGGCCTCCTCCTGTTGTCGCTCCCCGTCCTGCTCTTCCCTCTTCCCGTTCGCCAAATCCGTAGGGTACGAGGAACTGAAACCGCAAGAACAATGACACCTGCAAGTACTATTGCTACTTTCGTTCTTGAAACCTTTGGGAACATATTTTCTCCTTCTGGAACCCTGGCTCATCCACCCTGCATACGCGCAGCATGCCGTCGCGATTGTGAGCGCGCAGACCGCATCGCCAAAAAATATGTCCCACGCAAACTCGGGCTCCGGCCCGCACTCTGCGACCGCCGCCGCCGTTGCCACTTCCGCCAGAGCGCAGGTGCACAGGATTCGAACCCTCAACCACCAACACATACCTACTGCTGATCACTTTCCCTCTCGCAATCTATCTCTGGTTCAATTCACGCGAGGAGGCATCATTTGAATTGCGTGAAAGAAGGGAATAAAGCAAGAATTCCTTCCGTCGGGTTAGGGCTTCTTGCAAATCTTAAAAAAAACTAAAAAAATCTGAAATATCTGGAGGAAATTTTGGCCGCATAAAAATTTCTCAAAAAATTTCCCAAATTTTTAAAATTATTACCATCTGGTTTCTGATCCATCAGATGATGGAGAGCATACTCCCTCGGTAAAAAATTTAAAAAAAATGGGGGGAGGGAGGATTTCCATGAGGGAAATCCCCCCTCAAGCTCACAAGCTCAGGAGACCGCCTGGAGCTCTGATACCAAATGTTAGGAGGGAAAACTAAAGGGGATTATTTTTATTGATAAAAAATGTTACATATATAGGCAGAAGGCCTATATGATGAACATGACACTTGTCAAAGAAACTGACAAGTGTCAAACTGAAGGCATAGTGCACTTTAACTCGAACATCACCCACATACAATAATATGATAACAAAATTTTTTCCTTCTTTTTTGAAAGATACACATGGATATGTTTTACTTTTTCCAAGCCCAAGTGTCAAAAAAAACCTGTCAAACTTTTGGTTCCACATTCTTAGAGATTGCTTCAATACGGAAAAATAATTATTTAGCTTGCATATCAAGTCCTTACCTTTTACCCTGAAGGATTCTGGTTGTGACATACATAGTCTTCATCAAGTCAATCATGTAGAAAAGTTATCTTTACATCCATCTATTCTATTTTAAAATTAAAAGCAATAGAAATAGCCAACATAACTCTAATTTATGTTAGTTTAGCTATAGGAGAAAATATCTCACCAAAGTTAATTCTCTCAACTTGACGATATTTTAGACGAAATTCATTTTCTTCTCTCAACTTGATGAGTAAGCCATAAGAGTTTGATGATATTTTATATGACATTCATTTGGTGCCTATGCCCTATCAACTTGAGAAAGGTTCCCACATGTCCATTGAAGATACCATCGATGTGGACCTTAGTTTAGACAAATATAATCCCTAAATTGTCAAGCTTGGTAAAATTTTATCACCCAACGAACAAGAGCAATTAATTGCTCTCCTCAAGAAGAAAAAGGGTATATTTGCATGGTCCTATAAGGAAATGCCTAGTCTAGACCCTAGTTTGGTTTTCCACAATATCGCCTTACAACCTTATGCTAAGACGATCAAATAAAAACTTAGGAGAATGCATCCTACTATGGCCATCATCATAAAAAATGAGCTTCAAAAACTCCTAGATGTAAACTTCATAGTTCTGATCAATTATCCTAAATGGATCTCAAACATGGTACCCATTTGTAAGCCTAATGGGGTGATACACGTATGCACTGACTTTCAAGATCTTAACAAAACATGTCCTAAGGATGACTTCCTCTCCACATCGATACTCTTGTTGATATCTATGCTGGCCATGAAATGCTTTCACTCATGGATGGTTTTTTAGGATACAACCAAATATGAATAAATCCTGATGCAAACACAAAACAACATTCACTACACCTTGGGGAACCTTTTGTTACAAGGTGATGTATTTTGTCCTCAAAAATGTAGGTGCCACTTATCAACGTGCAATGACATATATTTTCCATGACTATATGCATAATATTATTGAAGACTATATGGATGATATCTTGGCTAAATCCAAAACTCAACAAGAACATATTGGTGTATTGGAGAAAGTTTTTGATCAACTCCTAGAGCATAATGTAAGGTTGAATCCCAAGAAATGTGTCTGGTGTTTTTTTTTTTTTTTAATTTACATGGTGGAATTGGTATCCGCCACGAATCCGGGAAGGCTGTCCAGCTTTTATGGCCACCATAGTATTTTGGGCTGTCTGCCCCAAAAACCACCACATAGATCTTTGCATAGTCCGACCCTATAACCACCATGCCACAATCATTTTAAACCTTTTACACCGCTGAAAGCACCAAGAAAGGGACAAAATGTGTCTTTGGTGTTACCTCAAGAAAACTTCTAGGATTCATTATCTCCAAAAGAGTCATTGAGGTGGACCCTAACAAGGTCAAGGCTATCCTAGATATGCCTCCCCTAACTAATTTAAAGGAATTGGTAGTTTACAATGAAAGATCCAATCAATCCATCATTTTATTACACAACTTTTTGATAAATGTAGGCCTTTCAATCACCTACTACAAAAGGGGGTGCCATTCTCTTACATAGATGAATGTCAAAAAACCTTTGATGATATTAAGCAATACCTAGCTTCTCCACCAATATTAGCTCCTCCTTGTTTGGGGGTCCCATTTTATCTTTATATCTCAGCAATGGATTTTGCATTAGGGACAATGCTTGTACAAAAGAATGAACAAAATCGAGAGCAAACTGTCTACTACATTAGTTGAATATTGGTAAGCTATGAAACTAAATATGCTTATGTAAAAAAGTTGTGCTTAGCAGTGGTTTTCCCCACTAAGAAACTTTGACATTACATGCTTAGCCACACAACATACATCATAGCTAGAGAAAATCCTCTGCGTTAACTTTGACATTACATGCTTAGCCACACAACATACATCATAGCTAGAGAAAATCCTCTGCGTTACATGATGTCTCACACTTACAATAATACCTACACTACTAAATGGATAATGTTCCTCACTGAATTTGACCTAGAATTTATTAGCTAAAAATCCATTAAAGGTTAGGTAATAGCCGATCAAGTTATGGAAGATCCACTACCTAGTGATCATCCATTGAATATTGAGCTCCCAGATGATTTGGTATTTGTTGTCACTAAGAAAGAAGAAGATGCCATTCTGGAGGAAGACATCGATATCACACTATTCTTTTATGGCTCTAATTGCACAAAATTTCAAGATTCCAGGATCGTATTTCACACACCATAGGGGGTACCTATCTCCTTGTCATTCAAACTTGACTTCCAATGCACAAAAAACACTGCAGAGTATGAAGCCTTGATATTAGGTCTTCAATCATCTATAGCTATGAGCATTAAGTGTATTAGGATATTTGGTGATTCTCAACTTGTCAAAAAAATCAACAAAGAATACCAATGCAAAGAACCTATCGTTAAGCTTTACCACAAAGTAACAATGAAATTGCTCTCTAAGTTTGATTGGTTTGAATTCTATGAGAAGCGGAACAACAATTCAATTATTTGATGAAGTATAAATAATACATTAGGGCCAGGATTAGTCCGGAGGTTGTGGAACCACCCGAGACCAATATAGGCGCAGTTGTAACAAAATAACAACTAGCCTAAATTAATCAATTCTAACAATATAAGATCGTTAGGATTGAATTAACTAATGAAAGAAATATTGAAATATATTCTAACATCCCCCCATATTACAATATTTTAGGAAACATATAACTACTAGCTATACTATCATCCCCCCATTATTTTGAAATACATAGAGAGCTGCGAAACAATTCAAATTTGACACGTGCAAGTGCCTTAGTGAATATGTCTGCAACTTGAGCATTGGTGGAGATGTACTAAAGCTGGATTCGGTGCTTTGGTACTTCGTCTCGAATGAAGTGGCATTGTGTATCAATGTGCTTCGTTTTCTCATGATGCACTGGATTCTTAACAAGATTCAAAACACCCATGTTGTCGCAGAACAAGTGTATTGGAGATTTTTATGGAAGACCCATACTTGTCAGGATGCGACGCAACCATATCACTTCGCACACAGCTTCACGTGCAGCGCGATATTCTGCCTCTGTTGATGAGATAGCAACCACCTGTTGCTTCTTGTTGTGCCAAGAGACAGGACCAGATCCAAGATGAAACAAATATCCTGAAGTTGATTTACGATCATCATATGATCCGGCATAGTCGGAGTCCGTGTATCCCTGTAAGAAGAATTTGTTGTTCTTCTTGTATTCTAGGCCATATTCCATTGTGCCACGGACATAGTGAAGAACTCGCTTTGCTGCTTTCCAGTGTGTAGTCTTAGGTTCCTGCATGAACCTCGAAAGATAGTTGACAACAAATATGATATCTGGCCTAGTGTTGGTCAGATATATGAGACTCCCAATCAGCTGATGATAGAGAGTAGCATCTACCTGAGGTGATTTGTCATATCATGATAACTAAAGTCCTATTTCCATTGGTGTTGCCATCGGCTTGTAGTCAGTCATGCGATATTTTTCTAGTAGTGTCTTGGCATATTTTTTCTAGGACACTTTGATGTAGTGCTCCTTCTGGTTCACTTCTAGACCAAGACAATAATGGAGAAGTCCGAGATCTATCATTTCAAAATATTTGCTCAAATCTTGTTTGACAGTAGAGATCATTGTTTTTGAACTCCCTGTTATGAGCAGATCATCAACATAGAGTACAAGCAACACTATTTCAGAGCCTTGCTTCTTGAAATAGAGGTTTGCATCAGATGGACATCTCTTGAATCCATGTTATAGTAGGTGATTATCCATTTTTATATACCAAGCCCGAGGGGCCTGTTTCAAACCATATAAGGATTTTACCAATTTGTAAACTTTTTATTGTTGGCCTTCCACTTCAAATCCTTCTGGTTGAGTCATATAAACTTCCTCTTGGAGATCACCATTTAGAAAGGCACTCTTGACATCCATTTGGTGCACTTTCCACCCATACTATGCTGCCATAGCACAAAGAACTCGAATGGTTGTCATCCGAGCAGTAGGTGCAAAAGTTTCCTCATAGTCAATACCTTCTCTTTGAGCATAGCCCTTTGCAACAAGTCGGGCCTTATGCTTATCTATTGTTCCATCTACCTTGTACTTGATTTTGTACACCCATTTGCAGCCTATGGGCTTCTTTTCGTATGGCAGATCCACAAGCTTCCAAGTTTTATTTTTCATCAGAGACTTGTACTCTGCATCCATAGCGGCCTTCCACTGAGGCTCACCAAGGGCATCTTGCACTGACGTAGGTTCAAGTTCATCTATTGAGGACATAAACACCCTATCATCATCAATATCCATATCTTTTGTATCTCTCACTGGATCTATAGAAAGTTCCTCAAAATATTGACACAAATCATCAACCCCAGTAATCTCTACTGCAGCTTTCTCCTGTCGAGCCATGCTGCGAGTACGAGGCCTATCCAATGTCAAATCCGATGGAGTGGATAGCTTAGAGTCTCTAATTGTACTTGTATACCACTTTGGATTCTTCTTCTGTGGTGATGAAGAAGATGAAGAAGGACCTCCAACCTTGGATGAAGGAGACTTCTCAACCTTAGTTTCCACAAGGTCTAGGTATACATCTGATGTGTTTTTTGATGTGAAAGCCTCATCAAAAACTACATCTCTACTGATGTGAATCTTCTTGTTTAAGGGATCAATCAATCGATAACCCTTAGAGTGCTCATCATACCCAAGAAGAATGCACTTCAATGTTTTCTCATCTAGCTTCTTTCTCTTTTCTTTCGGTATGTGCATGAATGCTTTACAACCAAAAATGCGTAGATGAGAGATGGAGGGTTTTCTGCCACTCCATGCTTCCTGTGGAGTCATTCCTTGTAGGGCCTTAGTGGGTGCCCTATTCAACAGATATACTACTGTGGTGACAGCTTCTACCCAATATTGTTGCCCAATTCTAGCTCCTGTGAGCATGCAACGAACCATTTCCATGATGGAACGGTTCCTCCTTTCAGCAACTCCATTTTGCTGAGGAGTATAAGCAGTAGTCAACTATCGTGTGATCCCATTTTCAGTCAAGAATGCAAAAAATTATTTAGAGGTGAACTCCCCCCCTCGATCTGAGTGGAGGGTCTTTATAGAAGTCCCTGACTCCTTTTCAACAGATTTCTTGAATTGCTGAAAGAAGCCAAATGCTTCAGATTTCAGTTGAAGAAAGAATACCCACATATTTCATGAGTAATCATCCATGAATAACTAAAAATACCTTTTACCCCCACAACTATTGGGTGTCAAAGGACCGCACAGATCGGTGTGAACCAACTCCAGAGGTTTCTTTGCTCTTGTAGAGCTCCTTTCGAATGGTACTCTATGTTGCTTTCCTGCCAAGCAGTCAGAGCAAACTGGCAATGTGGTAGAAAGGGAAGGAAGACCCTTTACCATCTCATACTTACTTAACTCAAGTAAGTAACCAAAACTCATATGTCCATATCTCTTGTGCCATAGGGAAGTTGCCTCCTTTGTAGAGACAGTCATGGCCACATCTGGAGTAGAGATAGCATCTAGGGCAAATAAGCCATGCTTATATGAAGCGGTTGCAATGTTCCTACCTCTCCTGGTAATAGAACAACACTTCTTGCCCCCCTCAACCCTAAATTTTACAACCATATCCTTGTCCAAAATTTGTGTGACTGACAACAAGTTGTTCGCCAATCCTGGAACATAGAGAACCTTCTCAATCTGGCACTTGCCATCAGGAAGAGTAACAAAAACTGTACCTTCTCCCTGAACCTTGTAGGTTTTATCATCGACAATAGTGATAGGTTTGCCCTCTTTGGCCTCAAAAGACTCAAACCATGATTTGTCGCCAATCATGTGCTTACTGGCTCCAGAATCGACATACCAAATAGGATCCATCTACTTGGATACTGTGGTAGTCATGAGCACTTTGTGTGCTCTCTCAGAATCCGTGTCAGATTCCTCAACAACAACATTCACTTGCTGTTGTTTGTTCTTTTGTGGTTTGTTCTGGCCTTTCTATTTTGATTGTTTATTCTTATGCCAACATCTGTTTGTATCATGACCTTCTTTGTCACAGATCTTGCAATATCTCTTTTTCTGTTGAGGTTGTTGAGTTTGTTTCCCTTTTGAATCCTTTTGAGAACTTCCTCCCTTCTAAAAATTACCCTTCTTCTTGTTCTGCCCCTTCCTGTTGGTGTATAGGGCAGTGTTAGAAGAATCATCTCATTGTAGTTGGCGTGCCTCCTCTTCTTGAAGCAAATTTACCAACTCAACAAAGGTAACTTGTCTCTGTGATACATGAAGTGAGGTGATCAACACTCTAAAATAATCTGGTAGAGCTCTCATTACCACTGAGGTAAGGAGCTTATCATCAACTGGTGCTGCCAAGGAATTCAATTTTCCTTTCAACTCAGACACTCTGCAAAGAAAGTTTTCAACTGTCTCTCCCTATTTCATGCTTAGACTGTGTAATTGAGACTGAAGAAATAGAATGGTGGAATCATTCTTTCCTTCATATATAGTTTTAAGGGCATCCCATGCCGCTTTACTATTTTGACAGTCAACAATATGAGGTTGAACTTCATCAGAAACAACAAGCAAAATGAGCACTTTTGCTTTGCTATCTATCTTATCAAAGTCTTTCTGACCAGCAGTGAGAGTTGTGGCTCCAGCTGCAGATGAAGGTCTTTTTGTTGTTCCAGACACAACATCCCAAAGATCATCCATCTCTAGGATAGCCTTCATTTTGTTTTTCCATGGTGTATAGTTTGGACCTTTCAACAACTGATGAGCATCAGTCATTAGTTTTGCAGACATTGTGAAGGTTCCTTATAACACCAAATGGTCCCCCCTTCGATATACCTTAATGCCAGGTCGTTATACCATACAAAATACCCGCCCTTACGTGAGGGAGACTATAGGTATTTTGAAAAACCAGAAAAATTACCCGCCCTTACGTGAGGGAGACTGTAGGTAATTTTAATGATTATACGATACGTGGTACTTAGGCGGTACTGAAAGGGAATCACCTCGTTGATGGCACCGACCTTAGAAAGCCTTCAATCCGCATGCATGGGGCGTAACTTCCCCTATACACTTTGGATATCCAAACTTTCATCTGGATTTAAGCCTAAACACGAGAGTGATTGGGGTAGTGGATGGAGTAAAAAAATAGCAAAATGGCAAACTTATCTCTCCTCGACGATTAATAGAGAACAAGCTCAGACGTCATTTTTGGCAGCTATATTAGGTGGCGGATACAGTAGCGCAATCACGACAACTTTACCTGTAAGTGCTGGCCAGAGGTATCACAAATACCGAACGTTGTAGTGCAATAAATTGCATGGATGGGTTTTAATTATTTCGGGGACTTAGGGAGTGAATTTGATTTTAACTTTTAATGATGTAGTGCAAAGCAAGTAAAAATGCAACATACAACATAAAAGTGCCCACAGAAATAAACCACTAGGTGTCGGGCACAGCCGAAAATGCACCTTTACAATAATGCCAAAATTTGCTTTTTCTCAAAAAATTACTCTCTTTCCCCCCTTGATTTTTCGAAAAAAAAAATACCCCCCTTTTAAAACTTCTTCTTATAAAGCATTTTTAAACATTTTTTTTATATCTAAAGTTAAAAAAAAAATTATTATCCCATATAGTAAAAATTATCTTATTAAAAAAAATAATTTTAAACTATAAAAGAAATAATATAAAATATTAATTTTTAACTTTAGAAAAAAAATATTAAAAAATAACTTAAAAAAAACGTTTTACCTTTGCTTTGGGGGGTCGACGGGATTCGAACCCGCGACCTCAGGCTCCCGGAGCCTTAACCACTCGGCTCACCGCCAGGTGAGCCAGTGGGCTGATCTGTAATAGATCAGGCTCCGCTCTTATTTCAAGAGCCTCCATGAGCCAAAAGGCCCTCGCGGTGGTGCTCCCTCCTCAGCCACCGCTCGGGCGGAGCACGGGCGGCGCGTGGGTGGCGACGGGGTGGCTGGCTCACAGACAGCCAAAACTGCCACCAAAATCGCTCTGCAAGGATCCTTTCAGATCGTTTTCTCCTCTGCAATTAAATACAACCAAATTTTTGCCTTAAAACTTCAAGAACGAAGCAGAAACACCTAAAAACTGATCGGCCATTGACGCCCTACGTGATGAAAAAATCAGCTCTAGAAGATTTTTAAAGGATAAAATCAATTTTTAATCCAACCAATCTGCTCCGATTGGCTTCCTTATTCCAGAAAATCTCGTAGAATTGAAAAGCACTGAACATAGTGATAAGGAAAAATACCAACTGTGTCACAGTTTTGACGTCGATGACGCGAAGAGTTGCAGGTGACAGGCATGGTTGATTTCTTCAATATCGAGGCAGATAAAAGGTTTATCCCACATTGATGGGATAGTGAGGCGTATAAGGTTTTAAAAGAACCTTTACTCCACAAAGGAGTATAGCCTCTCGGGGAGAGGCTCTCTCCCGAGAGGGTCATGGGTAAGCCTCGGTGTTGGCTCCCACGACGTGTTGGTCGCCACGCTTAGCCCCTTTCGACCGTATGGTCGATTGCTCCTTTGTTCTTTCGACCGTATGGTCGACGCTCCTTTGCTATGTCGACCGTATGGTCGATCGCTCCTTTAGTTGTTCGTCGATCACTTCTTTCGATCTAAAAACCAATTTTTTGAGAAATCCAATCAAACTTGATTAAAAAAAAATTCTCTAACTCGATTAAAAAAAAATTCATAATTTCCAATCGAGATTTAAAAATCTCCGCTCATCTAGAGCTCCGCTACTACGAGATCACTTCGAGAGAAATGAGAGTGGCGGAGGTCACGCTCTGATACCATGTGAGAAGCGGAACAACAATTCAATTATTTGATGAAGTATAAATAATACATTAGGGCCAGGATTAGTCCGGAGGTTGTGGAACCACCCGAGACCAATATAGGCGCAATTGTAACAAAATAACAACTAGCCTAAATTAATCAATTCTAACAATATAAGATCGTTAGGATTGAATTAACTAATGAAAGAAATATTGAAATATATTCTAACAAAATCAATAGCTTGCCACATTCGACTAATAGATTTGTAGATGCAATGACCTCCCTTGGATCATTGATTCCAAAATACTCCTTTGAAGAGGTACAACCTCTTATCATTTCAATAGTATCTAAATATACAATTTCCCATGCTAAGTAAAAGGATGAAAAGGATGTTTGATTTATACAATCAGATTCTTATGAGCCTTGGTCGATCCAGATAGTAACATTTCTTAAGTTTGGAATACTCCCATATGGCATGTATCAAACTGTCAAACACACTTTCAAGCAAAAGGTAGCCCATTTTGTTCTTTTCAGGGACGTGTTGTATAAACGTGGTTATGATGGAGTTCTTCATTATCTTGAAGCTAGTGAGGGACAAAGAGCCATATTTGAAGCCCATGATGGTACTTCTGGTGGTCATTTTAGTGGAATGGACATTACAAAGTGTATTTTATGCATGGGTTATTATTGGCCCATAGTGGAACGTGATTGTTGCACCTATGTAAAACATTATAAAAAGTACCAAGAACATACTACTTTAACTCATGTACCATCACAAAATTTACAACCTATTCAAAGCCTTTGGCCCTTTTCACAATGGGGTCTAGATCTAATTGGAAAAATATCACCTCCTTCTTTGGGATAACATACATTCATTATCATAGCCATTGAATACTTCACAAAGTGGATTGAGGCAATTACTCTAACCAACACAATAGGACCTAGAATAGTGAAGTTTATACTTCACCATATCATTTATCATTTTGGCATCCCATCAAAAATTATTTTAGAAAATGGCAAGTCTTTTAAGAACAAGGATGTTTGATCACTTTGTGAGAAATACAACATTCAACATAGTTTCTCGATTCCTTATTACCCACAAGAAAATGGACAAGCTGAAGCTTCCAACAAGACCTTAGTTGCTATTCTCAAGAAACTTGTTAAATAAAATTATAGAGATTGGCACACACAAATTCCCTTGGTATTATGGGCTTATCAAAAAAGCATTCACATACCTACAAGGGCAACACCATTTTCATTGGTCTATGGGACCGAGGTAATCATACCTCTTGAGCTAAGAGATCCCCTCGCAAATTTCTTTGCAAGAATTCATAGATGGTGACACTAGTAGACAAGCATTTCTTGACCAAATTACACTTCTTTATGAGAGGCGAGTCAATGCTCTAGAGTACTTACGTGTATATCAAGACCTCCTAAAGCATTCTTACAATGCCAAAGTCCATCTACATGAATTCCAAGTAGGATATCTTGTCCTTAAAGAGAATAAGCAAAATACCAATGCATTATCGCATCTTTGTGATAAATTCATGGCTAATTGGTTAGGTCCATACATTATTACACAAAGAGTGGGTAATGGTACTTATAGACTTGCTAGTATAGAGGGAGAGGAAGAACCCAAACCACTTAATGTTATACACTTGAGAGTATTTTATGCATGATTTTACTACTATATGTATATATATACATGGCTAATACACAAAAATATTTGCATACACTTCATTCATAACATTGCATTTCACTTGCATCCACACTTCACAAAACATTGCATCCACCAATATTTCATATTGCATTATACAAAATAGCATATCATACATTGCATTCACATTCCATTCACACTTCATATTAGGGATCATTTATTAAGTTCAAGGTCTTAATTGGTCCAAACAAAGTCATGTTGCCTTAATCAGGGGCACCCTCACAAAGTCATCCACATAATTCCATCAAGCCATATGGCCATTTCACACAAACCAAACTTCCATAGTACCTAGTTATTTTTGGTCACTTAGACACTCCTAGTGTTTTAAAACACCTCTAAAATATATGTCGAGTTCTTTTTAGGACCATTGCACATACACACTAACAAAATATTGAGTTTTGGGAATTAAATCCAAAACATTCTTGAACCAAATACAATTCTCACATCTTAAAAACATCTTGTGTCAAAGAGAGATAACACCATACTTGGTATGAACCTAAGAGTGAAAGGGATCATCCTTGCTAATCCCATTATGCAACATAGTCCATAAGAATAGTGGTTTGTACCACCATCACAATCACTTCAAATCTAAAAGATAGAGTAGTAAAGATAGGGTACAATTCTCATAATAATTAAGTTGAGAATCTAATTCCCCAAAGCTCTAAATATTTTACATCACACACCACTGATCATTGGGTTGTAAGCATTGTACTACATTTATAGTCAGACAATTAGGTAGTCATCCCCAAAATTCAAGAGATCAAAGATACAAATCATGGACTATGGAGTTAGCCTCCACTAAAGCTATAAACACTTGACTAGTAGTGGAGTATGCTCATGCATGGTGACACGTCTCTTTTAAAGAGACCTATGATCACTCATAAAGATAAGATAGCCTCTTGGTTTCATCCATAATAGGTTTTACCCAATTTAATCAAGATGAGTTAATGAACTCACTTGCACACACATTGGTTCTTGATTACCTCGAGTCATTACCATGCTCTTGCTTCGGTAAATAAATTCACTCTACACACAATTGGTCCTAGAGGGATTAGGAAGTGTTAGTGAGTTTGTTTGATACACTAGGATATTTGAGTCTCTACAAAACGATCAGTTTTCCATATCAACATCCATATCTTCTTCCATATCAACATACATATCATTTTCCATATCAATATCTATATCTTCTTCCATATCAACATCCATATATTCTTCCATATCAACATCTATATCTTATTCCATGTCAACATCCATGTCATTTCATGAGCCATTATCTACCAAATTCCACCAATTTTGGTGCCCCTAATTAACCAACAATGCTAAACATGGCCAAGATAAATATCTAAACCATAAATGATCATTAACATGTCATATTGCATTAATCATCCAAAACATAGCATATGCATTCATCATAAATAGAAAACATGCATTCCATAAAAAAACTCAACACAAAGCATCCGCAAAAAAATATATAACACAAAAGCTAAAAGCCATGTATATATATGTGTGTATAAATATTGCATGTAAAAAGAGTTCTCGAAGGCTACATATACTAGAGCACCAAGGCTCATATACAAAAAGTGCACCTCAATACTAGCTAATGTCTCTGAATGGACCCTTGTGACCTACTAGGAGCCCTAGACCTAGAACTCTACCTAGACTCAGCTGGCCTAGTCAACTACATTGTAGAGAATTATGGAGGATCTGGTAACATGATACAATTTGCCATACATAAATCCTCCAATGAGTGCACATACGCCTCACTCGCTCGTAGTCACCGCAAGTCCAACCCATGTCACTGTTACTTACCTAGAAGATCTACATGAAGCCTTGTGATAATCTCTCGATCCTCTCTACCATATCCTCCCTCTAACTACATCTGATATATAGTCACATCCTGTGCACTAAGCTCTGCTTGTAACTATACTATAGCCTCATCATGAGACTGCACCAATGTCTCCCACTCTACTCGAAGTGTTAGAGTGATATTTTTTTCATCTAACCTTTGTGCTTGGCAAGGAAAGTGGTTATAATTGAGATAGGTTTTTAAGGGCACTTCTTCATCAAACAAAAGGTATGGGCACATATTTCTTATGAGTGATTGTTGGATGTTGTGAATGCTAAGTTGGAGTGAAAAGGATTGTTTGGTAAGCATTGTTGAGTTTGGTTTTGAATTAATGCTTCAAGGTTTTCTGGAATAAAGGTTGAAGATAGAAACCTTGTTTGATAAGCATTGTTGGAAACATTGGTTGAACCTTTATATGCATGATTAGGGTTTGTGCAAGAACATGAGTATCATTGTTATGTGAGATTGGTTGATAAGCATTGTGATGAGTATGAAGCATATTGAGTCTCTAAAAATTCTCTATATGTTTCTGTGAGATTGGACAAGTTCTAGTTAGGACTTGTTGAGAAGATTTGAGGTAAGTCTTGGTGAAGACTTGTTGAGCAGATTGGACAAGTTCTAGTGAGAACTTGTGGAGCAGAGTTGAGGTAAGTCTTGGTGAAGACTTGTGGATAGATTAGTGTGAGCTTTTGTGAAAGCTTACAATACAAATTTGAGGATAGATTTTGGTGCAGATTTGAGGATAGTTTGTGCCAGACCAGAGATAGATATTAGAGCAGATTTGTGCTAGACGAAAGAGAAGAGTGCCGAAGGACTATGTTTAGTGTAGATTAGAGATAGATATTGAGCAGATTTTGTGCTAGATTGAAGGACTATGTTTAGTGCAGATCAGAGACAGAGATTGAACAAATTTGTGCTAGACCGAAGGACTATGTGTAGTACAAATTTGAGACTAAGATTAGGGGATTGGTGTCTCCTTTGGATAGAGGTCCATAAACATTGTAATAGGGAAAGGATTCCCAAAAGAATTTATTTGAGAAAATTTATAAGGAATATTTTCTCCGTGGAGTAGCCCACATTGGGTGAACCACGTTAAATCATGTCTCTCATGTGTGTGATGCTTTGTGTGATGATTACTACTTTATTACTATTGATGTTATCATATGGATTAAAAAGAAAAAGTTTTATATTATACTATTCACCCCCCTCTTAGTATAAGCACATGTTCTTCAATTGGTATCAGAGTGGGTCTCTCCATGAAAAGACTAACAACTTGGAGGAGGATCCATCAAAAACACACATCACCTTAGAAAATGAAGAAGAGACCATGTTTGATCTAAAAGAGGAATTCTTTACTACTCTCAGGAATTTGGAAAGGATTAGAGAGAAGAACTCAAGCTTGAAGGAACAAATTCAAGAGGATGAAGAAGCAAATATGGAACTTCTACAAAGTCTCACAAAACTCAAGATAAAGGTAGAAGAGGGAAAGAAAATTGAGTAGGATATGACAGATCTATTAAGAGCAAGAGAAACAGAATGTGAAATATTGGAAGCAAAAATTGTTTATCTAAGGAATGAAGTTGAAAATACCAAGGTACTACAAGATATAAATTATGGAAAATAGAAAGAGGAGTCAAGTCTTCAAGAAGCAGAAACTTCAAACAAAGATAAGCAAGTAAAGTATACTCCAAAAGGAAAAGACATCAGGAAGGAAGAAAGCAAAGAAGAACCTTGGATAAAAGTTAATCACAAAGGAAGAAGCACTCGACCACAATCTCAAAGGCATCCAAACAGGTTACATAATTTCTTCCATGGCTATTGCTTTTCTTGTAACAAATATGGTCATAGAGCTATACACTGCATTGGTTATGCAAAAAATGATGTCAATAGAAATTTCAATTCTTTTGCACCTCTTATGGATAATGATATTATATGTTACAAATGCAATAATTTTGGGCACAAGGCTAGATGGTGTAAAATGATACTTCCTGAGTCTAGTAAAAGAAAAACAATTTCAACAACTAGGAAAGAGAAAAAGGGGAATGAAAAGGCTAGATCAATGTTAGTTCAAACAACCCTTCATGCTTAGGATAAAGAAGAACAATGGTATCTTGATAGTGGTTGCTCTAGACACATGACAGGAGACAAAGACAAATTTATTGTACTAAAAGAAACCAATAGAGGATCAGTAAGTTTTGGTGATAATGGATCAACAAAAATTGGTGGAAGAGGAACCTTGAGTTTAGACAATGGGAAAACAAGAACAAAAAATGTACTATATGTCAAAGGGTTAAAACATAATCTGCTAAGTGTAAGTCAACTTTGTGATCAAGGTCATATGGTTACATTTCACCCAGATAGATGTGAGATAAGAAAATAAAAAACTGGAAAAGTCATTGCAAATGCAAGAAGAACTCCAAACAATCTATATATGCTTAATGAGATCAAAGGGGAAAAGTGCTTTCTATCACAAGAATATGAGAGTTGGTTGTGGCATAGAATATTGGGTCACTTGAACTTTGACAACATAGTCAACATAAGCAATAAGCAGGCTATCAGAGATTTACCCAAGCTAAAAAGGCCACAAAGCACAATTTGTGCACCTTGTCAACATGGAAAGCAAACTAGAACAAGCTTTAAAACAAAGGGATATATGTCATCTGAGCCATTAAGTCTAATACATACTGATCTATGTGGTCCTACCAGAACATAGAGTATTCAAGGTGAGAGTTACTTCATATTGTTTATAGATGATTACTCCATAATGGTTTGGGTAGCTTTCCTGAAAGATAAGTTAGAAGCATTCAAAAAATTCAAAGCATTTAAAGAACGGGTTGAAAATGAAACTGGCAAGAGGATTAAGTGTTTGAGATCTGACAGAGGAGGAGAATTTACCTCAAATGAATTTGTATATTTTTGTGAACAACATGGAATCAAGAGAGAATACTCAGTCGCAAGAACTCCTCAACAAAATGGAGTAGTTGAAAGGAAAAATAGGACTGTTGAGAATATGGCTAGAGCTATGTTAAATGAGTCCAAACTCTCAGATGGATTTTGGAGGGAAGAAGTCAACACAATAGTATATATAATCACTAGGGCTCAAATGAGGGTAAACCATCACAAGACTCCATATGAGATTTGGAAAGGAAGACCGACCACTATAAAACACTTCAAGGTTTTTGGAAGCAAGTGCTACATAAGAAGGGAAGAGAAAAACTTGGGCAAGTTTGATCCAAGATGTGATGAGGGAATTTTTCTTGGTTATTCCACTAAGAGTAAAGCTTATAGATGCTTCAACAAGAGAACACGCACTATTGTAGAAAGTATAAATGTAACAGTTGATGAGAAGATAGATTCAAGAGAACCAATTCAACAAATTGTGTATCAAGAAGATGGAAGTTGTCAAGAAGAGTTTCATGAGGAATCAGATGAAGAAGAAGAAACACAAAGACTTCTTCCTAAAACTCCATCTAGGTATGTACAAAAGCATCATCCAAAAGAACTAATCATTGGGAATCCAGATGAAAGATAGACAAGGAGAAGGATAATAACACCATCTCAACAAGCAAATTTTTCTTTGTTATCTAAGATTGAGCCAAAAGACTTTAATCAAGCAAGTGAAGATAAGTTTTGGATTAAGGCAATGGATGAGGAATTAGATCAGATAGAGAAAAGCAAGACTTGGGAACTTGTTCCATGACCAAAGGACAAAAATGTGATCGACACAAAATGGGTATTCAAAAACAAGTTAAATGAAGATGGACAGGTAGTCAGGAATAAAGCAAGGTTGGTGTGCAAAGGTTATGCACAGGTAGAGGGAATTGACTTTGATGAGACATTTGCTCCAGTTGCATGACTTGAAGCCATAAGAATATTCTTAGCCTTTTCAAGTTTTAAAAATTTCAAGGTATATCAGATGGATGTTAAGTCAACATTTCTAAATGGTGTTCTAGAAGAAGAAGTCTATATTGAACAGCCAGAGGGATTCATATTAATAGATAAACCAGATCATGTATGCAGATTGAAAAAGGCATTGTATGGTCTAAAATAGGCTCCTAGAGCATGGTACTCAAGATTGGATAAGTATCTTCAGGAATAGGGATTCAGAAAAGGAATAGCGGACAACAACTTATACATAAAAAATGAAGGGAATAATCTACTAATTGTGGTTGTTTATGTTGATGACATCATTTTTGGGGGAAACAATGATAAGATGTGTAAATAATTTGCAAAGAACATGCAAAATGAATTTGAGATG
This sequence comes from Wollemia nobilis, assembly GCA_028583015.1. Lineage (NCBI taxonomy): Eukaryota > Viridiplantae > Streptophyta > Pinopsida > Araucariales > Araucariaceae > Wollemia > Wollemia nobilis. The sequence continues at coordinate 420,826 of JAQPPZ010001446.1, forward strand.
TCTATGCTTGGTGAGTTGTCCTTCTTTCTTGGACTTCAGATCTCACAATCAGAGAAAGGACTATTTCTTTCACAAACCAAGTATATAAAAGAGATGCTCAAGAAATTCAAGCTAGAAGATTGCAAACCAGTAAGTACCCCCATGGTTACAGGATGTAAGTTAAGTAAGGATGATGAATCTCCAGAGGCAGATCAGAGATTATACAGATCTATGATTGGCAGCTTGTTGTATGTTACAACTACAAGACCAGATATAGTGCAGTCAGTGGGATTAGTGGTAAGGTTTTAGGTAGCACCTAAGGAAACACATGTGGTAGTAGTAAAGAGGATTCTCAGGTATCTAAAAGGGACTATGGATTTTGGGCTCTAGTATCCCAAAAGTGATAGTTTTACACTCACAACGTATACAAATGCAGATTGGGCTGGTAGCATTGATGATAGAAAAAGCACAAGTGGAGGAGCATTATTTCTTGGAGACTGTTTAGTCTCTTGGCTAAGTAAGAAACAGGCATCAGTATCCTTGTCTACAGTAGAAGAAGAGTATATTGCAGTAGTAGCTAGTTGTACATAGGTATTATGGATGAAGTGAACTCTAGAAGACTTCAAGATAAAATATGATCATCCTATTCCCATATTATGTGATAATACAAGTGCTATAAGTATCTCAAATAATCCAGTGATGCACTCTAGGACAAAGCACATTTTGATCAAGTATCATTTTCTGAGAGAATAGGTGATAGATAAATAGGTCAGGTTGGAATATGTTACTACAAAGGAGAAGATAGCAGACATCTTCACTAAGCCACTTTTGAAAGAGACTTTTGAGTATCTTCAAGGAAAACTGGGAGTAATACTCCCACCCTAGAATTAACCACCTCAAGAGGAGGTGGGGGAGGGGCTAAGCTAAGAGTTTCATTCTTAGCCCCGAGCCCCAAAGGTGACCCTTTGCCATTGATGTCAAAGGGAAGATATTTGAGTTAGGAGGAAAGCATTCAGTTAGGGGGAGCAGTTTCCCAAGGGGAGTAGAAAAGAAAAAGTTTTAGGAAATGGTAAAAAGTAATTGGGTTGCCATCAATGACAAAGGGGGAGATTGTTGGACATTTTGAGGAGTGTTTGTTGTCATTGATGTCAAAAGCATTTTTGTGCTATGTTCATCATCTTTGAGGACATTAAGTGTTTCTTCCAAAAGCAAGAAGGTCTTGAAAAGCAATAGGTTATAATATTTATTTTTAAATATTATATACCCAAGAGGGCTCAAAGGATGAAGATCCAAGGAAGGAGAAGCAAGTTCAAATTAAATAATAATATTTTATTATTATTATTTCGGATCAAAAATCAAGTTGAAGAAGATCAAGGACCAAGGTGAAAAAGACCCACAAGCAGATTTAATTTAAATTAAAATATTTTAATCTTTGATTAAAATTTTAATTTAAATAATGATGGGTGCTAAGGTTTAATTTAAATATTTATTTAATATTTAAAATTAATTTTAATATTTGAATTCAAATTTGAATTTGAATGCTCAACGTTGGAATATGCTATGGTTTGCATATAAATAATGCCAAGGTTTGGCATTTGAAAATTATCCATGCGATTGATTATTGGCTCATGCAAAAGAGAGAAAGGCTTGCATTTTCGCATGTGTGTTTGAGCATAGAAAAGGACAAGATTTCGTGGCCTCTAAAATTTACTCGAAGCCCCTCGTAGCTGATTTGGTAGCCAAGGGCTGCATTAGACGCATTTGGGAATGCCAGGTGCGGGTTCAAATCTCGTGCACTCCATTTTGCCGAAGGGAATATCATGCTATGTTTTTGCATCATTCGAGGAGGAGGAAGTCAAAGGCACATTTGTGCCTTTTGGCTCTTGTGGAGCCACGCAGCCTAGTTGGTGGGCACGAGCACTATGGAAGCGCTTGGGGAGAGCCATCGGTGGCTCGAATCCTGCCAAGGCCTTTTGGGCAGCATAATAGAGGTATGCACATTATTTGGGTTGACTTGGCTTGCAAAAAATAAAAAGGAAAAATATTTTTTGTTTCCAAAGGTTTATTTTAATTAAGGTTTTTGCATAATTAATTTGGATTATAAGTTGTTTAGGGGAGTTAAAAGGGGAATGCAAAACTTTAATTTTTGAGTTGAATTTTTAAGTGATTAAGGAGTTATAAGGTAGTAAGGAAATTTATTATTTTTTGATATTGAAGGTTGTTGAATATTATTTTTAAGTTGGAGATTATAAGGTGTATTTGAGTGTTATTTTTTGTATTGAAGAAATATTTTGAAGAAGTGTTAGAGTGATATTTTTGTCATCTAACCTTTGTGCTTGGCAAGGAAAGTGGTTATAATTGAGACAAGTTTTTAAGGGCACTTCTTCATCAAACAAAAAGGTATGGGCACATATTTCTTGTGAGTGATTGTTGGATGTTGTGAATGCTAAGTTGGAGTGAAAAGGATTGTTTGGTAAGCATTGTTGAGTTTGGTTTTGTATTAATGCTTCAAGGTTTTCCTGGAATAAAGGTTGAAGATAGAAACCTTGTTTGATAAGCATTGTTGGAAACATTGGTTGAACCTTTATATGCATGATTAGGGTTTGTGCAAGAACATGAGTATCATTGTTATGTGAGATTGGTTAATAAACATTGTGATGAGTATGAAGCATATTGAGTCTCTAACAATTCTCTATATGTTTCTGTGAGATTGGACAAGTTCTAGTTAGGACTTGTTGAGCAGATTTGAGGTAAGTCTTGGTGAAGACTTGTGGAGCATATTGGACAAGTCTGTGAGCTTTTGTGGAAGCTTACAATATAGATTTGAGGATAGATTTTGGTGCAGATTTGAGGATAGGTTTGTACCAGACCAGGATAGAGATTGAGCAAATTTGTGCTAGATCAAAGGACTATGTTTAGTATAGATCAGAAATAGAGATTGAGCAGATTTGTGCTAGATCGAAGGACTATTTTTAGTGCAGATCAAAGATAGATATTGAGCAAATTTTGTGCTAGACCGAAGGACTGTGTTTAGTGCAGATCAAAGACAGATATTGAACAAATTTGTGCTAGACCGAAGGACTGTGTGTAGTACATATTTGAGACTGAGATTAGGGGATTGGTGTCTCCTTTGGATAGAGGTCCATAAACATTGTAATAGGGAAAGGATTCCCAAAAGAATTTATTTGAGAAAATTTATAAGGAATATTTTCTCCGTGGAGTAGCCCACATTGGGTGAACCACGTTAAATCATGTCTCTCATGTGTGTGATGCTTTGTGTGATGATTACTACTTTATTACTATTGATGTTATCATATGGATTAAAAAGCAAAAAGTTTTATCTTATACTATTCACCCCCCCTCTTAGTATAAGCACATGTTCTTCATTGGTTAGGTCACCACATGGGAAATGAAACATCAAAGAGTTATGTCCACAAGGATCATGCTTGTCTAAAGTATTCTATAAGAGGTCCAAAGGAAAATGGGTACAATTAAGTCAATTAGAGATTCTAGAGTTCTCAAGATAATATTCAATTCTTTCATATCAAACAATTCTTTTATCCTAGATAGAGCCTATATTGGGATTCAGAAATCCCAACTTAGTTTCCATCTCTAATTTTCAAAAGTTATCAAAGTTTAGTGACTAGGTGATTATAGGATGTGGTATTGAGTCCAAAAGAGAGAAAGAAGCCTTAAAAAATAATTTCAATTCAAAAGAGTCTTCATGATCATTAAAGGTATAATTCTGAGTATTAGAGTTATTCATGTATTATACACTTTATAATTTCACCCCTAATCGCCCATTCATTAGCACGATCATTGTTTCCATATCATCAGTATTTATCATATTAAACATTTTGACCATCCTTAAGTTTAGTCTGCCTTCATTATCTGGTCCATGCCATCTACATAGCCCCATTTACCCCAATCATCCAAGGTCTCTAACCATTGCAAAATATTTTAAAAAGGTATATGATAATTTTAAAAGTCAAGTTGCACCCCCTAAGTCAGACCATGACTAAAAATGTCACAAAATTCATTTGATGTTTTTATTTTTCTAATTCTAAATCCCTAAGTCTGCCTAGACACTTATCCTAACTTTTTTCAAAGTCATTTTCTAAGGATGAATCATCATAAGTCCTCATCGCCCTTTTAAAACCCTATCATTGATCCATCCATGATTGTAGTAAGCGATCAGTGATAATCTAAATACGAAAGTGCATTTTAGCTCATCCAAGCCCACCATTGCCAATCCATCTCTGAAAAACTATTTCAATCAGTGATCACATAAAGTCTAGGCATAAAACCAAGTCAATCATCACTCTTACAAAAGCTTCATCACTGATCCATAAATGAGCACTCAGTCCTATTAGTGACAACATGTATTAAGTCTAAAATAAGGATCTAGTCATTGTTAGCCTAGCCATTTTACCTCCTGACAAAAATTGGTCAATTCAAGTTTTTTTTAAATATTATTACCTACCTGAAGTACCCTTTTCTGACCCATCTATGACCAAAGTAAACCATCAACAAAAGGCTTAATCCTAAAATACATTATTGATCATCCAAACCTACCATCACTGATCCATCAATGACAATCGATTTCCATCAGTGATGCTTTAGCCCTAGGTCATATAGTCTACCGCTTGGTCATCATCTACCTAATTCATAAACATAAGTCTTGGTTTAAATTGTAACCCCCGATTCCAAGTTGTTCTTTCACCGATTAAAAGAGCATGTTGTCGATCAATCAATGAAATCCTTTCTCCATTAATGACTCAGTCTATATAGGTTATATAGGCTATCCCTTACCATTCTTAGGAAAATTATACCATCGATCCATCATCAATGATGAAGTTTCATCAATGATAGTTTTTTTTCTAGTCATCAAAGGGTCAGACCATCATTGTCCTAGGTTTTCTCCATCTCGTCACACATTAAGAAAACCTCAGGTCTACTAGGTCACCCACCTAAGTCTATCTAGAAATCTTAAACATTATCTCATCACTGATCGTGATTCCTCTTTACTATCTATCAATGATAGTATAAGTTCATCAACGAATAGGTTAGTCATTACCCTCACAAATGCATTATCACCGATTCATTAGAAACAACCCCAAGTAATGAGTGATTGTGTATCTTGTGAAAATTACATAACTCATCCAAGAAGCCCCTCGTCAATGCATTAGTGATAGTACAGAAGGATAAAAAATGCATACTTCACTTGGAGAGATGTGTGACTAAATTTTTAAAAAATAATAGAAAAAAATGATGAGATGGAAGGCAAAATATCCAAAAATAGCGATCGTGTATGAGGTGGTGAAATCAAATATGGCTCAAGGCATGAACATATCTTCTTGAAGCACACACAGATCAATAAAATACCCATGGGTATTATCGAGCTTATGGTGATAGAGAGGGGTAGATTATGTGGCACCAATGAAAGAGTGACACTTAAGAATGCAAGCCTAGGTGGACAAACCATAAAATAAGACCCTTACTAAATATTGTCATTGCGTATATATTGCAAACACAATTATTTTAAAATGGTTAGGAAAAGGTGGTTGAGGGAGAAATAAAGATATTGTACATGCATACTATCGAGCCATTTTAAAAACTCCTCTGCCAAGCTTCGACTTCCCTTGTAGAATATTTTTGAGTTAAAAAGTTGCAAAGTACAACTATAAAGAAGAAAATAAAACCAGTGTTACATTCTTGTGCCAAGGCTTCTTCTAACTGTTAGAATTTCACAATAATAGATATGCAAAGCATTACACAAAATATGAAGAGAAGAGTGGAACCGATTGATTTATTCCAAGGATCAACTCTGTATAAATAGCAGAGTTGATCATTGAGAGCCGTTGGATTACAACAACTCATCAGACCTGATGAAGACACCACTGAGAGTTCTCCTGACACATGGAGGAGTGGAAACTCAAGTGTCTATCCTAGTGGAACTTAAGAGAATATTCTCTTATTCTAACACCCCCCCTTAAGTGATACTAGGGGTGAATTGTACAAATGAGTCCTGGCAACAAGGCCTGATGAGGTACTCATGTACAATGACTTCTTTTGAAGAGATGGTAAAACCCAATGGGAAAAAACCATCAATCAAAAGGAAGTTAGAGGCTTGTCTTCGTATGGCGAAGATTGTCCTCCTAATACAATAGATAGTTGGTAAAAAACCCTGTGGGGAAAAACCAACTATGAGAAGAAGAGAGGCATGTCTTCGTATGGCGAAGATTGTCCTCTTTAACAAGAAAGAAAGATGAGTCCCGACAACTTGGCCTGATTAGGTACTCATTTACATAATATTGTTGGTGAAAAAACCCTGTGGGAAAAAACCAACAATGTGAGGCTTGTCTTCGTATGGCGAAGATTGTCCTCCTAATATAATAGATAGTTGGTAAAAAACCCTATGGGAAAAACCAACTATGAGAAGAAGAGAGGCATGTCTTCGTATGGCGAAGATTGTCCTCTTTAACAAGAAAGAAAGATGAGTCCCGACAACTTGGCCTGATTAGGTACTCATTTACATAATATTGTTGGTGAAAAAACCCCTATGGGGAAAAACCAACAATGTGAGGCTTGTCTTCGTATGGCGAAGATTGTCCTCTTTATACAAGAAACAAAGATGAGGCCCGACAACTAGGCCTGATTAGGTACTCATATACAATAAATAGTTGGTGAAAAAACCCTGTGGGGAAAAACCAACTATTAGAAGAAGATTATCGTCATAATTCCAATCAATGCAGTTGTATAACTCCAAGCTTATCTCGCAACTGAAGGTAACGTGGAGAAGGAAATGACTTGGTGAAGATATCTACAATTTGTGCCTCAGTTGGAATATATTCCAAGTGTATGTCCCCGCTCTGAATATGCTGCCTTATGAAGTGCATGTGTATCTCAATGTGCTTGGTTCACTGATGTTCAACTGGATTGCGTGCAATATGAATTGTGCTCTGATTGTCACACCAAAGAGTTATAGGATGTTCATGGGTGAAACCAAATTCTCTCAGAATTTGATGAAGCCAAAGAGCTTCCTGACTAGCCAAAATTGTTGCCCTGTATTCTGCCTCTATAGAAGATAGGGCTACTGCTTGTTATTTCTTGCATAACCAGGCTATTGGTGAGGAACCAAGGCAAAAGACATAGCCTGAGGTGGAACATCTATCTTCTACTGAACCTGCCCAATATGAATCTATGTAGCCAATTATATCCATGGATTTTCCCTTGTAGAAGAGCCCAAAGTGAGTAGTGCCCTGCAAGTAACGGAGGATTCTTTTTGTTGCTTGCCAATGACTGAAGTGAGGCTGATGAGAGAATCTGGATATGAGGCCAACAACATATGAGATGTCTGGGCGAGTATGAGTAAGGTATAGCAAACTTCCTACAAGCTGACGGTATAGAGTGGCATCACAAAGAGGGGATGAGCAGGAAGTACTAAGATTAATTCCAGATTGAAAGGGGGTAGGAGAGGGTTTGCAATCTATCATTTTGAATCTTTGTAGAAGATCTAGAGTGTACTTTTGTTGGCACAAAGAAATACCTTCATCTGTTTGACTTATTTGGATCCCAAGGAAGTAATGAGCTTTACCTAGATCAGCCATTTCAAAATTTTTAGAGAGGGAGTCTTTTATAGTCTGAATGTGAGTCAAGTTACTACCAGTGAGAAGAAGGTCATCAACATATAGGACAAGAATGGTGATTTTGCCTTCATTTCTCCAAATGTAAACTGTGTTATCAGACTCACAATGAGAAAAACCTGCTGAAAGAAGGAAGGAGTCCATATTTTCATACCAAGCTCTAGGGGCTTGTTTGAGGCCATAGAGAGACTTTTTAAGCCTACAAACAAGAGAGGAGTCTTGAGTGAAACCAGTAGGTTGTTCCATGAATATCTCTTCCTTTAAATATCCATGTAAGAAAGCACTTTTTACATCCATTTGATAGACTGGCCATTTATGGGAAGCAGCCAGAGCAAGAACCAATCTAACAGAATCCATTTTAGCAACTGGAGCAAAGGTTTTTGCATAATCAATACCTTCAATTTGAGAAAAACCTTTCGCTACAAGACGAGCCTTGTGTTTGTCTATTTCTCCATTAGGCCCATATTTGGTTTTGAAGATCCATTTACAACGAACTAATTTCCTTCCTTTAGGTAAGGGAACTAAATCCCAAGTCTTGTTTTTGATCAAGGAAGAAAATTCATTTTCCATGGCATCATCCCATTCCTTAATACCTGAGGCTTCTTTGAAGGATTGAGGATCAGAGGAAATAGATTGACATACAAGACCAATGCCTATGGGGTTGGATGATCTTGTTGAAGGAAGATTTTGGATGTAAGGAGTAGCTTCTTTAACAATGGTGCGGGCCCATTTTGGCATAGAGGAAGGAGTTGAAGGAGTTGAAAGACATTGAGATGGAGTTACAGGTTCTTCATCTTGATTATCAATGACCAAGTTAACTTCAAGAGTTGGCTCTTCATAATATTGAGGTTCTACTATAGGAGAAGGCTCAATGGAGGAAGAGGGCTTTTGAGGATGTTTTTGAGGGAATGTTTCATCAAATTGGACATTCCTATGAAAGAAAACCTCATGAGTTGAGGGATCAAGAAGCTTGTATGCTTTCAATTCTTCACAATAACTGACAAAGATGAGCTTTTTGCTTTTCTTATCAAGAGCCTTCCTTTTCTTCTTTGGGATGTGAGCCCAAGCAGTACACCCAAATATCTTGAAGTAGGAAACATCTGGTTTTGAGCCAGACCATGCTTCTTCAAGAGTTAAATGGTCAAGAGCTTTATGAGGTGTGCGATTTTGAATATAATTTGCACAGTTAATAGCTTCTACCCAAAATATTTTTGGAAGATCTCTTGAATGGAGCATACAATTTGCCATCTCTTTTAGGGTTTGATTTTTCCTTTCTGCAATGCCATTTTGCTGAGGATTATGGGAGATAGAATGTTGATGAATGATACCATGACTTGAAAGAAATATGGAGAACTCATTACTACAGTATTCCCCCCATTATCAGTGTGAATCTTCTTGATTTTGCAAGATGCCTGATTTTCAACTAAGGCTTTAAAAACTTTAAAGTGGGATAAAACATCACTTTTATATTTTAGAAAGTAGACCCAGGACCTTCTAGAAAAATCATCAATAAAGGTTAGAGCATACTTTGCTCCTTTGAAATATGGTTCAGGAAAGGTCATTAAGTCACTATGGATTAAATCTAGAGGGGATGAGGTTTTTGGAGAACTACTTGGGTGGAAAGGATCTTGATGTTGCTTTCCAAGAGCACATCCAGGACAAACTCCATTACTAGAAGAGACTTGGGGTAAACCTGTTACCATATCATGGGTGCTCAAATCCTTTAGGTAGTTGTAACTAAGATGACCAAACCTTTCATGCCAAATTTGACTTTCAAGATCTCCATGAGCCACAAAATAGGAGGCTCCTTCTAGATTTTGGAAGCCTTTGAAGTGAAATAGATGAGAGTTATGATCAATATTCCCTTTGGCTATAAGAGAATGGGGATTTTGAGCATCTCTTATCTCAACTCCTATTGGGGAGAAGAGAACAGTTTTCCCATTTCTAGAAGTACAAATCTGATAGACGGATAGGAGATTGGTGGCAATGTCTGGAACATAGAGAACATTATTTATGGAGCCACCATCAATGGTTATATCCCCTTTTCCTTTTACAGGGATGAAGGAAGAGTCACCTACTTCTATGCTACAAGTAGAGCTAGAGGAGATAGAAGAGAAAGACTTATCTGAAGCAGTCATGTGATGAGTAGCTCTAGAATCTAGGACCCAAAAATTAGAGGAAGAATTGGAGGTTTTTCCTTGAACATTAAGGGCTTTTCCTATTTGCTTTTTATTTTCTATCTTTTGATCCTTCATAGCTGCCTCTAGTTGTTGTAATCTTTTCCAACATTTGTTAGCAGAGTGACCATTCTTTTTACAGTGAGTACAGGTTATGGGAGTCTTTTCCTTATTTTTGAATTTTTCTTTAGAAGAGGTGGAGGCTACTAAGGCTTTTGAAGAAGAGGAAGAAGAAGAGATTTCATATCTAGCAAGTTTGGTTTCTTCCCTAGTTAATCTATCACAAAATTCTTCTAAGGAAGGCATTTTAAAGGTTGCACCAAGAGCATCTTTGGTAGATATAAAGGTGGTAGCAAAAATTTGAAAAACACCATTTAGCTTAGAAAGGATTAGATAAATGCATTCTTCTTCAGTCTTAGTCTTCCCACTACCTTTGTATTGGGTGAGGACTTCTTTGAACTTGGTGAGGAAGTCAACAATACTACTAAAATCTTCAGGAGACAAAGATGTTAGTTCAGCTTCTAGTTGCATTGATCTCATCTGATCTACTTTCCCAAACAAGGTCTTTAGCTTCTCCCAACTTTCATGAGGAGTTTTGCAATCTGTAATGTGAAACCACAAACTTTCATGAACATTAGAACTAATAATACCCATAGTTTCATGCATTTTTCCTTTATGAACAAAAATTTCATATTCTTTCTCAAATTCTGGTTGCTTTTCTTCTAGTAGATGAGTAAGACCTTTTTGAGAGATAAGATTTAAAATTTTAGGTTTCCAAGTGTGAAAGTTGTGAGGGGTGAGAGGTTCAATTGAATTCATCATTTTAACACAAGAGAAGAATTGAAGTTATACCCAAAAATATCCCCCCTTAGAACTCAATTTAAGATTAATGCAATTGATTTAAGGAAGAAATATGAAGTTGTTCAATATCTTTAAACTCAATATACCCACCCTAACGAGAGGGAAACTATAAGTATAATGAGGTTATTAATATTGTTTGCTTTGGAAATGCCAAATCCTTTTAGTTCGTCACAATACCCACCCTTACTTGAGGGAAACTGTAAGTATCGTGAAGAATTTGTCAAGGGTATTGGCTTGATGTGCAGTTAATTGAACCCGATTTTAATTTGGCTTTCTCAAAACTTGCCCTTACGAGAGGGAGACTATAAGTGAGATAGAATGCCAAATAAAATGGATTAATGAAAAAATATATGCCTGGCCTTTATACCAATTGCCTCTAAAAACCTGCCCTTACGTGAGGGAAACTATAAGTTTTTATTGGTTTTGATACATGGAACATAGGCAAAATATTTTGAGAAATAAAGGATATTGAATTTTAATTTTAACACATATATAAGAGGTGTTGATTTAAGAGTTCAAAAAAGAAGTTAATTAAAAGAAAGGATATATTTTAGAACACTAACTATAATTTTAACTTTGAATATTTAAAAGCACTTAATGTAGAAGATAATATTTTCTTTAAAAGGTGCTCTTTAAATAATTAGAACATAAAAAGAAGAGGATAAAATTTATAACTATTTAATTGAAGAAGATTATAGTTTTAATTATAATTTTATATCAATTAAAAGTTTTCTTTGACTTACAAATAGATTTAATTATTTAGAGAAATCACTCATATCAAGATAGAATTTGAACTATATTATTGAAGAAGATTTAGAATAAGAACTTTTGAAGTTTATAATTATGCTGAATTAAAAGTATATATCTTTAACTAACAAACATATTTAATTATTTAGAGAAATATTGCCTAAGAGAAGGAGAAAATGCTTTTAAGTGAATTTGACAACCCCCCTCTAGAGACGCAAAAGTGCAAAATTTGCACACAGACCCCCCCAAAAAAAAATTATTAAGAGATTTACAATATGACTCTTTTTCAAAAGATCCTTTTTGAGACAATTAAAAGGATTTTTGAAATTTGAGTCAAATTAAAACTTCAAAAATGAAGTTTAAGAACCTTATAAAGGAGGAAAAGTAAAGAATATTAACAATGCTTACGACCCCTGAGAGAACACAGGCGACACGAGAAAACCAGAGAAGACATTGCGTTCAATTTAAAGGAGATGTTGCGATCAGACGGTGATAGAGATGAAGTAAAAGGTGTCCTTTTCCTGTAGTGCGATGCCGAGGACCTTGAGGACTCAATTTTGAGGGAATCCAAACCATCACCAAATAAAGATTGAGGCCTTCAAGGACTTTAAGGAATGCACCTACGAAGAAAGAAAAGGACCTAGAAACAATAAACGTTATAAAATAAAAAATGTTTACCTTTGTTACCTATCTAGACGAGAGCTCGGAAGCATGCTCAGAGAGTGCAAAAAATATTTTACTCCTCAGACATCTAAAAATGAAGATCGAGGAACCAGGAACCACCTGCATTGAAACATTTCCTTGGATAACGTATGGAGAGCTCGAAAGCCGCTCAGAGGACGTATCACCAAGAAAAAAATGTTCTTCTAGCAGATGGTGGGTGCCAATGTCTCGAAAGCTGCACGAAATTAATCTCTCCTACAAAATAAGACTTAGAAAAATATCTATAACCTCCCCTGCAAAAGAAGACTGAGAAAAAGTGCTATAAATCTAAGACGAATCAGAAAGCTTGAACCAGAGATGAAAGCAACAATAGAGAGTGTGTGATATTTCCACCAGGCATGCAGTATATAAGGAGCGATGGAAAATGAGCATCATTCGAGATACACCCAGTTGGTAGGATTCATCGGAAGCCAGCAAGGGCCACATTTTGGGTGGCGCGCCAAGCCCAACGAATCGAAGAACCACACTAGAAGTTGTATTAAATCATGAATATTTGGTTAAAGCAAAAAGGATTTGAAAATATTTAAATATTCCCTATTTAATATATGTGGGCCTAAAAATAGAAGGAGCCACGTCGTTGAGGCAGTGCCAAAATGATTTGGGGCCTCTAAACAAGGACGTAGCGCCAAAAAAAAATTATGGGCTACGAATTTCCCCCTTTTTTATAAAAAAAGACGTAGCTATAAAATAAATGGGCCACAAAAGAAATAAGAGGTATTGAATCAAAACCGAGGGATTAGAGAATTTTTGTAAAAAAAATTATCTCAGCATGAAACAATATCTAAAAAATCAATTCTTATATAATAAACAATGAAGATTTTGCTAAAAAAAAATATGGATAAAGCTGACTATTGCATAAAATGAAGCAAGTTAGTCAAAATAAAATCCAAATCAAATGAACCAGATCCTAGAACCTTCAAGAGAGAATGCTAGAAAAATCTATCCTGCTCTGGTACCATGTTAGAATTTCACAATAATAGATATGCAAAGCATTACACAAAAGATGAAGAGAAGAGTGGAACTGATTGATTTATTCCAAGGATCAACTCTATATAAATAGCAGAGTTGATCATTGAGAGTCGTTGGATTACAACAACTCATCAGACCTGATGAAGACACCACTGAGAGTTCTCTTGACACATGGAGGAGTGGAAACTCAAGTGTCTATCCTAGTGGAACTTAAGAGAATATTCTCTTATTCTAATACTAAAAAACCAAAGAATGCTCCCAGCTCGTACAAAAAGAAACCTATCAAGATTGTTCAATCCATAGAGGATAAAATTACAAATAGAGTTCTGAGAGTATCATAGGCTCATACTTATGGAGAACTACACGATAAAACTATAAAGAAGAAACAATAGAAGGCACTAGGTAAGAACCTACCAATGAAAGAAATTACTAAGGAACAAAGGTAAGAATACAAAGATGCCACCATTTGTTTCTATAAACACACAAAAGAAGATTATAAAAGACATCAAATGTTGCTCAAGGACATATTTCAAATGGCTAGAGATAAGTGTTATGATGGCAATCCATTTTGCAATAGATGGAATAGTAACTTGGGTAAGCTTATTTGCCCATGAGTCCACCATTCAACAGACCTGCTCTCCTAGATAACTATGGCTTATGACCCAAATTCAAAAGCCATCCTCAACCACAAGAACTAGAAGGTCTTAAAAATCACCAAAGAAGCCATTTGCAAGGTATTTAATATCTTTCCTTCTCAAATAGTCCCAAATGATAAAGTGCTTGAAATACAATCTTCATGTATGCTAAGTACTCATTTTTATCAAAGTATGTTTGGTTTGGACTATGAGGTATCATATAAATTCCCCGTATCCAAAGTGGCTCTCAGAGTATGGGCCAAATATTATGTAGATATGATCAACATTGTAATGGAAAATAGAGACTTGGATAATATAAAAAATAAGTGATGTACATGGCTTCACAGTTAAATAAAATTGGAAAAATACCTATGTATGCCTGGGAAGAGGCCCTAGAAAAGAATGTGAATAAACAACTTGCAACACTACATGTAGCTATTAAGAAAAATAAAGAAATAATACCAGAATTCATGTATTATTCTTTTCTTATACATATCATAGTGGACTAGCTAAGTCCCAAGGTTTTGGAGATGCTAGGAGGGGTAAATGTTGAATGCGTCCAAGATAGATTGTCTTAGATTCAAGAAGGCTGGTCTGATATCAATGAGTTTATTGGAAAGTTTATGTTGGCCATTCATAATGAGATATATGGAGAAAATAATCCAAGGATCAGCATAGGAATAAGCAATTTTCTAAACCAGACCAATTCTAGAAATTTTTTCTTTGCAAAAGACTTCACCTACATCAGGTTATATGGTGCAAAAATCTTGCATAAAGTAATTCTAAAATATTATCCAATTTCCATTGTTTCCTTAGAAATCATGATGCAGGTAGCTAAATAAGTAAAAATAAGAGTGAATAGAGGCAAAGGAAGAGTCCCTTGGCTCAAACTACCTTTCAAAATGGGACACTATATCTTCAAGGGATATCTTAGTCTTCTCAGGGCCATGTGGAGGATGGATGATTACTTGCTTTGCTAAAATTATGTGGAGAGATTACGACCTATATGGAGAATATGATATAGAAATCCAAAAGGTGATGAAATTACACATAGGTCATGAAAAATATGCTTTCAAAGACACCATGTAGATAACCATCCAAAATAGAGTATACTTGAAAAATTTCTAGAAAATATTAGAGAGACCATATACCCAACTGGAAGAAGTGGGAAAGTATCAGGTCACTTTGAATAGACTAAGAGTAGCCACTTTTTATTTTTATGCTCCACTAGTCCTAGCTACCTGAAGAACACATGCTTCTACTAAGAGGGGGGGTGAACAGTATAAGTTCAACTTTTACTTTTCTTTCCCAAACAATATTAACTAATATTATCAATGGCAATATCAATAGCAATAATAAAGCAATGCATAAATCATCACACATAAGAGAGACACAAATTTAATGTGGTTCACCCAATGTGGGCTACTCCACGAAGAAAATCATTCTTCAAAATTTCCTCAACAAATATATTGGGAATCAATTCCCTATTACAATGTTTATGGACCTCTATCCAAAGGAGACACCAATCCCCTATGCTTTTATTTATGAATATCTCTCCATAGGAGAACTCTATCCCCTTACTCTGGTTCATGGATCTCTCTCCATAGGATAACTCTATCCCCTAGCTCTGGTTCATGGAACTTGATCCAGGAGAACTCTATCTCCTCAAATGATTCATGGATCTCTCTCCATAGAATAACTCTATATCCCAAGTTGGTTCATAGATATCTATAAACAAGAGACTCTTTCCCCTTACTCTAGTTCATTGATCTCTATCCACATGAGAACTCTATCCCCTTGCTCTGGTTTGTGGATCTTGATCCATGATAACTCTATCTCCTCATCTGGTTCATCGATCTCTCTCCATAGAAGAACTCTATCTCCCCACATGGTTCACAGATCTCACTCCATAGGATAACTCTTTTCCCTTGCTCTGGTTCATGGATCTCTATCCATAGGAGAACTCTATCCCCTCTACTCTAGTTGGTGAACTTATAGAAGACTTCTACCCACACTACTATGGCTTATGGATCTCTCTCCATAGGAGACCTTTGTCCCCACTGCACTGGCTAATGGACCTCTATCCACTGGAGATATCTATCCTCTTTGCTCTATCACCTCCAAAGTTTACTCTTAATTCTATCTCAAATATACACCAAACTCTATCCCAATTCCAACATAAATCTTCTCTAACTCTGCTCACAAATATGTACCAAATTATATCTCAAATCTTCCACAAGCCTTAACACAAGGCTTGAACAAATCAACAATCAAACCTGCTCTCAATTTTGTTTCAAATCTTCACAAGAATTGCTCAAATATGCCTTTAAGAATTCTCAAATACTTACTCAAATATGTCCTCAAGCCTTCTCAAAGACTGGTTCAAAACCTGTCCTTAAGCCACTTACAAAACCTGCTCAAATATTTTCAAAACTTGCATACAAACACAACTTAAATCTCTTTCTAGAAAAAAATTATTCACACATACAAATTCTACTTAGAATTTGTTTAACCTCTAGAACATATAGAGAATGATATACTTTATAAAAAACTCAATATGTTTCACACTCACAAATCTTGTACTCAATTAACCAATCTCTATCTCTTACCAAATATCTTTCAAATCAAATCAAACAATGTATAACTCGTTTCACAAAATTGATCTATCTATCTTGTAAAATTTCTCTCAAAGATCAATCACATTAATGCATAATTTACCTTCACAATATTGATCTCAACCACTTCCACAATTGCAATCAATATCTCTCAAACTAATGTTTAAAATATTTCATAAAGATGCACTAACTTATCTTCAACCTTGGCAAAAGTAGTTCACAATCTCTAGCACAAATGTCTTAATCACTTTCAATAATAGAAGCACATATTGTTCTCAAATTCTATCCCAAATTTTTCCAAAACATTCAACAATGAAGCACAAACCTAACTCAAATATTTCTAACAATGCTTATCAAACAATCCTTTTCATTCTACCTTATGTTCCAAAACATTCACTTCAATAAATATGTTGCATAAATTTATTGTCATAAACATAAACCATTCACCAATATGCAGAAATATCAAATAATTCATCCACAATACATAATAACAATCCACAAATGAGAGAGAGATAGATAATACCCTTAAGGTAGGGAAACACCAATAATAATCCTTAAGGAAGGAACAACTCCACAAGATCTCCCAAGATGAGAGATGCCTCTTAAGGAGGGCAAAGTCCTATAAGCCACTTCATGGGCATGACGATTATATAAGATTATTTTTCAATGATGATTACAATGACAAATATCTCTTCTTTATATATCAATATTCTTATTCTATTTTTGGGAGCTTACTACTAATATAATATTATATTATAATATAATATAATATTATAATACAATAAACCTTGGGTTATGTGTGGCCCATGCCAACCCTTATACAATATAATAATATATCCCCAAATATCTATTTCTAGGTACCCTACCATGCCACCCTCCTTACAAATATTTCATCCTCAAAATATATTAAGATAGATGATATATGAATTGCTAAGCAATGTTAGCAACTGGTACCAATCTCAATCATCCATCCATCCAAGTAAAACATGTTGATGCTGGTATGCCATTTTGTTACCTGAGTATCCAAATCTGCTTCCTTGGCTCCATGCTTCTATTACTGTATTTTGATAACATGAATGATGGGTCCACTTGTTCCTTGATGCTAATGATCCACTTTGAAAACCAGGATCACAATGCTTTCTCTACCAAACACTGCCATACTTGGTTTCCTTATGATTCCATGAATAACCATAACATTGTTGCCTTGAGCCATGCCTCCAAGAATATTGCCACTCATGGTGGTGTGGATGGCAATATGGTGCAACCTTAACTTGATGTTCTACCTTATTTGACTTCTCAACATTTGGCTCCATTGTTTGAAATTTTTCTATACATTGTTCTTTCATGTTCTCTTTGTTTGGTGTGTCCTTGTGCTCTTCTATCATAGCTTCCTTGGACTCTATTATTCCATGGATTCTTTTGTTGCTACTACCTTATTGGATTCAGTTTCAGGTTCTTCAATTTGTTTCTCTACAAACATTTCTTGATTTTCCTTGGATCCTTGCTCCTTAATCTGAGAAATATCCTGCAATGTTATCTTCTTTTTCCTGTACCATAACTTCTAAACTTCTTTTGCACATTAATGTTAATAGTACCCAAATAATCTAATCAAGGATAACCAAGAATAATATCCTTATCATCCATCTCAATAACATATAAATCTTAATGTAAAACATATTTATCCATGGTGATCTTCAAATCTTCAAAAATCTAAACATGCTCACCCTCTAGCTATATGTCCTTAATTTTTGTTGCTTGAACTTGCAACTTCTTAGCCAAAGTAATATTAATAAAATTATATCTGCTACTAGGGTCAGTGGAAATAATAACCTATTCTCTTTGAATGCTTCCATGAACCTACAAAATAATTTTTTTAGATTAAAACAAATTTTTTGTCCACTTTTTAATTTATCTTCTACCAAATGTATGGTTTCCTCTGTTTGCATATTGACATATTTTTTATCTTCTACCACTTTTTTGAAATTTTCTAGGTCTCTTTTTATTTCCTTTTGTTCTTTTTTAAGCATATTTATTTCTTCTTCATATCCCTTTATGGTGACCTTCAGACAAGCTATCTTTTTATATGGGTCCCATCTACTCAAGAATGCATGCTGCATTGTTTCCAAAATTAGTTCATCTTTATGGGCGCAAGGAAGTTTACAATACCAAGAAAGAGTTTTTCCATAAATATCTAAACTAAAAATATATTTCCAAATATGATGATGATGATACAAGGATTTAAAATTTTACCACCAATCCCTAACATCAATATCATCTTCTCCAATTTTTTTTTGGAGTTCCATAGTGATGCCCTAATGCAAACTAGGGTTTTATGGAAATAAATATCTTCCCACTGATTTGAAGCTAAAAATCTACATAGACAACTAGATCTACAATTTTTATTCCAAATAGAATAAAGTGCAACTTATTTACTTACCCGAACTAAAAAAATTTTATCTTTTGAAAAATTCACGACTTGAAAATTTGTCACTACTCTTGTTATAGATAGCTAAATTTAGAAGGTCGTATCTCCCTCAATACTATTTAGATTCCTTTATATGACCATTCATGTTAAAGCTCTTCAAATTCTGCACAAACTGATCCAAGAATCGCCTGAATCAGATAAACTGTCGCAGAGATATGGCTTCTAAATGATAAGATATTTTTCCAAAAAAAATCTATGAAATTTGTCACTATCCTTGTTTTGGGTGACTAACTTCAAAAGGTTGTATATTCCTCAAAAATACTTAGATTCATTCATATGACCGCTCATTTTAAATCTCTTCAAATTATGCACAATCTAATCCAAGAATCGCTTAAATCGGATAAACTTACGCAAATATATGGCTCCTAAAAGATGAGACATTTTTCCAAAAAACAAATTGCCCTAATTTTGCAATTTCACAAAAATCCCCACTTTACCAAAATCATTGCTCTGATACCACTTGTTGCATAACTTTATTATCATAAACATAAACCATTCACCAATATGTAGAAATATCAAATCATTCATCCACAATACATTATCCATAATAACAATCCATAAATGAGAGAGAGAGATAATACCCTTAAGATAGGTAAACACCAATAATAATCCTTAAGGAAAGAACAACTCCACAAGATATCCCAAGATGAGAGATACCTCTTAAGGAGGGTAAAGTCCCATAAACCACTTTGTGGGCATGATGATTACATAAGATTCTTCTTCAATGATAATTACAATGACAAATATCTCTTCTTTATATATCCACATTCTTATTCTACTTTGGGGAGCCTACTACTAGTATAATATAATATTATAATACAATCAACCTTGGGTTATGTGTAGCCCATGCCAACCGTTATACAATATAATAATATATCCCTAAATATCTATTCCTAGGTACCCTACCAAAACACTTTAGACAAGGAATAATGTGCCCATACCTCTTAATTGCTTTTATGGAGATATGTATTCAAAAATTGTCTCATAAATAATTGATTTTATAATGCCACTTCAAGGTTTAGATATCAAAATGCTTTCTAAAAATATCCATATGAATTTCCTTCACAAAAGATATTTCACCATACAAGAATTACAATAAAATATCAAACCACTATAACACCTTATTACTCCTATTATTGCATGACACTACTCAACAAAACAAACCAAAAATTTCACAAATACATTTCTCATATACACCATATACCTCCTTTTTATATTATACCAAACACACCATAGTCTATTTACAATGTACAGGAGATACACAACATAGTATACACCTTATCACTCCAATTTAATAAACATTCAACACCCTAATATTAAATCACACAACATGCACCTTATATCATCAACCTTATAATAATCAAGTGATTTAATTACCTTTGCTTTAGATGATGTGCATTGTGTCTCAATACCAACCTTACCTTGGACATCATGTACTTGCCCTAGATGTCGTACGCCATACCTCAAAACCAACTGCTCTTGGGTGCATTCAAATAATCCACTTCGAAAGCAATTTACCCATTGTCTTATCACAAATAATCCACTTCAAAAGAGTCTTATCACAATGTATTCAACGGGATTTGATCAACAACCTTCTACCTCAACAATGCTATCACAAGAACCTTCTGCTACTTTGCTCATTCTGTCACTTATTTTTGTGTACGCAAATCAACACAAAGAAGCTCCTTCTCCTCCTATGCTCACACTATCCCAGTTGGACATTTAGGTGCTCTCAAAATTTGTCAATCAATTAAAGCATACACACCCTTCATTTTCCTTGTTGTTCATAGTATTTTAATTCATAGAAAATCATCAAAATCTGCATTAAAAATTAAATCATACATTAGAACTTTGTTCAATATTCAAATGTCTTGTTTGATATTTATACATGCTATGCTTTCTCATGAAACGTCGACACTCGATAAAACCCTTTTTTTTTTTTTTTTGAAAAAATTGAAAAAAAAACTTGTATTAAAACAAATAACAGTTACAAGTGGGAGAGAAGACATCCCAACCGAAAGCAAAGAAGCCAGAAGACAACAGGCCACGAAAACGCGACATGTCGCGAAATCGTGACACCAAACCTAACAACGGCCGCACCCCGGCAACAAGTTGCGAAAACGCGACATGTCGTGAAATCGCGACATGTCACGAAATTGCGGCAAAACAACGCCGAGGCCGCAAAACCCAAAAGGAGTCGCGAGATCGCGACGGCACAACACTAAAGCTCCCAGACGCCAGAATCATCGCAAAATCACGACAAGAAAGCCAGAAGGCACCTGATCTCCAGAATTGTCGCGAAATCGCGACAAGGTCTCCCTTTGACACCAACATTGCAAAAGTGTCACGATATCGCGACGTTTTTTCCTCATGGCTCCAGTTGGCCGGAAGTGTCACGATTTCGCGACGAGAAGACCTTTGGGCGACCCTTCAACAAAGGTGTCGCGAAATCGCGACGTGTTCTCCCCGCGGTGCCCTTTTCTCAAACGAGTCGCGATATCGCGACGATTTTCCCTCCTGAAGCTTGTTCTCCAAAACTGTCACGAAAACGCGACGAGTTTTCCCTTGAGCATCCTTTCCTCAAAAATGTCGCGAAATCGCGACAGATTCTCACCTTGAAGCCCGCACTTCAAAAGTGTCACGATATCGCGACGACTTTGCCTCTTAGTGCTATTGCTGCCAAACTGTCGCGAATCGCGATGGTTTTTTCCCCCGAGAGCCCATTCGGCAGAAGTGTCGCAAAATCGCGACGAATTTTCCCTTGGGCACCTTTTCACCAAAAGTGTCACGATATCACGACAGATTCTTTCCTTGGGCATCCTTTCCTCAAAAAGGTCACGAAATCGCGACAAATTCTCACCTTGATGCCCGAACTTCAAAAGTGTCGCGATATCGCGACGACTTTTCCTCTTAGTGCCATTGCTGCAAGAATGTCACGAAATCACGACGGTTTCTCCCCCGAGAGCCCAATCAGCAGAAATGTCGCGATATCGCGATGAAATTTTCCTTGGGCATCTTATCACCAAAAATGTCGCGATATCGCGACAATTTTTCCCCTTAACGCACTTTTTCCAAAAACATCGCGAAATCGCGACGACTTCCATCCAACGACTGCAGCAGCAAAACAGGTCGCGAAATCGTGACACCTGCTCATTAGGGGCCGCGACGGCACAACAAGTCGTGATATCGTGACAAAAACCAACCTTAGCCATTTTTGTGCTCATTGATGTAGGGATCGTTCCAGACCACGCCGAATCTCTTCATCAATCAGGGGCATATCACTGTGCAGCTATACCCCTGCCTCTTTCTCAGCCCCCATCTTCGCAAGGAAGTCAGCAACCGTGTTCAAATTTCTGCTAACATAAACAGGGATCACATCATCTAATTCCTTCCATAACTCCTTGATTTGGGATAACAAAATCCGCAGTCTCCAAGCTTTCAAAGAGAAATTCCGCAAGCAATCAAGAGCGTCGATCAGGACTTGAGAGTCTGATTCGAGAATTACCCTCCGGTAACCTTGCTTAATAGCCCATATAGAAGATGATTTGATGGCTATGGCTTCAACTTCATTATTGGTGGCTCGGCCCAAGCCCTGCATCTCCCAGAAAAGCACTATACCAGAATGATCTCGACAGACAACACCAATACCCACACTGCCCGGGTTGCCTTTTGCAGCTCCATCAGTATTGATCTTTACCCAGCCTACTGGGGGAGGTATCCAACATACTCTGCCATGCCCCTCTTATCCCTCAAACCCCTCTTCTAGATGCCCAAGATCAGCTTGAATCTCTTCTTTAACATTGATGGCAACAGTTTCAGTGACTTTACTCCAAATGACCTGCCAAACACCGTCTATCGAGGAGAAAGTATCTCTGAAGATCCGGGCATTTCTCTCCAGCCAAACTTGCCACCAAATGAAGAGAAAGCCTAACTCCTAGCCAATTCGGAGGGCTGTAGATTTGAATCTGCCCCTTTTCCACTTTTCCAAAATATTGGCACGATTTAAAACACCATTAGCCTGGAATTTAAATTGGGAGAACCAGCGCTCCCAAATCTGATGAGTAAAAGGACACTCAAACATTAGGTGATCAGCATATTCCTCATGTTTTTGGCATAATGCACATTGATAGGGGCCACTGATTCCCCTACTTCTTAGATTGTCAAAAGTAAGAATTCCATTGTGCATAATCTTCCAGGCAAAGAAATTCACTTTCGGCCAGCCCTTAGAATGCCAAATCCTTCTCCAATCCTAAATCGGAAATGAGTGCAGGGGAGGCTCAGGGAGGATCTTTTCATACACAGCCTTCACTGAATAGACCCCAAGGCTCCCACAGCCCCAAGCTAATTCATCATCCTCATCCCTCCCTGTGAGGAACCTTTCTGACAAGATTTTGTGCAAGATGGGCGCCAGCTCCGGAGGGATAGTAATTGGCCACTCCTGCCACCTCTTAAAATTTTTGAATTTATACTCCCCCAATTGGATGGTGTGAAAATAGTTATCAATATGTATCCAGCCCTGGGATTCTAAGGCAGCCTTGATTGGTTGAAGCTCAGGAAACATGGCAATGATGGGCGGATGCTGGTCCCAAGAATCAGTCCAAAAATGTGCCTTATCCCCTCTCCCCACTTTCCAAAATAATTGGTCTTTGATAATTTGAGATCCAAGCTTAAGAGTCTGCCACACTAAGGAACCAGTGCCTTCCAGGGGAAAGCGGCCCACCTCATTGGGAAGAACATGCCCCAAATATTTGCTAGAAAGGATTCTGCTGAAGAGGGAGGTTGGCTGGGAAATCCACCTCCAGTATAGTTTTCCAGCCAAGGCTCTGTTATTAAGCTTGGAACTTCTCAGGCCCAGCCCTCCGTTGTCCTTAGGCTGGGAAACTTTATCCCACCCAACCAAAGCCCATTTTTTCTTCCCTTTTGCACCTTCCCATAAAAATCTTCTAGCCATTTTGTCCAACTCTTTCCAGATGGTATGAGGGGCAGCCAGGATAGAGAATTTATAGATTGGCAAAGCCTGTATAACTGACTGCAGGAAGGTTAACCTACCCCCATAGCTTAACCATTTATGTGACCAGTGATTCATTCGGTCTTTGATGCCTTCCAACAGATTCTTCCAGATATCTATTTTTAATTTTTTGAAATGCAGGGGAACGCCCAGGTAAACTATTGGAAGAGAAGTTCTAGTGAAACCCAGGATCTCAATAGCCCTCTCCTGCAGCCGTTGATCAAGATTGAAAAAGACAACTTTGGACTTCCTGTCATTGAGGACCTGATTTGAAGCCCTAAGGTAGACATTCAGAGTATCTCTGATTCCTCTAGCTTCCCTAAGACTGGCCACACCAACCAGTCCAGTATCGTCCACAAATTGCAAGTGAGTCAAAGTTTCCTCCCCAACCTTGATACCAGTTAGCAGGCCTTGTTGTCTTCTCCTCAAGAACAGTCTGCCTAATCCCTCAGCCAAAATGAGGAAAATATAGGGAGAGCAAGGGTCTCCTTGGCGAAGACCACGAGTGGCACCAAAAGGATGCGAGGGTAGACCCTTAATGAGAATAGAATAAGAGGGTGTAGAAACACAGCTCATAACCCAATCAATCCAATCCTGGGAGAAGCCAAAAGCTGCCATCATTTTCGACAAGAAGCTCCACTCCACCCGGTCATAAGCCTTGGACATATCCAGTTTAATGAACATTCCTTTATTGCCCGAAGTTTGCATTGAGTGGATAGCCTCCTGAGCAAGAACCACCCCATCCAAGATTTGTCTTCCCTCAATGAAGCCCCCTTGTTCTGAAGAAATGATATTATGAAGAAGGGGTTTGAGCCGCTCAGCCATTATCTTAGTGATGATTTTATAAATCACATTGCATAAAGCTATAGGCCTGAAATCAGAGATATGAGTCCCCTCCTCCCCTTTTGGAATTAAAGAGATGAAGGTGTGATTGATCGCCCTGAGCATTCTTTTATTGGATCTGGATTCCTCTGTGACAGCCAAAACATCCTCCCCCAAAGTGTCCCAAAAGGCCTAAAAAAACTCAATAGGAAAGCCATCTAGACCAGGAGATTTTCCAGTATTCATACCAAAGACCACGTTTCTCAATTCATCACTTTCAATGGGTCTAAGCAGGGCCTGATTGTCTTCTTCAGAGATAATAGAAGGAATAACATTAAGAACTTCATTCTGAGCCTCAACATCCTGCTCCATACTTTCCTTAAAAAGTTTAGAAAAGTAATCAATTGAGTGGGAGTGCATACCGGGAAGAGTATCGAAGGCATGTCCATTCTCATCTTTAAGGACTTCCATGCTATTCATCTGATGCCTAGCGCAAGCTGACCGATGGAAAATTTTGGTATTTTTGTCACCTTCTAATAACCAAGTATTTCTTGCCCTTTGTTTCCAGTATATCTCCTCTTGGTTGTCAATGGCCTCAACCGCTTTACGTAGTGCATCATCTTCAGATTTGAGTTGCTCAGTAATTGATCCTTACCTAAAGAGTTTCTGTACCTCCTCCCATCTGGCCACCAAGGGGGCCCTTTGGGTCTGGAAATCCGACTTATTTTCTTTCCTCCATTGTTTCAGTTGAAGTTTGACAAAGTGGAGCTATTTATGCAATTTGAACATTGTTGTCCCAAAAGGTGGACGGCCTTATGCCCACCATTTTGGAATTTTCTGTCGAAGGTCCTCCTTTTGTAACCAAAAATTCTCAAATTTAAAAGGCCTATGATGCTGCCCTACCGAAGTCCCTCCCTCCAGCAAAATGGGAAAATGATCAGAAACAGGGCCCTCCAAAATCTGGAACTTAGAAGTCCATTTTACAAAAGCCTCCTCCGAGACCAAAAAGCGATCTAACTTGACCTTCCTGCTGTGTGGCTCCTTCCTCTTATTTGTCCAAGTAAAAAAGGGTCCAGGGCCTTGAAC
Source organism: Wollemia nobilis (assembly GCA_028583015.1). Classification (NCBI taxonomy): domain Eukaryota; kingdom Viridiplantae; phylum Streptophyta; class Pinopsida; order Araucariales; family Araucariaceae; genus Wollemia; species Wollemia nobilis. The sequence goes on from JAQPPZ010001446.1 coordinate 446,579, forward strand.
GTCCACTAATTGAAAGGCCTGAACTTGGGCAATCAGAAGTCGGTCCCCAGGATCCAAAATTGGGGTGCCACCTTCCTGGTCACGAGCAGATAATTTTGCATTAAAATCCCCTGCAATAATCTAGTCAAAACATTCCCTGGATGACCTCATGTTTTGAACAGCTCTCCATTGGAGCCTCTGGCCATCAAGGTCTTGGGCCCCATAAAAGTTGGTGATTAAAACATGTTCTGCTGTGAAGTTATTTTTGAAATGAGATGTGAGAACACCTCTCCAAGCTATATGTTCTAATGCAGTCCATTCCAGAGGGTTCCAAAGAGTAACAATCCCCCCTGAAGCACCTTGGGCAGCCACAGCCATATGACCAGCACCCCGCCAGATTCTATTAACTATTTTACTCATAATATCTAAAGACATTTTTGTCTCCTGAATAAGCAAAAAGTCTGTTTTACGTTTTTCTAAGAGTCTTTGAACAACAGATTGATGGGTTCTACTGTTTAAACCCCTAACGTTCCAAGATTGAATGATCATTGAAAACCTTGAGAGCAGTAAGAATCAATAGTCCTCACCGATCCTCCATTGATCAGTTTATCTCCTTGAGTTGCAATCAAGTCCTTGTTTGACTTTCTGCCCGCTCCTTGAGTGTTGCTGTTTTTGGATCTCTTTTCTACCTGAGAGATACCCAGGGCTGGCCTTTCTCAAATTTTTTCAGCAATTCCCATGCTAACATCTTTAATTACTGGCGACTCTGGGGGTTGCACTGTCATTGCCCCTGCAATTTTTGGTGGCAATACCTCAATTGGCTCAAGCACCTGGTCTAAGACAGGAGAAGATGAAGGAGAAACATGAGTTTGAGGGTTAAGGGCCTCAATATTCCCATCCACACCTTCCATATCCTGGTCCTCCTGATCTACTAGACTTAAAAATTTTGTATCTGTTTGCTGGCTTGGATTGAAATTGCTCCTTACCAGTTTTCTTCTGCTTTCTCGTTCTCTTGACTTGTTCGAAGCCATCTTTCTGACCCTCATTAGCTTGAGGCGAATTGGATGTTTCTTTGGCAGAGCTGGCCTTATTCTCTTTGGAGCGGTTTGGCATACTATGCTGGGCTTCCGTTTTGGAGTCCAGGAGAGTTGGGCAGAACCGGGCCAAATGCCCATGCTTGTGGCAGACTCTGCATCGAAAAGGCAAAGCCTCATAGTCTAACTGTTGGATCCAAGAAACTCCGGCCAGTTCCAGTTCCACCTCTACTGGTAGAGGCTGGTTGATATCCATTTCCACACAGATTCTAGCATAGACACCCGAGTTACCTTCAATAGTATCCTTGGAGACACCCAGGTATCTACCCAGAGAGTTACCTATCATTTCCAAGACCTGCTCCCCCCAAAACTCCATTGGGAGAGCGTACAGTCGAATCTAGACCAGGACAGTCGTGGGTTCAATGCGGGGATCGAAACCCACTCTCCAGGGTTGAACAAATAGCCTCGTTGGACCGTGGTTTCTTTTTTTGGATTCAAACGCTCTGTTCCTATCAGCTAAAGAAGAAAAGCTAACGATGAAATACCCATTGCTAATAAACCACAGGGAGTACTCACCATGGGGCTCCCAGTTCTGTTGGACCCAAGTGTGCAAGAAATTCAGGGTAGGTCGGATACCCATGAATTTGCAAATCAAATCATGATCGACTTTGTATAGAATTGTATCTTCCACCAGCTTTGGTTCGATTACAATCTTAGGCCTCGAAGCGGATTGAGGGAGACATCCGTTGACACGATGTGTTGTGGAACCCCTACCAACATTCTTAAGCATCATATTCAGGTTGTTTCTCTGCACTTCACCGTTAGAAGACGAGGGAGTGTCTTTGAGCATTTCTGCATAAGAGCCCTTTCTCCCAGAGAGAGGGATTGGAGGGGACCCCATTGGGCCCACCTGGAACTGCACACGATCCTTCAGATCCGCAAAGACAAAACAAAGCAGGAAGCCACCTGATGTCCTGGATTAACCTTCACCCCACCGATCCAAGAGCATCGCCCGTAGCCTGCGCAGAGAGTTTCCCGCCAAAACGCCAAATCGCCAGAGCTCGAAAAAAACCCCCACACCTTGTACCTATGTATAATAATAAAACCCTTTTGAATGTTGGCACTTTATTAAAATATTTAATATTTTAAATCTTCAAACATGTTGGTGCCAAACCCATCCTTGGTTTAAATTATAATATTAAAATATTATAATTGACCTTTTGCCTTCCTTTGCAATATCAACCTTTGATTTTAATATTTGTTCCAAATGCCCTTTTGTCTTCCTTTGCAATATGAACCTTTGATTTTAATCTTTATCACTTGGAGTTTAAACTTACTTTCTTTTATTGCTAATACAACCATGAAGACTTATCTTTTATTTGACATAAATGACACCCAATGTAATTAAATTATGTCATTAATCCTTTGATATCAATGAAAACAATATACTAAAAATTTCCAATAATCTCCTCCTTTGTCATTGATGGCAACCCTTTTCTAAAAATTCCTTCTTTTTCAAACCACTTGATTCCAAATATGCTCCCCTTGATAAATTGCTCCCCTTGACTGAATGCTCTCCCCCTTACTCAAATATCTTCCCCTTTGACATAAATGGCAAAGGTAATCCTTTGTGGCTAAAGATAAGATCAGTCCCCTCCCCACCTCCTCTCCTTGAGGTGATTAATTTTGGGATGGGAGTATCTCTACTCCCAGTATGCAATGCTCTTTTTCTTTGTCAACCTTATTTTTCAACATATCCTTTTAATCCTTTTGAGTGTCCCTATTCTTGCTTATCTCTGGAAGCTATGGAAACTCTATTCTACACCACTTGGCCCTATGCCTTAGATTATTGCACTTGTAAAACTTAATGTTATAGTTCTTATAAGGTGCAAATATCTTAAAGTTCCTCCTAGTGAAGCCATACTTATTTATGTCATGAACCTTGCACTAAATTGATTTATGACCAAAGTGGTTACAAGAGTAGAAATACCCTTGAAAGGAATATCTATATTTGAAAGAGTTGTCATTCCTTTTAGTGAAGCCATACTCTTTCCTTCCATGAACCTTGCAATGCATAACCTTGTGACCAAACCTATTACATGAGAAACAACATACTTTGAAGAAGTCTTGTCTTAAACCCATTGGTCTCTTAGTCCTTTCTTCTCCTTATCTGTGATGATCCCTGTTTCTTGTTTGTGCATTGTTTTATTTCTTAGTGAAGCTTCTATTCTTCAACTTATCCACATAAGTCTCACTTTCTTCTTCACTCTCTTCCTCTAAAATTTCCTCTTATTTTGAGCTTGAGCTTGATACTTCTTCTTGTTTCCCTTATCCTTCTTCAAAACCAAGTCCTATTTTGATAGATGAAGATATTTGTGCACTGATAATATTATCCAAAGTCTTTGAACTTTTCCCAAACCTGTGTAGCTAAACTTGATAATATTTCACTTCCATCCTTAGTGAATCTACGTCATGTTCTAATCTTTCACATTCTAAAACTTTTGCCTCTAAATTTTCTTTAAATCTTCTTGTCTTAGCTATTGAGTTTGTCAGGTCTTGTATAAGATTTTATTTTTCTTCCTCACATTCTTTAACTTGAGCCCTAAATCTTGAATTCTACTTTCTAACCTTTTTCAATTCTTCGAGAGCAGCAATAAGTTCTGCTTCTAGATCTACCGTGCCTTCCTCTTCATTTTTTGAATCTTTCTCTACTTCTTGGTCTTCAAGAGCATCTTCATACTTTTTATATTTATCTTCAATAGGAGCATTTTCTTCCTCTTCTATTGCCAAAAATAGAATCTCTTCTTCTTCACTATCTGAGGGGCTTTCATCATTATCACTTGAAACCTTGCCTACCTTGTTAACATAAAAACTCTTCTTGTGCCTTTGAAAGAACTTATTTTCATGCTTGCCTTGTCCATACCTATTTTTATTTTTATACATAGATTTCCCTTTTTCCTTTTTCTTATGATCCTATTTCTCTTCACTGCTACTGTTTCTATATTGTGGATAATTAGATGCATAGTGACCAAAATTACCACAAGTAAAACATTTCATTATTTTCATAACTTTGTGCTTTCTTGAGTCCTTCTTGTTTATTATCCCATAGTTAACTTCATCAATGTTTGACACATCACTTGATTTTGATTTCTTATCTTTTGTCTTATTTGATGCTTTGAAAGCTGCATATTTTTTGGAGTTGGGATCCTTTACTATTCTCATCTCATAAGCTATGAGAATTCCATTTAACTCATCCATAGTCAAAATTTCAATATCTCTCATCTCTTCTATATCTGAAACCTTTCCATCATACCTCATAGGGAGTGACCTTAAAACCCCCTAAGCAACACTGGAATCTTCAATTTCAAATCCAAGTCCAACATGATATTAACAACCTCATCCACATGAAACAAGTATGTAGCAATATCTTCCTCATCTTCCATATTCAAATATTCAAATATTTTCTTGTGATTTTGCAATTTTACCATCTTGACCTTTTTATCTCATAAATTTACTTCAATTTTTCCATATCTCTTTTGTTGATTTGCAATGCATAACATTTACAAATTCTACTTCACGTAATCCACTTAAGATTCCATTCATAGCCTTGGCATTATTCACATGCAAGAGCTTACTATCTTTATCTATGAGAGGATTAGCTATAGATGAGAACCCATCATTAACTGCTTGCCATGTCTCATATCCTTGTGCCATCAAGTAAGTATTCATTCTTATGCTCCAAAAACCATAATTGTTCTTATCGAACAATGGTACCTTATTTTATGAAGACCCATTTTGAGATTCCATATATGTTCCTATACTATATTCCTTCAATATATTAAAATATTTCGAAGGAACCCACTCTGATACCAATTTAAGAACATAGGCTCATACTGAGAGGGGGGTGAACAATATAATATCAACTTTTACTTTTCTTTCCCATACAATATTAACCAATATTATCAACGACAATATCAATAATAGTAATCAAGAAATGCACAAATCATCACACATAAGAGAAACACAAATTTAATGTCGTTCACCCAATGTGGGCTACTCCACAGAGAAAATATTTCTTCTAAATTTTCTCAACAAATATCTTGGGAATCAATTCCCTATTACAATTTTTATGGACCTCTATCCAAAGGAGACACAATTCTAATATGCTCTTATTTTTTGATCTCTCTCCACAAGAGAAATCTATCCCCTTGCTCTTGTTTGTGAATCTCTTTCCATAGGAGAACTCTATCCCCTAGATTTGGCTCATGGAACTTGATCTAGGAGAAATCTATATCCTGAACTAGTTTGTGGATCTCTATCCATAGGAGAACTCTACCCCCTTGCTCTGGTTTGTGGATCTTGATCCAATAGAACTCTATCTTCTCAACTAGTTTATGGATCTCTCTCCATAAAAGAACTCTATCTCCCAAGTTGGTTCATGGATATCAATCCATAGGAGAACTCTTTCCCTTTGCTCTGGTTCATGGATATCTATCCATAGTAAAACTCTATCCCTTATGTTATGGCTGGTGAACTTCTAGAAGAATTTTGCCCCCACTACTCTAGCTTATGGATCTCTATCCCCACTAAACTGGCTAATGGACCTCTATACACTGGAGATCTTTGTCCTCTTTGCTCTATCACCTCCAAAGTTTAATCTTAATTTTATCTCAAATTTACACCAAAATTTTTGCTAAGTATAGCATAAATTTGCTCTAACTCTACTCACAAATCTGTACCAAATTCTATCTCAAATGTACCACAAGCCTTAACACATGGCTTGAACAAATCAGAAATTAAACCTACTCTCAATTTTGTTTCAAGTCTTCACAATACTTGCTCAAATATACCTTTAAGCCTTCTCAAAGACTTGCTCAAATTTGTCCTCAAGCCTTCTCAAAGAATTGTTCAAAACTTGTCCTTAAGCCACTTACAAAACCTGCTCAAATATTTTCAAAACTTGCATACAAACACAACTTAAATCTCTTTCAGAAAACTTTCTTCACACATACAAATTCCACATAGAATTTGTTTAACCTCTAGAACATATAGAGAATGATATGCTTTATCAAAAACTCAATATGTTTCACACTCACAAATCTTATACTCAATTAACAAATCTCTATATCTTGCCAAATCTCTTTCAAATTAAATCAAACAATGTATAACTTGTTTCACAAAACTGATCTATCTATCTTGTAAAATTTCTCTCAAATATCAATCTCATTAATACACAATTTAACTTCACAAAATTTATCTCAACCACTTCCATAATTGCAATCATATCTCTCAAACTAATGTTTAAAATATTTCACAAAGATGCACTAACTTGTCTTCAACCCTAGCACAAATAGTTCACAATCTCTAGCATAAATGTCTTAATCACTTTCAATAATAGAAGCACAAATTGTTCTCAAATTCTATTACAAATGTTTCCAAAATATTCAACAATGAAGCACAAACCTAACTCAAATATTTCCAATAATGTTTATCAAACAATCCTTTTCACTCCACCTTATGTTCCAAAACATTCACTTCAAAAAACACTTTAAACAAGGAATAATGTGCCCATGTAAATTGCTTTGATGGAGATATGTCTTCAAAACCTGTCTAATAAATAACTAATTTTATAATGCCACTTCAAGGGTTAGATATCAAAATGCTTTCTCAAAACATCCACATGAATTTCCTTCTCAAAATATATTTCACCATATAATAATTACAATAAAATATCAAACCACTATAACAACTTATTACTCCTATTTTTGCATGACACAACTCAACAAAAAAAACCAAAAATTACACACATAAATTTCTCATATACACCTTATACCTCTTTCTTATCTTATATCAAACACACCAAAATCTATTTATAATGTACAAGATATACACAACACAATATACACCTTATCACTCCAATTTAATAAACATTCAACACCCTAATATTAAATCACACAACATGCACCTTATATCATCAACCTTATAATAATAAAGTGATTTAATTACATTTTCTTTAGATGATGTGCACTGTGTCTCAATACCAGCCTTACCCTAGATGTCGTGCACTTGCCCTAGATATTATACACCATGCCTCAAAACCAACTGCTCTTGGGTGTATCCAAATAATCCACTTTGAAAGCAATCTGCCCACTATCTTATCACAATGTATTTAAAGGGATTTGATCAACAACCTTCTGCCTCTACAGCGTTGTCACAAGCACCTTCACTTGTTGTGCTCATGCAATCGTTAGGACCAAAGTGGCCCCCTCTCAATGCTATCACATATTTTTGTGCATGCAAATTAACACAAAAAATATCCTTCTCCTCCTGCACTTACACTGTCCTGGTTGGACGTTCAAGTGCTCTCAAAATTTGTCAATCAATTAATGCATGCACACCCTTCATATTCCTTATTGTTCGCAGTATTTCAATTCACAAAAAATCATCAAAATTCGCATAAACAATAAAATCATACATTAGTGCTTCATTCAATATTCAAATGTCTTTTTTGATATTTATACATGTTGTGCTTTCTCATGAAACATCGACGCTCGATAAAACCCTTTTGAACGTTGGCACTTTATTAAAATATTTAATATTTTAAATCTTCGAACACGTTGGTGCCAAACCCATCCTTGGTTTAAATTATAATATTAAAATATTATAATTGACCTTTTGCCTTCCTTTGCAATATCAACCTTTGATTTTAATCTTTGTTCCAAATGCCCTTTTGTCTTCCTTTGCAATATGAACCTTTGATTTTAATCTTTGTCACTTGGATTTTAAACTTGCTTTCTTTTCTTGCTAATACAACCATGAAGACTTATCTTTTCTTTGACATCAATGACACCTAATGTCATTAACTTATGTCATTAATACTTTGACATCAATGACAATAATATACTCAAAATTTCTAACACTACCAGACCTGAAGAGCTTGAATACCCTTTCTTGCAGATAATCAAGAAAGATCTGTAATGATTAGAAATAATCATCGAAGAAGCACCTGCTGCTAAAATGAAGCAACCATGGATTGAGCCAGCTCCTCAAGCAAGTTTTCTAAGAGAATTCTATCAGGATGAAGAAGAAGAAGAGCCAATCACATCCCAAGTAGTAATCCCCTCAATAATATTTGAATATACCTCAACCTGAGAACCTCAAGCAGTAGAAGAAATGGAAAAATCACTTGTAAGCTCTCAAGAATAGACGCCAAAGAGAACCACCACCATGCACTTAATAGTTAATAGCAAGAAGCAAAAAATTCCTTCGCCTGTTATGAAAAAGTCACTATATATGGAGGACTGGAAAATATTTTGAGGGAACTAGTGCTCGAAGAAGCATCTCCTCCCTATTCTCCACTAGCTAAAAGAGCCCGTATAGAATCTAGTTTAGCTTTTGAGACTTCTCACTCCAAGGTAGTGATAAAAGTAAAAGAAACCAATATACAATTCAGCACTGAGGAAGAACAACAAATAGAGATAGTCACCTATGAGAAGGTTTCTCAATATTTTTTGGCTCAGCAAGGCATTACATAGGCTGGTTTTGAAGTCACTATTAAACTACCTATGCCAGAAAAAACTATTAAACTCTTTATTGATCCTGAAGCCAAACATGTAAAATGGAAAGGGGATAATATTGAGATGTTGAAATTAGATGTGGTAGTCCATATACAAATAGTTGCAACCATGGAAGTAGAAATAATAGAGTTAATAACACAAAAGACTTAATTCAAGCAGATGAAGACCAAAAAAGACCAGCTAAAAAATGAAAATATGGCACTTCAGGTTGAGATAGGCAGACTAAAAGAAGAAATGAATCAGTTGTAGAAGTAGAAGCCACCAATTCTACCAGAGAGAGTTTTGAAAAAGAGGAGCTTGTCAATAATTTCAAGTTAGGATTGGTCAAATTAACCAAAAACTGAGTCAATCCAATGCCTAACATTTTCAAAGACCTTATGGAAATCATGAATACCACTCAATAGATCAAAATTCTGATGGAAGAAACATATCGTAGAGCTGTAAAAATTTCTCGTGCCTACTAAAAATACAAGGAAGAATATACGTAAATCATGGAGGAACAAATCATCAATACTTATGGTCAAGTGTATATTTGCTAGACTAAATTTTAGAAGATAAAAAATTATTTCCATGAAAGACTCCACTGGGAAGACACCATATCAGACATATATGAATGGACAAAAGAGGACAACGTAGGGTTGCAAAATATTGAGAAACTTAGAGAAGTCACTACAATGATTTATATGGAAGCACTCATCACTGATAAAATAATGGAATTGAAATGTGATGAGGATGAAAAAAAGAAATTAGCTTTGCAACTAAGATATTTGGCTTGAGTAAACATAGAAGCAATCCTATTTGCTGATCAAAATGGACCACTGACACAAAAACACCTTAGATAAAAAACATTGAACATGAGGTTAGGTCAAGCTTTACATTTTTAAACGAAGCTTGGGAACACATTACTAAAATTTTAGGAGTCGAGAATGCAGAAGAAGACAAAAGAGAAGATAGCCAGATGGGTCCCATAGAAACATACCAAGTAGAAATAGCTAACGTCACATCCACAGCAAATAAAACTAGCCATAGAAACAAAACAACAAAAATAACAACTTCAACAACATGTGGCATACTTTTTTTAGTTTTGTCAGTAGAAGATAACTCAGGCAAACCTGGGAGGCACCCCATAAATTAGTGGCTGAAGATAGTCCAAGTGGTGACACCAGCACCAAGCCTTCTCAATGGCATTTTTCAACTCAGTTATATAAGGAGCTAAAGTAGCCAAGCTTCATCATAAAAAAAATCACTTAGCAAGATTTTGAGAGGTATTCTGAGTGTTTCTATTATGGTTATCATATCTTCCCCATATTTATTCATTTTTCATCACTTTATTAAGTTCTTCCCACCTTTGTGTAGGTATTGTTGAAAGTCAAGCAGTTTATCTAAGATAATTTCTAGAAACTACTCCAGGGAGCCAAATTCTATGTCACTATAATTAGGATAGTAGATAGTAGTTCCCCTGTTACATCATTCGAACAGGGTGAACCTTGTATTGTATTCATTGAAATACCTAAGCATTTTTCTAGGCTTTATCATTGTAGTCATTTTAATTTGAATATATAATAAATCATCTGGTTTTCCCTTAATGGCATTTTCTAGTGTAATGTGTATGTGTTTTCTTGTCTGTACATTACATTATTTAAATTTACAGGTAATGTTTCTTTCGGTCATTTAAAAATATATGTTGATTATGATATTTGAATGAATGTGGATTTATCAATATTTCTTTTCTCTTCTCTTCTTTTTCATGTGAGCGATTAAAATTGCTTATGATAACTGAAATGGATAAGGCACTGATATGCTTTAACTACTAGAATATTTTCATTGTATGCTTGGTCAATACTATTTTTATTCATACATTTAAATTTGGTTGGGTGTATTTGTTTGAGGAATATCATCACAAGCTTATATTAGGGTGTCTAGAATTGGCTTGTTTAGCTATCAAGCTATCCGAGGATGAAGTGGTGAGTTTACCAGATCTCACATATCTGCTTGTGGGCCTTAGGGAATTTGAATAGCATGACAAATCTTAAGGGTATTCAAAATTTTCCACAATAGTTTTTTGGTGTCATTGTTGGGGATAGGTTGTTTTATTGTCTATGTTTTCCATAGTCTATATCCCAATGACAAATTTTTCATAGTCAATGCCATAATTTTTTTGAAGTTGATTTTTATTTTATTAACTATTTTTTTTTTTAAGTTTGTGTGTTCTGGGATTTTCCAAGCACATATGAGAGATTGAGAGGATTCAACAATGGATAAATCTTGGTTTGAGTGAGATTATACTTGCACCAAAAGTACTGGTGACTTTAAAAAAATCAAAAGAAGAAGAAAAATAATCTGACCTAACACACACCAAATGTAGTAGTGAAGAGCTCCTCCTAGAATTTGAAGACCCTGAGGTATTTACCCATTCTTGAAAAGTCCCTATTCTTAATAAATCCATTTATCAAAATAGATCTTATTCTATTAGTAGTAAATCCGCTAAAAAAATTGTTTCCATAGTTAAATTTACTGTTAATAGACCTGCTATTAGAATCTAAGTCGTTAGTATCCTTGTATTTCCTATGGCGTAGCCAAATTAGAAAATTTAGGTATGGAGGACTAATAGATACAAGCCATTTCATTTACCCCAAAATTTACATCCCTTACCAGTGAAATCCCACAAGTATTTACCCAAATTCCAAGGCAACATTGCTATCACTAGAAAATATCATATCAGAGGATTCCTATATATGTTAGATAACCTTGAGGTTGAACATGAGGATGTAGTTCTTATACTGTTCTTGCAAATATTATAAAAGTATGCAGGGAATGGTTTAATTGTCTCCTAGATGACCAGATCCCTAAATTTCAGAGTATGGAGGGAGTGTTTTTAAAGAAATATGGGGAAAGAAAAATGAACAGTCCTTGCTAACAAAACTTGCAATAGTCAAGAAAAGAGAAAAAAATCAATTGAGTATTTTAATAGATGATTTTTCAGAACTAGAAATAAAATCCCCACAACCTTGAGATCCACTGATCATGAGTCCATATGTTTTTATAAGAATACATTTCCTAGGGAATTTAGCTATGAATTGAGATAACATAGAACCAACACCATTGATGAATGTATGAAGCAAGCCCTATAAATTGAAAGAAATGTGCTAGGTAGTGGAAATATCAAGCCATACACATTTGAGTCAAGCTCTAGTCAAATAAATAGGAAGCCTAAGAAAGTTGGGTTCTCATTGTTAAAGAAGGCTGAGATAGATCCCATAGAAAAATTATCCAGTCAATTTACCAAAACTTTTAACACTATCAACAATAGGCTATCCAAAATTGAGAGATATAAATATGTAAATTATGAGCAACCTTCTAAATCACATACTGAAAATAGACTCAAATTTTAGTGGAATTTCAACATAAAATAGGCTAGAAATAATGGAGAAGAAGAAAATAAAAATGGAAGTAATGGTTGGAAGAGAAGATAAGGACCAAAATATATGGATTTAGTCCCAAACCCCATGGCCACTGCTAATACAATTTTTAACTTCCTATACTATTGTAGCAAATGTGATGCACCACACAATCTAGCTACGTACTATATATATCTGAGTGCACATACCAATGACAATATGGAAGAAGAATCAAATGAGGAAATAAGAATAAATGCTTGTTGGATGAAAGATGATGAAGAAAGAAAAATACAGTTCAAAAAGGAAATGGATGAATTACCTAAGTCAAAAAAAAAATCCCAAATATTTGGTTCTTGAGAATGTGGAAATCTTGAAGAGACCTCAAGAAAATAGGTTTGAAATGATGAAACAAGGCAAAATCATTCCAACAACTAAGGAAATTGAAGCATTGGAAAGGATGCATGCCATGTACACATGTATATATAGCAGTATTCTTACTTATTAATCTCTTGTACCTTTGAGATGTTTTTGCATCCTAGCCGACATTAGATTCTTAAATATATCCATAGAACTAAAATTTGGCACATAGAATTGTCATGTCTCTTCATATTTGTAAGGAATTATCTATGTTGATAACAATATTCATATTTAGAACTTTATATATGTTATAAAATATTATACCTATATTTTATTTATAATTTTTTTTATAAAATAGACCTTTATTTGATTTCTCTTGTGTTAAATAAATTGTGTTTGAAGTAACTTTAATATTGGCTAAGATGGCTTATAACTATATCTTTATCCTAAAATGATTGTTAAAAAAATTATAGATTTGTATCTAGAACAAGCTACTTATACCAATATTACATAAATTTAATCTATTATTCATAAAATTAGGATTAGAATAAAAATATTCATTACTTAAAAAGAAAGATGAGAAAATACATGAATTATTCTAAACAAAAAAAGTTTAATAAGTTTAATTAACAAAATGCAAGAACAAAATATTTTAATAAAATGTTCAATTGCATGGATGTGATTATATATTTTGTAGAATAAACTGAATTTATATCAATAATTCTACCAAGTGAAAATAGAGTAGATAGGAGAATAAATCAACAATTTATAATTAAGTAGATCTATGAAAATAATTTGATAAATTTTAATTTTGTATATTATTTACTAATAAAAATAACATTAAAAGAAATTTTTTTATAAAATTTATTATTTAAATTTGATGACATGAAAGGGTGACCTCCTGCTCTGGGTGGAAGATCACTTTTTTGCATTCTCGCTCCCTCCTCAACTCCTCCTAGGACTCTCAGGTAGATCTCCTACTGTGTTGTGGAATTCTAGGCATATCTCCTTGTCTTCCTAGGGTTTCCAACCCTTCCTATCGATGCCTGGTGCTTGGAGTATCTCCTTGGCCATTTCTGCTTCTTCCTATGGTGGTCTAGGAAATAGGAGGTAAATCTCTTTTTTCTTTTCATGGATCCGTAGCACGCTCAAGAGATGCCCTAGTGCGAGAGCAAGAGACCTCTTGCTATGTACGGGAGGTCACCTCTTCATCTTCTTGCTCCCTCTTTGGCTCTTCCTAGGGCTCTTTGGAAGATATCTTACTTTGCTATGGATTTATAGGAGGATATCCTAGTTCTACTAGGGTTTCTGGCCCTTCTTGCCACTGTTGGATCCTAGAGGGTATCCGAGCCCTTTTCTACTCCTTCTTGAGGTGTTCTAGGTAAGAGGAGGCATATCTTCTTTTCTTATGGTAGATCCAGAGCGTGCTTAGGATATGCCCCGGTGTGGGAGCAAGAGACCTCCTATTATGGGTGGGAGGTCACCTCTTCATCTTCTCGCTCCCTCCTCGGATCTTCCTAGGGTTCTCTTGTAGATCTATTGTTGTGCTATGATTTTCCAGGAAGATCTAGTTTTTCTTGGGTTTCTTTCCATTCCTACCATTGCTTGGTGCTTGGAGGGTCTCCAAGGCCTTCTCTGCTTCTTTCTAAGGTGTTCCAAGAAGTCTTCTTGGGTGATGTTGCATCATCGAATAAACCAAGTTTGTGGTCTCAGTATGGGTGTTGGCTTTGCTTCGGATTAGGCTCTAGTTTCTTTCGTTTTGCTTCCTAGGATGGTCATTCACTAGTTTTTGGGCTTGGGGGAGTCCTTGATTGTTCTTAGCTAAGTGTTTCTTATGGTTTGCATTTCATGGCTGGTGTCTTAGGGTTTTTGGTGGATTTGTTTCACTTGTCCTACTTGTCGGGATGGCATTTCACTAGTTTTTGGGCATGGGGGAGGACCCTGTTGTTCCCAATTAATATTTTTCCATTGTTCGTGGTTTGTGGCTAGTGTTTTGGGGTTTCCAGTATATGTGTTTCTTTGCTCTACTTGTCAATATGGTCATTCACTACCTTTTCTAGGCTTGGGGAGGTCTCTGATTTATAGTTAAGTGTTTCTCATGGTTGGCATTTTTTGGCTCGTGTCTAGGGGTTTCTTCTAGATTCCTTCTCATATTATTTTTGTCTTGGGGAGCACCATATATGGTAGAAGGATACCATGGTTTCTTCTCTAGTGGTAGGGTTAGAATTTGTTGCTAATATGGGCATCCTCCTTCCATGGTTTATCTTTGATTGTGCTTCACCTTCTTCTCTAGGAGTTCACATGGAGGCTTTTGTGAATGGTCTGGTTTGGTTTACGGATGGACCTGGGCTGTTTTGTGGATGGCCCTATGATGGTTTGTGGATGGTCCCTATTCCTTTGCGGATGGTCCTATTTCATTTATGGATTGTCTTGTGTGGCTTTCGATTGGTCCTAATTCCTTTGCAAATGGTCCTTTTTTGGTTGGAAGATGGTCATATTTCATCTTTGCGGGTTGTCCTATTTCATCTGTGGATAGTCCTGATTATTTTGTGGATGGTCTTCTAAGTTTGAGGTTTTCTCCTGTGTGGGGAAGCCCTTTTCAATTGGTTATGAGGTTTTTTTCTTTACGAAAAAATCCTTTTTTTTTTTGGGTTTACCTTTGAGGTTTCCCCTGCTACCCTTGTGAGGGCTTCTCTTCTCAGCTAGTGTGGCATTCCTTCTTGCTCCTACATGGGTTTCTATTTCTCTTTTTTAGCTATTTTTCTTCAATAGCCCACAAAGAGTCTATTTCTTCAGCTTTTTTATGGTTGGGATATCTTCTCCCAACCTTCTCCTTTTGTAAAAGGTTATGGGATCTTTTCAAAACCCCTTTTTACTAATAAAAAAAAAACATCAAAAGCCTTGTTGCAATGTTAAAATCAACTCATTAATTAATAAAGGGAATGATATATGCACTATTAACCTTCATGTTTCATAAGATTTGAAGTGCAAATAAATACAACAATTTTTAAAATTTGGTCTAAACAAGTATTGTATCATATTGATAGTAATAAGAAATTATATTGCTTAGGTCTTGTTTTTAACCAAGTTAAATTATTTTGAAAATATTTAATTATTTTTATCTTTTATAAATTGAAATATACGTATATGTTTGTTGTTTGTCTCTTAGATATTAAAATTTATTGAAATTGATATACCAATTATATATTAGTTATTATTGTTTCACAGATTTCAAAAACATCATAGTAAGGAAATGCATTCTTCAAAATAATAGAAATATAGTTACATGAATAACTTCCTAATGCACAAAAAAAATCAAGAATAATCTTAAACTTAAAATAACTTATAAAGCTTTCTTCATTGGACTTATATAATCAATCAAATTATATGTAAATGAAATGTTTGAAGGTGTTTAACTAGAAATTGATTTTATTTACATAATAATTAAATACGAGGATTATCAAATGACACTAGTTTAAATAGTTAAATCTATCAACTTTCAAGGGAACCTAGGTTAAAATTTTACTAAGTGATACATATATAATAGCACGGTTGTTGTAATACTACTATTTGGTCATGACATAATATGGATGGACCCGTTTGAATCTCATATAGTCAATTAAAAAATAAAAAATTTAAGGATTTAATAACTATGAACTAAAATTAAAACTTTAAGGAAGAAATTATAGATACGATCGATGTAACATGCTTCACCTAATATTTAAAGTATGCAAGACATTGTATTTTGGGAGGGATGTATATTTTTAGTGCATGTATATTCATACTAAAATAGGTTTTTTTTGGAAATTTCAATTTAAAGGTAGACATTGGAGTAGTATCGTGACGTTCATGACTTCCAATACACTAAAATTATAAGTGGTATTTCTATGGTTCTGTAGTATCTAAGCACTACCTTGTAAATTTTGTAAATTTTTAATGAGGATGTAGTAATAGAGATCAAGCATCGAAGGTATCCTAAAATTCTCAAAACTTGAGTAAGTATATATATGACCGATCTACGTGTAAAACCTAGCCGATTTGCTCCAAACATTGATTTTCTATCTAAAAAGGGTTGATTTGATGGGAGTAATATTTTGGTAGAAGTGGTTAATCTGCCTATAAGTACAAGTTATTTTCTTGAAAAATACAGCTAACTCACTCGCCAATCTAGAGCAATCGATCAGATAATCACAATGGTAGATTGGAGAAATTGGTTCTGAGGCAAATATTTTGAAAAGCAACATTTCAGCATGTAGTGGTGCACTAAGTCATTTTGGAAGTCTTCTAAGCCTATTAGAGGTGTAATTGGAGGTATGTAACTTTTTATGGTGCAACATTTTGCTAAGGTTACCCCCAACATGGTGCAACATTCACTTGTTTTTATTAAAATCAGTCCGAATAGATCTTCTCTCTAATACTTAAAAGTTTTCTCCTTTATTTTCTTAATAGTGCCTTATTTGGCCAATAAGAAAATAGGGTTATTTTTAAAATCATAAATATAACTATTTTGGGGGGGTTTTAAGGTGCTTTTATTATAGCATTTTTTAAAAACCTACAAGGGGGGGTGGTTGTTTTGCTTTGGGTTATTGCCCCATTATTCTTTTTTAAAGAACCTAAGTCTTTTTTAAGCTTTTATTTAATGCATGTTATTGTGTATTAATCAAATTTAGAACATAAGTCATATAAAGCTTTTATTTTAATGCTTTTATTATCATCATTTATACAATTTCATATAAATCTCTACATTTAAAAGCTTTTATTTTAATGCTTTTATATTCCACATTTTTATATGAAAATTCAATTTTAAGATTTATAACATTCCAAAATTCAAATTATGTTATTTTTTTAGAATTAATCAAGTTAAGAACATAAGTTATATAAAAATTTTATTTATATGCTTTTAAACTCGACATTAATTCAATTTCATATAAATCTCTACATTTAAAAGCTTTTATTTTAATGCTTTTATAATCCACCTTTTATATGAAAATTCAAGTTTAAGGGTTTATATCCTTTCAAATTCATATTCATTAATAAAAAAATGGGTTATTTTATTTCTTAAAATAAATTAGACTTCTCATAAGAACCTACAGTTTCCCTCAAGTAAGGGTGGGTTGTTAAAAAGTCTAAATTTTAAAAAGAGGGTACTTAAAATTTCTATCACCTATATCAAAATACTAGACTTCTCAACAACTTACAATGTCCCTCTAGGAAGGGTGGGTTGTTAAGAAACTCTATTATCAAGACCTAGCTGATAGAAATCTCATCAAAACCCTATGTTCCACGTACCAACACAACTCAATACTTATAGTTTCCCTCTCGTAAGGGTGGGTATTTGAGAAGATTAGGTATTGAGGCCTAGATTTTTTTGAAATTGGTCTATTTTACATATCATTTATGCTTATTTACTTATAGTTTCCCTCTCGTTAGCACGGGTATTTAAAAATATTGGTATTTAAAAAGCCTTATGTATACTTCTTTAAATATCTATTCTAAAGCTCTTGAAGTTAAAGGGGGGAATATATCTGGTTCACTTCAATTATATTTAGTAAAATGAATACAATTGAGCCTCTAATCCATCATAAATATCACTCATGAAAACCCAAAATTTTAAATATCATTTCCCAAAAAGGGCTCACACACTTCCTAGAAGAGAAACAGCCTGAATTTGAAAAAGAATATGAAATATTTATTCACAAAGGGAAAATGCATGAAACAATGGGTATAATAAGCACTAATGTAAATGAAAGCTTATGGTTTCACATTTTTTAATGTAAAACTCCTTATGAAAGTTGGAAAAAACTAAAGAACTTATTTGGGAAAGTAGATCAAATTAGGTCAATGCAATTAGATGCAGAATTAACAGCTTTATCTCCTGATGACTTTAGCAATATTGTTGACTTTCTCACCAAGTTTAAATAAGTCCTTACTCAATTTAAAGGTAGTGGCAAGAGTAAAATATATGAGGACTGAATCTATCTAATCCTTTATAAATTAAATGGTGTTTTTCAAATATTCGCAACTACCTTTCTATCTACAAAAGATGCTCTTGGTGCTAGTTTCAAAATGCCCTCCTTAGAAGAATTTTGTGATAGGCTAACTAGAGAAGAAACCAAAGTTGCAAAGTATGAAATCTCTTCATATTAATAAAGAGCCTTAGTAGCATCCACCTCTTCTAAGGAAAATTTTAAAAAGAAATAAAGTAATCCCATAAATTGTACTCACTACAAAAAGAATGGTCATTCTGTAAACAAATGCTGGAAAAGATTACAAATAGAGGCAACTATGAAGGATCAAAATATAGACAATAAAAATATAGGGAAAGCCCTAAATATTCAAGGGAATATCACCAACACTTCTTCTAATTATTGGGTAATATATTCTGGAGCAACTCATCACATGACTGCTTTAGATGAGTCATTCTCTTCTATCTCCTCAAGTTCAACATGTAGCATAGAAGTTGGTGACTCTTACTTTATCCCAATCAAAGGAAAGGGTGACATTTCCATTTATGGTGGTTCTATCAATAATTTTCTCTATGTTCTAAACATTGCAACAAATCTCCTCTCCGTCTATGATATTTGTACTTTTGGAAAGGGGAAAACTGTCCTTTTCTCTCCAAAAGGATTTGAGATAAGAGACTTTCAAGACCCCCAATATCTTATTTCCAAAGGATATATTGATCACAACACTCACCTATTTTACTTAAAAGGATTCAAAAATCCAGAAGGAGCCTCCTATTTTGTGGCTCATGGAGATCTTGAAAGTAAAATTTGATATGAAAGGTTTGGTCATCTCAGTTATAACTACCTAAAGGAATTGAACACTCAGTTAAGTCCTAGATGTGCTCTTGGAAAGAAACATCAAGATCCTTTCCACCCAAGTGGTTCTATAAAAGCCTCATCCCCTCTAGAGTTAATCCATAGTGACCTGATGTTTTTCCAGAGCCTTATTTCAAAGGAGAAAAATATGCTCTAACCTTCATTGATGACTTTTCCATAAGAACTTGGGTATACTTCCTAAAATACAAAAGTGATGTTCTATCCCACTTCAAAATATTTAAAGCCTTAGTTGAAAATCAGGTCTCTTGCAACATCAAGCAAATTTACACAAATAATGGGGGGAATACTACAGTGATGATTTCTCAATCTTTCTATCAAGTCATAGAATCATTCATCAACATTATGTCTCCCATAATCCATAGTAAAATGGCATTGCAGAGAGGAAAAATTGAACATTGAAGGAAATGGTAAACTGTATGCTCCATTCAAGAGATCTTCCAAAGGTTTTTTGGGTAGAAGCTATTAATTGTGCAAACTATATTCAAAACCACATACCTCATAAAGCTCTTGACCATTTAACTCCTGAAGAAGCATGGACTAGTTCAAAACCGGATGTCTCCTTCTTCAATATTTTTGGGTGTACTGCTTGGGTGCACATCCCAAAGAATAAAAGGAAGGCTCTAGATAAGAAAAGCAAAAATATCATCAATCCATGTTGTAGGGACTCACATTTTTTTATTAAGAGGACAATCTTCAAATTGAAGACATGCCTCTTCATTTTTTTCTTTTGATAGATGGTTTTTCCCATGGGGTTTTTACCATCTCCTCAAGATGTAACCATTGTACATGAGTACCTCATAAAGCCATGTTTTCGAGACTCATCCTTTTTAATTAAGAGGACAATATTCACAAATCGAAGACATACCTCTTCCTTTTTTCCTTTTGATAGATGGTTTTTCCCATGGGGTTTTTACCATCTCCTAAAAATGAAACCATTGTATTTGAGTACCTCATCAGGCCATGTTTTTAGGACACATCATTTTTTATTAAGAGGATAATCTTCACAAACCAAAGACATGCCTCTTCCTTTTTTTCCTTTTGATAGATGGTTTTTCCCATGGGTTTTTACCATCTCCTCAAAATGAAACCATTGTACATGAGTACCTCATCAGGCCATGTTTTTGGGACTCATATTTTCTTTATTAAGAGGACAATATTCGCAAACTAAAGACATGCCTCTTCCTTTTTTCCTTTTGATAGATGGTTTTTCCCATGGGGTTTTTACCATCTACTCAAAATGAAACCATAGTACATGAGTACCTCATAAGGCTCTGTTTCTAGGACTCATTTGTACAATACACCCCTAGTATCACTTAAGGGGGGTGTTAGAATAAGTAATTATTCTCTTAAGTTCTAATAGGATAGACTTACTTGAGTTTCCACTCCTTCATGAGTCAGGTGAACTCTCAGTTATAGTCTAGATCAGATTTGAGGAGTTGTTGTAATCCAACAACTCTCAATGATCAACTTTGTTATTTATACAAAGTTGATCCATGGAATAATCAATCAGTTCTATTGTCTTCTCAAATCTTGTGATGCTTTGTAGTTCTACTCTTGGGAAATTCTAACAAAAATTAGAAGAAAAATTTAATAACAATATATAAATGATAATAATTAATGAGGCATAAGTGATGGGAATTTATGGAGAACCATTAGTTAGTAATAAAAATTCTTAATGCCTACTTGTAGCCTTGAGAAATTCCTAGCCACAACGATACCAATATTTTTAATAAGCTATGTGCGGCTTCCATTGGGGGCCATCCCCATTAAAATAACAAAGCATTACATTGATATTAGCTTAATTAACCATATCCAACTTTCCTTTTTATGAAATATATTCTTAATTTGTTTTTCTATCAAATATATTTATCATCTTCCTCAAATTGCCACATTTTCATAATCAACTCATTGATATTATTTTTTATTAGACATAAAATCTTACTCACATAGTTTCCTTCTATAATTTTAATTTTACCAAGATGAAGCTGAACACCATAAAATGCTAAATATTTGTTATCCAAATTTCATATCTATAAATTTATTTCTTATAGCAACCTATTAATCCCTCCATACCTCTTTTTAATGGTCTTATTCATACCCCTAATATTCTAATATATCATTTTCATCATCACTTTTTTCATTTATGGGTTTAGCCTCACTTCTTAAGTATGATATTTGCTTTTATTTTTCAATATCAATATCCCTTTGAGTTTCTTTTCCTCTTTGTTTTTGTTCATAGTGAGACTTAATATCTATAGGTTTATCTTACTCTCAAATTGTAAGAAATAACCTCAAAAAAATTTCTTCTTTATGTTACCCTAGACACCCTATATTGTAGGACACTTGTCCATGACAATTACCTCCTTGTGCTTCCCTTAAAAATCCTAAATTGCTATGTATTTTCTCCATCCTCATTTCTTTTTTATGTTATTTTTGAAACACCAAAGTGCAATGGGTAACCTTGATACTACTTTTATTTCTACTATCAAGAAAGGATTTTATACTAGTTCATAAAAATAAAGCCAATTTACCAAGATTATGAATGATCTTGTTTATCTGTCTTTATTTTAAAAAATTCTTCCACATATTTATTTGCACCTTTAATTTATTTTGATATTGCACTTACATCTTGTACTTTTTCATCCCTTGTATCCTTCATTGCTTCTTCTAATGAATTATTTGAGTGAATTATGGTGGCCATTGTCATATGTAGATAGACTTTCCTTACCTCTTATATTGGAGTGGATTAGCCTTAATCTAATACAAATTCTATTATAGTGCGAATTCCTTGTTTCATATTAAAGTTTATCTCATGAAAACTTTTTTGTCTCTTTCTTTACAATTTTTACTTGGAAGTCTCTTGCCATGTGTCTAGTATTATAACAATTGGGACATCAAAATACAATATTTTCATAATCTACTTTTTCACATCATTACTTTGATTCATATTTAATCTCAATGGATTATCGTAAAGATTTTAAATATCTATAGCAACACTTAACTGGGTATATATATCATGCTTTTGCTCCTTAGCAGTCAATCACTTCTTAGTGAATTCTTCAAGGGTGTTCCCAATATTCATTAAAACATACTTATTGATAAGTTGATATGGAAGTTTAAAAATCCTAACCCACACTAAAAATTTTTAACAAAAAAAATTTACAACAAAAAAAAATACACTCCATAATCTTAAATAAAGGGCATCTTTCCTTCTAAACCATGGTCCACCATGTATTATTTGATCAATAATTTTTAAACTAAAAACAATAATGAGAAAAAAAAATCAAAGAATTTCAAATATGACTTTTCTTCCAAGCTACCTAATGCTTCTCACTTCTAGGTCGCTCTTCCTCTTGACATGCCAAAATGATAACATATTAATATTATTACACATACTATTGATATTTATCAAAATTAAAGTTCAAAGATGAAATTATAAATTCAAGCGCCTGGCGAAATTTATTTAAAAGGAATAGATTTATTTGAGAAATTTATTTAAAAGGAATAGATTTATTTTCAAGTAATATAATGGTTATAGGAAATTTTCAGCTAAATCCTTAGATTCATTTTAGGTTAGAGAAGACATTACAGAAGACATTACAGAGGAGTGATGGGCTGGGAAATTGTGATGGGCTGGGAACTCCTGCACTGATGCACATTTTGATTATTTTTTGTAGCTGTTCTCGGTAAAATTGAGCGTCCATTTTACTGACATGGATTTCCTGATGGGCTGGGAACTCCTGCACTGATGCACATTTTGATTATCTTTTGTTGCTGTTCTCGGTAAAATTGAGCGTCCATTTTCCTGGATTTCCTCCTTGCATTCGCATTCATCCGAGGCACTAACGTTTTTCCTGCATACATCACAATGTAGAGGACTAGAGTCTGTTGCAGCCATTGGAAAATTCTGGCTGGGCAAATTGTCGGATGCAATGTAATCTAGAAATAGATAATACATGATTATTTAGGTTTAATCAAACTCATATATAATTATTTCTGAAGAAATATCCAACGGACTAATGCACTAACAATTTTTGGTGGGCGGCTGAGAATTTTAAAGAAGTTGTTTTCCGTGATTTAAAATTTATCAATATAGTTCGTTGAAATTTACTCTTGATTTAATTAAAAATATTTTTAATGTAGTTGAGGACTTTCACTGATATAGAATTATCTCAGTTCTCCCTCTTTTTATGCCTTGTAATTTAGTTTTTCCTTTTTGTTTGCTTCTGGTTTTTTTCAAGATTTGTTCAATTCTTGTTGCCTTGATGACTTTCTATGGCTTTCTATAGTGGTTGTAGAATCCCCTTAAAAAAAAATTTAATAGTAAAAAAAAAAAATCGTTTGGTGGGCGAATTTAAAAAAAATATTTGGGCTTCTCCCTTTCGTTATGACGATGTATTAACACATACTGTTTTGTTTACTGTGTTTAGTTTTGACGACGTATTAAGACAGACTACCTTGTTTAAAGCTAGCACATTAGAGTCCAGAAAAAAGAGGGGTCGACCTTTCTTAAATGTCCAAAAAATTTCATAATTTTAATTTTAGAAATTTATATAGAATATTGTTACACAGCATGCCTAGGTTAGGCCATGCAATTTTTATTCATATTTAGAGATCAATCATTTGTTTTTTTAGTAAGTACATTTTTTTATGTTGCATGTTTGAAAATATTTTGATACATCATTCATCTCATCCTTATTTAACAAGTATGTTGAATTTATATGATTTAATTTTAATTTTAAAAATTTATATGGAAATGATATTGGCTATTTGTAACAGAAATTTATATGGAAATGACATTGGCTATCAAGCAACATGCCTAGGTTAGGCCATGCAATTTTTGTCCATATTTACTGAGATTAATTATTTACTAAGAAGTATTATTTTGAATATCTTTAAGTAAGGGTAATTGTTTGGATAGCTAAAGTATATATATATATATATATATATATATATATATATATATATATATATATATATATATATTTTCTTACTTATTAATCTTTAGTACCTTTGAGATGTTTTTGCACCCTAGCCTACATTAGATTCTTAAATATATTCATAGAACTGAAATTTGGTACATATAATTGTCATGTCTCTTTATATTTGCAAGGAATTATTTATGTTTATAACAATATTCATCTCTAGAAATTTATGTATGTTATAAAATATTATACCTATATTTTAAATATAATTTTTTTTATATAAAATAGATTTTATTCGATTCCTCTTGTGTTAAATAAATCGTGTTTGAAGTAAATTTAATAATGTTTAAGATGACTTATGACTATATCTTTGTCCTAAAATGATTGTTAAAAACATTATAGATTTGTATCTAGCACAAAGTACTTGATACCAATGTTACATAAATTTAATATATTATTCATCAAATTAGGATTAGAATAAAAATATTTATTAATTAAAAATAAAGATGACAAAATACATGAATTCTTCTAAACAAAAAAGAGTGTAATAAGTTTAATTAACAAAATACGAGAGCAAAATATTTTAATAAAATGTTCAATTGCATGGATGTGATTATATATTTTGTAGAATAAACTGAATTTATATCAATAATTCTACCAAGTGAAAATAGAATAGATAGGAGAAAAAAATCAACAATTTATAATTAAGTAGATCTATGAAAAGAATTTGATAAATTTTAATTTTGTATATTATTTAATAGTAAAAATAACATCAAAAGCCTTGTTGCAATTTCAAAATCAACTCATTAATTAATAAATGGAATGATATATGCGTTATTAACCTTCATATTTCGTAAGATTTGAAGTGCAAATAAACACAACAATTTTTAAACTTTGGTCTAAACAAGTATTATATCATATTGACAATAATAAGAAATTACATTGCTTAATTCTTGTTTTTAAGCAAGTTAAACTATTTTGAAAATATTTAATTATTTTTATCTTTTATATAGATATTAAAATTTATTGAAATTGATATACCAATTATATATTAGTTATTATTGTTTCACAGATTTCAAAAACATCATAGTAAGGAAATGCATTCTTCAAAATAATAGAAATATAGTTACATGAATAGTTTCCTCACAAAAAAGTTCAAGAATGATCTTAAACTTAAAATAAGTTACAAATCTTTCTTCATTGGACTTATATAATCAATAAAATTATATGTAAATGAAATGTTTGAAGGTGTTTAACTAGAAATTGAATTTATTTACATAATAATTAAATATGAGGATTATCAAATGGCACTAGCTTAAATAGTTAAATTTCTCAACTTTCAAGGGAAATTTGGTTCAAAATTTGCTAAGTGATACATATATAATAGCTAGGTTGTTGTAATACTACTATTTGGTCATGAAATAATATGGATGGACCCGTTTGAATCTCGTATAGTCAATTAAAAATAAATAATATAAGGATTTAATAACTATGAACTAAAATTAAAACTTTAAGGAAGAAATTATAGATATGACAGGTGTAACATGCTTTACATAATATTTAAAGTATGCAAGACATTGTATATTTGGAGGGATGTATCTTTTTAGTGCATGTATATTCATACTAAAATAGTTATTTTTTTGGAAATTTCAATCTAAAGGTAGACATTAAAGTAGTATGATGATGTTCATGACTTCCAATACACTAAAATTAGAAGTGGTATTTTTATGGTTCTGTAGTATCTAAGCACTACCTTGTAAATTTTGCAAATTTTGAATGAGGATGTAGTAATAGAGATCAAGCACTAGAGGTATCCTAAAATTCTTAAAACTTGAGTAAGTATAGAGAGAACTGATCTACGTACAAAACCTGGTCGATTTGCTCCAAACATTGATTTGCTAGCTAAAAAGAGTTGATTGGATTTGAGGAAATTTTTGGTAAGAGTGGTCGATTTGCCTAAGTGATTTGCTTAAAAAATATAACTGACTCACTCACCAATCTAGAGAAAATCGATCAGATAATCACAATGGTAGATTTGAGGAATTGGTTATGAGGCAAATATTTTAGAAAGCAACATTTTAGCATGTAGTGGTGCACTAAGTCATTTTGGAAGTATTCTAAACCTATCATAGGTGTAATTGAAGTTATGTGACATTTGATGGTGCAACATTTTACTAAGGTTACCCCCAAATCATTACTTTTACTAGAAGTAATTATTTCTCATTCCAGGTAACTCAAGGGTAAACTTTTACTATAAATAAGGGCCTACAACCCACATTGTATTCATCTTTTGATCATGAGAATTTAGAGCTCCACTCTCTGAAACACATATTGTGCTTTGTACTTATGAGGTTGCAAGAAATTGACAAGTCCTTAGGCATTGCATTAGTGACACTGCCATTTTGGTTTGTCAAGTGTGCAATGGTTGTGGCATGGCCCTTCTAGCCCCTATTGTTATTCACTTGGGTGGACATTGAAATTATTTATCCTTTTCCTCACTATAGTGTACAAGTCATATTTGCTTAAATCTCTTGCCCCCTTAAAATTTCTATGAAATTTTACTTTTTGTACTTTACTTACCTATATTTTCCTTTCTACATTTTGATTTCATGCAAGTTATATTAGATTAGCATAAGATTTTTCAATATAGCAATTCATCCAAAATATAGAGGTCAAGAAATGACTTTCCCTTCCAATCTTGTCAAAACTTGGATTAAGAGAATAAAAGCTTGATTAGAAGTTACGACACTTCCCTGGTTGAATAGGTTCATAAGTGTAAACAACATTACAAACTAATGTTTTATATGAAATTTAATAATTCAAAGAAATAATTATTACTTATAAAAATTTAAAATAATAATTAATATCAGTGCAATACAAACTTCATCATATTGTAATTAAATAAGCTATGTATAGCTTCCATTGGGGGTCATTCCTATTAAAATAACAAAGCATTACATTGATATTAGTTTAATTAACCATATCCAACTTTTACTTTTATAAAATATATTTTTTATTTGTTTTTCTATCAAATATATTTGTCATCTTCCTCAAACTACCACATTTTCATAATCAACTCATTGATATTGTTTTTATTAGACATAAAATCTTACTCACATAGTTGCCTTCTCAAATTTGAATTTTACCAAGATGAAACTTAACACCATAAAAGGCTAAATATTTGTTATCCAAATTTATCCCTTCATACCTCTTTTTAAGGGTCTTATTCATACCCTTAATATTCTAATATATCATTTTCATCATCATGTTTTTATTTGTGGGTTTAGCCTCACTTCTTGTTAATAATTATGACATTTGCTTTTATTTTTCAATATCATTATCCCTTTGAGTTTCTTTTCCTCTTTGTTTTTTCATAGTGAGACTTAATATCTATAGATTTATCTTACTCTAAAAGTTTCAAATTGTAAGAAATAACCTCAAAAATAATTTCTTATTTTTTTTGTAATATTAAAAACGAAGAGGGTTTTAAAGAGATCCCATAACCAGTACAAGCAAAAGCCACTAGGGTAGGATAAACCAAAACCAAAACTCACCAGGTAGACATGAGGTAAACCAGAAAAAGATTGTTAATACCAATCCCCCAGGACACATAAGGAGAAAGTACTAAGGTAGTTCTACACCAACTTATCCAAACCCTAAGTAATAGAAGCAACAAAATGAGTTACATTTTCAGACTGATCCAGACCCAATTTCAATGAGCTCCACAACTTTATTTGATTGATGTCAATTAACTTCAAATCACAAAAAATAGAATGTTTAAAATCCTTAGAAGCCTCCGAAGCATAGACCTCCTCAACCAATTTCTCCCGATGGCAATCTCGAGGAAGAACATCAAAATCAAGGAGGGCAAAAATATTGGGGGAATCGTCATCCTCACCCCTTTACAACATAGATGTTTAGATTTACATTGACCACTAACATCAGAAGAATGGGAAGGCTTCAGGTCCGACTTCACAAAATCCTCCAAGATATCTTTATGGGGTAAATTGAATTTGACAATGGGCCAGCTGAAGGAGTAAAGGCATCCAAATAAGAAGCCTTACCCCACACTCCTTTGGTAGAAAATTGAATCTTCCTAGATATATTCTCAGGACCCATCCCAAAAGTAAATGAATAGATATCTTAACTACAATCAGAGTCCATATTCGAGACCATCCTAGAACCACCACCATGAGAACCAAAAGAATCCACCATCAACTTAGCACCACCAACCAAGGGACCAGGAAGATCGAAAAAATGTTTAAAATTTTTATCAGCATTTAAACCATGTTCAAAGGCAGCATGTTCAAACACTAGCAATGTAAGGCCTTGATGAATGGGGGCTTGTCCAGGACCACCTTGCACATTTAGAAAGGACTTCTTCATTGATTGGAAAAA
Organism: Wollemia nobilis; assembly: GCA_028583015.1. Lineage (NCBI taxonomy): Eukaryota > Viridiplantae > Streptophyta > Pinopsida > Araucariales > Araucariaceae > Wollemia > Wollemia nobilis. The sequence continues at coordinate 475,089 of JAQPPZ010001446.1, forward strand.
ATAGAGGAATATTCATGCTAGCTTTACGTATTAAATGATTTAAAAATATTGCATGGAAGCTCCTAATTATCTCATAAGAATAATCAAGGGTAAAGTAGTCCATAATGACCCTCACAACCCGATCCCAAGGAGGGGATAGGGCCACAGTGCAAAAACCATTCTAGATCCTCGATAGAAATTTTTCCTTGTCCAAGAAAAGACTAATCTCCTGCAACATTGAATGTCTATCATGATTGTGATAAGCACCATCTAACACTAGACTAGTGGTCCTACTGATGAGCTCTGTCATGACCTAAAAATACCAGGAACCAAATCTGACCCATTCATCTTTCCACTAAGAAACCATCCAGTTCGTCAGCATCAGGTTATGGCCATGAAACTTCTGAATACACTCTAGAAGACCCCCATTTGCCAGGATAGCTTTAACTTCCTCATTAAAAGATATGAACATAGAATCCAAATGAGGCTTACACAATTTAAGCTTAGATGGATAGATCTTCATCTTACCCATACTCTCAACAAAGTAGAACTTCCCTACACAGACATGAGGGAAAAAACTTGAGCAACAACACTCAAACTAGTAAAGGAACTCCAATGAAGAATATCCCAAGACATAATTAAGTACATAAACAGAAGCCTCACCCCTGAATTCAATAACCAAATGCTAAAAAAGGTCTTGGTGGGCACAGACGAGGAAAAAAAAAGTCCCAGGAATAGGCATAAAGAAAAATAGACCGTCCCCATGAAAGGAAGCAAAAAACCATGTAGTGGGCTGCAAGACCAAACCCATCATGGGGAGGAACGACGTCAACCGCAAGATCAAATGACCAAGACAACCAAGAAGATACCTAGAGGACGAGGGAAATAACCCCACATCCCAAAAAAAATTCTTCTTTATGTTACCGTAGACACCCTAAATTGTAGTACACTTGTCCATGACAATTACCTCCTTGTGCTTCCCTAAAAACCCTAAATTGCTATGTATTTGCTCCATCCTCATTTGTTTATTATGCTATTCTTGAAACACCAAGGTGAAACGGATAACCTCAACACTACTTTCATTTCTACTATCAAGAAAGGATTTTATACTAGTTCAAAAAAAATAAAGCCAATTTACCAAGATTAAGAATGACATCATTTATTATCTTTATTTTAAAACTTTCTTCCACATCTTTATTTACACATTTAATTTATTTTGATCTTGAAATTGAATATTGTACTTTTTCATCCTTGTATCCTTCATTGCTTCTTCTAATAAATTATTTGAGTGAATTATGGTGGCCATTGTCATATGATGTTGTAGATAGAATTTTCTTACCCTATTGGAGTGGAATAACCTTAATCTAATCCAACTTCTACTATAGTACGAATTCCTTGTTTCATCTAAGTTTATCTCATGACAACTTTTTTTATCTCTTTCTTTTCAAATTTTACTTGGAATTTTCTTGCAATGTGTCTAGCCTTATAACAATTGAGATATCAAAATACACTATTTTCATAATCTACTTTTTCACATCATTACCTTTATTCATATTTAATCTCAATGGATTATGGTAAAGATTTTAAATATCTATAGCAACACCTAACTGGGTATATATATATCATGCTTTTGCTCCTTAGCAATCAATCACTTCTTATTGAATTCTCCAAGGGTGTTCCCAATATTCATTAAAACATACTTACTGATAACTTGATATGGAAGTCTAAAACTCCTAACCCAAACTAGAAGTTTTTAACAATTTTTTTTCACGATAAAAAAAAATAGACTCCATGGTATTAAATAAAGGGTGTCTCTCCCCCTAAAAAATGGTCCACCATGTATTATTTGATCAATAATTTTTAAAATAGAAACAATAATGAGAAAAAAACAAGGGATTTCAAATATGACTTTCCTTCCAAGCTACTTAGTGGGTCTCTCTTCTAGGTCGCACTTCCTCTTGACATGCCAAAATGGTAACATATTAATATTATTACACATATTGATATTTACCAAAGTTAAAATTCAAAAGTGAAATTATTGATTCAAGCGCCTGAAGAAATTTATTTAAAAGAAATATATTTATTTTCAAGTCATACAATAATTATAGGATATGCTAGTAAATTTTCACTTCCATTGACAAATTTATAGCTAAATCCTTAGATTCATTCCTCCTAGTAGAGGTTAGGGAAGACATTAGAGAGGAGTGATCCTTGTAGTCCAAAGATAGGGAAGTTATTGGTAAATTTAATGGGTCTTTGCAAGGGCTTTGAATTTGAGTAAATAGATTGATAGGAGATGGAAATCTCTAGGTCCTTGGTTTATGGGAAGAGCAGGACTCTTCCTTACCCACTAGTATAAAGGCTTTGCACATGCAAATATACATATATCCCTTGTATTAATTTGGGTCAAGATGTATGGATTACCCATTGATTTTCTTACGATATTAGAAATAATAAAAGATAGAGTCTTGGTTATTTATGCCTATATAGTGGTCTTGATTGATATCAGGAAACCTTTCTCGGAATCAATCATTCTTAAGTATGGGGGCAAGTTGTGAACCCAAACCATGGATTATGAAAACATATTTCTCATATGTACAAGATGTCATGAGGTGGGGCATACTGAGAGATCATGCTCTAAGAAGAGTCCAACAAAAATATATGTAGAAAAATACAAGAGAAACATACAAATGGATATGGATGGGGATGGTTTTCAACTTTCAAAAAATAGGTCTAGATAGATGAAAGTAAATAAATAATGGAGACTAGTAAGCAAGGATATTGGAAGAAATATCAATTCTTTTAAAGCTTTAGTCTATGAAGAAAAATAGATCAAAGCTTAGAGGATATTGTAAAACAAGATCAAAATGTTAATAAGGAACCATCTACTCAATATGATCCTGATTTAGGGATGAAAATTCCTATTGAACCTAAGAAATATGCCTCATTAAATTTTGAAGACTCTCTTGAACTACCATGCACCATTTAGGATAAGAAAAGTGGTAAAGAAAACACAATGTTAGCTGTTAATACGTCTACCATTAACAAGCAAATACCAAAAAAAAGTAAGTCAAAAGCTTCCTTAGTAGAGCTAGAAAATGATAAGTCTAATGAAGAATATCTAAAGTTTTTTTTAACTATATTCAAATAATTTCAATTATAAGTGCTTGAACATATTTCTATGGATTTGTTTTGGCAATTCAAAGACTTGTTTGCATGTTTTACTATAATACAATATTAGAGAGCTACTATAATTGCTATTCATCAATTATGTATGGAATTTTATTTTTCAATTTGTATGTATAGTTTTCTAACTTTCCCAAGCTTAGATTAAATATATCAATGTAGATTTACTATCTTGTACATATTAGTCCTATTTATGCATGTTGCATTAAAAATTTTCATAGGATTAAATTTTATTATAGGTTAAAAGAGTTTTACAAGCCACCTAGATCGATCAATCAATCATACCTTATATTTATTTTGGAATTTCATAGGATTAAATTTTATTATAGGCTTAAAGGTTCTTACAAACCCACCTAGATCAATCAATCATACCTTATATTTGTTTTGGATATTTTCTAACCCTTTTCATTACATTATTTTTTGGTATTAATGGTAAGGCAAGGGTTTGAAAGGGTTTCCTTTTCCTTTTTACTAAAGATGTATTTTTTTCAAAACCAAATAACAACTTTCCTTCTCTTTCTCCTTTTGCATTGTCAAAGTCCAAGTCTTTGCCTTATGTTAAAACTATCCTATATGAGAACGTACATAAAATCCTTCCTGACTAACATCCTTTGGGAGCCCCATAGGACCCTCTAATATATTCTATAAACAAAAATAGAAAAATGTATAAACATACTATTTTTTGTACAATATATAATTGTAAAGCAAAATACAATCCAATAAGATCCATGTGCTACCTAAACAAGACATATCCTTAAACCTAAACAAGACATATCCTTAAAAGGGTAAATAACCCTATCCAAGCACTCTACCAGAGTAACTAAGTCATACTCTCCCTCACAAATGGATCCCCACATCCAAAATTTAAATCCTAATCTCCTTATTACTCTTCTCCCCTTACAATATTCTTTACTATGTTAAAATTTTGACTAAACCTAGTGATAGGACTTGATTAAGAGTCCATGTTTCTGTAGGTTGCACCCCCTTCCCTCATCAACCCTAGATTTTTTTTATTGCTATGTCAAAACTCACCTTAGGCCATCTTATTAGAATGATTTACATCTAGTGTTGTGTGGAGGATGCATCTTATCTCCCACCCTTAGGTATATTTAAGAATATTATTTTCTCTTTATATCTTAAACAAATAGATAAGAATGTTATAACCTTGCTCTTAAATATTATACATAATTTAAGATGATACATTCAAGAAATGAAAATTCAAATTTAAATTAAATTATAAATACTTAATTTTAATGTTTAATGACATTTTAAGTCATAAAATAAAATATCTTTAAGAAAATGCGATTTTTTTTAATATATAATTTTTTTTTATCAAGCATTATATCTAATAGAGAGGGTTGATAGGTGTGAGAGAGGTCATTCGAGATGATAAAGGAAACTTTGTTCTTGCCTATGCTGAACCCATTGGAGTGAATTATTCTCAGGTTGCTGAAGCAAGGGCGACATTCTTAGGTTTGTTCCTCTTAAAATAATTTGGATTTCTTAGAGTAATTATCAAAGGCGATTCCTTAAATGTCATAAGAATACTCAACGATTTTTGTCATGCCAATTGGAGAGAGGCTAATTTGATTGATGAGGCCATGGGTTTTTCTCTATCTTTGGATGTAATTCAAATTCGACATATTTTCAGAGGGAAATTCTGCCACAGATTTAATGGCAAATATTAGGGTAAATCTTTAGGGATTTACGGTTTGGCAGAGGGATTTCCCTCCTGAGATCATCCACTATGTTCATGATGATTTTCATTAATTTGTGTAGGTGGTTAAAGTATTCTTGCTAGGGTGGATGGGGTTTTGGAATACTAGCCGTAGTGGATGGGCGACTGATATTCTTCCCCATGGTATATTTGATGCATTTATTTTTAAATTTCAAGTTTCTATTCTCATCTGTCTTTGCACCTTAGTTTTTAGGGTCCTGAAGCTTCCCAAGCTTTCTTTGGAAGGTGTTATCTACATGAAGTGTTCCTCTTGTTTTTCATCCCAGGTACGAGCTTTGGTTTATGGTCTAGCCTTGGGTGGTTCTTCGGGTGCCATTTCCCATATTCATTAAAATTTGGTGGCTTTTATTTTTGTTGAGCTGTCAGGAAGGACCTGGAGATGGCAAGGACTTATATCTTTAGGATTGGTTTTTGTCCTCTCTATTTTAGAATTTGTACCTAGGTATGCACAACCCTTTTCTATTGATTTTGGACCAATTATTTGCAAGGTGCCATTTTGTTTATGCTTCACATATTCATTTTCTCTCATTCTTCTTGCTAGATGGAGGTGAGGTTGGGGTTCGTCATCTGGATCAAGGGTCGGGTGGCCGCTTTTCTATCCCCCTTAATTTTAGACGTTGGCTCGGTCCCTTGGTGGGGTTTTTTGAGCTCACCCTAGTTTTTGCACTCTTGTTTTTTCCCACACTTGCTCTCCTCCCTTCTGTGTTCAAGTGGAGAAGCTCTGGCATTTATGCTATTCTTGGTGCTCACGAGACCATGGTGGGAAGTCCTTTCATTTTTTACTTTGGAGGCTCTGTTTGGTCTAGTTTGGGAAAGATGGTATTTTTTATATTCAAGTCAAGTCTGGGGCCTTTTATGCTATGTTGTGTCTATGGACATTCTTCTTCTTGGTCTCCCTGTGTGATCTACAGAAGGTTTTTTTTTCTTGGTGTCTTGTGTCCTCCTCAAATATGGGAAAATCTAAAGTCTGTAATCGTAAGTTAAAGCAATCCAAGTCGAGGGTGGAGCCCATATATTTTATGATGAATGAGGATGTTTTGTCCATCATTAAGGTTGGGGGTTTGTTGGACTATGTCTAGAAATTCCATGGCCATAATCTAGTTCTATCTAAGTGGATGGCTGCTACTTGGAAGGAGGGGTGGCTTCATGTTGGATCGTGGTCTTTTGAGGTCTCGACAGAATTGGTTAGTCGCACCATGGATTTGGAGTTTGACGATGCATTCCACAATTGGGAAAGACACTCGTTGTTAAAGGAGATTAGTTTATTTTTGGAAGATGATGAATTTTTGCCATGAATTCAAAATGGATTCAGTGCTAAGGTCTTGCCTACACCCTGGAATAAAGTGATAAAGGTGATTATGGATTTCTTCACTCTGGACTCCTCGTACGATATTATTTAGAGTTTTCATGCCATGTTCCTTAATCACCTTTGGCGGTAAATGTGGATGAATATCCCTGTGTTCCTCTTCAATTCGATGTGTAAATCTATGTTGGTTGTGCAAGGTGGGCGGGGCCAATTTCCCTTGCATTAGGACTTGGCTCTGTTGGTGTTTGAACGTGCTGCTATGGAGAATGGGGTAGTGGTGGACGATATGTTAAATACTCTTAACTCTCTTCCTTTGCATGCGCTTGGTGATCCCCTGTGTGTCGGAGAGCAAGTTTAGAATCAGAAGATGTGTACTCCTTCTCCATGGGGTCAAGTTCAAAAAAGTTGTCTCGTAAAATTTTATTTCTGCTAAAGGGGTGTGGGGTTTAGTGATGAGAGATTCTCCCCCAAAGGTTGTGCAGGACTCTTGGGTGTCTCTTGATGCCTCTCCAACTATGGAGAGTATTTCTGTTGGTGTTAAGGTGGAGGGTAGCAGTACTCGTAAATCTATTTGGTTGATTGGCAAGAGGAAAGACTTGGCAAAATCTTCCCCCTATCCAAGGTGGATGTTGCGGAGGATGATGTTGAGGTTCTTCCTAGACCCTCCGCCAAAGACAAGTCGATGGTTGATGTTTATTCTCCGGGTGAAGTTACGGTGAAGAAAAGCGCTATTCTCCATAGTCTTCGCCTGATGGAAATCAAGCAACGGGCGGTGTGGAGCTCCGTTAAGATGGCTTTAGATTACGCTGAGGAGGCTGCCCATATGCCTAGTAATATTATTAATGAATTCGATTCTATTATATCGAACCATTTTGGTTCTCTCACTGGTCGATTCGTGTGTGTGGGATCCTTCTTCTCTGTGTTTGTTTGTTGTGTGTGTTCTATTTTTTTTCCTGGTTGTATTACACTGTGCTTTGTAAAAGGTTGTGGGATCCTTTTCAAAACCTTCTTTTATCTTAATAATACCAAAAATAAATAAAAAGGTATGACGTTATAACTAACTTAATTCTAAGTTGAGAAAATCAAATTAAAAAGGTTTTCTTATACAAGAAATCAACCGTGACTTGCCGGCATATTTAAAATAAATAATAAACATTTTTAAAGCAAGAAAATTAATTATATGTGTGAAAAATATTAATAGTGGGATAGTTGTGAGTTGTGATCATAACCTTGAGGCACCTCGTAATCTTCAGAGAGGACATTTGTTTTTGGAACCCCACCATTTAACAATACACAGGGTGATACGAATGTCCACAAGGCAACACCAACATCTTCTGTGATTAACCCACACCCGAATCAGAATCATGGCAGATACAACACCATGCTTGCCCCTCTTCTTCTTGAAAATATCTTCTACATACTCCAGTAGTATGAGGATAATTCCTACTGTCCGTATAAGTATCTTGAGGATAATTCCTGCTGTCCTGTCCGTATAAAAATCTTCGACTTTTTCTCTATCACAAACATGATTAACCCCAGGAACCAATCCCCGGGTTTGTTGGCCATAAAAATTCCATTTCAGGCATGCCATATAGGATTCTATAGTACGGAGTAATCCTTGCCAATCCAAGCCACGGCAAAGGATTTCCAATGTAGCATACCCAGAAACGGAAACCCTTACACGCAGAGGAAGAGTGTAGGTCGGTCTACAATTCTTTGTGTTATAGTCTTCTTGGTGGTTTGCCATGTTCCCACTTTGGCCATCTTCCTCCACTTGCATTACACAATTCAAGCTTCTTCTGCCACCATCACTCGTTTTTTCGCTCTGTGTATCAGAATCTTGACGTTGAGGATGTTGGACAGCGATTTCTATGTTGCTATTAGATACCTCTGTAACAAATCATTTGGGATCCAGTTTAATTTTAACAAAATTGCCTTCACAAGAGAAACTATAGATTGTGGTAACCTTTCCTTCTAGTCGAATTTCATAACATACATCGCTGGGAAATTCTTATGGGCTGGGAACTCCTGTACTGATGCACATTTTGATTGATTATTTAGGTTTAATAAAACTCATATATAATTATCGATAAAGAAAAATCCAACGGACTAATGTACTAACAATTTCTGGTGGTCGGCGAATTTTGAAAAAATATTTCGGCTACTCCCTTTGGTTTTGACGATGTATTACCACAGACTGTTTTGTTTATTGTGTTTGGGTTTGACGACGTATTAGTACAGACTGCCTTGTTTAAAGCTAGCACACTAGAGTCTAGAAAAGAGAGGGGTGGACCTCTCTTAACCGTCGAAGAAAATTTAGTATTTAATATTTTTTATAACAAATACTTTTATATATCATTAATCTTAGCCTTACTTAACAGGTATGTTGAATTTATATGATTTAATTTTAATTTTAGAAATTTATATGGAATGATATTGGCTGTCTGTAACAGACACAGCATGCCTAAGTTAGGTCATGCACTTTTTGTTTATATTTACTGAGATTAATTATTTGTCTCTCCTTCTTACGTACAATTTTTATGTTTCATGTTCTAGGCTTGAAAATACTTTTATACATCATTCATCTCAACCTTATTGTTATTTAACAAGTATGTTGAATTCATATGATTCAATTTTAATTTTAGAAATTTATATGGAAATGGCATTCCTATTTGTAACAAAAAAATTATTTGGAAATGACATTGCCTATCAAGCAGGTTAGGTCATGCAGTTTTGTTCATATTTACTGAAATTAATTATTTGTCCGTGTTACAGTTTTTATGTTCCATGCTCAAGGTCTGAAAATAACACGTGTGCTTCCATAAATGAAATACTTCGCGAGAATGTTTAGTCTTAAATACTTTTATATTTAATATTAATTATGTTTAGTCTTAAATACTTTTATATTTAATATCTATTAAAGAGATTAATTCATTGATTTGCATATGTATGTGCAGTCATGTGTGTTTATTTTAAAAGCCTTATACTTTCTTCATGACCCTTGCTATTTTCTTAACCTTTAGATCTATTTTAATTTTGATACAAGCATTCTTTTGAATATCTTTAAGGGTAACTGTTGGATAACTAAAGTACTACGTGTACACATGTATATATATATATATATAGCAGTATTCTTACTTATTAATTTCTTGTACCTTTGTACACATGTATATATATAGCAGTATTCTTACTTATTAATCTCTAGTACCTTTAAGATGTTTTTGCATCCTAGTCTACATTAGATTCTTAAATATATCCATAGAATATAGGTGAGTTGGAGAGGAGAGGGCAATCTTCCAAGGGAGGTTCTAGGTTCGAATCTCCACCATACCAAAAAGTTGAATTGGGTACCCAAAATCCAATTGATAATGTTGGTGCGTAGGCAGGGCTGGGTGCGACTCCCGGGTGACTTTGACGGTGTAGAACCCCTGTTCATGGTCTCTCAGACCAAGGCAGTCCCACAAGGGGTTTTTCGCTTAAAAAATAGGTAGTAATAAGAAATTATATTGTTTAATTCTTGTTTTTAACCAACTTAAATTATTTTGAAAATATTTAATTATTTTTATCTTTTATAAATTGAAACACACGTATATGTTTGTTGTTTGTCTTTCAGGTATTAAAATTTATTAAAATTTATATACCAATTATATATTAGTTATTATTGTTTCACAGATTTCAAAAACATCATAGTAAGGAAATGCATTCTTCAAAATAATATAAATATAGTTATTTTGAATGAGGATGTAGTAATAGAGATCAAGCACCAGAGGTATCCTAAAATTCTCAAAACTTGAGTAAGTATAGATAGGATCGATCTACGTGCAAAACCTAGCCGATTTGCTCCAAACATTGATTTGCCATCGAAAAAGGGTTTGATTGGATTGGAGTAATTTATTGGTAAGAGTGGTCAATCTACCTATAAGTACAAGTGATTTTATTGAAACATACAACTTACTCACTCGCCAATCTAGAGCAAATCGATCAGATAATCACAATGGTAGATTGGAGAATTTGGTTATGAGGTAAATCTTTTGGAAAGCAACATTTCAGCATGTAGTGGTGCACTAAGTCATTTTGGAAGTCTTCTAAGCCTATTAGAGGTGTAATTGAAGGTATGTAACATTTGATGGCGCAACATTTCGCTAAGGTTACCCCAAAATCTTTACTTATACTAGAAGTAATTATTTCTCATCCTAGATAACTCAAGGGTAAAATTTTACTATAAATAGGGTCCTACAACCCAGATTGTATTCATATTTTGATCATGAGAATTTAGAGCTCCACTCTTTGAAATGCATATTGTGCTTTGTACTTATGATGTTGTAATAAATTGACAAGTCCTTAGGCATTGCATTAGTGACACTACCCTTTTGGTTTGGCAAGTGTGCAATGGTTGTGGCATGGCCCTTCTAGCCCCTATTGTTATTCACTTATCAATTTCATAATTTAATGAATGGGTTGACATTGAAATTATTTGTACTTTTCTTCACTATAGTGTACAAGTCATATTTGCTTAAATATCTTGCCCCCTTAAACTTTCCATGAAATTTTACTTTTTGTACTTTACTTACCTATATTTTCCTTTCTACATTTTTTTTTAATGCAAATTAGATTAGATTAGCATAAGATTTTTCAATATAGCAAGTCAACCAAAATCTAGAGGTCAAGAAATGGCTATCCCTTCCAACCTTGTCGAAACTTGGATTAAGAGCATAAAAGCTTGATTAGAAGATAGGACACTTCCCTAGTTGAATAGGTTCATAAGTGTAAACAACGTTACAAACTATTATTTTACACGAAATTTAATAATTCAAAGAAATTATTACTACATATAAAATTTTAAAGTAATAATTAATATCAGTGCAATACAAACTTCACTTTGATTATAGTTGGTGTGAGTGGATTAAATGTTATTATAGCACTGCAAAATTTTCTATTCTAATCAATGGTTTTGTTGTTAGGTACTTCAAGTCATCTTGTGGACTTTTTCAAGGTGATCCACTTTTTCCTTATATATTCATTATTCTAGAAAAGGCATTAGGGAGAGTCTTTTCAAAGGTAAAAATAGAAGGAAAAATCAAGGGTATTTAAGTTACAAAAAATGGTCCCTTTGAATCTCATCTCCAATTTGTTGATGATGTTTTTCTTTTGGGCCATCCCTCAATCAATGAGGCCATGGAGTTTAAATCAATATTATCATGTTATGAGAAGGCTACTGAATAGCTGGTAAATATAGATACCAAATTTTAGTCATTTGCAATAAAAATTCTACAAAACCACCAAAACAGCCCTCAAATCATCACAAATTCACCAAAGGCCCCAAATTATCACAAAACCATCTCCAAGTGTCCAATTTTACCCAAAATCCTCTAAGTATCCTTCTTCTTTTCTAATCTTTTCAATTTCTTCTTAATTCCCCTTTTCTTCTCAATTTTCTCTAATTTCCCCTCTTTCCCTCTTATTCCTCCTAATTTCTCTAATTTCTTCTAAGTTTTCAGTAGCCTTCCTAATTCTATTTCTTCCCTCTAATTTTTCCTAAATTCTTTTAAGGTTTCCCTAAAGTTCTTATTTTCCCCTAATTTTCATTTCTTCCCTAATTTCCTAAATTTTTCATATTCCTCCTAATTTTCTCCTACTCTACTTAATTCCTCTAACCCCCCTCTTAACTCCCTTGATTTCTTAATTTCTACCTAATCCCCTCATTTATTCCTCCCTTCCTCCTCAAAGTACTCATAATCCTTCGTATTTATGTAATTCCTCCATTAAGCCCCTCATTAGCCCCTAATCTCACTATAAGCCCTCATCCAAATCCCTAGGAGATATGCACACTAATTTTAAAATCTCCCTCAAATCCCTAGGTCTGCCCAAAATCTCCACCTAAGGCCCTCATTTAATCCACCTTGTCTCCCCACCCACTTTCCCTCCAAATTGGATAATTTAAAAATGCAAGAAAAAGCTCCAAGTCAAAAGGAATTAAATTGGCTAATTTAATGGGTTAGTCCTCCTCACCCTCCATGTCACCTTTTAAGAAATTTAAAATCCCATGAGCACCTCCCTAGGCACACATGTCCCCATGCTCCTCACTCTCCCTTGGGCTAATTTATGGCGTTTGGATGGGTGAGGGTTCACTCCACCCAAAGCCATTAAAGTTGGAGGGTGCACACTCTTCCAAGTGGAATCCCCAAAAAAAAATTGGCCTTTGCACACCCAACTGACCACCACATCCCCTCCATGCCACCTACCCCTCCCCTCATCAAATTTCTATAAATCTCCCTTCATTTCCATCATTTGAAAAGAGAGGATGAGAAGTTATTGTTATGTTGCCAAAAATTTGCCAAACTCCCTTGCTGCCTTTGGAGATTCCATCTGCCATCACTACAGACCTTGAGGAGTTCATCCATGGTAGCCATAGAGTTTTTTTTATGAGGTCAAATGAGCATTGATCAGTAACCCTGCTCATATTAGTCAATTTTTTTCCACCACATCTGCACTAGGAGACACTCAAACATCGCCAAAACCCTCCAACAAGGTTACCTTGCCTCATCTGTCATTTGGTCCCAACCATCACCTCCAGTCACACAATCCCAACCATCACCTCTAATTACACAGGCCCAACCATCACTGACTGTTATCCAAATAAATACTAAATAGAGCATCTAGACATCAAGCAAGTATATAAAGGTATAAAGCATTATATTTCTTGGTTTTGTAAGCTTTCATTGATATTTTGTGATCATTTCATGAGCTTTGCAATATTTTTTATATTTACTTTGGCAAGGACCTCATGCAAGGAGGGCCTGATAGATATTACTGATCCAATTTGGTTTACATGTGTGCAGGTATGAAGCAGCTGGTAGAGCACCAGGGTGGTCCAAGGAGCACAAGTCAAAACCCACCCAAAACTCAATTGTGGTATGAAAAGAGTTGCACCAAGGGACATTGTTGTAAAAAGAGGTCATCCCCTTTTATTTCACAAACATTATACATTGTTAAAAGCCCCTATGGCAAGGTTGTTTTCTATCCAAAGACTCGTTATTAATTAATACACATTGTTCATATATTTTCATCTTTACTTGTATGGTGCATTTTTATATCTACAAAATGGCACGCATGGTGGGACCTTCACCCTTAACTCATTAGGCATTATTCTCTTATGTAGGATCATAAATATAGCAAGTCTTTTTATTCTTAGTCTTTTATGCCTTATTGTTTTGTACCTCCATTTGGTTGTTTTATTGATACTTTATTCTCTATTTTGGGTGCAGGTCTTTTGCAACTACAAAGAGCACCTATGGTGAGGATTTTACATTCAACCCTCAATATTGCCCAATCACCACTGATGCCCAACAACCAGAGCTAATGGTCCTATAGTCTCAACTATCATTGACAGTCCTGAACCAAAGTTGGCGGTTACTCAGATAGGCACTAGACACAAAGATCAATCCTAAAAGCTTATAGCTCATAGGTAAGTCTCCCAAAACTGGATAGATATAGGTTCTCTGCATTTATTTTCTTCGCTTTGTCTTCCTCTTTAGCATAGATAAATTTATCCTCCCAAGTTGCTTTAGAACCTTTCTTCTATAGGCTAGTTCTAGGCCTTCCTACTTCGTACAGGTCTTCTTTGAAAAAAAAGAAAAGAGCATATTAGACTAGGTTTACTTTTATTGCATTACCTAAAAAAACGTAAATTAGCTTAGGCTTTATTTTATGCACATTGGCTTAAAAAGGGGGCTCATTAGATTAGGTTTCTTTTACTTGCACAAGTATCAAAAAATCAAAATCTTGTGTTTTAGTGTAGTTGTATTTTTTATTTTATCTTGCTTTTGTTTTTGTTGGCATAAATAGCTTAGAATAGAGTAGCTCATTTAGTGTCCATTTAGATTAGCACATCCTCTATTTTTAGGATTAGTCTATTTTCATTAGGCTAGTTAATCTACATCATACGCATATATTTTATTGTATTCAACATAGATCGCATGATTGATATCCCTAGCATAGGTTAGTTGCATTTACCTCAAGGTAGATTTTTATGTAGCATCATCCTCATGAGTAGAGCCCTTTTCCCCTATAGAGTAGCTACATCGCATCTTTGTTGGCAAATTTTACATTTTTGAAATTTACCCTCTTTTTATCCATAGACTATGTCTAGGACACAAGTCTAACCATCATTGATAGTTAGGTCTGTGTAACTATCACTGACGGTTGATAACTGTCACTGACGGTTGGTAACTATCACTGACGGTTGGTAACTATCACTGATGGTTGACAATCACTAGCTATGGTTGGTTTGTATAACCATCACTAATGGTTGGTAACTATCACTAACGGTTGGTAACTATCACTAATGGTTGATAGTCATCAGCTACGATTGGCCCTGTGATCTAGACCCATTTTGTGAATTCTTGGAGGGACATTTACCACATTCTATCGTAGAACATGTAGCCTTTGTCTTTTCATGAGCCTGCACCTGGTCTTGAACCAACATTTTAGGTTTAAGTTCCATATTACATCTTAACATAGTTGCATCCATGTTTTGAACCATTCCTAGGGTATTTTAGCCCTTTTTAGTTGCATTTAGTCTCATTGCATAAAAAAAAAACAACAAAAGAACCAAAACAAAACCATAGCAAAAAAAATAGAAACACACCATAACAACATTTTTGTACACACTTTTATATGCTTTGATTCTACACTTTTTATATATACATCGTGCAAGAAAAACCTCCCGATGAGTTGGACTTCATCCCCAACCATCAGTTGATCCCTAGATCGCCATAGCTAGTAAGTATACTTTCTTGAACTTCATAATCAGAAAACTGGTTAACCTTGGGGCTAGTCCAGGGTAATATTTAGGTTACATTTAACCACAAGGTTTAGTAATTAGTGGATTACAGCTATCATTTTTATCCAAACCCAATTGAGGGTGAAGCAAGAGCATGGGTAGGCTGGTAGAAGGACTCAAACAGTGCATCCTCTTTTGAGATGTACTTTTTGTCCTCTTAGGATACTCATCATCAATACTCCATCCTAGGAAGTTGCATTAGTCATTCGTGTCTCATCCCTCAAAAGGGGGCGTAGGTGTGAATACACCCTTTTATATTTTGCTCCACCACATACCTTTGTGTAGTTCCTAGGTATAAGGACATAAAACACATAAAAACTTCAAAAAAATAAAAAATATAAAAACCCTCAAACTCACAAAGAAAACATTGCAAAACATCAAAAGCTCCAAAAAAAATCATTTGCTAGCAGTATTCTTACTTATTAATCTCTTGTGCCTTTGTACACATGTATATATATAGCAGTATTCTTACTTATTAATCTCTCGTGCCTTTGTGCACATGTATATATATATAGCAGTATTCTTACTTATTAATCTCTTGTACCTTTGAGATGTTTTTGCATCCTAGCCGACATTAGATTCTTAAATATATCCATAGAATAAAAATAGGTAGTAATAAGAAATTATATTGCTTAATTCTTGTTTTTAACCAAGTTAAATTATTTTGAAAATATTTAATTATTTTTATCTTTTATAAATTGAAACACACGTATATGTTTGTTATTTGTCTTTTAGATATTAAAATTTATTGAAATTTATATACCAATATTGTTTCATAGATTTCAAAAACATCATAGTAAGGAAATGCATTCTTCAAAATAATATAAATATAGTTATTTTGAATGAGGATGTAGTAATATATATCAAGCACCAGAGGTATCCTAAAATTATCAAAACTTGAGTAAGTATAGATAGGACCAATCTACGTGCAAAACCTAGCCTATTTGCTCCAAACATTGATTTGCTAGCGAAAAAGGGTTTGATTGGATTGGAGTAATTTGTTGATAAGAGTGGTCGATCTACCTATAAGTACAAGTGATTTTCTTGAAACATACAGCTGACTCACTCGCCAATCTAGAGCAATTCGATCAGATAATCACAATGGTAGATTGGAGGAATTGGTTCTAAGGTAAATCTTTTAGAAAGCAACATTTCAGCATGTAGTGGTGCACTAAGTCATTTTGGAAGTCTTCTAAGCCTATTAGAGGTGTAATTGGAGATATGTAACATTTGATGGTGCAACATTTCGCTAAGGTTACCCCAAAATATTTACTTATAATAGAAGTAATTATTTCTCATCCCAGGTAACTCAAGGGTAAACTTTTACTATAAATAGGGACCTACAACCCATGTTGTATTCATCTTTTGATCAAGAGAATTTAGAGCTCCACTCTCTGAAATGCATATTGTGCTTTGTACTTATGATGTTGTAAGAAATTGACAAGTCCTTAGGTGTTGCATTAGTGACACTGCCCTTTTGGTTTGGCAAGTGTGCAACGGTTGTGGCATGGCCCTTCTAGCCCCTATTGTTATTCACTTATCAATTTCATAATTTAATGAATGGGTTGACATTGAAATTATTTGTACTTTTCCTCACTATAGTGTACAAGTCATATTTGCTTAAATATCTTGCCCCCTTAAACTTTCCATGAAATTTTACTTTTTGTACTTTACTTACCTATATTTTCCTTTCTACATTTTGTTTTCATGCAAGTTAGATTAGATTAGCATAAGATTTTTCAATATAGCAAGTCATCTAAAATCTAGAGGTCAAGAAATGGCTATCCCTTCCAACCTTGTCGAAACTTGGATTAAGAGAATAAAAGCTTGATTAGAAGTTAGGACACTTCCTTGGTTAAACAGGTTCATAAGTGTAAACAACGTTACAAACTATTATTTTACACGAAATTTTATAATTCAAAGAAATTATTACTACTTATAAAATTTTAAAGTAATAATTAATATCAGTGCAATACAAACTTGATGCGGGAGCCTATCTTTAGAGGATTTTTTTTTAAAAGAATTTTTAAAGTAATTTTTTTATTACTCAAAATGGAATTATTTGACGCAAAATATAATTTGCCGAAAATGGTAATTACTAAAAAAAGTAAATTTTTATAAAAAAATAATTTGCCGAAAATAGTAATTACTTAAAAAGGCATTTTTTGGTGGAAAAATAAATTTGCCGAAAATAGTATTTTTTTATTTTTAGGATTTTAAGCTTTAGGTTTTCTTTTAGGGTTTCTTTTAGGGCTTCAAGTTTTAGGGTTTTCTTTTAGGGTTTCTTTGGGGATATATATTCCCTTGGTATTACATTGTAAAAGGGGAAGTGAATCCAAGAATGATAATAGAAAATATTTATTGATTCATTTCCATGATTTGTAGTTTTTATGTGAATGGAGGGTTTTATTATTATTTTCATTTATCATAGTTTTTATGTAAATGGAGGGTTTTGCATATTATTTTCATTTATCACAGTTTTTATGTAATGGGAGGTATTATGTTTTGACCTCTTGTAGTTGGATTTACATCAAAACTTGACTTTGATTATAGTTGGTGTGAGTGGATTAAATGTTGTTATAGCACTGCAAAATTTTATATTCTAATCAATGGTTCTGTTGTTGGGTACTTTAAGTCATCTTGTGGAATTTGTCAAGGTGATCCACTTTCTCCTTATCTATTCATTATTCTAGCAAAAGCATTAGGGAGAGTCTTTTCAAAGGTAAAAATAGAAGGAAAAATCAAGGGTATTTAAGTTGCAAAAAATGGTCCCTTTGAATCTCATCTCCAATTTTTTGATGATGTTTTTCTTTTGGGCCATCCCTTAGTCAGTGATGCCATGGATTATAAATCAATATTATCATGTTATGAGAAGGCTACTGAATAGCTGGTAAATGTAGATACCAAATTTTAGTCATTTACAATAAAATTTCCACAAAACCACCAAAACAGCCCTTAAATCATCACAAATTTACCAAAGGCCCCAAACTATCACAAAACCATCACCAAGTATCCAATTTTACCCAAAATCCTCTAAGTCTCCTTCTTCTTTTCTAATCTCTTCAAGTTCTTCTTAATTCCCCTTTTCTTCTCAATTTTCTCTAATTTTCCTTCTTTCCCTCTTATTCCTCCTAATTTCTCTAATTTCTTCTAAGCTTTCACTAGCCTTCCTAATTCTATTTCTTCCCTCTAATTTTCCCTAAATTCTTCTAAGGTTTCCCTAAAGTTCTTATTTTCCCCTAATTTCCCTTTCTTCCCTAATTTCCTAAATTTTTCATATTCCTCCTAATTTTCTCCTACTCTACTTAATTCCTCTAACCCCCCTCTTAACTCCCCTGATTTCTTAATTTCTACCTAATCCCCTCATTTATTCCTCTCTTCCTCCTCAAAGTACTCATAATCCTTCGTATTTATTTAATTCCTCCATTAAGCCCCTCATTAGCCCCTAATCTCACTATAAGCCCTCATCCAAATCCTAGGAGATATGCACACTAATTTAAAAATCTCCCTCAAATCCCTAGGTCTGCCCAAAATCTCCACCTAAGGCCCTCATTTAATCCACCTTGTCTCCCCACCCACTTTCCCTCCAAATTTGATAATTTAAAAATGCAAGAAAAAGCTCCAAGTCAAAAGGAATTAAATTGGCTAATTTAATGGGTTAGTCCTCCTCACCCTCCATGTCACCTTTTAAGAAATTTAAAATCCCATGAGCACCTCCCTAGGCACACATGTCTCCATGCTCCTCACTCACCCTCAGGCTAATTTATGGTGTTTGGATGGGTGAGGGTTCACTCCACCCAAAGCCATTAAAGTTGGAGGGTGCACACTCTTCCAAGTGGAATCCCTAAAAATTTCTTGGCATTTGCACACCCACATGACCACCACATCCCCTCCATGTCACCTACCCCTCCCCTCATCAAAATCCTATAAATCCCCCTTCATTTCCATCATTTGAAAAGAGAGGATGAGAAGTTCTTGTTATGTTGCCAAAAATTTGCCAAACTCCCTTGTTGCCTTTGGAGATTCCATCTGCCATCACTACAGACCTTGAGGAGTTCAGCCATGGTAGCCATAGAGTTTTTTCGATGAGGTCAAATGAGCGTTGATTAGTAATTGTGCTCATAATAGTCAAAATTCTACCACCACATCTGCACCAGGGGACACTCAACCAAAACCCTCCAACAAGGGCACCTTGCCTCATCTGTTGTTTGGTCCCAACCATCACCTCCAGTCACACAATCCCAACCATCACCTCTGATTACATAGGCCCAACCATCACTGACTGTTGTCCAAATAAACACTAAATAGAGCATCTAGACATCAAGCAGGTATATAAAGGTATAAAGCATTATATTTCTTGGTTTTGTAAGCTTTCATTGATATTTTGTGATCATTTCATGAGCTTTGCAATATTTTTTATATTTACTTTGGCAAGGACCTCATGCAAGGAAGGCCTGATAGATATTACTGATCCAATTTGGTTTACATGTGTGCAGGTATGAAACATCTGGTAGAGCACCAGGGTGGTCCAAGGAGCACAAGTCAAAACCCACCCAAAACTTATTTATGGTATGAAAAGAGTTGCACCAAGGGACATTGTTGTAAAAAGAGGTCATCCCCATTTTATTTCACAAACATTATACACTGTTAAAAGCCCCTATGACAAGGTTGTGTTCTATTCAAAGACTCATTATTAATTAATACACATTGCTCATATATTTTCATATTTACTTGCATGGTGCATTTTTATGTCTACAAAATGCCACGCCTGGTGGGGCCTTCACCCTTAACTCATTAGGCATTATTCTCTTATGTAGGAGCATAAATCTAGCAAGTTTTTTTATTCTTAGTATTTTATGCCTAGTGTGTTATGTTTTGGGGGTTTTTCATTATTGTTTTGTACCTCCATTTGGTTGTTTTATTGATGATTTATTCTCTATTTTGGTTGTAGGTCTTTTGCAACTACATAGAGCACCTATGGTGAGGATTTTACATTCAACCCTCAGTATTTCCCAATCATCACTGATGGTCAGCAACCAGAGCTAACGGTCCTATAGTCTCAACTATCATTGACAGTCCTGAACCAAAGTTGGTGGTTACTCAGACAGGCACTAGACACAAAGATCAATCCTAAAATCTTATAGATCATAGGTAAGTCTCCAAAAACTAGATAGATATAGGTTCTCTGCATTTATTTTCTTCGCTTTGTCTTCCTCTTTAGCATAGATAAATTTCTCCTCCCAATTTGCTTTAGAACCTTTCTTCTATAGGCAAGTTCTAGGCCTTCCTACTTCTTGCAAGTCTTCTTTGAAAAAAAAGAAGAGAGCATATTAGACTAGGTTTAATTTTATTGCATTGTATAAAAAAATGTAAATTAGCTTAGGCTTTCTTTTATGCACATTGGCTTAAAAAGGGGGCTCATTAGATTAGGTTTATTTTACTTGCACAAGTCTCAGAAAATCAAAATCTTGTGTTTTAGTGTAGTTGTCTTTTTTATTTTATCTTGCTTTTGTTTTTGTTGGCATAAATAGCTTAGAATAGAGTAGCTCATTTAGTGTCCATTTAGATTAGCACATCCTCTAATTTTAGGATTAGTCTATTTTCATTAGGCTAGTTAATCTACATCGTACGCATATATTTTATTGTATTCAACATAGATCGCATGATTGATATCCCTAGCATAGGTTAGTTGCATTTACCTCAAGGTAGATTTTTATGTGGCATCATCCTCATGAGTAGAGCTCTTTTCCCTTGTAGAGTAGCTACATCGCATATTTGTTGGCAAATTTTACATTTTTGAAATTTACACTCTTTTTATCCATATACTATGTCTAGGACATAGGTCTAACCATCATTGATAGTTAGGTCTGCGTAACTATCACTTACGGTTGATAATTGTCACTGACAGTTGGTAACTATCACTGATGGTTGGTAACTATCGTTGATGGTTGACAATCACTAGCTACGGTTGGTTTGTGTAATCATCACTAACAGTTGGTAACTATCACTAATGGTAGGTAACTATCACTAACGGTTGGTAACTATCACTAACGGTTGATAGTCGTCAGATACGATTGGCCCTGTGATCTAGACCCATTTTGCAAATTCTTGGAGGGACATTTACCACATTCTACCATAGAACAGGTAGACTTTGTCTTTTCATGAGCCTACACCTGGTCTTGAACCAACATTTTAGGTTTAAGTTGCATATTGCATCTTAGCATAGTTGCATCCAAGTTTTGAACCATTCCTAGGGTAGTTTGGCCCTTTTTAGTTGCATTTAGTCCCATTACATCCAAAAAAAAACAACAAAAGAACCAAAACAAAACCATAGCAAAAAAAGAGAAACACAACATAACAACATTTTTGTACACACTTTTATATGCTTTTATTCTACACTTTTTATATATACATCGTGCAATAAAAACCTCCTGATGAGTTGGACTTCATACCCAACCATTAGTTGATCCCTAGATTGCCATAGCTAGTAAGTATACTTTCTTGAACTTCATCATCGAAAAATTGGTTACCCTTGGGGCTAGTCCAGGGTAATATTTAGGTTACATTTAACCACAAGGTTTAGTAATTAGTGGATTACAACTATCATTTTTATCCAAGCCCAATTGAGGGTGAAGCAAAAGCATGGGTAGGCTGGTAGAAGGACTCAAAAAGTGCATCCTCTTTTGAGATGTACTTTTTGTCCTCTTAGGATACTCATCATCAATACTCCATCCTAGGAAGTTGCATTAGTAATTTGTGTCTCATCCCTCAAAAGGGGACGTAGGTGTGAATACACCCTTTTATATTTTGCTCCACCACATACCTTTGTGTAGTTCCTAGGTATAAGGACATAAAATACATAAAAACTTCAAAAAACAAAAAATATAAAAACCCTCAAACTCACAAAGAAAACATTGCAAAACATCAAAAGCTCCAAAAAAAATCATTTGCTTGTTTGTTTGATTGATTTTTTTGCTCTTTTTTTGCATAGGTAGTACCTCGCTCTCACAAAATATTCTAAACCATCATCAAAATCTCTAAAACCATTTCCAAATCCATCCTTCCCAATTCTATCTTGTCTCCATCTACTTACGGTCTAAACCCATGACTAAGTCCACACTCGCTTGCATATTGCACATAACCACTAATCAAATTCATCCACACCAATCATGCCCATCCACTCCTTGTCACTAGTCACCATCACATGTACACATTCCACACCACCCACTTGTCGCTTGAAGGGGTAGGCAAAACCTCCAAAATTTTGAAAAACATTCACCTTTCTTTTAGGGCAACAAACAAAAATATGCATCCATTGAATCAGGTATCTCTTTTTTTTGCATTACATTGTGTTTCATGCAATGTGTAACATGGTACAAAAATGGGCATCTGTAGACACCAACTTTTGGTCATTTGCAATCGAATTTCCTTAAAACCACTAAAACACCCCTCAAATCATCACAAATTCACCAAATACCCTAGATTATCACAAAACCATCACTAAGTGTCCAATTTTGCCCAAATTCCTCTAAGTCTCCTTCTTTTCTAATCTCTTCAAGTCCTTGTTAATTCCCCTCTTCTTCTTAATTTCCTATAATTTCTCATATTTCCCTCTCATTCCTCCTAATTTCCCTAATTTCTTCTAATTTTTCCCTAGCATTCCTAATTCTATCTCTTCCCTCTAATTTTTCCTAAATTCTTCTAAGGTTTCCCTAAAGTTCTTGTTTTCCCTTAATTTCCCTTTCTTCCCTAATTTCCTAAATTCTTTAATTTCCCCTAATTTTCTCCTACGGTACTTAATTCCTCTAATTCCCCTCTTAGCTCCGATAATTTCTTAAGCATTTCATCCCTTCTGCCACACCAGACCAACCATCACTGACTGTTACCAACCATCACCTTCGATTACATAGTCCCAACCATCACTGACTGTTACCTAGAGAAGCACCAAACTTAGCATCTAGATAGTAGGTAGGTAAGTGAAGGTATAAAGCATTATATTTCTCAGTCTTGTAAGCTTTCATTGATGTTTTATGATCATTTCATGAGCTTTGTAATGTTCTATTATATTTGTTTTACCAAGCGCCTCATGTAAGGGAGGCCCATTAGATGTTACTAATCCAATATTGTTTAGCATGTGTGCAGGGGTGAAGTAGTTGGCAGAACACCAGGGTGGTCCAAGAAGCATAATTCAAACCCACCCACAACTCAATTGTGGCATGAAAATAGATTATAACAAAGGAGATTATTGCTAAAAGGGGTCATCCCCATTTTATCCAAAAGATATTATACGTTGTTAATGCCCTCTAACAGGGTTGTGTTGTATTCAAAAGATTCATTATTAATTAATACACATTGCTTATATATTTTCATTTTTACTTGCATGGTGTATTTTCATGTCTACAAAATGGCATGCTTGGTGGAACCTCTTTTGTTGTAAAAAGGGTGCATTTTAGATAAAAGGGGGATGACCCCTTTTGTTGTAAAAATGGGTCATCCCCTTTTATCAAAAAAATATTATACATAGGCACATAGTCATTGGCCTTTTATCCAAAAGATATTATACAATAGGAGGAGAATAAGTAGTTGGAGTAGATGATATAGAGGATGAGGTTGAAGAGGAAGTTGATTTGGTAACTTGTGCCATGGTAGATGTAGAAGTAGATGGAGGGGGGTTTGTTGGTTGAAAGTCATACTGGATAGTGTACTGTTGTAAAGATTGATGCTCTTGAGGAGTGGTAGAGGGGATGGACCATGCCAAAATATAGTGATCATGACTTATTATTCCCTCAAAACCTTGGTAATATGAGACATTATTGACGTGATTTACTTGATTTGGGTGGGTTATAAAAGTTGCACCATTGTGTTGTTGTGTGGTCCCATGTTGTGGTGAAATATTTTGATGATCGCTAAGGTTTTGGTGAGGAGGGACCAAAGGGTTATCAATGATAATGGTCCCTCAATCAATCATATCTTGTACCAAGTTTTGAAATTATTGATAATCATTGAGATCATGACCCCTTTGGTGATGGAATACACAATAGTGATCTTCTCTATACCCTCTAGATGTGTTTATATTGATCATCTGGTATTATTTTGGGTAAGGATATCACCTGTGCCTCAAGAAGTTTTTTGAAAATGGATGGCAAGGGCTCTGAGAGAGGTGAAGTAACATGAGGTGCAGGGAGGATAAGTCCTGGGAGGGTAAGCGATTTGGTTTTGATTTTGAGCGAGGGGACGCGTAGCTTGATATGGTGGGTGTTGGGATGGATATGAAGGTTGTTGTTTTTGGTACTAAGGTTGTTGAGGTGGGTATGAAGGGGGATATGAATTATATGGATGAGTTTGGGAATATGGGTAATATTGGTATGAAATGGTGGAAGGCACTTGGGAGACTTGGGTTAGTTGGTAAGATAGGTTATAAGCATTGGTTGGGGTTGTGGGTGTTGATATTGATTAGATGGTGGTTGATACTGCATGAGATGGGGTTGGTGATGGGGATATTGAGGTTTTTTATAGGTTTGATGAAATGTAGGGAGTGGTTGATATTTATTGGAAGGGGGTTGGTGATAGTAAGATTGGGGCTGCTAGTATTGGAGAGGTGACTGCTAGTATTGGGAAAAATAATCCATGCAAGATTAGGCTTGACTATGAGTCAAACCATGGGCTAATGAAAATGGAAGGGGATGTGGCAATGAAGTCTTTTGGAATGGGAGTGAATGGATTGGATTTGGCAAGTTTTCAAAACAACGTACTATCGAATTAAACAATCAAAGCAAGCAAACAAAAGTTTTTGGTGTTTTTGGTTGATTTTGATTTTGATTAATTTTTTTTCAAAATAGTTTTTTTTTAAGGTTTTTGGCCAATAATGCAAGGCAGTTTATCTTTTATATTTTTGGCCAATGATGCAAGGTGGTCTAGCTTTTGGGTTTTTGGCCAACAATGCAAGGCGGTTTAGATTTTAGATTTTTGGCCAATGACGCAAGGTAGTTTAGGTACAAGGAAATCTCAAATTATGTCATCCCATTTTATCCAAAAGATATTGTATTATCTCAAATTATGATCAATATGAGATGCCCCAGTAATGGAAGTGATAAAAATATGTGAACCTTGTTGATATATTTTTGTGTATATTGAAACAACTATGCTAATCTATACTAGCAACTAAACTACTTAGTCATGAGTCATTGTGCTAACATGATCAGAGTCACTGTGCTGATGTGACTGAAGTCATTGTGCTGATGTGATTGAAGTCATTGTGTTAATGTGACTAGAGTCACTGTGTTAAAACTTTGCTTTGATTAAGGGAGCTAATTAAGGTGAATGATAGTCCCAAACAAGGTTCTAGGATATACATAGATTCCAAAAATAGGTGTTTAGATATTGATCAAGATTCGAGATAGTGTTGACTTGGTAGTGTTATCTAAATCAAGTGATGAGGATGATTTGTGATGGGGTGGTGTGGAATTTGCAAATACAGTGGTTAATAGTGACAAGGGGTGGATGAGCATGATTGATGTAGATGAATTTTATTAGTGGTTATGTGTGATATGCAAGCATGTGCAAACTTAGTTGAGGGTTTAGACCATAAGTGGATGGAAATGACATAGAATTGGAAAGGATGGATTTGGAAATGGTTTTAGATTTTTTGATGGTGGTTTAGAAGATTTTGTGAGAGCTAGGTACTACCTATGTAAATGAAGATCCAAGCATTCAATCAAAAAAACAAGCAAATGATTTGTTTTCTTCTCTCTTTTTTTGAGATTTTTATGGAGCTTGTTTTTTAAACAACTAGGATCTGATATGTCTCCACCAGGGCTATAGATGCTTGGTTGGTAGTGAAGCAAAGTTGAAATATTATAGGGTTATCTTCACTGGAGCCATAGATGATTGACTGGCAGTGGAGTAATCCCTTTGCATGGTGACATGTCTATCACATTAGTGACCTTATTTTGTACAAATCTATCTACGCTCGTGGACGAGCTAGCTTCTATTGGCTTGAACTACAAATGGTTAAATTCAAAATTCATAATCATTCAAATCCACCTTGAAGTTCCCCCAACCTCCATTTGCCTAGCCTAACCCTCCATTAATCCCTCCATTAGGTCCTAATCATATCATAATCCATGACCAAATCCCAAGAGGAATGCACATTGAATTTTAAATTCCTAATTAAATCCTCATAAATTCCAACATGCATCCAAACCCTTCATTAAACCCCTAACCATACCCCTTGAACCTTGGTCAAATCCCTAGGAGATTGCACCATTAATTTGAAAATCCCAAGAAAATCCCTAGGAAGTCAAATCCCTTCCAAAATCCTCACCTAAATCCCTCCCATTTAATTGGCTTGGTCCCCTCACCCTTTTCCTCCATTTGGATGAATTTAAAATTACCCTTTAATTCCAAAGTCAACCTCCCTCATTAAGCCACTTGTACACTCCATCCTCCACCTTGGCATTTTAGTAATTTTAAATTGTGCCCACATCACCCAATGCACACATGCCCCCATGCACATCTCACATCCCCCTAGGCCAATTTATGGCACTTGGGTGGGTGAGGATTCACCCCACCCAAGGCTATTAAATGAGGAGGGTGCACATTCCTCTATGTATCCTCCCTAAGATTTGCCTTGGATTTGCCACCCTCCACTTGGTGCCAAGTCACCTCCACCTCACCTCCATGTCATCCATATTCCACGACCATCCTTACCTCCTCTCCACATTCCAGCCTGCACAGTTGACCCTCTTCATTAAGATCAAACATATACTTATACATCTTCTCCTTCAACATCTTCTAATAATCCTAGCTCCACCTTGAGTGTGGTAGTATTCGATCCATTTATTCAACTTCTCTCATAAAAAATATGTGACCTTATCCCCCTTCAACCCATTGAAGACACCATGTCATCACCCACTCTAACCCCAGCCCCTCATAGAACTCCATCACCCTCCTTGCCTCAATCAACAGTATGTCCTCCACCTATTCTTCCAACTTCCCCTATTCTTGCAACCCCATAACTTCCACCTCTTCTTCCAGTATTTTCTCTTCCTCATATCCTCCCATCTCCTCACCTCTTACACCATCCCCTTCATGCACTTCAACCCCCACAACCTTACCACTCACCTCATCCTTTCAATATTTCCCTTCTTGCGAGTCTCCCCCAACCATATTATTGCATATCTTCTCTTACTTATCCACCTTTCCATCATTCTTTCCCTTAGTCTTCCCAATTCAACCCTAGTCATCCTACCCAACCATGTTGGAAATAAAGCTAGTAAAAGGATCAAAAAGGAGTAAAAAAGGTAAAAAATTTGTTTCAACGGTAAGCTGTGGATCTTACCCATTTTACCTCCTTGGACGACAGCTAACTAGGCAGGTAAGTTTGACTTGGATGGCAGTTGACTGGGCAAGATTGGACGGCAAGGGCGGCAAGGCAAACCAACTCATTTTCCCTTTCTCTTTTCCTCCCTATTTCCCTAACTTCCCTATATTCCCTAAGTTCATTTATTTTTATGAGTATAAATACCAATGTAACCTATTATTCCTAAGGTTGAATATAATATTAATTTCCTATTTTTTTCTCCTAATTTCTCTCAAACCACATCTGGTATCAGAGCCGAAGCCGAGAGGGCACAAGGATCGAGGTGAGGGAAGCCCAAGGATCGAGGAGAGAGAAGCCCATAGCACACAACCCATAGCAAGGTCGAGGTGGGGCCTATAGCACGTAGCTTGAGGCAAGAGAAGCCTGAAGCATGCGGATCGAGGTAAAGTCTAGAGCAGACTAGCATAACAAGCATACAGAGACAGGAGTGATGCAAGAGAACCAATCAAACAGTGGCACATGGCGAGAGGAGAACAATACCCATGCTGACTGGACGACTCATAAGCTGATGCGAACAAACAACGTGGCAGTGAAGGGAGCAACATGGTGAGGAACGGTTGGCTAATCAGAGGTAAAAGGGGCGATCGTTGATTACCCAAAGACAATTATTTCAAAAGGCACGCACCCAGGGTTATAAACCCTTGCATTGCCTCCATCCTACTGAATGTGGGATTATTGTTTTTTTATTTGCAATCGGTGACAAGAGCTTTTTAAATACAAAACCCTCCTCCTCCATAATCAGTCGTGGGCGTAGCTCGAGCGGCTAAGATGCAGCGCTTGTGATCTAGGTGTCACGGGTTCGAATATCGCTGGGCACTATTTTGCTTTATTTTTTTTGAAATCGCCTAGAAAGCATAGTTGAAAAGGATCGCGGATCCTTTGAGTTTTAAATTAAACTCCGTGGCACATTGGTCTAAGGTTTTGTGACTATCAAGAGGTCACGGGTTCGAATGGGCTAGAGATAAATTTTGTTTAAAATTTTTTTATTATTTAAACTTTAGAAATTTAAAATTATTAAATATTAATTTAATAAAAATTAAATTATAATTATTTTAAAACTTAGGTTTTAATGATTATAAAATTATTTTTATTAAATATGAATATTTAATGTTTTTTAATAAGTTTAAATTTTAAAATTTTGTTGTAAAAGCCTTGAAGGCTTAATATTGTCATCCACAAAGAGATTGTACATTTCACTTTTTTGTGAAATACTCAGAGATTGAAAGAGAAATTGCTAACTTTCCTAAGAGGAAAGAGTGTGTAATAAGCCTAAGAGGCTTAGTATTTTGTAAAAGGCATTTGATGATCAGACCTAATGGGTGTTATCATGCCTTATGTGCAATTCTAGCAAGAGAAGGTGTAGAAAGGTTTGATGAAAAGGTAAGAGGTTATGGACACAACATTGTGTTTAGTCAACTTCAAAACACAGTAATCGCACATCAAAGGTATCTTGACTCAGGGTACAAAGTGGATTTTGAAGATAATTTATTTAGAAGTCAATTTGAACAATCAGAATTCATCCAAGCTGCACCACAAGAATCAGAGTACACACACTACAGCATTTTAGTGGAAAACCTAGAACCACCATCACCGAAAATCATATCAATAAGTGACAACGAAGAAGTGGCAGATAACTTTGCAAATCAAGAGATCGCATCCCCACATCAAGAGGAGCAAGTAGTCAATGATAGAGTAGAACAAGTTAGATTTGACTTAAATTTGTAATCTCTTCCTTCTTCCTTCTTCCTTCTTCCTTCTTCCTTATTCCTTCTTCTTCTTTATTTTATTCAGCAAAGTACTTTTGTAACCGTGAAATAAAGAGAGTTTTTTGGTAACTATGGCATCACACAATAGCTTACTTATCCCAGAATTTAACGGTTATGACTATGAGTACTGGTCTATAAATATGAAGACCCTGCTCATAGGAAGAGGTTTGTGGGACATCATAGAGGAAGGCTATACAGAACCCATAGACTGGACCACACTTAATGCAACAGACAAGAAAACTCGAAAAGAAGAGAAAAAGAGCAACTCATCTGCTCTTTCTCATATCCAAGCCGCATTGGAGAAAAGCATATTTCCTAGAATTGCTGCTTGTACGATTGCTCAAGACGCATGGAAAGCATTGAGTGATGGATTCCAAGGTAGTAATCAAGTGAAGCAAGTAAGGCTTCAAACACTGAATAGAGATTTGAAAATCTTTGAATGAAAGATGATGAAAAATTCGGTGATTATTGTGTTAGAGTAAAAGCAATAGTAGATAAAATGGTTACACTAGGCGAAGCAATCAAGCCTGAGACAATTGTAACAAAAGTGTTGTGAACACTTACACAAAAATGGAACCATATTGCCATAATTATAGAAGAATCCAAAGATCTTTCCCTTTTAACATTCGATGCATTAATCGGATTGTTAATGTCACATGAAGAGAGGTTTCCTAAAACTCCTTCAAACACCTACGGAGGCGATGATAAGGCCTTCACTTCCAATGAAAATAATGGAAGAGGATGGGGAAGAGGTAAAGGCAGAGGCAAGAAAATATGTAGAGGCAGATGCAACTACATAGGAGGCAATCAGAACAGAGGAGGCAATTCCAACAGAGGAGGCAACTCATATAGACGAGGAAATCAACAAAGAGGTGGAAATCAAAATCGAGGAGGAAATCCAGGACAAAGTGGAAATCAAGGGTGAGGAAGTGACAAGTCCAAATCAGCTTGTTTCAACTGTGGCAAGCCAGGTCACTTCACTCGCGACTGCTGGTCAAAATCTTCACAAGGCAGCAGTAGTCAATATGGTAATTATGGAGAAGAAGATGATACCTCTAATATTTTTTTGTCATATGGAAAATCAGAATAGAATCTAAATGACACATGGATTCTGGATACTGGTTGTTCAAACCATATGAGTGGCAAAGAACATTTATTTGCTACTCTAGATTCCACTTATAAATCCCAAATAAAATTAGGGGATGATAAGACATTGCAAGTAGAGGGTATTGGAGCCATGGAGGTTCCAACCAAATAAGGACTAAAGAAAGTGCATGACATCTATTACACTCCAAAGCTCCAACACAATCTACTAAGTGTTGGGCAAATGATAGAGAACAATTACAAGCTTGTATTTTATGAAGGACAATGTATCATTTTTGATAAAAATAATTGTAATTGTGTCATCACACAGGTCCCCATGACCAAGAACAAGTTATTCCCTCTCAAATTTGATGAGCCAAGAGGAGCTCAAATTGCAAATGTAGCTATAAAAAATCCAAGTGTGCTTTGGCACTTGCGATATGGTCACCTTAATTCTGCTATCTTGAAACTTCTAACTTCTCAAGTTATGGTGATAGGAGTTCCCAAAATCAATGAACAAAAGGAGGTCTGTGAAGGATGTGCTTTGGGAAAGCACTCAAGGTCGAAGTTTTTGAAAGGACAAGCGTGGAGAGCCAGCTATCCACTTTAGTTAGTACATTCAGAAATCTGTGGACCAATGCAAACACAGAGTCTCAGAAACTATTCTTATTTTCTCACTTTCATAGATGACTTCTCTAGAATGTGCTAGATTTATTTTTTGAAACATAAAGATGAAGCTTTTGATTGCTTCATATATTTTAGAAACAATGTAGAGAATCAAAGTGGGAATTATGTAAAATGTCTTAGGACAGATCGAGGAGGTGAATACTCCTCAAAAGTATTCTTGAAATATTGTAAAGCAAGTGGGATCAAAAGGCAATTTACCACTGCCTATACCCCACAACAGAACGGTGTGGCAAAGTAAAAAAATTGCACCATAGTTGAGATGGCAAGATCGATGCTACAGACTAAGCATCTAACTCATGTATTGGGCAGAGGTTGTAAGAACCAGTGTCTATATTTTAAATAGAAGTCCTACTTCTAGTTTAGATGGTGTCACTCCTTATGAGCCATGGTACAGAAAGAAACCTAATGTAAAGCACTTCAAAGTGTTTGGTTCTTTAGCATATGCACACATTCCTGATGATAAAAGGAAGAAGCTTGATCCAAAAAGTCAAGCTTGTATATTTGTAGGGTATTGTGAGTCTACAAAGGCATATAGACTCTACAACCCCAAGACTCATAAAGTTATACTCTCTAGGGATGTAATTTTTGATGAAGGGGGAGAATGGGATCATCAAAGAATTTTTGTTGATGATGAGTCTCGAGATGTAAATTCTTCACAAATATAGCAGGTACAGTAGGTGTCTCCCAAGAAAGGCACACCACCCCCTCCAAGGCCAAGCAGGAGTACTACATCAAGTACATCAACCACCATTCCAAGTCCTCCACAGAGATCAGTAAATTATTCACCGATGGACATTGAATCTCCATCAAGAGGCAGAAGAACTTTACAACATCATCCTTCCTTTCAGATGTTGGATCAAAATTTCCAAAGAAGATTCACTAGAAGCCAAGCTCGTGAAATGAATTCAATTCTGTAGCAACTTGAGAATTTGCAATTGTATGGAGATGATAACTCCCAAGAACCTAGAGGAGATGTAGTCAATTATGCTTTATTGGCTAGTGCATAGCTAGAACCAGCTAGCTATGAGAAGGCATCTACTCAAAATGTATGGCAAGAAGCCATGAAAGAGGAAATAACCTCTATAAAAATTAATGATACATGGGAGCTAGTAAAGCTACCCAAAGGTAAAAAATGTGTTGGATGTAAATGGGTCTACAAGACCAAGTACAATGCTGATGGAAGCATTGAGAGGCATAAGGTGAGACTAGTAGTAAAAGGTTTTACTCAAAAATATGGCATTGACTATGAGGAAACTTTTGCTCCTATTGCAAGACAAGAGACAATCAGATCAGTTCTTTCCTTACCAGCCCATAAAGGATGGAATGTTCAACACATGGATGTAAAGAGTGCTTTTCTAAAAGGATACTTTACTGAAGAGGTTTATGTTCAACAACCTCAAGGTTTCCAAGAATAGGGAAAAGAGAACCTTGTTTACAAATTGAAGAAAGCACTTTATGGCCTCAAGAAAGCACTAAGAGCTTGGTACTCACGCATTGATGGCTATTTCAGCGAGTATGGATTCATAAGAAGCAAAAATGAACCAACTTTGTACTACCTAAAGCATGGAGTAGACATTCTCATAGTTTGTTTATATGTGGATGATCTAATATTTATGGGTAGTAAAAATAAAATGAATATGGAGTTCAAAAACTCCATGATAAAACAGTTTAAGATGAAATATCTTGGTTTAATGTGATACTTCCTAGGGATGGAAGTGCATCAATCAAATAAAGGGATCTTCATATGTCAACACAAGTATGCTCGAGACATGATCAAGAAATTGACCATGGAGCAGTACAAATCAGTTGCAACTCCTACTGGACATGGGATCCAATTGAGAAAGGATGATGGAGCATCAAAGGTTGACATGACCACTTATAGAAGCATGGTTGGGAGTCTGATGTTTCTCACAAACACCAAGCCCGATATTCAATATGTTGTTTCTCTAGTTTCAAGGTTTATGGCTAGTCCATCTGAGCTGCATTTACAAGCAACTACAATAATTTTAAGATATGTAAAAGGTACATTGGATTTTGGAATCCATTACCAAAAATGTAATTCTGTGAAATTAGTTGGCTTCAGTGACAGTGATTGGGGCAGCAACATAGATGACAGGAAATCTATATTAGGGAATTGTTTTAGTCTAGGATCAGGACTAATTACATGGAGTTCTAAGAAATGAATTTTTGTAGCATTGTCATCAACTGAGGCTGAGTATATAGCCATCACTCATGCTAGGACTCAGGCCCTATGGTTAAAAAAAGTTCTTGAAGAGATTGGAGAAAGTCAGAGTGGTCCAACTCAACTATATTGTGATAACATAAGTTCCATTCAGTTGGCATACAATCTAGTCCACCATAGCATATCAAAGCATTTCGATATGAAGTATCACTTCATTCGAGATATGGTGGAACAACAAATAGTTGAGCTTCAATATTGTAACACTTTGGATAATATTGTTGACATATTCACCAAAGGTATAGCTAAAGCTCAATATATAAAGCTGAGAGACTGTATAGTCAGTCCTCTCAACTTTAAGGGGGAGAATTTTGGAAATAAATCTAGTAAAAGGAGCAAAAAGGAGTAAAAAAGGTAAAAAAATTGTTTCAACGGTAAGCTTTGGATCTTACCCCTTTTACCTCCTTGGACGGCAGCTAACTGGGCAAGTAAGTTTGACTTGGATGGCAGCTGACTGGGCAGGATTAGATGGCAAGGGCGACAAGGTGAACCAACTCATTTTCCCTTTCTCTTTTCTTCCCTATTTCTTCTATTTCCCTAACTTCCCTATATTCCCTAAGTTCATTTATTTTTACGAGTATAAATACCAATGTAACCTATTATTCCTAAGTTTGAATATAATATTAATTTCCTATTTTTCACTCCTAATTTTTCTTAAACCACAAACCATTCCTACCTATATTTCCCATCCTAAGAGA
Source organism: Wollemia nobilis (assembly GCA_028583015.1). Classification (NCBI taxonomy): domain Eukaryota; kingdom Viridiplantae; phylum Streptophyta; class Pinopsida; order Araucariales; family Araucariaceae; genus Wollemia; species Wollemia nobilis. The sequence goes on from JAQPPZ010001446.1 coordinate 508,995, forward strand.
TCTACGACACATTTCCAACCAACTGATGCAACTTGCACTAAAACTAAGTCACCAAGGAGTATCCACCTTGTCCTTTCAATTCTTGCCAATGCAATCCTTCTTCATTCCTCATCCTACTCAACCCCCTTATCAACCCTTGTGCTCTCCTCATTCATATCTTCCTTGGACCCCTCTCTCATAATGAATGTCGATGATCTTTCAAAAGCTACAAGATGCAAGACTAATTTCTCCACCTATCATCTATTCTATATATCCTAATAGACCTAAGTGGTACAATGAAAACCATTATTACACTTTCCATCATCAAAAGGGTTGCTACATTGAATATTATCGATACTTCAAACACTTAGTGCAAAACTTACTTGATCGGGAGGAGTTAATCCTCTCATCAGTACGACCCTCTTTCATTGGCTTACTTCTTCCTTGTTTGCTTCTCTTTCATCAATTCACCTCTTTCCTTTATTTTTATCTTACACATAATCTTCAATCAAATTCTTCTTGACCCTCACCCCATACCTCTCACATTGTCCTTCTAATATTTTTCATTCTAATACTCTTGTGCTCCTTCATCTTCATCTCAACCATCCAATTAACCACCTCATCCACATTAATTCACCCTTTCACCTACCTAAATATTGCATATAAGCTCCAATAAATTTCATCAATCCCACTTTCACCCCATCACAAATCACTTTATCACTTGATTTGGATGACACTTTCAAGTCTATCATGAATCTTGATTAATCCTCACCACCTATTTTTGGAATCTATGTCTATCCTAAAACCTTATCAGAGACTATCATTCACCTTAATTGGATCCCTTAATCATAGCATAGTTTTAGTACAGTGACTTCGATCATATTAGTACAATGACTCATGACTCAATAGTTTAATTATTAATGTAGATTAGCTTAGTTGTCTCAATATACACAAAAATATGTCAACAATAAGGTTCAAATATATTCATGACGTCCATCACTAGGGCATCTTACATTGATCATACCTCGAGATAATCTTACATCACCTTCTCAAGTATCCAATCAATCCACTTTGAACCCATCATCAACTACATTATCATCCCATCGCTCATTAAATTCATCCTTCCCACTCTTTCCTACTCTAGCTTGGGGGACATATTCATCTTTCAAAATAAATTTTCACTCGGGAGGCATCATACCTTCCTTCACCCCCATTTTTTTCACATCTCATCATGAATACAACACATCACACCACAAATACATAAACTGCTCATATTCAATTTTCAATCTACTCAAATTCGATCTCTAATAAAACTCATATTCAATCTGCATCCATTCCATCTCTCATTTCCTTGTTTTATTTCCTTGCACATCACTCCTAGTTGTATGGTCACACTTTGAGAAACTACATATCATGGACCGTTGTGCCTTCATCGATTTCTTCTTTCTCATCTTCTTCTTTCTTTCTTTTTATTCTTTTTTATTCTCCATATTTTTATGAGGGATTATTTTTGTTTGTGCCATTATGCTTGGCTTCAGTGCCTTAATTAAGGGCATCTTCATGATCATATTTGTCACTCCCCTTTCACATGTCATTCACTTTCATGCACATTTCCCTTACATTATCACACCATCTTATCATACCATTCATATGACACCTTGTCTCTTTCAAAGTCTTCATATTTAAGAATATCTAGGTTCTTTTGAACACTCAACCATTCCTAGTGTCTCAATAAATCTCTATTGAATTTTAGTCAATCCATGAGTGTTATAGGTCGTTCTTAGTTAACTCTAGTTTTCTTTTGGACCACACACTTCTATCACATATTAATCACATTTTGTGCATAGTAAAGATGAACTTATGAGTTGCTATCACCATAAAGAGAATAGTTTTCCTTGCTCACCCTATCATGTATAATTCGGGCCTAAGAATTCATTGTGCAAAAATAAAATCAAAATAATAGTACAAGTCATCACACAAAATCATTTTATCATTCATCATGGATCCTAGACCATCTAAAATGTCTCCACTGAGGCTATATATGTCTCGCTAGTAGTGGAGCAACATCGAAAGATTATTGGATTATCTCCACCAGGGCTATAGACGCTTGATTAGTAGTGGAGTAAGCCCTTCATGTGGTGACATGTATATCATATTAGCGACCTTATTTTTTACAAACTTATGTACGCTCACAGGTGAGCTAGCTTATTGACGTAAGTAACAAAGGATTCATCCAACCTTGCTCAAAATTGGTAATGAACATTCATTGTACACATTGTTGGTCCTTGATAAACCTAACTTCGTAGGATGATCTTAGTATCTTTGAGGATCCATTTGAGTTTTACTGAGGTCACTAGAGTGTTTGAGTCTCTAGAAAGCACATTTATATTCTTCATCCCTAGGACACACCAATTGACAAGTAGTCTCATTATCGTTTCACTTTATCATCCATTCCATCCATATTTTGCATCCCATTTTACCATTTTTATCACAATAAGGTTAGTACTATTGTGTTGACACCCTTGACTATGCAATTAAAGTCATGCATATCGATATGTATCTATGCACTTTCTAAATAATGATCAAACTTGCATATATATTTATCATATTATATCTATCACACCTGCTTCTATCGTTATCCATGTCTGCTTTTATCATTTTTCACATTCATCATGTACAATTAATGACATCATCATTCACCATATTGTATCAAATTTCGATCATTTAACATGTCATATCTATCCATCCACATTCACTTCTCAAACATCAAAATCTACATACATCACACCATCTCTATATCACATCATATCATGACTCCCATATTCTCCTTATCATATGTCTATCATAATTCAATCAGTACATCTAGCACATATCCATCCACACACCTCATTCTCATCTCTAAAAAAAAGTGATGAATGAAATAAAAATGATTACAAAATGGAGGTATCTCGAGCCTCAATCAAAAAGATCCTCTTTGTTATTGTTCCTTTTGGTCATCAAATCTGCCCAGGAAAGGATTTGGGTAAATGTATGCGCCCTAGACCTGGACCAACATTGAAAGGCCGAAGAGAAGAGATGCTCCTCGTGCCAATCTCCGGAGAAAGGCCGGCTCCTATACTACACTACTTCGATGTTTAAGATAAGGGTGCAGGAAAGAGATAAACAGAGTAAGGGTGCAGGAAAGAAATAAAAGAGTAAGGGAAGAAATTTTAGTAGTTTAGTGGTGGGAAAGAACCAGAAGCACGATTACTAGCCAATAACTTGGAACAACAGCAAAGAAAACCAAGAATAAATGAAATGAACACAATATTAGCCCTCCTATGTATCCTCTGGACGAGTTCCAGGATTCTCCTTTCCCTTTCGCCGAAATTCGTAGGGTTCGGAGTAACGACGATTAAGAAAAGTGAATATAGCAGAAACACTATCCACAGGCAACATAAAAGAAGGCCAACACGACGTCTTCCTCTCCTATGTATCCTTCGGGAAAATTTTAGGGTTTAGTCCCCAATCGCACACCTAAATCCAGGGTTCAGAATTACAGTATGCAAATGAAGAAAGATGAAAGAAATAAACGCAGAAGGCAGCATACAAGAGAGAAATAGAGTCCAAAGCTCTTTAGTATTAATCGCAGGAATACAAGTTACAACAACTTTCTAGCAGAAAGTTCCCCCCTTTTACATTACAATGCCTGGGTTTTTATAGAGGACCCGACCCTCTAAGCCATAATTGCACAAAATGGAGGAGTACACCCTCGAAACCTGAGAAGTCGGCTCCTCGCGGCTCTCGTGACTGAGCTCTCAAATCTGTTACCAAAACTGGCAACTGTGACCGGGTCAACCATGGAAACATGCATTAATGAGCCGTCTGAGCGTCCTTGGCTTCTTGGGTGCAATACTCGAGTGGCCGCCATGCTTGTCGGGCTCTTCTTCATGGACTGATACTTCATTTCCAATTGCTAAAAATGAGCAACGAGCTTATCGGGCACAAAAAAATGCATTTATGAGGCACTTGATCGCCTCGAGAAAATACCCGGCTTGGAGCGCGTGCCTTTTGAAGTGCTTCGCTAATTCTTCAACTTCGCTTCGCAATGGACTTGAGCCGAAGCAGATCCTCCTTGATTTGCACTTCGCATGGAGGAGCTTCGCAAAACAGCTTCGGGGGTGGTGAGGGCCGAAGTAGATTTCCTTTGCAAGATGGGCTCTTCACTTCTCGTTGCTTCGCGAGATGTGTCAAAACTGCCTTCGCCCGATGACCTTGAGCTTAAAATGCTTCGCCGTGATCCTTCTTCAAAACTGTGGTTCGGGAGGATTTCGGCCGAAGCGCATTCTTGCCTTCAAAAATTTGCATTCTTTATGCTACCACTTCGGGTGAAAGTACTTCGCATGAAAGTTTGCCGAGCAGATGCTTCGCAACGACTTTCAACGAAGTAGAAATGGTTCGCTGGTGAAGGGGCCCGAAGTGGGTGCTTCAGTGGCTTTTTGGTGAAGTATTTTCAATGTTGCGCTCCTTCAAATCCCGCTTCACAAGTTTCTTGCCCGAAGTAGTCTTTTGAAGTACTTCGGGCCCGAAGTATTTTTCATTCTTCTTCCTTTGCATTTTGCTTCGGCAACACCGCTTCGCAAAATTTTCGCCCAAGTAATTTGAGGGACTTCGGGCCCAAAGTAGTAGTCTTTCTTGCCTTAGCCAATTCGGACCATGATTTTCCTTCGATGAAGCTATTCTTTTGAAATCTGCTTCGCAAAACTTTGCCCGAAGTAGCTGCTAGAAATGCTTCGGGTGTGAAGCTCTTTTTCTTGAATTTCCTTCTTCGGCAACGCCGCTTCGCAAGGTTTTCGCTCGAAGTAGTTTTTTGAGGGACTTCGGGCCCGAAGTAGTTTTCATCCTTAACGATTTCTTTCGACGAAGCTATCTTCCTTAGCTTGTTTGGCAGCGAAGCTCTTTCTTCTTCATTTTATGTACAAGGGGGTGGTAGGGAAAGCCAAAATTGTTGCAATGCTTGAAAATGTTGTTTCTAAAAAACAAGGGAACAAATTCATGAAATTAAAAGAAATACTTTACAAAAATTCAATTTTTCTACCCCATTGTGCAATGTGACAAAATTGTCAACATTCTTGGTGGCTCATGGGGCAACGAGCTCGTCTCGGTGGGAGAACCCTTAGCCTTGATCCGTTGGGCTAGAGTTACCTCCAGACCCTTCTCCCTTTTCTTCTTCTTCGGGTGCTCCCCGGCTTGTTCTTCTTCTTCTTCTTCTTCTTCTTTTGCTTCCTCTGGCGCGGCTTCTTGCGGCGGCGATGGGGCAAGGCGATCACGGATGCTTTTCATGGTTCGACGGACATGAGCCCAAGCACCCTTCGAGAAAGGCTCTTGATCTTGCAATGCCTTCACCAAAACATGGAACCGATCAATCTGCCCGATATCAGCATGTTTGGCTCTGGTGTACAGATCATTCAGGCAGGCTACAATCTTGCAGTATCTCAGAATGAAATCTGTGACCTGCCCTTCTGTTATCGGCTCCGCCCATTCATCTATCTCCGAGACGTCACCTTCAAACTGAAGCCATGCCGGCTTAAGCTCTTCCTTGGTCAGAAGGTTCCCATCATCATCCATGAAGCTCGAGAAACCTAAGGAAGAGAGATCCTAGAAATAGCCTAGCGATGTGCGCTGCTCATTCTCAAACATGTCCAGGAGGTCCTTCGCCTTTTGTGCCTTCCTCACCTTGGAAAAGAAGGCGCGAACTGTGGCTTGGGCCGTGGACCAATCCCTAGCCGTCCGACTCATTGCAGCAACCTGCAAGTCCTGATATTTCATGCTTTGGACATCAAAGGCTAATTTGAGTCGGCCTCTAGCTTTCTGAGTGACCTCATCTATGATTGGCCCTCCTTCGCCAGCGGCACGCTGTGCTTCAGTAATATAGGTCAAAATTGATAGGGCACTGGAGGCCCGGGATCTAAAATTTTTTAGCAAGTGTGAGCGGATTTCTTTGATCCTGCCTCTATCAAACAGCTCCAAGCTTTCTTTTTCGTGCAACTGCTACTGCAACTGCAAGATCTTGCTTTCAACTTCCTTGGCCTTCAGATCATTCTCGGCCTGTCTCTGTGCTTGGTTCTCAGTTGTACACTGCAGTTGTAGTATTTGTTGTTTTAGGGCGTGTGTTTCCTTTTTCATCAGCTTACACTGCTTCTCTGAATCCTCTAGCTTGGAGCGGATTCTAGCTAGCTCTTCCTCCAACTTGATGTTGGCATTTTCTGCTTCAAATCTACGTTGATTAGCGATGTTGGCATGCGCTCGAAAGGTTTCGATCCTGACGTGCATGGATTCAGATTCATTATCAACATTCAAATGCTCCAGGTCCTTGGATTTGTCTTGGTAGTCATAGTCCACTGGAGTCATTTCATCCAGGGGCTTCTGGACCTTGGGGATCTTTTTTACTTTATGCAACTTCCCAGCCTTCAAATCGAAGACAACGCATTTTTCAACTTGGGCCAGAGAGCGCCCTCTCTTCTTCCTCGCCTCCTTCAACATTTTTTTTGTATTTTGTCGAGCTAGGAGTAGCTTCTCGGCTAGAGGGCGTTCCTTAATTAAGGACATATCTGATTCAAATGAGGCTGGATCTCCAACCAAAGGGGTGAACAAATATAAAGAATGAATGGGGGATGCCTCACCAGAAGGTTCGACGATAGGTGTACTAGGAGTCCCAACGAGTGCAACAATGCCATGTGAGGCAGGGGAATGAAGAACAGGGTTCGACGTTGGGGCACTGCCTTCGCCCTGGCTAAGGTCCAAAGGATTGGTGGCATGGGAAGGTGAAGTGGTAGCAACAGACTTGTCCCGGCCTGATGACTCGAGTGGAGTGGGGCTAACGGGATCGGTGGTAAGAGGCAACGCGTGAGGAGGTGATTGACTTTGTGAGGGAGGGAGAGACTGATGGGGAGACTCGGTCGAGACCATGGTAGACACGTGAGAGACCAAGGCAAAGGGTGGAGAGTGCGTACCTATGTGCCCTTCTGGCAGAGCGGCCGTGGTGACTTCTTGTGTGATAGGCTCCTGCTCCTTTTGGGCTTCGGCACTCTCGACTTCCATGACTTCTACTTTGGGGTCTCCCTCTTGTTGGAGGAGTTCCTCCACATCAATGATGTCTATGTCTGGGACCGTCTCGGCACTTGGTGGCCCCGCATCTTCAACATTTGCTTCGGTCGGGCCTGATGCAGGTTGTCCAGCAGGAGCACTTGGGAGCTTTGTGCGGGGTCGCTTTGGGTGGCTCGGAGGCACTTGAATTTGCTCTTGCCTCTTTCTTTTCTTCCTCTCCAATGGTTGCTCCGACTCTTCGGCACTTGTGTCATGGATTTTCGATGGTCCCTGTGGTAGTGCCTCTGGTGTAGCTTCGGCTTCTTCCTCTTCTTCTTGGTCCGAAGCATCGTCAGCTCCTCTTGGGCTTTCGCCCGATCCTGGGGTAGCTGGAGGAACAAAGTCGACGAAGGATATGGACTTCCAAGTCCCAACATTGGCTTCATAAACAATTGCGAAGTCTTTATCCAATGTCAAGAGTCCATAAGAATTCATCTTTTGGCGATGGACTCTCATTATCCACCACTCCCTTAATTTTTCCTCGCTCCAATTCTTCAATTCTTCCTTTAAATCATCCTTTGCCTTTCTCCAAAATGTGGAGCTTGGAGTTGGGAGGGGATGCTGGTCAGGGTCAAACTCGACCTCCATGGGGTAAAATTCATGCCAGGGAGGCAATGTTCTCATCCTCTCCAAATGCCACTCTAGATCCTTCCCATTGGGATTATTTCTTTGTTCCACAATTTCAGGGTGGGGGCAGATGTGGAAATTCTTGAATTTTAAGTGATCCCTCATCACTCCCAAGGGATCATAGAGCCATTGTTGAGGAATCTGGAGTAGGCCAAAATTGGCAAGCTTTTCCTCCAGGAAAACGTTCTGTTTTAAGGCAAATACTTCAATTACCCCCATCCTGAAGGGGAAGTCACAGGTATGTGCCCATTTTCGACCGTGGTCGTAGATGGCGTTTGTAGCGTCGCTCTGTCGAGCGACCTCCAATGCGAACTGGTACTCGGAGGGGTAGACAGGTAGCAGGAAGGGCTTCCCAATGAAGCCGAACATACGAATCACGAGCCCCTGTGTCAATTGAAACACGTCTCCCTTCTTCTCCTGCACCACTCTATCTCTCAAACTGAGGGGCACCCGAGGGCAAGAACCCTTCAACAAATGCATAGCGGGTCCCAAAAATTGTTGATTAAAAGAATAATAAGACTCTGTCCTCAATAGGAGGGGAGTCCACTGGTACACTGGCAGAGGATTTCCATCCTCGTCGCTTGGAGAAATGGTGATATGGGGGAATTGCTTATGTACATGGTAGAAAAACAACCAGACAAGGAAAGAACAGGGTGCGAAGTACTGGCCCGTCGTCGAATTCTTCATGCTGGTGAGCCGCGTATGCAAGGTTCGGGCCACCCATTCTGCCCAATCGAAGAAAACTGGGTTGGTGTTTGGTCTTGAAGCATCAGGGGCATAGAATTCCCCTCTCAAAATACATTCGGCCAAAGACACCTGCCAGGGTTGCACCGAAGCATCTGTCGATAGGCCCGCCACCCATGCAATGATGGAGAAAATATCGGTGTTCTTGAAGGCCGCCAAGGGTAAGGGCATCTGGGGCAGCTTGCTTGAAGGGAGCCCACTTTTGAGGTTCTCGCGCAAGAATTTCAATATGTAGTTGTTGGAGGTGAACCTCTCCATCTGTTCGCTCAGAATGACGTTGCGAACGGAATAGCCCTTGGGTGGACCTTGTTGTGGCGCGAAGGTTGCTTGCACATCTTCCTTCAAAATGGAAAACAATTTATGACCTGAAGCATCCAACACTTGCCTGGATGCAAGCTGGTAATTTTGCATGATAGCATAGATTAATTCGGGACAGTGGTGAGCAGGCGGGGTCAAATACCAGTAAATTTGAGAGTAATATGCAGCAGCTCTCTTATTCTCTGGGGTGAGTCTGCTCATCATAAACTCAATAGTGCGTCGGAGGTCGGACACACCCTTAGAGAGCTCTGTGTCTCTAATTTTCTCCCACCCATCAATTGGTGGTTCTTCAAGTTGTTCCTCTTCAGAGTCTTCTCCTTCTTCTATCGGCTGCTTTTCAGGGCGAGGGGTGAGATTGATCTTCTTTGGTGTATGCTTTTTCTCTTCCTTGCCCTTCTTTGTTTTTTTGGGGCCTGCTACTTCTGGTTCCTTTCCTTTCTCCTTGGAGTTTTTCTTCCCCATTGTGAAAATGATCGGTGAGTCCTTGATACGGAGGGCTTTGACGTAAAGGGCTTCGATGCACAGGGCGGGAGGATTGCAGAATAACCGAAGGCTCTTAGTCTTGCATGAACTGATGGATGAATAACCTTCTCCCTGCTAGGGCCTCACGTTTTATAGCCTTAAAAGGCAACTACCTGAATTTATGGCACCTACCATAATTAAACTTACGCTTCGGACGGAGGAGATTGTCATGCTCTTTGATTGGCTCTGCAGCAGCGTAGTACGCGGGGCCACATGTTTTGATGATTATGCCTTGCATTGGAGATGCAACCCGCTGCCACCTCGTACCTGGGCATGAGCTTTTCTCTTAACCGAATCGCCTCGAGATGTGCTCCACCACCTTTGCCTTAAATTCATCCGCTTCGAACTCTTTTCACGGTTGTTGTCTGCACGTTCTTCGAGACACATTTTAAATGCTTCCACTTCGGAAGTTGAAATCGTCATTGAAAATGCTTCACGGTGAACCTTTGGTGTGGGCTATTTTTCGATGCTTCGGGCCCGAAGTACTTCTCCTTCGCCACACTACCGCTTTGCTTCGCGAAGACCGCCTACCGAAGCTTGCCTTCTTGGAAACTGCTTTGCAAGGGCTCTTTTAAAATCTACTTCGCAAAACTTCTGCCCAAAGTCACCTCTTAAAATGCTTTGGTGCGAAGCTCTTTTCATGCCTTTGTTTGAATTTTGGTTCGCCCTTTTGAGGGTAAAGTGCTTCGCTGCGAACCTCCTTGCAACCGCTACTTCGCATCAAAAGTCCCCGAAGGAGATTTTGGAGTATAATGCTTAGCTTTTGCAATCTCGAAACAAGATGTATATACACAAATGAAAAATTATATACAAAAGTACATACACATTTTTTTTTTTAGTTTCACCTCAACGATGAAAAGTCTTCAGATGAAGACCATTAACAAAAATTGGTAATACCTGGCCATCTGCATCTTTGAGGATGAAAGAGTTGGCCGAGTTCACCTTCATGATTTCGAATGGTCCGTCCCAGAAAGCATCCAACTTGTCATGATTTCCAGGCTTGGCCTTCCAGGAGTCCCACTTCCATACTAGATCTCCCACTTTGAATGTGCGATCGGATGATTTTTTCTTGAACCAATCTCGGGTGACCTGAGCATGTTTAGCGAAGCTCTGGTAAGCCTTCTCGTGATCTTCCTCCAGCTGTAGCAGCTGAGCCAGTCTATTTTCCAAAGGGTTGACTCCTTCTTCTTCTAACAACTGCAATGCAGGGATCTCTATATGGGTAGGTAAGATGGCCTCCTTGCCGTAGACCAGGGCATAAGGTGAAGTCTTGATCGACTTCTTGACAGAAATTCGATCGGCCCACAAGGCACGATCTAGAAGGAGATGCCAAGTCCTTTTGTTCGTCTCTATGAGCTTTCTTAGCACCCTCAACAAAGTCTTGTTGGTTGATTCTGCCAAGCCGTTGCCCTGTGGATAGTAATTGGAGGATACTTTATGATATATCCCATATCGGTAGAGGAATTCATTGATTTTGGCGCCTACGAAGCCAGGACCATTGTCCATGATGATTGCTTCGAGAATGCCGAACCGGGTGATCAATCCTTCAAGGAAGGCTATGACAGTCTCCTGATCAGCATGCTTCATGGGAACTGCTTCGGCCCATCTGGTGAAGTAATCAGTCACGGTCAAGATGAACTTATGCCCAGTGGAGGAGTTCGATGATATGACCCCTATGAAATCCAACCCCCATTGTTGAAAGGGAGTTTCTACTTGTATCGGTTGGAGAGGCATCGAAGCATTTCTGCTTCGGTCGATGAACTTCTGACACTGCTCGCATTTGCGACAAACTGCGAAGGCATCAGCGAAGAGTGTGGGCCAATAATAACCCGCCTTGATGATCTTCAACACCATTGTTCTCCCTACGAAGTGGCCTCCAGATAATCTTGAATGAAATTCTCCCAGGACTCTCCTTTTATCATCATATTTTATGCACCTGAGAAGGACGCCATCAATGTTTCTAAAAAATAGGCCTTCGAGGCGTAAAGTATATCGGGAGGACCGCATCCTGAAATGCCTTCACTGTGAAGCATTTAGATGTGAAGGACATCTGCCGGTGTTGAAGTATTCGACTATTTCACTGACCCAGTCTTTCTCGTCCTCTTCCTGATTTGCGAAGCATTCTTCTGTTGGTGAGTCATCCCACTGAGATTCTGTAGCTTCGGTCGCTACGCTCTTCGCCAGTTCTTGACACAATGCGCGACCGCGAACCAGCTTTGTAGGTTTGATCTCGATGTCGAATTCTTGTATCTTGCTGACCCAACCGGCTCTTTTACTACCCAATTCTCCTTGGATGATGAAATTGCGCACATCGGGGTGGATGACAAAGACTGTAACCCGACTTTGGGAGATGAATTGCTTGAACTTCCTAAGAGACTTCATTATTGCATGCACCTGCCTTTCTATGAAATTATATTTTTCTTCATGAGGATTTATCACTTGGCTTAGAAACGCGATGGGGCGCTCTTCGCCATCTTCCCCTTTTTGTGTCAGGACCGCAACATAGCTCTCAGGTTCTCCTATAGCATATAGGATGAAGTCCCGATTGTAGTCAGGGTTGGTCAGGACCGGTGCTTGAGCAATTCGGGCTTTTATTTCTTCGAATGCTTCTTTTCTCTCCTTCGTCCAGATGAATTCTGCACCCTTCTTCAAAAGTTCGGACATCGGCTTGATGACCTGGGCAAAATCTGGGACAAACTTCCTCACGAAGTTGATCTGGCCGAAGAAATATTGAAGTCCTTTCTTGTCTACTAGGAGTGGGAGCTTCATTAGAGCCTCAGCTCTGTCAGGATCTACAGCGAGACCCTTTTTTGATATCGCATGTCCCAACAACTTCCCTTCGTTGACTGTGAATATGGACTTCTTCGGATTGATTGAAATGCCAAATTCTCGACATTTTTCAAAAATCTGTTGTAAGTGTAAGGGGTGATCCTCCCTTCTTCGAGAGAAGATGGTCATGTCATCTAGATAGATAACGATAACCTTATTCAAGAGCTCACCAAAAGCTAAATCCATTGCCCTCTGAAAAGTGGCTCCCGCATTCGAAAGGTCGAAGGGCATTCGCTGGTAAGCAAATGTGCCCCACTTGGTAGTGAATGCGGTTTTATGTTGGTCTTCATCCCTGACCCAGATTTGATTGTATCCGGAGAAACCATCGAGTAGGGAGAAGCGTTGAGCCCCAGCCATCGAATGCAAGATCTGATCGATCTACGGGAGAGGGTAGTGATCTCTGAGAGAAGCTTGGTTCAGGTTGCGAAAGTCCATGCACAATCGTATATCTCCATTCTTCTTTCTGATTGGGACTAGATTCGCTACCCAAGAAGAATGTTTGATGGGATAAATTATCTTTGCCTCGAGCATTTTTAGGAGTTCGGCCTTCATCAAGACTTCGATCTTTGGATTGACGAGCCTTTGCTTCTGTCGAAAAGGTTTGATCCCTTCCTGCAACTCAATTGTATGTTGGATCAGTTGTCGATCATATCCCTTTAAATCTTGATAAGACCAAGCCACTATGTCGGGATACTTTCTGCACAGAGATCGGATCTGCTCTAGCTCTTTCGAAGTGCAATCTGTTCCAACTTTTATTGCTTTTCCAGGCTCAAGCTCTAAATCTTGATATTGCTTTGCATTAACTTTGATCCTGTGAGAAACTGCTCGATCATTCTGATCAAAGAGGCTTTCAAGAGTAATTAATCCTTTGGGAACGTGGTTATTCTTCAATTGAACTAGCCCTTCATATTCTTCTTCATCAGGGCTTCTGCTCTCAATCGTGGCTGCTTCTTGAATCATGAAATTCACAATCTGCTCATCACTATCAAAAACCTGCCAATGCAGATCTCTGTCTGGGACAGAGGGCCTGTAAATCATCCTCACAGCTTTGGGCTTATGCACCATGTCTTCTGCTGGAGAATACTTGGCTGCGATGGATGCTAGAACATCGGCATGTCGATTCTTTTCTCTTGGAATAGACTGCAGATTGAGAGATTCGAATTGGTCGAGCAAGTCCCATACCCTATTTCGGTATGACTTGAGATAATGCTTCTTTGAAGTGCACTTGTTTGTGACTTGATTGCATACCAATTCAGAATCTCCAAAGATTTGGAGATGCTTTATGCCCAACTTTTTTGCTTTCTTGAGTCCTAGGCATAATGCTTCATATTCTATTGCATTGTTGGTGCAACTCCACACCAACCGGTAACAATATTCCTTCTGCTCTCCAGAAGGTGATACTAGAAGAATCCCCGCCTCGATGCCATTTTTGCATCGGGCGCCATCGAAGAATAATTTCCATAATCCTTCGATGAAGACCTTATCTTCTGACTTGATGTGTTTCTCAGGCTTGGCGATGGCATAACATCCCATCTCGATTTCTATCATGGCATTAAAGTCTGCCAATGAAAACTCATCTTCACAACTTAACTATGCGAGAGACTCCTCGACCAGGTCCACCTGCTCTATCCCTTCCACTATCGCATGCACAGGATCGTTGCTTTCTCCTTCGGACATCTTTTCTACAAGGAAGGTAGAAGGCTTCTCGTTGTAAATTTTAATCTTCTTCCCTTTGAATGGAATCTCCAAGTGTGAGTAATCCATAGATAGATATCCTCCCAGCTTCATCGTAAATTCTCTCGACAAGCACATACTGAAGTAGGGCTCGAGGTCAATGACTACCACCTCTTGTATAACTATGATTTGAGGCATCTTGTGTAGTCGAATAGGAATGTCCTTGATCACTCCTACAGTCTTCATGGGGGTACCATCCAACTGGAGTACACCATGACTGCTTCGCGTATATTCCATCCCTATCTCTTCGCACACTGCCTTCGGCATGACTGTCGTCGTGGCCCCAGAGTCAATCATACAGTTATGTACAACGTACCCTTCCATCTGTAGAGACATGTAGAATGGTGGTGGCCTATTCTTCCCCGTAATGGATGTGGACAGGGTCTGCACTAGGGCAAGCGGTGTTGCCTTTCTTGCTTTGGTTATCTTCAATGATTCTTGCAATAGGTCCACTTGTCCGGGTAGTTGCAGTGCATCGTACAGACTGATTTTGGCTGGAATCCTCTTCAGCTCATCTACAATGTTGTACGCCAGGGAACTGGGCACCTCAGGTTCCTTTCTCGGCTCATATCTGGTGTGATACTATTTCGTAGCTTCGACCCTTTGTCGCTTAGTCAACGAAGGAAGCTTGAGCTTCTCTCTAGCTTGCTCCTTTGTTTCCACCTACGATGGATTTGTAGGGGCTTGTTGGGCCTTCTCTTTGACTGGTGTAGGTTGTCGAGCTTCATTCGAGGCCGGAGGAGGTTGTTGTCCTTTCTCATGATGAGCATGCACCTTTAAAGGAGCCATTTGAGTAGCATCCACCTCTATCGACCTCTTTCCTCCTCTAGTAAGGACTGCAACTGGCTCTTCTTCACCAATTACCAAGTTGTGATTCATTTGCCTGATGACATTGACTTGACCGCCATGACTACTGCTCGCCAACGTTTGTACATAGTGTTGGTGCAGCATGCAGGTATTCTCTTCATGAGGATCATTACACGTGGAGCACCAATGTATATAATCGAAAGTGCTCGGGGCTTCATCTATTGCAACATTTCTTGTCGAAGCTCTTCCTTGCTGGGCCGCTTGATCTTTAGTAAGCGCAGGTGTAGGATAAGATCTTCTCGGTAGAAACTCTTGTTGCGCTTGCTTCTTCTTCATAATGGTCATGTCATTAGACAGGGTCTGCACTATGGAGTTCAGGGACTGAACTTCTTGCAATATTTTGGCTTGCATGTCATCGACTTTGGGAATAGGTGGCAATGGAGCCATTGTTGGTATTGGAGGTAGGGTAGGGTGTTGAAGTGGTGCTGGCAGTACAGGGAATGCCGAAGTGACCGTGGGCTACGGAGTCAAAAAAGTGGGAAAATGAATTTGTGGAGCAGTGATTTGAGATACAATGGGATTCGGGTTCCAAGATGAGATCGGGAGTGCAGGGGTTGCAGAGATCTACGAAGCGGCTGCGCTTGCATACTGGGATTGATAGAAATCAAGAAGTATGGGCATCGACATCCTTTGGGGAAGCTTACCCATAGCTATTAGATCCATTTCCGCTTTTGGGCTAACTCATATAACTCTGGGAAGGTATTGATATTCGAATACCTTACCATCACACTGATATCAGGATTGAAAGCCCGAAGGAAATAGTATGTTGCGGCTTCATCGGTTGGTCGAAGTCCAACTGGTATTCTTTGCCAGGTTCGAGTGAACCTAACATTGAAGTCTACAATCTCCTCTTGTGGATGTCTCTGGATCATTGTGAACTGCTGCAGGAGAGAGGTCGGATCGACGGACTCATTGAAGCTTCGCATCAACTGTCCGGCTAACTGGTCCCATCCCGTAATGGTACCGGGTGGTAAAGATCTATACTAGTAGAGGAGTTTTCCTCTAAGAGACAGAACCAGAAGCTTTACCATAACTCGCTCTTCTATGATGTCATGGATCACCGCTAGAGAAACTATATCCTGGATGTGCTCTAGAGCAGTCTTCCCAGTTCCATCGAACGTTGGGATCTTCTTTATAGCAGCAGGCGGCACTTGCCCTTGTCCCGCTAGATTTAGCGGTCCCGAAGAATTCCATGCTGGAAATAATCTGGGCGGTGGTTGCTGCTGCATTTGTTGTTGTTGTTGTTGTTGTTGTGCCATATTTACTCTTGGATTTTGAGAAACAAGAATTCTCGAAGCTCCTCCTTGATTGCTAACAGGACGACCATGAGAAATGGAGGCACTAGGATGCTTCGGTGAGTTGGGAGGATTAGGAGGAAAGCTAGCCGTTGTGCTATCAGAAGTTAGGCCTTGTTCGTCAATAGTGGCCTCTTGCGAGGATGTTCCATGTAACAAAGACTCAGGGGTGACTAACCTAGATCGTTCCCCAAAGGCGTCAATATCTAGCTCAAAGAACTCAGTTTCCTCTCCTCTATTCCTAACTCTCCATCTTGTTTGCATGAAGGCACAGACTTTGGTACCGGTCTTTACGACTTAAATATTCTTGGGTAAACAGAGTCGCCAGATGCTAAGAGTCTTTTGGTAATGAGAGCATCGGTTCTCACTACCACTCAGAAGGTGAGACTGACCGGGTCCCACCGGGCATGCCAAAAACTGTTGGTCATCAAATCTGCCCAGGAAAGGATTTGGGTAAATGAATGCGCCCTAGACCTGGACCAACATTGAAAGGCCGAAGAGAAGAGATGCTCCTCATGCCAATCTCCGGAGAAGGCCGGCTCCTATACTACACTACTTCGATGTTTAAGATAAGGGTGCAGGAAAGAGATAAACAGAGTAAGGGTGCAAAAAAGAAATAAAAGAGTAAGGGAAGAAATTTTAGTAGTTTAGTGGTGGGAAAGAACCAGAAGCATGATTACTAGCCAATAACTTGGAACAACAGCAAAGAAAACCAAGAATAAATGAAATGAACACAATATTAGCCCTCCTATGTATCCTCTGGACGAGTTCCAGGATTCTCCTTTCCCTTTCACCAAAATTCAGAGTTCAGAGTAACGACGATTAAGAAAAGTGAATATAACAGAAACACTATCCATAGGCAGCATAAAAGAAAGCCAACACGACGTCTTCCTCTCCTATGTATCCTTCGAGAAAATTTTAGGGTTCAGTCCCCAATCACACACCTAAATCCAGAGTTCAGAATTACAGTATGCAAATGAAGAAAGATGAAAGAAATAAACGTAGAAGGCAGCATACAAGAGAGAAATAGAGTCCAAAGCTCTTTAGTATTAATCGTAGGAATACAAGTTACAACAGCTTTCTAGCAGAAAGTTCCCCCCTTTTACATTACAATGCCTGGGTTTTTATAGAGGACCCGACCCTCTGAGCCATAATTGCACAAAATGGAGGAGTACATCCTCGAAACCTGAGAAGTCGGCTCCTCGCGGCCCTCGTGATTGAGCTCTCAAATCTGTTACCAAAACTAGAAACTATGACCGGGTCAACCATGGAAACATGCATTAATGAGCCGTCTGAGCGTCCTTGGTTTCGGGTGCAATACTCGAGTGGCCGCCATGCTTGTCGGGCTCTTCATCATGGACTGATACTTCATTTCCAATTGCTAAAAATGAGCAGTGAGCTTATCGGGCATGAAAAAATGCATTTATGAGGCACTTGATCGCCTCGAGAAAATACCCGGCTTGGAGCGCGTGCCTTTGAAGTGCTTCGCTAATTCTTCATTCGCAACTTCGCTTCGCAATGGACTTGAGCCGAAGCAGATCCTCCTTGATTTGCACTTCGCATGGTGGAGCTTCGCAAAACAGCTTCGGGGGTGGTGAGGGCCGAAGTAGATTTCCTCTGCAAGATGGGCTCTTCACTTCTCGCTACTCCGTGTCAAAACTACTTTGTCGATGCCTTCAAAATGCTTCATCGTGAACCTTCTTCAAAACTATGGTTCGGGAAGGTTTCCGCCGAAGGTGCATTCTTTTGCCTACTTCGGGTGAAAGTACTTCGCATGAAATATGGCCGAAGCAGATGCTTCGCAATGACTTTCGATGAAGTAGAAATGGTTCATTGGTGCAGGGGCCCGAAGTGGGTGCTTCGACGGCTTTTCGGTGAAGTATTTTCAATGTTGCGCTCCTTCAAATCCCGCTTCGCAAGTTTCTTGCCCGAAGTAGTCTTTTGAAGTGCTTCGGGCCCAAAGTATTTTTCATTCTTCTTCCTTTGCATTTTGCTTCGACAACACCGCTTCGCAAAACTTTCGCCCGAAGTACCTGAGGGACTTCGAGCCCGAAGTAGTTTTCTTGCCTTAGCCAATTCGGACCGTGATTTTCCTTCGGTGAAGCTGTTCTTTTGAAATGCCACTTCGCAAAACTTTCGCCCGAAGTAGCTGCTAGAAATGCTTCAGGTGCGAAGCTCTTTTTCTTGAATTTCTTTCTTCGGCAATGCCGCTTCGCAAGGTTTTCGCCCGAAGTAGTTGTTTGAGGGACTTCGGGCCCGAAGTAGTTTTCATCCTTAGCGATTTCTTTCGGTGAAGCTATCTTCCTTAGCTTGTTCGGCATCGAAGCTCTTTCTTCTTCATTTTATGTACAAGGGGGTGGCAGGGAAAGCCAAAATTGCTGCAATGCTTGAAAATGTTGTTTCTAAAAAAAACAAGGGAACAAATTCATGAAATTAAAAGAAATACTTTACAAAAATTCAATTTTTCTACCCCATTGTGCAATGTGACAAAATTGTCAACAGTTCCTTAACACAAAATCAACTGCTTGGTTTAAAAGGTTGCATTCTTTTGCTAAAGGTTGTACCCTTTGCCTCGCATGCATAGCTCAATCAATCAATTAATTAATTTAGTTGGGGGATTTTCAATGTATCAGATCTTCCCCATCGACTCAATCCCACATAAGCATAGTCACATAGGCATATAGGCACATAATTGTGCTCCCCATACCAAAATCCACTTTCATTGCTCACCACCACCTTCATCATCTATATTCCTTTTATCAATTAGCTCATCATTGTCATCCATGTCATCTTCCACCCACTCACTACTTAAGGGGGTAGGCAAAACTATTAGAGTATATTACATTATTGGGTACATGTCAATGTACCATCTTGGGTACATTATTATATTAGGAGTTAATCATAGATTGAGGTTTGAGTAGTTACTTCAAGTAAGTAATAAATGCATAAGTGTTAGAATGTGCAATGATGTAAACGTGTGTAGTCCACATGTACATAAGTCATAGGATAGGTAGATGAAGATTCATGGGTAGAGTAAAGGCCAAGGCACATATCTTCCTATATATATCTTTAAGGTAGAGAGATATGAGAGAGAGATAAAGTTACTATAGAGAGTCAGTTTATAGTAGTGAGTAGGTACAATGTAGTTCTTCATTAAAATTCTAGAGTGTTCAAGTCCTCCATTATATTGCATTATACTATTTTCGTGAGATTTCATTAATGGTATATTATTGAGTTATTGTAGAAGTTTATCTCATTATTTTCTTGCATATTATAGTGTCATTATCAAATAGTTATCATAGATTACTTATTTTATATCTTGTGGTTGCATTCCCTTCAATATACATCCTCAAAAGCTAACAGTGGTATCAAAGCACATGGTAGATCGATAGGAAATAGGGAGATCCACAAGAGAAATTGAAAGGAGATCAAACATATCATTTTTAAAATTTTTGAAAATTGCATTTGGCTAGAGTCTTTCCATAGGGTTGCAAAAAAACTCATGAAGACTATGACTTAGCATTGATTCCATTAGATTGACAAATCAACTAGTGAAGATTCATAATCTCTAGATTTAGAGATTTACCATTTTCTAGTTTCTAACACTTTGTTGCAGGAAAATGAGATTCAAATAAATTTGGGAAGATTTCTACAAGCAAGCTAGGAATAATATCTTCATTAGAATTAATCGAGCACCTACAGCCAGAAGTAGAAGATTGAATATTTTAGAGACCTGATAAAAAGGTCCCATTGCAAGAGTTACAGACCTGCATATTGTAGAAGAGAGGAAAAGGTCAAAGGAGCCTTACTGTAAATTGAAGAGACTCTACAGAAGAGTCTAGGATAATATTAGAGGTTGGTGATCTCCATTGAAGACCGAAGACTATAGATTGTAGATTGAAGAAGGAGAAAATAACTCAAGAAGATAAAGAGACCTACACGAGGTCCCATTGAAGAACTAGGTTTTTTAAGATTAAATATAGAGAATGACTAATAAATATCTCATTCCAAAAGTAGCAAATTTTAGATATCCTAGTAAGGATATCTCATTGCAAGACTTTCATAATAGAATATTAAAGAAAATGTCTCATTAAGAAGACCAGATAAGCTACGAGACTGAAATCCCTAGAGAAGAGGTCTCAATGAAAGGCTAGGAAAGCCTTATTACAGAGTTCGAGAAGGCCATTGAAGTAGATTTCAAAGAAGGCCATAGAAGGAGTTTCGAGGAGAACTCAGTGGAGAAATTTACTAGCTAGGAGTTTCTGATAGAACAAAATTTGGGATAATTATCACCATCCAACAACAAGCCTAAAAGGAGAAGAATTTGACAAGGAGTTTGCCAAATTTTGGGAAGAATAGTGAAGACCTCAAGATAGTCAAAAATATTGAGAAGTCCACTAGATTGGCCAAGATTGAAGTTAGAATTTGACAAGGAGGTTGAAGGAGAAAGGACTTAGAAAATCCATCAAATCTAAGAGATTTGGGGATTTCCATTGAAGGCTATTTTGGAGAAAGGAGATTATTGGTTTTACAACAAAAAAGTGAAGGCTTCTTGAAGAAAAATCTCAGCTGTGATTTGGAGGAGTTTCCTACCAAATTTCTGAGATTCAAGGATAGCACTTTAAATGAGAAATTGACTACTTTGTAATATGAATATTTCATATTTGAGGACAACAAGAAAGAAACAATTTCGGCAGCATTACTAGCTGCGAATTTACAAAATTCAAGGGAATATCCTAAAGAGGATGTAAGACCACCAAACTACATTTTTGAGCAGCACGTTAGAGGAGTTTTAAAGTTGAAAATAGGTGAGCTAAAGAGTTGTTTCGAACAAATAATAAGAGTTGCAATTTCATCTAGTACAAGTAGCATTTAGGTGATTCTAATCACTAATATTTCCATAATCTACAAAGGACATTAAGGTAAGCAATATTGGTGCAAAAGTTTCATTAGTTGAACATTACTTATTCAGTTCATTATTAAGTTTCATTAAGTACCATAGTAGTTTAAAAGTTGCAAAGAGAAGGTTGCATATTAAAGTCTTCAAGGGAGTGCAAAATATAGTTTCTACAAGGGTTATAACCTACAAACAAAAATAGGAGTTAGATATAGAGAAAGAAGATTATCGACATCCTACCTTCTAGTTAAAGCAAAGAAAACATTATCCATAAGTGAAGGTTGCATATATTATAGTGTATATTTCAAGTTACTTTAAGAGTTCATTTACAAGAGTAATAAGGAGAAATTGCTATTGCATTATACTAGTTTTTCGTAAAGGTTATTAAAGGTACACTAAGTATTTAAGTAAAGATTGAAAATTAGTGTAAAGTTAAGTTACATGATTAAGAGCATGGATTAATTCTTGCTAAGTTAACCAAGCAAAGGAAAGAGTTATCTAACAAGGAATACAACATCAAATCATCGCTTGCCACCAAGGAGTAGTGCAAAGTAGTCGTCTCATCAAGGAAGAAAGAAATCTTACAAAATGAGCTTTAAAGATATCACAATATAGGTGTTCTATTCTAACTATTGCAAAGCTATTTACATCAAATTCTTACACCATAATATTCTTGTCCTACGTAGAAAAGAGGACAAAGCTAGAGTGTCTCAAATACACTACAACAACTTGCAAAGCACATTTATAAAGTGGTCATTTTAGCAAAGTAAAGAAGTAAATTTCAAGCAAGGGGAGACAGCCAACGAAAGAATCACATTAGCTAAGTTTCAAGGTGTCTAAAGATACCATATCCGTCACCAAATCCAATACCTACAACAATATTAACCTGTATCATGAAAATCTATGTAAGCATCCCATCATCCATTGGATATCTATGTAAAAAGATAGCACAAAGGGTCCACGTAAGGATGTTATCATCCATTGCATACCGATATAAAGATGATAGCGCTAAGAACAACATATTGTAAGCATAAAAAAGCAAGTTACAAGGTGAAAACAAAGGTGCATTACCCAAGTTATAGCTTGGATGAATCACCAGTTGAGAAGAAGCACCTAAATCTACCATTGGAGTGCCCTGGAACCACCATAGCTTGAGTCAATTTCATAGCATCACCATTCGCTTGGGAAGAAAGCATTGAAGACAAGATACAAGTGCATTCATTGGCAAGAAGTATACAAGGAATAAGAGACATTGAAGGCAGTCTTAAATGCATGATATTGCAATTTATAGCCAAGGTATCCTATGCCACTTGGCACATTCAAACAAGGTGCCAATATATTCCATTCACGCCTACCTAGGAAAGAAGCACTCAAGGAGAAAGTAACACCTATTTTTATTTTGTTGAATACCATCATTTGGAGGTTAGAATGCATAGTCATCATAACTCACTATTCAAACGAGATATGAGCGTTGAAGCTGTAATGAAACAAGCATTCGATTGTTTATTATTCAACAGGCATTAAATAGAATTTACATCAGTCGGGAATAGTCACCGGCGGAACAGATCTGTTACGCAGTTGTAACAGTGATCCCAACAAAACAATAGAGACAAATAGTAAGTACGCTAACATCCCCCTTTATTACATTATTTGGGTAATGTAATAACTAATAGCTATACTTAGACTACTAACATCCCCTTACATTATTTTGCAATACAAAGTGAGCTGCGAAACAATTCAAATTTGACACGTCCAAGTGCCTTAGTGAAAATGTCTGCAACTTGAGCATCTGTGGGAATGTGTTGAAGCTGAATTCGGTGCTTTGGAACTTCCTCTCGAATGAAATGACATTGTGTGTCAATGTGCTTTGTTTTTTCATGATGGACTCGGATTCTTGACGAGGTTCGGAACACCCCGATTGTCGCAAAACAAGTGTATTGGAGATTTTGATGGATGGCCCATACTTGTCAGAATGCAACGTAACCATATCACTTCGCACACAGCTTCATGTGCGGCTTGATATTCTGCCTCTGTTGAAGAAATAGCAACCACCTGTTGCTTCTTGTTGTGCCAAGAGACAGGACCGGATCCCAGATGAAAAATGTATCCAGAAGTTGACTTGCGATCATCAAATGATCCGACATAGTCGGAGTCCGTGTATCCTTGCAAGAAGAATTTGTTGTTCCTCTTGTATTCTAGGCCATATTCCATAGTACCACGGACATAGTGAAGAACACGTTTTGTCGCTTTCCAATGAGTGGTCTTAGGCTCCCGCATGAACCTCGAAAGATAGTTGACAAGAAAAATGATATCTAGCCTAGTATTGGTCGATATATGAGACTCCCAATCAACTCGTCGATAGAGAGTACCATCTACCTGAGGTGAGTCATCATATCGTGATAATCGAAGTCCATTCTCCATAGGAGTTGCCATTGGCTTGCGATCGATCATGCAATATTTTTCCAAAGCAATGTCTTGGCATACTTTTTCCGAGACACTTTGATGGTGTGCTCCTTCCGGCTGAATTCCGGACCAAGACAAGAATGGAGAAGTCCGAGATCTGTCATCTCAAAAGATTTGCACAAGTTTCTTTTGACAAGAGAGATCATATTTTCCGAACTCCCCGTAATGAGCGGATCATCCACATAGAGTACAAGCAACACTATCTCGAACCCCGTTTCTTGAAATAGAGGTTTGCATCCGACGGACATCTCTTAAATCCATGCCGCATAAGGTGATTGTCCATTTTTATATACCAAGCTCGAGGAGCTTGTTTCGGTACCATACAAGGATTTGACCAATTTGCAAACTTTCTCGCCGTTGGCCTTCCACTTCAAATCCTTCATGCTGAGTCATATAGACTTCTTCTTGGAGATCACCATTAAGAAAGGCACTTTTGACATCCATCTGGTGAACTTTCCACCCATATTGTGCTGCCATAGCACACATAACCCGAATTGTGGTCATCCGAGCAGTAGGTGCAAAAGTTTCCTCATAGTCGATGCCTTCCTTTTGAGCATAGCCCTTTGCAACAAGTTGGGCCTTATGCTTATCAATTGTTCCATCTGCCTTGTACTTGACTTTGTATACCCATTTGCAGCCAATAGGTTTCTTTCCATGCGGCAGATCAACAAGCTTCCAAGTTTTATTCTTCATCGGAGACTCATACTCCGTATCCATAGCGGCCTTCCACCGAGGCTCACTGAGAGCATCTTGCACTGATGCAGGTTCAAGACTATCTATGGTAGACATGAATGCCCTGTCATCATCAATATCCATATCCTCAACTTCTCTACTTGGAGTCACGAAAGTTCCTCAAAAGATTGACAAAGATCATCAACCTCACCCGCTTCTCGGCTTCTTTTCCTTTTGAGCCATACCGTGTGTACGAGGTCTATCCAAATTCAAATTGGGAGGAGTGGATAAATTTGCATCTCCGATTGTATTTGTACACCATTTAGGATTCTGCTTCGGTGGTGGTGAAGAAGATGTAGAAGGACCTCCCGTCTGTGTTGACGAAGGAATCTCCTCTTCCTTAGTTTCCACAATATCCTCGGTGTACTCGTAGATGTGCTCTGTGATGTGAAAGCTTCATCAAAGACAACATCTCTCGCTGATATGAATTTTCTTGGTCAAAGGATCTATCAACCGATATCCTTTAGAGTGCTCAGAATATCCAAGAAAAATACATCTCAGCGTTTTCTCATCTAGTTTCTTCCTTTTCTCTTTCGGTATGTGCATGAAAGCCTGACATCCAAAAATACTTAGATGAGATATGGAGGGTTTTCGACCACTCCATGCTTCCTGTGGAGTCATTCCTTTTAGGGCCTTTGTGGGTGCCCTATTCAAAATATACACTGCAGTGGTGATATCTTTTGCCCAATATTGTTGCCCAAGAGTAGCTCCTTTGAGCATACAACAAACCATTTCCATGATAGAACGGTTCCTTCTCTCAGCAACTCCATTTTGCTGAGGAGTATAGGCAGTTGTTAACTGTCTCTTGATCCCATGCTTATCTAGGAATGCAGAAAATTCATTAGAGGTAAACTCTCCCCATCGATCTGAGCGGAGGGTTTTAATAGAAGCTCCTGACTCCTTCTCAACGGATTTCTTGAACTGCTGAAAGAATGCGAAAGCTTCAGATTTCAGTTTGAGAAAGAAAACCCACATCTTTCGTGAGTAGTCATCTACGAATAACTGAAAGTACCTCTTCCCTCCAACACTATTGGGTGTGAAAGGACCGCATAGATCGGTGTGAATTAGCTCCAGAGGTTTTGTTGCTCTTGTAGAGCTCTTCTCAAATGGTACTCTATGTTGCTTTCCTGCCAAGCAGTCAGAGCACACTAGCAATGTGGCAGAAATGGAAGGAAGACCCTTTACCATCTCATACTTGCTGAGCTCAAGTAAGTAGCCAGAACTAAGATGCCCATATCTCTTGTGCCATAGGGAAGTTGCCTCCTTGGTAGAGACAATCATGGCAACATGTGGAGTAGAGATAGCATCTAGTGCAAATAAGCCATGCTTATATGAAGTTGTTGTAATCTGCTTACCCTTCCTGGTAATTGTACAACACTTCTTTCCATTCTCAACACGAAAGTTGACAACCATATTTCTATCCAGGATTTGTGTCACTGACAACAAATTGTTGGCCAATCCCGAAACATAGAGGACCTTTTCAATCTGACACTTGCCATCAGGAAGAGTGACTGAAACTGTACCCTCTCCCCGAACCCTGTAGGTTTTATCATCAGCAATGGTGACAGGTTTGCCCTCTTTGGCCTCAAACGATTCAAACCACGATCTATCGCCAGTCATATGTTTGCTAGCTCCAGAATTGACATACCAAATAGGATCCCTCTGAGTGGAATCTGTGGTAGTCATGAGCACCTTGTGTGCCCATTCAGAATCCGAGTCGGATTCTTCAACAAGCAACATTCACTCGGGGTTGCTTGTTTTTATTTTGTGGTTTGTTTTGGCCTTTCTGCTTGTTCTTATGCCAACACCTGTTGGTGTCATGGTTGTCTTTCTCACAGATCTTGCACCACCTCTTCTTCTGTTGAGGTTTTTTGCCTTTTCCTTTCGTATCTTGTTGAGAATTTCCTCCTTTCCGAAATTTGCCTCCTTTTTTCCCATTACCTTTCTTCCTAGAACCCTGCCTGTTGGTGTATAGGGCTGTATTGGAAGAATCATCCTTGTGAAGTTGGCGTGCCTCCTGTTGTTGAAGGAGAGTGTAGGGCTGTATTGGAAGAATCATTCGCCTGCTCCTTTCCGTCCTCCCCCGCTGCGTCTGCTTTCGACGTAGACAGAAAAATAATTTTTTTTCGTTCTCCGCCTTCTGCCTTCTCGACGCAGAAAGAAAAATAATTTTTTTTTTCGTTCTCCGCCTTCTGCCTTACGACGCACAAAGAAACAAATTTTTTTTTTTTTTTTTTCGTTCTCCGCCTTCTGCCTTTCGACGTAGAAAGAAGCAAAAATTCCTTCTATCTTTTCTTCATTCTCCACCTTCTGTCGCGGCGCATTTCGCGCTCCGGCCAATTGGTTTTTTTTTTGGTGGGGGGGGGGGGGGGTTTATACCCCTCCCATTTCCCGCGCGGGCGGGAATTTAAATTCCCGCTCTGCAGCGGTGGCGGGGGAGGGGCCCTCGGCCCTGCAACTCGGGAGAGGGGAATTTTCAATTCCCCGGGGGTCACGCGTCACGGGCGTCTGAGCCCGTGCGTATGCGCGCGGGTCCCGACGCGCCTGACGTCCCCCTCTGGGCCCGTGCGGCTGCGCGCGGGTCCCAATGTGCACACACTCCAACACGGTGGGGGGGACGGGGGGGCTGTGCTCCGCTTCCCGTGACGCAACGCACCAACCCTTCCCGCCAGCGCCCATGCGTAGGTGTCGTCGACAGACTGTGAACGCTCTGCGCAGGGTCTGCACAGGCTGGTCGTTTTGCGCAGGCTCCAGCAAAAAAAAAATTTTTTTTTAATTCGCTCGAATCCCGCCTGCCAAAAAAACGTCTGCCCAAAATTTTACCGGCCTCGCTCTGATACCATGTAATGAAACAAGCATTAGATTGTTTATTATTCAGCAGGCATTAAATAGAATTTACATCAGCCGGGAATAGTCACCGACGGAATAGATCTGTTACGCAGTTGTAACAGTGATCCCAACAAAACAATAGAGACAAATAGTAAGTACGCTAACAGAAGCATCTAAACCAATACCCATCAAGAATGAAATCCCCAAAGTGTCATGTGTCTAGAATTTCAAGGAGCATCCAAGCTATTTAAGCACCCAGACTTGAAGGAGAGTGTAGAGGATAGAAGACACACTGTCAAGCATTAAAGAAGGGTATCAAAGTGTCATTGAGGAGAAGAAGGCACCCATGAACATTGATTAATTTTTGCCATACATTGGAGACAAGAAATATGCACTTGGATTAAAGAGTCACTCCACAGACCAATCAACAAGCACATTACACTTTTTAAGAAAGGTAAAAGCTTTACATTATTTAATATATGTTTCCTAAGTTGAGGAAGTTATAAGGTGTTGAATATGAGGTTGAAATTTACTTATTATTGCATTAAAATATCAACCTTAGAGAGTAAGAAAGAAATTTTAGCAAATGGAGTATATCTTAGAAGATATTATAAACTGCTTCATATTTAAACACTACAATATTTGCAAATAATTAATTTAGGAGATATAAGGTTTTTAACATTGGAAAATTTGAAATATTAATTTGCAAATATTACTACTTTCTAAAATTCCAAATTAGGGAGTTATAAGGTATAATACAAATTTTAGTCTCTTGAAATTTAGAAAAATTAAACCATTGAAGGTTAAAGGCATTAAACCATTAATTGCTTAGAAGTTGAAAATAATATTTTGCATTAGTCTCATACATTTTTTTTGAGACATTAATCCAACTAAAAGGTATTGAAGGAAAAGAACCTTATTAAAACTTGAAGGTGCATCATCATTGATATTTAGCTTTCTACTTACTAATCAATAGGGAGAAATAAGGAAATACATTAAAGTTGAACATTAGGGAGTCAAAAGGGATTCAACTTAAACTAAGAAAGCTAAGCATATCATCAAGTTCATAGTGCATTCAAACACTTGCTAGATAGAAGGGATTTTATAAAACCTACAAATTTGAGAAATTCTTAGCAAGGTTGCACATACGTAAAACTAGGGAGTCATAAGGTAGACTACTACAAAGAATCTATCAAAAGTATTCTCAAAAATACTAAAGAGCTAAAATAATTTTATTAATTAACTATATACTACAAGAGTTAAATGACAAAATCTAAAGTTGATAAGGGTTTATCAAGACTATAGTTCACTCAAACACTAGGGAGATATAAAGAATTCTAAATAACTTGAGATTAGACAAGATTTTATCAATTTTGATCATAAACTTAGAACACTAGGGAGATATAAGGATGTCTACTTCAAAGAATACATTAAATAATGTAATTAGAAAAGGAGCAAGGAAAATACCAATATGGCTTAGAAATACACTTGACTCAATGGAAAGCATAATTAACAATTCAGAGAATTCAATGGATAATAATAAGGAAGATGCAAATGAAAGAAAATAATCAATAGAGTTTTAAAGGATTTATGAGAACTCACAAAGTAATAGTTTGACAAAAATATATTCCAATGAAATAATAAAGGGAGTTGATGACAACTATACCTATGAAGATATTGAAAATAATATTCAAAAGGTAGAGAAGAATATTGATCAGAAAGACATCATGGAGATTTATGAAAGAAGTAAATATGGAATAGCTTCAATTGTACACACATGGTTTAACTATTTCATCAGGGAAATAAATAAACATTGTAGACATGGAAAATTGACCCACTTTTAGTGGGCAATCTTCCTTAGAGCCCCTAAGAGGTCCCTAACCCTTGCCTTAGGCAAGGGTAGGCCTCTTTTCCCCCTACCTTGCCTTCTTTAGCCTTTTTAGCGAAATCGCACCCGGTTGCGATGGGGCGCGACTTTGCGAAAGCGATATCGCACCCCATCGGCATGGGGCGTGATTTTGCTATTTTAGGGTTTTAATTATTAAAACCCAGGTTTAACCTTTTCTAGCATGCTTTTGCATCGGTCTGTGTTGTTTTCCTGCTCTTTTCACCTCGATCTTCATCTATAAAAGGAGGGGTTAATCTCACTCTTTAACAACAAACGATTTTTGGATACACGATTAAGCTCAAAATTCTTATGATTGACTTGTGCTCGCATTTTTACTTTTGCTCTGCTTCCTGTTTCTTCTACAAGCTAACCCTCAAAGTGCGAATTTTGGATTTGATCTTCTGCTGCATTGATTTGGATTGTTGTGTGGTTTGGTGGATTCGTGTTGTGGTTCGGAAGGAAAGAGAGTGCCCATTTGGATACCTCGATCTCTTCTGTCTGCTTCTGCATCATCCATCAGGTTCTGCGTACTTTGTTTTCTGCATTTATTTACGTTCTGCATCTATCTTTTATTTTTCATGTGTCTGAAGCGAAATCGTGCCCTGTCCCGATGAGGCATGACTTCGCTAACCCTAATTTAGGGTTTTCGCTCACAGAAGTGAAATCGTACCCCATTCTGATGGAGCATGATTTTGCCTATAGCGTTATCATACCCGCTATCTATGAGGTACAATTTTACCTAGGACTAAACTAGGGGTATCTATCAAATTTTGATTGCATGAGTATTTTCTAAATTACATCTAGGGCATGATAGCATAATCTATTTTCTATTTCTCTGTTATTGCATTGTTGTTTTATGATTAATTCTCCAAAGGTCAATTTTTGCTTTTATTTTCAAAGGTCATCTAAAAGGACCTAGGGGGCTTGATTGTTGCACCTCCAAGCATTATTGTATAATGGCCTAAGCAGGCCCCCTAATGCTAATCCCATTTTCAAGTGTTTCATAAGTTATCTTGCAAAAATAGGTATTTTTGATATCATTGGACAAGAGGCAGAAAAGGTTAGATCAACCACCGATCAAGATAAGTGTTCTATTTGTCCTATTGATTATAAATCTGATTTGAATATTCATTATAGGCATCTAAAAAGTGAAAAGCATATAGTGTGCATCTAGGGTTAATATTGTGCATTTATCTTGTGCCCTTGCTTTAAAGGTTTTCTAGATAAAACCCTAGGTTAGCAAGCATTCAAAGGAAGAATCATATTAGGTTAGCTCTTGTATTCTTACATTCTATTTTTTACATTGTCCTTTATCTTTCATAGCATAGATCTAGAAAGGCCAAACTTAGGTGATTGCTTGAAACTGAATACATCAAACTATCCCAAAATCCTGAGGACTTGGAGCGAGTCCTTAAACCATTCCTGGTGAACCCATCCCCCTAGCACCGAGTGTAGAGAACAACATAGCCCCCATGGTTCACCCCATAAGGCTTTCTATCTTTATGGATCCAACCTTTTTGGGAATTGTACATGGTAGGGCAGTTTTCCCCCTCTACATATTTGGTGAACCCGATGTGAACACCTCCTTTTATTTTGAAAACAATAAGCAAGATCATTAATTTGTGTGCCAAATATTTAAAAATATAATTTCCTTGTGTGAGTGCGTAGGTCTCTTTGGTCTTAGTTATTCTTCTTATCTTTTTCCTTTTCCTCAATGGCTTCTGACCTTGGGGAAGGATGAAGACTCCTTAGGTTTGATGAGATTTTTCATGAGAATGATCAAATTGATAGAGAAAATCATAACCTAGAAGAAGAGGTTGATAATCATCTTGATCCTATTCGAGATCCCAATGGGAACCTCATCTTTAAATATTTTGACCATGTATGGAATTTCTATAAATATCATAAACATGCATTGGATCTAGCCTTAGAGGAAGAAGCATTACTTGAAAAGGATGACCCACTTCAAGGAAATCCTTTGAGTGAACCTTTGAATCATGGTAATCAAACCTATCAACCTACTTATGCCACTACTATGACCACCAACATTGGATGGAATCCACCTGTTCCTCCAACTAGTAATGGCACCCAAAATTATTTTCAATTTCCTCCTTCATCTTCTAATGTCAACACTATTGCCTCTGTTCCACCACAAGTTAATATTCCATTCTCACAAGGCACCACATATAACAATAACCTTCTCATGTCCAACCTAAGTCAAGGGAATATTGGAAACACACATAATCCAAAAATGCAGAACTTGGCAAATATAGTGAATCAATTGGTTTCAAGGATGGATATGATTCAACCTTCAGGGTTTACATACAGTTATAAGGAAATGTGTAGTCAGCCA
This sequence comes from Wollemia nobilis, assembly GCA_028583015.1. Classification (NCBI taxonomy): domain Eukaryota; kingdom Viridiplantae; phylum Streptophyta; class Pinopsida; order Araucariales; family Araucariaceae; genus Wollemia; species Wollemia nobilis. The sequence goes on from JAQPPZ010001446.1 coordinate 540,197, forward strand.
TTGGATCCTATTGTTGTTGCTAGACCTTATCCCAAGCATTTTTCTATGCCAGTTTTACCAATCTATAAAGGGATAGAAGATCCAATAGAGCATCTAAGAGGATTCAGGATAGCTTACCATGATCTTGTTTATGATGATATGCTTCTATTGAAAACATTTCCAAAGAGTCTTGTTGGAGTTGCATTAGAATGGTATTATCGATTGCCCAACTATTCTTTAAAGAGCTTTGAGAAGACTGCAGAGATGTTTGTTCATCAATTTAGTGCTTACATTGAAAAGGAAGTGACAATGAGAGACCTATATGATCTAAAGCAAAGTAAGGAAGAAATTTTTTCAGAATTCTTAGCTCATTGGAGAAGTTTAGTTGGCCGATTAAGACAACCTGTGTCTCAGAAAGATATGCTTGATATATTCATTAGTAATTTACAAGAACAGATATCTTATGCACTAGAAACTACTACTATCACATCTCTTGATCAAGCAATTGAGTTAGCAAGAAAAGTGGAACAAGCTCTCATTAGAAGAGGTCAACTTAAGACTAAAGAAGAAAATCCTACTAAGTCTCAACATAAGAATAAGCATACAGGAGGTGATAGTGATAGTAGGCCTATTAATAATGTCACCAATAGCCTACAAAATATTGTACTTCAGAAACCTCCTCAAAGGAATTTTACAAGACTTAATATACCTATGGAAGCAGTTTTGAAGCAACTATTAGAAGCTAAGGCAATTGAACTACCTCCTATAAGACAACCAGATACTACAGCTCATTGGTATAAAGTAGATCAACATTGTGCATATCATAGAGTAGAAGGACATTGGACAAATTCTTGTAAAATATTGAAACATGTGGTTCAAGATTTAATTGATGTTGGTCGTATTGACACCAGTAGTTTTCAGTCTTCAAGCAACCAATAGAATCAGGATAGAACTAGACAAACCAACCAAGTGTCCTATAAGAGTGTGCCACATCAATATGATAACAATATGGTTGGAATGATAACAGCTACTCCAGAGAAGTTAGTACAGAGTCAACAAATTCAATGATCTCAACAAGAGATGAGTGTGTCAACAAATATTTCTCTCTTAGAACTTCTACAAAATTCTCAAGCCCATGAAGAAGCTATGGTAAATATTTTGAAGCAATAGTTGGTACCTCCAGATATTTCTCCTAGTGATATAGCAAAGGTTGTAAGTTCTCTTGGGATGCCTCATCTCACATTTTTAGATAATGATATGTCTTTCTTAGAAATACAAGAAGATTCATCTCTATATATCACTACTTTTATTGGGGATACTCTCATCAAAAGGGTCATGATTGATAATGGTTCTTCACTTAACATATGTACACATCATTTCTTTCAGAAGTTTGGATTGAAAGAGGAAGATTTAATTGTAACTAGTGACATCATTAAAACTTTCAGCAATGAGTCTCAAAAGGCTTGTGGTACTATATCACTCCCTCTTAGAGTTGGACCTAAAATTTTGAATACAATATTTTACGTGGTGTCTTGTCCTGCATCTTTTAATCTTCTTCTTGGACGACCATGGATTCATGCAATGAAGGTCATCCCTTCTACTTTTCATCAATGTGTGAAATTTGAATTTGAAAACCAAATCATTTCTATCATGGGTGATCCTCATCCATTTGAATTTTTCTCACCAGAGGATTTAGCCCAAATTCATTCCTCACAATCTTCCTCTAAGAAATTCTCTACAAATATTTCATCACAAGATCAAGATGACTCTTCTTATTTAGATCTTCTCTTTGATGAATCTCATCAAGGTTTAGAGTGGAGTGTTGAGGATGAGGGTCCACCCTCTCCTATGGTCTTAACCCTAGAGTTGCATGTTATAGATGAGGCTTTACCTCAGAATGACATCTGCTTTGATGGGTTTATCCCTTGCGTAGCGCAGGTTGAGTCTTCTAGTTCTCAAGTGGACTTTGGTTCTATGTCTCCCGAGGACCTTGAGCAATTAGGAGTGATTCCTGCCCCACCTCCTCTTGAGGATGATTTGTCTATCCTCATTGAGGAGACCATAGATGTGAACATAGGTTCTGAGGAAGCCCCTAGAATCCTTAAGTTAGGCAAAGCCCTGACCATGGATGAGCGGGAGCAATTGACCAATTTATTGAAAGAATATCAAGATATTTTTGCTTGGTCATATGTCGACATGCTAGGGCTTGATCCCTCCCTTGTCATGCATCATTTGGTAGTTAAGCCTAGTGCTAAGCCTGTTAAGCAGAAGCTTCGGAAGATGCATCCGAAGGTCACCCTTTCAGTCAAGGAGGAGCTCCAAAAACTCCTTGATGTCGATTTTATAAAAGCCATCGACTATTCTGATTGGATTTCTAATATCGTTCCTATAGCTAAGAAAGAAGGAACAATCAGAGTATGTACCGACTTTTGGGACATTAACTTAGCATGTCCCAAGGATGATTTTCCCTTGCCCAACATAGACCAGATTGTAGATTTCACTACCAAATGTGGAATGCTTTCGCTCATGGATGGTTTCTCAGGTTACAATCAGATTATGATTGCTCCTGAAGATCAGGCCAAGACAACATTCACTACTCCATGGGGTACCTTCTACTAGAAAGTCATGCCTTTTGGCTTGAAAAATGTGGGAGCTACCTATCAATGGGCCATGACTTATATTTTCCATGACATGATGCATGATATTCTCCAGGACTATGTGGATGACCTTTTGGCTCATTCACTAGAATGAAAGGATCATGTCCATGATTTAAGATGAATCTTTGAAAGGCTTCGACAATATAAAGTTCATCTTAAACCTGCTAAGTGTGTGTTTGGAGTCACATCTGGCAAGTTGCTAGGCTTCATAGTGTCTAGGTGAGGCATTGAAGTGGACCCTGCTAAGATAGAAACTATCATTGATATACCTCCTCCTCACACCCTGATCGAATTGCATAGTCTGCAAGGTAAGTTGTAGTCTATTCATCGGTTCATTGCCTAGTTAGCCGATAAGTGTCAGCCTTTCCTTTGGCTCCTTAAGAAGGATGTAGTTTTTCGATGGGATTCTGAGTGTCAGAAAGCTTTTGATGACCTCAAAAGGTATCTCACCTCCCCACCTATTTTAGTTCCCCCTATGCCTGGTAGGCATTTGTTGCTTTACATAGCAGCCACTGCTCACGCTTTGGGAGCCATGCTGGCTCAACATGATGATGAAAATAAAGAAAGAGCTATCTACTATATTAGTAGAACTTTGGTCAGCTATGAAACTAGGTACACCCCCTTAGAGAAGCTTTATCTTGTCATAGTGTTTGCTTCCCAGAAGTTAAGACACTACATGCTTAGCCATAAGACATTAGTGGTTGCAAAGTTTGATCCTTTGCGCTATTTGATGTCTAAGCCCCACCTATCAGGTTGAGCTGCTAAATGGGTGTTGGCCCTTAGTGAGTTTGATCTGAATTTCATAGGTCAGAAGGCTATCAAGGGTCAGGTGATTGTTGATCAGTTAGCCTCTACTCCCCTAGAAGCTGCCCATCCTATAGTTGTTGAGTTTCTCGATGAGTGCTTCAATGTTGAAATTGAAGAGTCTGAGTCTTGGACTTTATTTTTTGATGGAGCCCGATGCATGAAGGGTGCTGGAGCTGGAGTCATTCTAGTTACACCATAAAAATAGCTCATCCCCTTGTCCTTCAAGCTTCATTTTTCTTGCATGAATAACACTGCAGAATATGAAGCTTTGATCCTTGGTCTTAGAGCAGCCTTAGCTTTGCAGGTTAGGGTCCTTTCGGTCTTTGGTGACTCTCAACTTGTGGTTAATCAGATCAACGATGTTTATCAGACTCGAGATGATAAACTTAAACCATATAAGGAGATTGTTACCAAGTTGTTGTCTTCTTTTGAGAAGGTAACCATAGAGTCTATCCCTAGATCCTCAAACCGCCATGTGGATGCCATGGTTGCCACTGCATCTTTGTTCCCTTTGGAGTTGGAAGATGATCAAGCTTCGATTATCATTCGGCAACTCTGAGAACCTGCATCTTTGAGTTCTTATTTGGTTCCCCTAGAGTGTTTTACCATCGGAGATTCCCCATATGAACCATGGTATAATGACATCTTTAATTTCCTTAAATATGGATCAATGCCTGATGGTTTAGATCATAATCAGCATAAGCTATTACGCAAGAGAGCATGCCGATTTGTTATAATTGGCAATACTTTGTATCGACATTCTTTTGAAGGTATCCTCTTGCGATGTCTTAACTTCGATGAAGCCCGACTTGCTCTTAGTGATGCTCATGAAGGTTCATGTGGAGGCCATTTTAGTGGTAATGCTATTGCCAAAAATCTCCTTCGAATGGGGTATTATTGGCCTTCCATGGAGAAATATGCATGTGATTATGTTCGATACTACGACAAGTGTCAATGCCATGATCATCTTATTCATGCTCCTTCTCAAGACCTTCAGGTTATTTCTTCCCCTTGGCCATTCTCCATGTGGGGATTGGACATTATCAAGAAAGTTAACCCAGTGTCATCTGATGGTCACAAGTTTATCATTACTATGATAGAGTACTTCACTAAATGGGTTGAAGCCATGCCCCTAGCTATGGTGACTGGAACTCAAGTTTCCAAGTTCATCTTCAACCAGATTCTTTGTAGGTTTGGGATTCCTTCGATGATTATTTCTAAAAATGACACTCCTTTCAAGAATAAGGATATCTATAATATTTGTGCTAAGTACAAGATTCAACATAGATGGTCAACTCCTTATTACCCTCAAGGTAATGGACAAGCCAAAGCATCCAATAAATCCTTGATCAAGATTTTGAAGAAGTTAGTTAGTAAGACCGATCATGACTGGCATACCCAGCTTTATCCTACCTTGTGGGCCTATCGTACTAGTGTGCGTACTCCCATAGGGGCCTCACCATATGTCTTGGTATATGGGTCTGAGGTGGTGTTTCCTTTTGAGCTTGAGGTTCCTTCTTTGTGCATCTTATTGCAAGATGCTGAGGTCGATGATGAGTATCATGCAGACCATTTGCACCAATTGGAGCTACTAGATGAGAAGTGCATTCATGCCTTAGAGCATTTGTGAGCCTATCAAGGTAGGCTCCAATGATCTTACTCTAAGAAAGTTTGCAACCATTCTTTTGAGGTTGGGGACCTTGTCCTCAAGGAAAACCAGAAGAACACTAATGCTCGTGTTGATCTTCGAGGTAAGTTTCAGCCCAATTGGTTGGGGCCCTTTGTCATAATGGCTAAGTTTGGCTCAGGTGCTTATAGGTTGGCTTCTATGGATGGTAAAGAGCTTAAAGAACCAATGAATATAATGCATTTAAAAATATATTATGCTTGATTCATTTTTTATGTTGCACTTGCATTTAGCTAGATCATACTGCATGTTTGCCTGACATATTATGCATGCTTGCCTATCATATTATGCATGATTGCTTGACATTATATTCTTGCATATTGCTTGTCATATTTGCATTGTTGCTTGCTCATAACTGCTTGTTCATATAGTTTTTAGGGATTCATGATAATGGCAGGTGATGATACCTAGTTAGGTCATAGCTCACATGCATTGCACTCTTCACTAGGGTTCTGATGCCTAGCGAAGCCCCAACCTAGGGCCCATGCATTTTTCATCCCTTCTTCTCTTCTTGTATTTCTTTGCTCTTTTCTTCTCTTCTCTCTTCTTCTTGTATCCCTTGACTTTGAAAGTTTTTATAATGATCATCATCTCTCATCAAAGTCAAGGAATACAATTCTCCTTTGGTATATTCTTATCTTTTGCATGATTCTTATTTCTCTTTTGCTTTCTTTGATTCAGACAAGGATATACATTCTTCTCTTATTTGTTTGATCACTTCCTCCCTCTTGAATTTTTGCTTGCTAAAACTTCAAGCAGGGGGCACACATGCACAATTCTTTGCTCCTCATTTTCTTCCTCTTATTTCTTCTAGCACATGCACACACTCATATTGTGTTATGCTCATATTGATTGGTTCATACATACATCCACATACACCCTATCGGGTAGTACTAGCATATACATCATTCACATCAGCATACATTATATATCACCCCTATCAGGTTACATCTCTCTTTGACTCAACGAGCTCAACACCCCATTACAGGATCAACTCCTTGGCCATTTCAGTAGGCCTCAACATACATCCTAGTGGGTAATCACCCCACAATAGTCACTAGTGAGCAATCATCCATAGCGGGTTATGCTCCAACCACTTGATCATTTCGAACAATCACCCATAGCGGGTTCTTCACTCCATACATGGACCATATTTTGAGCATAACACCCTCTAGTCAGGGTTCTGATTTAGCCTTCTTCTCACTTTTAGATGATTGACCTTTGGAGCTTCTTTTTCTTCTTCTCATTCTTATTTTCTTCCCTTCTTCCTTCTTTCCCTTTCTTCTATGCATTTCATGCTAGCTACATTAGATTCATGTTGTACCCAATAATATTTGCTTTGCTGCTTGCTTGTTTTGTTCTCTATGTTTCTATGTTCTACTTTTTCTTTCTTTACCTTTTCAAGTTTCTTAAGGAAGTTCCTTTCCTTTCGAAACTTGAGGGGGCACCCTAGCCATAGAGGCATTAGTGGTAGTAATGCCTCACCTAGTGTGCAAGAGTCTAGAGTATCCTTCCATGGTACCCCTCTTGCACCACTCCTCTATCCAAACCTAGCCACCCCTTCTTTGTGTTTGTTGTCTTCTTACCTTTTAGGAGTCTACATATTTCTTTGACGCATTTACTTGGCCTTAAATGCATCAAAGAGGGGGCAAAATGTAGACACAAAAAATTGACCCACTTTTAGTGGGCAATCTTCCTTAGAGCCCCTAAGAGGTCTCTAACCCTTGCCCTAGGCAAGGGTAAGCCTCTTTTCCCCCTACCTTGCTTTCTTTAGCCTTTTTAGCGAAATCGCACCCGATTACGATGGGGCGCGATTTCATAGAAGCGATATCGCACCCCATCGACATGGGGCACGATTTTGCTATTTTAGGGTTTTAATTATTAAAACCTGAGTTTAACCTTTTCTAGCATGCTTTTGCATCGGCTTGTGTTGTTTTCTCACTCTTTTCACCTCAATCTTCATCTATAAAAGGAGGGGTTAATCTCACTCTTTAACAAATGATTTTGGATACACGATTAAGCTCAAAATTCTTATGATTGACTTGTGCTCACATTTTTACTTTCGCTCTACTTCCTATTTCTTCTACAAGCTAACCTCGAAGTGCGAATTTTAGATTTGATCTTCTATTGCATTGATTTGGATTATTGTGTGGTTTGGTGGATTCATGTTGTGGTTCAAAAGGAAAGAGAGTGCCCATTTGGATACCTCGATCTCTTCTATCTACTTTTGCATCATCCATCAAGTTTTATGTACTTTATTTTTTACATTTATTTACATTCTACATCTATATTTTATTTTTCATGTCTCTGAAGTGAAATCATGCCCTATCCCAATGAGGCATGACTTCGCTAACCCTAATTTAGGGTTTTCGCTCACAGAAGTGAAATCATACCCCATTCTGATGGAGCATGATTTTGCCTATAGCGTTATTGTACCCACTATCTACAATCATTTCATGAGTATTTTCTAAATTACATCTAGGGCATGATAGCATAATCTATTTTCTATTTCTCTATTATTGCATTATTGTTTTATGATTAATTCTCCAAAGGTCAATTTTTTCTTTTGTTTTCAAAGGTCATCTAAAGGACCTAGGGGGCTTGACTATTGCGCCTCCAAGCATTGTTGTACAATGGCCTAAGTAGGCCCCCTAATGCTAATCCCATTTTCAAGTGTTTCATAAGTTATCTTGCAGAAATAGGTATTTTTGATATCATTGGACAAGAGGTAGAAAAGGCTAGGATCAACCACCGATCAAGATAAGTGTTCTATTTGTTCTATTGGTTATAAATCTGATTTGAATATCCATTATAGGCATCTAAAAAGTGAAAAGCATATAGTGTGCATCTAGGGTTAATATTGTGCATTTACCTTGTGCCCTTGCTTTAAAGGTTTTCTGGATAAAACCCTAGGTTAGCAAGCATTCAAAGGAAGAATCATATTAGGTTAGCTCTTGTATTCTTATTTTTTTCATTGTCCTTTATCTTTCATAGCATAGATCTAGAAAGGCCAAACTTAGGTGATTGCTTGAAACTGAATACATCAAACTATCCCAAAATTCCTGAGGACTTGGAGTGAGTCCTTAAACCATTCCTGGTGAACCCATCCCCCTAGCACCGAGTGTAGAGAACAACATAGCCCCCATGGTTCACCCCATAAGGCTTTCTATCTTTGTGGATCCAACCTTTTTGGGAATTGTACGTGGTAGGGTAGTTTTCTCCCCTCTATAAACATGATATTCCTAAAACAGATAACAAAGAAGTTGATATATATTTACTATGCACTTATTGCAGCAAATTTGGTCATGAGAAGGTAAATTGTTGGAGTTTCCATCCATGTAAATATTGTGGAGGAAAATCTCATTCATCTTTCTTATGTTACTATAAAGACAAGTATTACAAAAGATTTGAAGAGAGACTATATTCAAATTAGATTGTTTCTTCCAAGTTTTTTTTTTTAGAAACATCCACTAACAATGAATTCAAGCTTGACATTTTTGAAGATCAAGGAAACAAGTCATTCAAAAAACCAAAGGAAAGAAAATGGAGCAATTTTGATCCACTTATGACCTACAAGATTATGAGATCTCTAGTTCATCAAAGATGCTTTGGAGACTTCAAGAAAAAATATTCTAGCAAACACCTTGGAATGAATAAGACAATGAAAGATGACATGAAGACTGAAACTAAAGAAGAATAAGGACCTTATCAAGATGAAGAAATTTTAAAAGAGGAAGATCCTTATTGAATACTAAAGTCTTCAATACCCAAATAATGTAATACAGGGGTGTGTTAGAGTATATTATATTATAGGGTACATGTCAATGTACCACATTGGGTACATTATTAGATTAGAAGTTAATCATAGATTAAGGTTTGAGTAGTTACTTCAAGCAAGTAATAAATGCACAAGTGTTAGAATGTGCAATGATGTAAATGTGCATGTAGTCCACATGTACATAAGTCATAGGATAGGTAGATGAAGAGTCATGGGTAGAGTAAAGGCCAAGGCACATATCTTCCTATATATATACCTTTAAGGTAGAGAGATATGAGAGAGAGAGAGAGAGAGACAAAGTTACTATAGAGAGTCAGTTTATAGTAGTGAGTAGGTACAATGTGGTTCATTAAAATTCTGGAGTGTTCAAGTCCTCCATTATATTGCATTGCACTATTTTATGAGCTTTCATTAATGTTATTACTGAGTTATTACAGAAGTTTATCTCATTATTTTTTGCATATTATAGTACCATTATCATATAGTTATCATAGATTACTTATTTCATATCTTGTGGTTGCATTCCCTTCAATATACATCCTCAAAAGCTAACAAAACCCTCAAAATTTTGAAAATTATTCACCTTTTTGATGGGGCAACAAGCAAAGGACTTTCATCCAATGGACTAAGTGTCTCTTATTCTTTGCACCGCATTGTGTTTCATGCAATGTGGTACAAAAAAGGGCATTTATAGATACCAAATTTTAGTCATTTGCAATCAAATTTCCACAAAACCACCAAAAAACCCCTTAAATCATCACAAATTTACCAAAGGCCATAAATTATCACATAACCATCACCAGGTGTCCAATTTTTCTCAAATTTTCCCAAATTCCTCTAAGTCTCCTTCTTTTCTAATCTCTTCAAGTTCTTCTTAATTCCCCTTTTCTTCTCAATTTCCTCTAATTTCCCCTCTTTCCCTGTTATTCCTCCTAATTTCCCTAATTTCTTCTAAATTTTCCCTAGCCTTCCTAATTCTATTTCTTCCCTCTAATTTTCCCTAAATTCTTCTAAGGTTTCCCTAAAGTTCTTATTTTCCTCTAATTTTCTTTTCTTCCCTAATTTCCTAAATTCTTCAATTTCCCCTTAATTTTCTCCTACTCTACTTAATTCCTCTTATCCAACTCTTAGCTTGCCTAATTTCTTAATTTTTTACCTAACCCCCCTCATTTATTCCTCCCTTATCCCTCAAAGTTTTTATAATCCTTCTTATTTAATTAATTCGTCCATTAAGCCCCTCATTAGCCCCTAATATCACTCTACACCCTCATCTAAATCCCTAGGAGATATGCACACTGATTTAAAAATCTCTCTTAAATCCTTAGGTTTGCCTAAAATCTCCATCTAAGGCCCTCATTTAATCCACCTTATCTCCCTGCCTACTTTCCCTCCAAATTGGATAATTTAAAATTGCAAGAAAAAGCTCCAAGTCAAAAGGAATTAAATTGGCTAATTTAATAGGTTAGTCCTCCTCACCCTCCATGTCACATTTTAAGCAATTTAAAATCCCATGAGCATCTCCTTAGGCACACATGTCCCCATGCTCCTCACTCTCCCCTAGGCCAATTTATGGCATTTGGGTGGGTGAGGGTTCACTCCACCCAAAGCTATTAAATTTGGAGGGTGCACACTCTTCCAAGTGGAATCCCCCAGATTTTCTTGGCCTTTGCACACCCACATAACCACCACATCCCTTCCATGTCACCTACCCCTACCCTCATCAAATTCCTATAAATTCGCCTTCATTTCCATCATTTGAAAAGAGAGGATGATAAGTTACTGTTATGCTGTAAAAATTTTACCAGACTCCCTTGTTACCTTTAGAAATTCCATCTACCATCACTACAAAACTTGAGGATTTCAACCATGACAACCATAGAGTTTTTTTAGGGAGGTCAAATGAGCTTTGATTAGTAATCATGCTCAGACTAGTCGATATTCTGCCACCACATCTACACTAGGGGACACTCAGACACCGCCAGAACCCTCCAATAGAGGTACCTTGCCTCATCTGCCATTCAGTCCCAATCGTCACCTCCAATTACATATTTCCAATTGTCACTAACTATTACCAACCATTACCTCCAATTACATAGGCCCAACCGTCACTGACCATTACCCAGAGAAATACTAAACAGAGCATCTAAACATCAGGAAAGTAAATGAAGGTATAAAGCATTACATTTCTTGGTTTTAAAAGCTTTCATTGATGTTTTGTGATCATTCCATGAGCTTTGCAATATTTTATTATATTTTCTTTGGCAAGGGCCTCATGTAAGGGAGGCCCGATAGGTATTATTGATCCAATCGAGTTTGGATGTGTGCAGGTGTGAAGCACAAGTCAAAACCCACCCACAACTTGATTGTGGCATGAAAAGAGATTGCACCAAAGGATATTGTTGTAGAAAGGGGTCATCCATATTTTATTTCATAGACATTATACACTATTAAAATTCGTTGTGGAAGGGTTGTGTTGTATTCAAAGACTCATTGTTGATTAATACATATTGCTTATATCTTTTCATTTCATTTGCATGGTATATTTCCATGTCTATAGTAAACATTATAAAATACAATATTTTTTCATTAATGCTGCCCTAGATTTACAACAAATTATTATGAATATTTTAGGGTTTAAAATTGAAAATTTTCCATCAACCTACTTGGGTATTCCTTTCTGTGATAAAGGAAATAAAAAAAGAGCTTTGGATCTCTTTTTTGGATAGAATGATAGCTTGTTGGTAGGTTGGAAAGGGAAGTTCTTAGCCATGGTAGGAAGGCTATAACTCATAAATATTGCATTGCAATTCATTCCTATTTATATGATGTCACTTTCAAGACTGTCAACTGGTATTGCATCATAAATTGATAAAATTTAAAGACTTTCTATGGAAAAGTGATGAGGAAAAATTTAGGTTTCCTCTTTGTAAGTGGGATAGGGTTTGCAAAGGAAAGAATATTAGAGGAGTAAGCTTGCTGAATTTTAGACTTATGAATTTGGCATTAAGAGCAAAGCTTGGGTGGATATTATACACAGATCAAGAAAATAATTGGGTAAAAATATTACTTCAAAAATATATAGGTTCTCTTGATGCAATGAAATTATTTAGGAAAAGAACTTTACCTAAAGGATCATCAGCATGGAACTTTATATCAGAGAGTTTATAATTGATAAAGAAACATATTAGATGGCCAGTTAATGAGGGGGCTTATGCAAACATTTTGGTTTGATTCTTGGTTGAAGTCTTATCCTCTTATCTCTGACTCAAAATAGAAATCATTGGCTCAAGCGTGCCTAGCATATAAAGATCCAAACGTCAAATATTATATTATTATGAGCAAAAATTCCAAATCATAGATTTTTTTTAGTAACTTGGTTGAAGGAGAGGAACTCAAACAAATTTTAGATGAACTTTAAAAGATTCTTCAAGAGTTTTATTTACCGATTTGTACCAAAAATGATGAGTTTGTTTGGAATTTATCAAAGGATAGTGGATACTTAGTCAAGTTGGGATATGAAAATTTATAACAATCAAAATTTCCTTCTCCCAAATATTTTCCTTGGAAGAATATTTAGTCATTAGAGGCTCTCCCTAAAACCTCAATATTTTGGTTAGCAATTCAAAGTAAGATTCTTACAGGAGAGAGTCTACAAAGAAGAGGATATTATGGACCTTTCAAATGTGCCTTGTGTGAGAAGGATTTAGAAACATCAAACCATTTACTTTTTCATTATCCATTTGCTCACACCATTTGGGGTTGTTTTTTATATTGGATAGCTCCATCAACATTGAAAGAGTTGATAAAATGTTAGATAAATTATTTCAAAGCTAAATAATTATGTATTCTTTGGAGGATTGGCCCTACCATTATTTATTGGAATTTATGGCTTGAAAGGAATAATAGAATTTTTAAAAATAAATCTCAAAATCATGCCCAAGTTTGGAACCATATTATTGCCTCTCTTGCAGAATATCTACAAATATGGTGCTCATCATGGAAAGTCTCAATTGCATAAAAAAAATGTGCTAATCACTTGCCTACAAGATTTGAACATACATGGAAGATTCGTCTACAACAACTAAATTAAAACAAAGGATCTACTTTGATCTATGGTAAAATGGAAATGTCCAGAAATTGGGTTTAACAAAATTAATTTGGAGGGTGCTTCTAAAGGAAATCTATGAAAAGCTGGTGGAGGTGGTGTTTTAGAAATAGTGAAGGAAAAATTCTCCTCACTTATTTAAAATCATATGGAACTTCAACTAAAAACTATGCAAAGGCTAGGGCACTTCTTACAGGGATTAAAATTACGATAGAAAAAATATGGAAATATATTTCAATTGAGGGGACTCACAAATTATCATAAATGCTATTAACAAAAATGAATGTGGAAACTAGATAAAAAATAATATTATTGTTGATGTTCATCATCTATTACTAGAGGCAATCTCCTGGCAATGTGAGCATATTTATAGAGAAGGAAATCGAGTAGTAGATAAATTAGTGAATTATGGTGTTGATCTTCATCCCGATGAAATTCAAATTTTAGAAGACAACTAGCCAAGTGAGATTTTTTCTTAATCAAAATGATGTCAAGGAGTTGATTGTGGAAACATAGCAATTCAAGGAAGTTGAAGAATATATTTAAGAGAATAAATAAATGAAAAATTGTGATAAAAATGTATCCTACATCAAATATAATATTTTGGTGTATTGATGAGAGGGGTCCCCAATAGAAGCTACATATAACTTATTCAATAATAATAATAATAATTTAAAAAATGTCAACGAGTCCTTGTTTCAATGGTTGGTACAAATAGTCAATGTAGCCCACACCAAGGTTCAAATCTCAGCGGCACCAAATGGCTCAATGTGACTAAGTCGATGTAAAAGGGAAAGGGCACCCTTTCAAAACCCTCCTTTTAAAAATTATATATATATATATATATATAAAGGGGAAAATATCAAATCGAAGGGGAAAATACTAAACCAAGGGGGAACATTTTCGTCATAAAAACTTGTGACTTTTAGTTTTTTTCAATACTACCCCTAGCTTATACTCATAGAGCCATGACCTCTGATGTGGTAGAACAAATGCTACATTTGATCAATGTGATGAGCAATTTGTTTGACAAGGTCAACGATTTTGATGTAAAAGTAGAGATGTCAAGAATTCCAAGAATAATATGCATCCCAAGGCAAAATACGAAGCGAAGATATACAATAGATCTAGAGACCCTAAAGTCTTGAACAAATGGATTTTGAACATGGAAACTTGGTTTGAGTATACTTAGACTCTTGATGAAGAAAATGTGTCTTTCATAAAATTGAAGCTTTTTGGTGTCGTCAAAGTGTTGGTCACAGACCGACAAGCTTCACAATACCCTCTCACTACTTGGGAACAACTTGTCAAGGCACTAAAAGGTACATTTTATCCCTCTAACTATGCATAAGACCTCATTATTAAACGATTTCACTTATGACAATGGAAACAAATGTCCATACAAGGATATATCTTTCAATTCAATAAGTTGAGAATATTACTCGGTGTGATAGATGAAGCAACAACCCTTATCATTAAATTCAAAAGTAGACTCCAAGATATTTAGGGAAATTAAATACATGCCTTCTCAACACTAGAAGATGTGTTTAACCACGCACAACTTGTAGAAGAGAAACTTTCTATCTAGACATGACTATTCCCAAGAGCTTCCAAGGCATCTAAGGAGAAGGTCCAACAACCTCAATCAAAGATCAAGTTCCAGCAAAAGTCTTCAAATTCCTCTTATTCAACCACCTCTTCTTCTTATTACCTAAACTCTTTATCCTTTGATGGCTTTTATAAATATTGCAAGTGTGAACAAAAAAAGATCAACACCATACAACAATAAATGAAAGAAGCAATGAAATGATATTTATATTTATTTGAGAAACCTTGATCTCCTTTTTACAAAGTTTTTTACCCAAGCGCATAGGGATATGATTATAAATAAAGGCCTTATTTCCAAAGATACAATGAACAAGAAAGGTGAAACCCTTCTTGAGATTTGAATGAATGGTGATGTCGGTGATCTTCTCTACTACAAACAATTTCTATTGATGGGCTTGTGTATCCTTGTAGACCATCTTTCGCTTCAACAACTCATCAATAACCTGTAATCTGCACACAATTTGAAATCGAGGGATTAATAGTATATGTGGGCTTCCACAGTGTGAAGCCCTTGCAAATCAAAACTATAAAACCCTAGAACATAATTGCAGATATAAAATAAATTGCAGAATACGTAAACAATAAAATCAATATGCCTAATTAATACCTGATATCGATGTGCATGCAAGAATTTTTAGGTGTTATCGCGTTGTTGCTCTCGCTTTCTTCTCTTGCCAATGTTTGACCCTTATTCAAAAAAGGTGAATAATATTTTATGATTGCTTTGATTAAATGAGGGTTTTGATGATGACTAATGAGCGGCCAAGATTAAAACATAATGAGCGGCTAAGATTGCAACTTAATAATTGACAAGGATTGTAATTAATGAATGGTAAGGATTGCCACATGGTATGCTAAGATGGAGTTTTTATGGATAGCTTAGATATATATATTGATGAGCAAGGTGCATCCAAAGTATTGTCATTGTTGTCAACACAGACAGAGGATCGGTTGATGCAATGGACAGGAGTTCATTGATGAGCAAGGTGCAGCAAAAGTATTTTCATTATTGTCAACACAGTCAGGGAGATCGGTTGATGTAGTGGATAATAGATCGGTTGATGCAATGGACAGGAGTTCAGTGGTCATACAGAGCATGTATAATGATTCTCCAAGAAGAACGTAGTGGCCCATATGCAAAAGCTCAAAGAAAAAGATAAGTAAGAAAAGTGTTGCGATATCGCGACATGTTTGGCCAGAAAGAAAAACTGTCGTGATATCGCGACATGTTTGGCCAGAAAGAAAAACTATCGCGATATCGTGACATGTTTGGCAAGAAAAGAAAACTATCACGATATCGCGACATAATGGAAGAAAAGAAGCCAAGTGGAAAAACTGTCATGATTTCGCGACATGTTGGCAGAGAAAAAGCCAAGTAACTGTCGCGATTTCACAACATGTTGGCAGAGAAAAAGCCAAGTGGAAAAACTGTCGCGATTTCACGACATGTTCGAAGAAGAAGCGCATGCAGGAAAAACTGTCGTGATTTCGCGACATGTTTGGATAGAAGGTGCAGGCAAAGAAAATTGTCATGATTTCACGACATGTTTGGAGAGAAGGCGCAAGCAAAGAAAACTGTCGCGATTTTGTGACATGTTCGGGGAGAAGGAGCTTGCAAAGAAAAGTGTCACGATTTTGCGACAATCTGTAAGAGAGGCAGTATGGACGAAAATGTGTCACGATTTCGTGACATGTTTGAGAGAAAGAGCTTGCAAGGAAAAGTGTCACGATTTCGCGACAATTTGCAAGAGGAAGCGCTAAGGAGAAAAAGTGTCGCGATTTCGCGACATGTCGGGTTTTTGCGATCCGATGAGAAGAAAAGTGCTAAGGAGAAAAAGGTGTCACGATTTCGCGACATGTTTCATTTCCGCGGTTCAAAGCGAAGAGAAAGAGGAGAGAGAAAAAGGTGTCGCGATTTCGCGACATGTTTTATATTCGCGGTTCAAAGCGAAGAGAAAGAGGAGAGAGAAAAAGGTGTCACGATTTCACGACATGTATTTTCGAAGGCCAAAGAAAATAGAAAGTGCAAGGAGCAAAAGCGTAGCGATATCGCTACATGTTGCGTTTTCGCGACCCGAAGAGGAGAGAGAGAGTATGAAGGCGAAAAGTGTCGCGATATCGCGACATGTTGTATTTTCGTGGATGCATGCCGAGAAGAGTGCAAGGAAGCAAAAAGTGTCACGATTTCGTGACATGTCATGTTTTCGCTGGTGCATGTCAAGAAGAGTGCAAGGAAGTGAAAAGTATCACGATTTCACGACATGTCATGTTTTTGCGGATGCATGCCGAGAAGAGTGCAAGGAAGCAAAAAGTGTCACGATTTCGTGACATGTCATGTTTTCGCTGGTGCATGCCGAGAAGAGTGCAAGGAAGCGAAAAGTGTCACGATTTCATGACATGTCATGTTTTCGCTGGTGCAAGCCAAGTAGAGTGTACGGAGGCAAAAGTGTCGCGATATCGTGACATGTTGTGTTTTCACGGGTGCAAGCCGAGAAGAGGACAAGGAGGCGAAAAGTGTCACGATATCGCGGCATGTCATGTTTTCACGGTCAAACGGCAAGAAAAAGTCAAAGGGGTAGAAGTGTCATGATTTCACGATAGGTCGCCTTGGTGCGAGCTAAGAAGAGAACTCAGTCGAAACAAAGAAATGTAACAGTGAACTACAGACAGTACGATAGTAAAAGGGACAGCTACAGAATACATTCACGCAGCCAAAATAAGAAGAGTTAACTGAAGTTAGTACAAAAGTTACAGGTGCAGTTACAAATAGAAATCATGCAGTTAAATAAGAATAGTGAACAGAAGTCATTACTGCAGTTATAGGAATCGTAACAGAGAAATATCATGCAGTGATGGTTACTAAAAGTCATCAGACGAAGACCAAGAGATAGACAGAGATTCGTTTCGAAGAGTCGTAACTATTAATAGGTTGTGTGTAAGAATATTGTGTCAGAAAGGAGTTACTTACAGGAGTAGCTATGAATAGGCTGCATGCGGGATAATGGAAGATATAGAAGACTTAGGGTTTCAAAATGAAAAATATTGTTTTAAAATGGCAGTTGCGTGTAGAAGAAAAAAAGAGCCGCTCAGAATTGAAAAAATGTGCAGCCATAAAGAGGGAAGGTGCCGCTGATAAAATAATATATGTGCTGAGAAAAGGTTGTTGAAGAGAGCCACAAGAATGTGTATGTTTCATATACGGTAAGTTAAGAATTAGGGTTAGGGTTGAGCTCTGAACTGTGTAAGAGAGCAGATAAGAATGTCAGAGCACCGAAATGAGCATAGAAGGCTATCAGAGAGCCGTAAATGAGCAGATAAGGCTGTCAGAGCCGTAAGAGAGCAGAGAAGGCTGTCAGAGTGCAGAGAAGGCTGTCAAAGAGACTATATCGGGAGACTATATCTTCGGGTATATCGGGAGACCATCTAGGATTAAACAAACTTTTAGCCATTAGGAAGCTCTTCGGCCTTGTATTACTCATAGTCTATGGGACATAGCATCCTGGACGATTACCCTCCCGTATTGTCAGAGAAGCAGGTAGTGTGCTCAAAGGCATGTGTGGAATCCTCCTTGAGTAGTGGCCTGAAATATTGGTCCAAGCACTATTGTTCGTCACTGTTGGTATATTAGAGGGCCTATGGGTGGTACATACTCCTATACTTAGCATTCCCTGGTTTTGTTAAAACTTCAACCTATAAAAAATGCAAAAAAATAAAAAATAAAAATCCAAACATCCTTGTTTGTAAACTTGCATTTCAAAAGTGAACATATGAGAAAGGAGTCCTCTACTAAAAAAATAATAGAAAGGACATGCATTCGGGATAAGCCATGAGGGTGACACTTAAGTTGACAGTCTGGAGAATAACAGTCAAATTTACAGATGGCGATCCACAGTCAAGTCGATCAAGTCGGAGAGGTCGAGCACAGATCGGGGCATAATTCACGATCTTCGGGGTCAGAATAGAACTGTCATAACAGTCACCTGCAAAATACAGAGAATCTTGAGTATGAAACGAGGCCAGTTATAGATAGTGCTCCAGTACCCAACTTTTGCTCTGTAGCTTAGAATCAGAAACTATAAACATCGTTAGACTCAACAAAACAGGAGATAAAAAAAATAAAAAATAAAAAATAAAAATAAAATAAAATAAAAAATAAAAAATTCTGGGGTGCCAAAAAGTAGTGTTGAGAGATATAGCTCATTGTGACCACCTCCTTGAGCTGATCGTTTTGATATATAGCACCCAAGCACTTTTTTGGCACTTACTAAAAATAGTAAGTCCTAAAAACTCAATTCTATTTTTAGTAACTGGTCACAAAAGGTTTAAAAAATGGCCCAGGGTACCCGTGGACACCAAAAATAACTAGAACACTTGGAATCCCTAAAAAAAGCCATTGAGAACTTGAACTCAGCTTTTCACTCCATAAGGGAAGAAGTCCAAGGTCTTCGCCTAGAGCATGAGGCCACTAGCAACCGCTTAGAAGAAGCACTGACGTAAGTAGACAAAGAACTGAAAAGAGGACCACCCAAATCAGAATACCAAGTCGAGAGTTCTGCAAGGAATCATGACCATGATCCACCCTTTAGAATGCCCAAATTGGACTTTCCCAAATTTAGTGGGAAGGATGTTGATGGGTGGCTATGTCGGGTTGACCAATTCTTTCGACTTCATAATGTACCCGTATTTCATCGAGTCCAGATGGTTTCCTTTAACTTGGAGTCTAAGGCTCTACACTGGTTTCAATGGTTACGTGTTGCCTACCCAAATCTCTCTTGGGAGGATTTTGAATCCCAACTACTCACTCGATTTGGTCCTAGTGAGTATGAGGACTTTACAGGAGCCTTGACCAAACTACAACAAACAAGGTCAGTCCGAGAGTACCAAGCTCAATTTGAAAAATTGGCCAATAAGACAATAGGATTGAGTGAAGGGTTCTTCCAGAGTTGTTATATCAGTGGATTGAAGGTGGAACTCCAAGCGGAAGTAAAAATGTTGAAACCACGAACTATGATGGAAGCTATCAGTTTGGCCCGTTTGGCCGAATCTAAACTCTCTGCCCAAAGACGCACATCAAATTTTCCTCAAAATAGACCTTCATTTCCTCCTAGATCCCAACACCCAGCTGATAATAAACCTGCTACACCCAAGCGCCTCACCACCGAAGAGATGGATGCACGTCGTGCCCAAGGATTATGCTACAATTGTGATAAAAAAAAATTCAAAGGGCATAAGTGTGCACACAAAAAATTGTTCTTGATAGATGTTGAAGAACCTGATACCTCTTACGAGAGTGATGAGGATGAGGACCCTCCAAAAACACCTCCTCCACAAGAAGAAGTGAAACAGGAACTTGAGACAACAATTACAGTCCATGCCCTTGCATGCATTACTACTCCTCAAACCATGAAGGTTACAGGATTTTTCAAGGGCCAACATCTTTCCATCCTTCTGGATTCGGGAAGCACGCACAACTTCATTGACCCTAGAGTTGCTCAGCGGGCAAATTGCTATATCCATACTTGTAATTCCTTCGAGGTCATGGTAGCCAATGGGGGAACCTTACCTTGTAAAGGAAAGTGTCGCAATGTTAAAATCAAGATAGGGGACTATGAACTCAAGCAGGACATGTTTTCCCTCTAGTTGGGTGGATGTGATATTGTTTTGGGATCTCAATGGTTGAGTACGTTGGGCACTATCAGTTGGAACTTTGCTAAACTTTGGATGCAGTTCTCCCAGAACGGACAAACACACATCATCAAGGGCTCCTCGGCAGGAACACCTCAAATTATCAGTTCAAACGGCATGGAGAAATTGCTAAAGAAATCATCACGTGGGGTCATTGCACAACTATTCTCCATCCAACCATCCACATCTCCAATGGGTGAAATCCCACCAGACATGCAACATATTCTCCACAAACATGAGGCCATATTTTCAGAACTAACCACACTACCACCGCATCGCTCTCACGACCATGCCATTCCATTATTGTCGGATAGTACACCTCCCAATATCAGACCATATAGGTATCCCCATGCCATGAAGTCAGAGATTGAGAAGATGATACGAGAATTACTCAAGGCGGGTGTCATTCGACCTAGTACTAGTCCCTACTATGCACCAGTCTTACTGGTCCTCAAGAAGGATGGCTCTTGGCGATTGTGTATTGACTACCGAGAACTCAACAAGATAATTGTCAAGGATAAATTTCCTATCCCTGTGGTTGATGAATTACTAGATGAATTACATGGGACCATGTACTTCACCAAGCTAGACCTCCACTCTGGGTACCATCAGATCCGGCTCGAGGATGAAGATATTCCTAAAATAGCTTTTCGCACTCATGAAGGTCATTATGAATTCTTGGTAATGCCATTTGGTCTCACAAATGCTCCTTCCACATTCCAAATCTTGATGAACAACATCTTTCGCCCTTTTTTGCGAAAGTTCATCCTTGTGTTCTTCGATGACATCTTGATTTACAGTCACACATGGGAAGAGCATCTCAAGCATGTAGATCAAACCCTCCAACTACTGGCCGACCATAAACTGTTTGCAAAAATGTCCAAGTGTTCCTTTGGTTTGACTGAAGTAGAGTATCTGGGACACATTGTCTCAAAGGATGGTGTCAAGGTTGACCCTAAGAAGATTTAAGCAGTCCAAGAATGGCCGAAACCTCGCACACTCAAGGGGCTTCGAGGATTTTTAGGGCTTACAGGATATTACTATAAATTTTTCTGCAATTATGGAAAGATAGCCGCCCCCCTCACCTCCATGTTGAAGAAGGATTCTTTTACTTGGACAGGGCCGGTTGAGCAAGCATTCCTGGACCTCAAGCATGCCATGACCACCACTCCAGTTTTAGCCATGCCAGACTTCTCTAAAAAATTTGTCATTGAAAGTGACGCTTCTGGTTGTGGTATTGGGGCGGTATTGATGCAAGAAGGATGCCCTTTGGATTTTACCAGCAAAGCCCTATCTGATCGCAATTTGGAGAAATCCACATATGCCAAGGAAATATTGGCAATATTGCATGCAGTCCTGCATTGGCGACCTTACCTCATTGGGCGCCGTTTCTCCATCAAACCGACCACCGAGTCTGAAATACTTTCTAGAACAATGGGTTGCCACCCCCGAGCAACAAAAGTGGGTATCAAAACTCATGGGCTACGATTATGACATCACGTACAAAAAAGGGAAGGAAAATCTTGTGGCAGATGCTCTCTCTCGCCAATTTGAGACCCTTAGTATGTTGTGTGCCATCTCTACACCATTGCCCCAATGGATTGAGCCCTTACGTCAGGAAATACTTCAGGATGCAGATTTGAAAGATCTGGTTGCTTCACTTAGGGATGATCCAAAGTCTACACCAGGATATAGTTGGGATGGCCAGGATCTGCGTTACCATCAACGCCTGGTTATTCCTCCTAAGTCCCCACTTTGAGAGCTCCTCATGAAGGAATCACATGCTACTCCATCTGCTGGCCATTCAGGGTTCCTAAAAACTTATGAGCAACTCAAGTGCACCTTCTTTTGGAAAGGTATGAAATAGGACATTCGCTCTTTTGTAGCGGACTGCAACACATGTCAAAGGATGAAAGGAGAAACAGTGCGCTCTCTGGGCACTCTTCAACCATTGCCGATACCGGATCAGGTGTGGACTGACATCTCCATGGACTTCATAGAAGGGCTACCTAAATCTGGAGGCAAGTCTGTTATTTTTGTGGTAGTGGACCGCCTTTCAAAGTATGCTCACTTTTGTGCCCTAACCCATCTTACACAACATCCACTATTGCCCAAATTTTTCTTGACTCCATATTTCGCCTTCATGGCATGCCAACCTCCATTGTATCTGATCATGATCCCACCTTTACTAGCAATTTTTGGCAAGAGTTGTTTAAGTTGTAGGGGACTCAGCTCAAAATGAGTTCAGCCTACCATCCACAAACGGATGGTCAAACAAAGGTTGTTAATAAATGCTTGGAAACCTACCTTCGCTGCTTTGCCTCCGATCATCCTACTCATTGGGCAAAATGGCTTTCTTTGGTCGAATGGTGGTACAACACTTCCTATCATACCGCCACCAAACTCACACCGTTTGAGGCAGTTTACGGGCGCCCTCCACTCACGCCTTCCTCCTACATTTCGGGCAGCTCCAAGGTCCAGGTCGTCGACAATGCTCTGAGTCAACACACCGAGGTCCTTCGCCAACTCAAGCAAAATTTGAACATGGCCCAGAATCGGATGCGCCAACAAGTTGATCAGCATCGTTCTGAGCATAGTTTTGATGTGGGTGATATGGTCTTCCTTTGCTTACAGCCATACAAACAATCATCCCTACAACTCCGTAGGTGTCAGAAGCTCGCTCCAAAATTCTATGGTCCTTATCAGGTTCTACAACGGATTGGTCCAACAGCTTACAAATTGGCTCTTCCCCCCACTTCCAAGATCCACCATGTTTTTCATGTTTCCCTTCTCAAGAAAGTTGTGGGCACAAAGGTACAGGTTCAATCAACACTCCTCGAATTGGATGAAGAAGGCTCCATCTTACTTGCACCGGAGCAGCTGTTGGATCGTCGAACTCGCACTCTGTGCAACCGTACCATTATAGAGGTCCTGGTTCAGTGGCATGGACTTCAACCTGAGGATGCTACATGGGAGTCTCTCCATCAACTCCAACAACAGTTTCCTCATTTTCAGCTTTGAGGACAAAGCTTCTTCAAGGAGAAGGGCATGTTAGGATCTCATCCTAACCCTTAATGTAATAACTTCCTTGATGTAATAATTCCTAGTGAACGTGGGTAGTACCCATGATTAATATTTTGTAATGTTCTAAGTTTTAGCTTAGGTAGTGCCTATGACAAATGACACCCTTTTTATGTAACACATGGTAGATAGGTTAGGTAAGGTGGCATTGTGCATGTAATTCATGTGGCATTATGCATGTAATTCGAGTGGCATTGCACATGTAATTCAAAGTGGCACTATGCATGTAATTCGGGTGGCATTATGCATGTAATCCAGGTGGCATTTTGCATGTAAGCCAACCTTGGAAGGAAACTCCTTAAATACCCGAAAAGGCACCAATGTAACGATCTTTTTTTTGCAAATTAATGAAGTATTGAAGGAGGTTGCCCCCTCGAAGAGGCCTGCAATTCTGTCTTATTGTGAGATTGTTCCTTTATGCAAATTTTTGTTATATTAATATGATGTTTATGTGAGTTTATTTCCAAGCAATCGTGTGAGAGTGTGTTATTTGAGTTTATTTTATAGCAGGATCTTAACAACATTCATGCGGCCAAAATAAGAAGAGTTAACTGAAGTTAGTACAACAGTTACAGGTGCAGTTACAGATAGAAATCATGTAGTTAAATAAGAATAGTGAACAGAATTCATTACTGCAGTTACAGGAACCGTAACAGAGAAATATCATGCAGCGGTGGTTACTGAAAGTCATCAGATGAAGACCAAGAGATAGACAGAGAGTCGTTTCGAAGAGCCGTAACTATTAATAGGTTGCGTGTAAGAATATTGTGTCAGAAAGGAGTTACTTACAAGAGTAGCTATGAATAGGTCGCATGCGGGATAATGGAAGATATAGAAGACTTAGGGTTTCAAAATGAAAAATATTGTTTTAAAATGGCAGTTGCGTGTAGAAGAAAAAAGAGCTGCTCATAATTGAAAAAATGTGCAGCCATAAAGAGGGAAGGTGTCACTGATAAAATAATATATGTGTTGAAAAAAGGTTTTTGAAGAGAGCCGTAAGAATGTGTATGTTTCATATACGGTAAGTTAAGAATTAGGGTTAGGGTTGAGCTCTGAACTGTGTAAGAGAGCAGATAAGAATGTTAGAGCACCGAAATGAGCAAAGAAGGCTGTCAGAGAGCCGTAAATGAGCAGATAAGGCTGTCAGAGTCGTAAGCGTGCAGAGAAGGTTGTCAGAGCGCAGAGAAGGCTGTCAGAGCATAGTAAGCAGAGCGGTAAGAGTGATCCGTTAGGTTGAGCTCTGTGTGGGAAGAGACATATAAGAGAAGCCGAAGAGAGAAATTGAGAAGTGAGAGAGCACTACTGAGACAAGAGCGATGGAGAAAGAGCGCAGCTGATAGAGTGTGACTGAGAGAGTGTGGCTGAAAGTGCGTAGAAGGAATATGTGTTTCTTGAATTGAAAGAGAGGTTGGATGAGCTACAGACCAGTAAGGGTCTTGTAAAAGTGAAGGCATATTTATGTCAATCTAAGATTCAAAATAAAAATCCAAGTTGGTGCTTGGAATCAGGGGTTGGTGCTCCTTTCTGTTGGTGCAGATAAATTAGGGGTTGGTGCTCCTTTCAGTGTGTGCTGGTAAACTGTTTGTAAAGTTGGTGTTTTGCAAATGCTGGATTTGGATGGGAGTCCAAGCAGTCTATTTTTGAGGAGTAGCCAAAACTGGTGAACCTCGTTAAATCGTGTGTTGTGGAATGCTCTCTTGTTATATTTGCTTTATCTATTTTAAGTTCTCCTTGCTTCAACTTTAAGAGTTGTAGATTTGAAATTTAAATAGCTACACTGATTCACCCCCCCTCTCAGTGCCATTGTAAGATTGACATATATTTAATGATGAATGGCTCGAATTTGGTTTCTACAGATGCCCCTTTGTGTACGGTGTCATGTGAAACACGATGCAATACAAAAATAAGAGACTTGAGATGGAGAAGTGTACTCTTTTTTCTCAATGCGCAAGGAGAATGATTTTTAAGAATTTGATTTTAGCTTACCCCCTCAATTGGCAAATGGGTGAAGAATGAAACCCACAAGCCAATTGATTGAATGTGAATGATGAAGAGGGGTGGATATGATGGATGCAAGTGTTGTGAATCAATATCAAGTTGATTACCCCAAGTTTGGGGTGGTTCTGTGCTATCAAAAATTTACCTTTTGTTATCATTGAAATGTAAAATGATGAAGATGCAAAATGATAAAGTAAAGGAACCAATCATCCTAGGGGCTTGTTATCCCTAGTGATTGTATCAAATTCTTGAATGTAAAAATAAATGATGTAGTAAAAGTTATCCGTGTTTGTAACCCCATGGAGAGGGTGTCAATGACATCCTTGGGTAAATTTGCTTGAGCACAGTCACACTCAAAAATTAAGGGACCAAATTGATTTTGTTTCGATGATGATGATGTGAGATGATGATTTGGATGCAATGATGCATTGATTTGATTATTTTTGAACAAGTGTCCTTATGGTGAGTTACCCATCCTACCATATTGCATGGATAACCAATCGTTACAACTGCTAGGTGACTAGAGTAAATCACTAGATACAAGGTTCACTTGATATGGTGACGATGTGAGATGATGATTTGAATGCATGATGTGTTGATTTTGGTGATTTTGTGGGGGTTTTTGCATTATTTTCGGTATTTGAATCCATTTGCGCTTGAAGGGGAGTTGTGTAGGATGGTCATGTGATGAGTTGATGGAGAAAATATGAAATGATGAAGGTGATGAATCAAATGACAAAGGTAGAGATGGTTTTTGTTTTTTGAACAAGAGTCCTTATGGTGATTTACCCATCCTACCGGATTGCATGGATAACTAGTCACTGCAACCACCATGTGCCTATATTAGATCACTAGATATGAGGTTCACTTGAAGATCATTTGGCCAAATGGGTTAGGCCCTCTAGAGCTTTTGAATTGAAATGTGACCAAAGGGGTTATGTGCCTTTGGAGCTTTTTGAATTGTATGTGACCAAAGGAGTTTGGTTCCTTTGGAGCCTTTTGAGTATGGATGTATGGATGGATGCATATGTGGATGATGATATGAAATGAATGATGTGCATACTTTGTTGTGATGATGTATGTGAATGAACTGATGGTGTCATGCTTGTAATGATCATTTGTAGAGGTTTTAGACTCTTGTTTGACCAACTTTATCTTTATAGCCTAATCAGGGGCACCAATATATAATAGTAAACATATGAAGTTGACCTAGGATGCAATATGGGATGGAAATCTAGGATTGTTTTTGAAAGACTCAAACATCCTACTGATCTCCCCAAATCTAAATTTCTCAAGGATCAAATGTGTGTGCAATGAAAGTTCATTTACCAATCATGAGCATGGTAATGACTCAAACCAATTAAGAACCACTGTGTGTGCAAATAGTGAGTTCATTTACCCATCTTGAGTAAAGTGAGATTAGACCAATCATGAAGAGAACCAAAAAGCTAGCTTGTCCTTATGTGTGGTCAGAGGTCTCTTCAAGAGAGACGTATCACCATGCATGAACATACTTCACTTCTAATCAAGTGTCTATAGCCCCGGTGGAGATTAGCTCTATAGTCCAATGATATGATCTCTAAGCTTTGGAGAATCGGACTACATAACCATTTGGATGGAAGTGTAATAATCCTATCCTTATTACTTGGGGACCTGTTTTATGGTTTGTAAAAGAGTTAAAGCTTTGAGGAATTGGATTCTCAACCAAGGTGTGATAAGAATTTTACCCTATCCTTACTACTCACTCTTTTATTTTGAAGTGTTGGAAGTGATGAAAACCACTGTTTTTATTGTTATTTTGGACTATGTGCATGATGGGATGAGCAAGAAAACTTTTCGCTTTCAAAGTTCAACCTAATGATGGTGTCATCTCTCTTTGATGCAAGATGTCATTAATACATGTGAAATGTATTTTGGTTCAAAATTGGTAAATTCAATTCCTAAAACTCAAGATTTTCTTAGTGAAAAAATATGCTTTGATCCTTAATATTCAATTAAGATTGCATGAAACACTAAGAATGGTTGAGTGATTGAAAACATGGACGGTGCTATGGTGTTTTATTGCAATTTTTTTTTTTTAATGGAAGACAAAATGTGATTAATGCTAGATGGATGGCGAAACGGAACTAATGCTAAACAGAACCATGTGAAGAATCAATGTAGAGAATAAAAAACGTTCCTTCGTTTTTTTTACTACCACACAATGTTAACTCCGTCTAAGCAAACACCACTATTGTTAAAAAGTTAGTTCGTGTTTTGCATAGAGAACTCAATCTCTCGCGTCTCTCCAATCCCATTTTCCCCTTCTAAAAAAACTGGCGCGCCTCAAATTCCATCCATCCATGCTCTCCATGTCTAATAGTCGTCTTCAATCAATCGTCTCGTCTTAAATCATGCAGAAATCTACCATGGCCCTCAAAATCTTCAACCGACCTGTCTAAATCATCCAGAAATCTACCAGATTCTATGGGTTTGTCGTCTGTCGTTATAAGCTCAAATTCAAACGGCGTTAAATGCTCTAAATAGCCCCACAATAAAAGATAAACTGTAACGGGTATTTCGAGACAAAAGCGTACAGTCAAACCCTCCCCACACATCAAACAACTACACTTTAATTAATTCTGCTGTTTCCTCGAACCTACAGACGAGACGTGACGTGACACCCAATTCCAATAGCAAAAAAACTTAATTAGCATACTTCACAAAAGTGTAAGGTGGGGAAATCACAATATGAAAACATTAAGTCCAATCATTAAACAAAAATAAAGCAACTGTCAACATAATTATTTATTATTAAACAAAAATAAGGAAACAAAACAGGGCAAGCAATTATTATACATACACCCCAAAAACATAATCATTAAACAAAGAATAAAAACAGGATAGAAGTTATCTTCTCAACACAGCCACCACCCTCAACCAGAATATATTGAAAAGAACCCTGACTGTAAATTGGTTACACACCATACAACCAATCTTTCCCGTAGGTCGATCCACCCAAATCCTCTTGGTTCCATTGTCTATGAGAATTGAGTGACAGATGTGAAAGTAGAGTTCTTTCTTTGACGGGAAGGCCACGGGTATAAGGGCCATGGAAAGGAATTGAGCATACTGTGGAGGCAGCATCTTCTCCCAAACGACATTAGAATTAGCAGCAGATCTCCACAGGGCACACACGGCAGCGAGTCTGCAAATATCCTTTGGTTCTGTAGAGGGCTAAATCGTGAAAGTTCTCTGGTAATTCCCTCGACGCAATATCACTGCTATCTTCTAAATTCTCCATCTTCAAATCAGTTGAGATTGGATGACTCCTCCCATATAGTAATTGGAAGAAAAAGAGGGCTTTATGAATACAAGTCTTAGACTACTGTTTGTAGCGGAAGCTAACATTTGTAGACGAAAAGGAGAGTCGTTGAAAAAAGTCAAAAATGTCTGCGCCCTTTTCATTTCTTGGAAATGGTGATGTTGTCTATAAACCAATCGTCTTTCAACTGATTGGATAAATGGTGATGTTGTCTATAAACCAATCGTCTTTCAACTGATTGGATAAATGGTCTTACATGATTCATATCTTAATTAATGCACTGGCATTGAACACAAATCACATCACCATGGTATCTGCCAGTAAACTACACGCAAACAAATATTTAATCAAAATATATATATATATATATATATTTAGCGAAAAACCCCTTGCGGGGCCGCTTTGGTTTGAGAGACCACAAATAGGGGGTTCTACGTCATGAAAGTTACTCAGGAGTTGCACCCGACCCTGCCCGCACCAACATTAATAATTGGATTTTAGGTACCCAATTCAACTTTTTGGTAGGGTGGAGATTCGAAGCTGAGACCTCCCTTAGAGGATTACCCTCTCCTTTCCAATTCACCTACAACACCTGAATATCAAAAAAACATATATATATATATTTTTTTTTTTGGTTATTTTGAAAAATTCTTATGACTGACGTACAGGGTTGAGCAGTCTCCTTCCAACTATGACCCTATCAATAGAGAATTTAACACAAAGCCACCACACACCCACCCCTCCACCACACACCCACCCCTCACACACTTGCCTACTGCGATTTGAACAATTTTTAATATATATTTTTATTGAGTAGGAAACTTTTATAATTCCTAACTCTTTATGTAAAGACAAATTAAGTTGATGTTATTTAATCCTGAGTCTTTTAGGTACATACCAAGTCAAGGACCGGACTATCTTGAAATTTGAACTAAGCACTTGAGGCAGCCAACCTGCTTAACTTTTGGATAAAAATTTTAAGAATAAAACATGAGTTTTTTGAAAGGATTGTGGCCCTCTTTATCTACAACCAACTTATTCTTTTGAATAAAAAATTTGAAAATAGAACACGAGTTTTAAAAAAATCATAATCCCCTTTACAAAAATTTGAACATTTGGGGCAGCCAACTTGTTTATTCTTTTGGATACAACTTTTAAAAATAAAATATGAATTTTTGAAAGGGTGGTGATCCTCTTTATTTACCAACCAACTTATTCTTTTGGATACAACTTTTAAAAATAAAATATGAATTTTTGAAAGGGTGGTAAAACATAAGTTTTTAAAAAAACTTAATTTTTTTAAATTAAATCTTCCATAAACATACGTCATTCCTTATCCATATGGGACTATCCTTATTATTATAAAGATGAATTCTAACTACATCATAACGAGAAGATGTGTTCTCCTTTGTAACTGGCGTCCATTTGCAGGATACACATTGTGTACACCACATCGCGAGCTATGGGCAGGGGAGGCATATTTGGAATCTTAGCCGTGGTACTGGTGGTGGCAGCCGTGTATATTGTAGCGAACAAAGCCTATGGAGGGGACAAGAAGGCCATCATTGAGGGGTTCCGCGATCTCTCTCAGAAATTGGGGATTTGGGCTATGCCTATTTACATCCTCGTTCACACAGTCACTCTTGCCCTGTGTTTGCCGTATGCGGTGTTTTTCGAGGCGGGGGCGGCCATTCTCTTCGGATTCTTCAGAGGAGTGCTCTGTATTTTCTCTGCCAAGATAATGGGGGCCTCCTTGTCCTTCTGGATTGGAAGGTTAGTAGCTATCTCTCATATTTTGATTCTGTGCGATATATACAACTTATAAATGCCAAACTAGGGGTCATGATGCGTGTGCTTATGCACACTATTAATTCTGCATTGGAATTTGTTGTGCTCAAGGCAAAATTAAAATCAATATCAGTATCTTCTAAGGTTGTTTTTTATTATGCAATATACAGGATTGCGAGAATACAAAACACAAAACCCTGAACCTAAAATGAGATCGACTTGTGATAACAATGCAAATTACAGGATTGCGAGAATATAAAACACTATAAACCCTAACTCTAAAATGGGATCTAGCTGATCACTATGGAGATCTTGTAAGTTGGTACTTAAGTTTTTAGATTCCATTATTTTTGAATGATATATAGAAAATACCATCAACCCTAATTCCGGACATGTCATGATTGGAAATTTGCAAATTTGAGAAATAACTTACAATATCTACGCAGATGGACGCCCCAACTACTTCTAAAGAATCTCTAAGGTACATACTTTGAATAAAGCAGAGGACAAAACACATTTTAATTTTGACCTGCCTGTTATACAACAAGGCTTAACTACAAATTTACACAGATATTACACTGATATTTGCAATCATGAACCAGTGCATCAAATCTTAAATGAAGACAATCAAACAAAGATTTAGGATGCCTGGAAGGCATTTTAACAGCAATTGGCAGGGTACTTGGCAATAGTGTGTATAGGCTTGAAGCTCTGTATTGTTAGGTTGTTTTGTTGGGGATAGAAAGATGAATTCGTCTGTGGCCTGGTGGATGCCTTCTGGAATCTGCTGTAAAGCACTGTGGTTAAGTTAATATATTAATTTTTCTTCTATCCCATAGAAAAAAGGAAAAAAAGCTTAGGAAATTTAGTTTAATGTTAAACATTCAGACAAACAATTACATAGAAATTGATACACTTTGATAAATACTTTAGATCAGCTTGGCCAAAAAAATATTGAGACTCAAGAGTCGTCTTCACGGTGATTACCATCATATTTCGTGATTGGATCCGTTATTCTCAAACTATTTCTTTGGTTATAGGTGAAGGAATTCTTAGAAAACTTTAAAATCAAAACCTTTTATGTCAGAATCTCTACAGAAATCAGCAACTGCAATAGCCTCCATTCATTTATTTATTTATGAATTTATTAATTTCTTTGGATTCTAATCAAGCACAAATGCTACTGTTAGCTCTTTACTTCTCGATAATACAGTCTAAGAAAGTGTGCTATGGGCTGCAGGGTTTTCCATAGATCACTACACATTATGCACAATAAAATCAACAAAATAGATTTGGTAGTGCAACATCATAAAAATGTCAAATACATAAAATTTATCTATATTGATAGAGCAGAGCAAGGAGGGACCGTTTCCATTTATTTTCAGATGAAATATATGTACATCAGAAAGTTGTCAAGAAAAGAGACAGTGACACTTTGGAAGTATTTTAAAACCATGTCTCTAACCCTCTTTCAGTCTTAAAGACAACCTTCAAACCAGGACTGGAAGATACAATCACCACCGAC
The DNA here is from genome assembly GCA_028583015.1 of Wollemia nobilis. Taxonomy (NCBI): domain Eukaryota; kingdom Viridiplantae; phylum Streptophyta; class Pinopsida; order Araucariales; family Araucariaceae; genus Wollemia; species Wollemia nobilis. Next base: position 572,199 of record JAQPPZ010001446.1, read on the forward strand.
AGTCATTTTCTTCTCAATTTCTTGTTGCACAGTGCACAGTATGTAAAATACATTCTTATCATTAAGTTTTGCATCTCTTATACAAAGTGCATTTATATTTTGGTTTTGCACATACAAAACATCAACAAATCATCCCCTTAATGGCTACTCTTTTTAGAAGGCCTTGACTTTCTCTTTTTCAACCAGTTTTATGGCAGATTCAGTATAATTTTTTGTTATATGCATTTCTTCTAATTCTTGTATGTTTGTAGGTTACCATATGTTCATCTTGCAATTCTTTCTCCTGTAGTGGTCTGACTTTTGAGGTGATAGTGGATGTAGATTTGATGTCTTTTTGGCTCTCGCTATCTATCTGGGCACTTACATTGTTCTGAAACTGAAAGTGAGTTTCATGTTTAAGATTTTACCTTTTTTTTATGATTTTTTTAATATTTCTGTCTTAGTCTGTGTGGGGGACTTTCCTCCTTTCTTGCTGGCATATTTTCTCTTTTGTTTTCTTCTCATCTTGCCATCTCTAATTATTATTGTCATTAATTTTAATTGATAAAATATAGTATATGCCCCTACATGGACATCAGAAAGCATTCAATATTGCAACAATTAAGAAGTTCAGAAAGCCTTAAAGAGGTGACAACAGAACAAGACCAAACTGACAACAATAGCTACCAAATCCATTAAGAGTTTGTAGGACTCTTGGCTACATCATCTACATGAAAATTATTTTCGTCTCTCTCGACCTCTTGATCTCAATTTCAATCGATCGATCGAAAATGCACCTCTGAGATAGTTGAATCAAATTGTAAGCTTTAATATGAAAATGCAGAACTGGGCCATCCCATCTTTTACCCTCTTTCTTCACTGATGAAAAATGTATAACACTGGAATCACCTCTAGAAGCAGTCTGTGAAAATGGAGCTCTCCCAAATTCCAATGATTGAATTCTGGTAGAGCCAATCACTTCATGGTGTTTAGAGTTGGTATTGACTGAAATCCCACCACATATTTTGAGGAATCCAAAACACTGCTGCGAATTGCAGAAGACAACTTCTTGGATGCAAACTGAACAGAGTGACCTGATTCAAACAATACTGTCTTTTAAGAAATCGTGACCATGAGTGTTATCAAACTTGGAAGATCTCAGAGAAGAAGAAAAATTCAGACCATACATGCCAGCATTAATCCAGTAAGGAACCTCTTTATCAAGAGAAGATTTGTCACTTACAGAGATCTGAGCTCCGAGTGCAGCATGTCCAACAGGAAAAAATTGACAAAAGTGTTGGAACCAATCTGAGCTACCAGTGATCCTAAGGGAGAAATCACATTTCTGTTGCTGTCCCAATGCAGCTGAGAATTGTCTATATTCAATTCTCAACTGAATTCTTGTCACTAGCTTAAAGCATGGAGAGTCATTTTCTTGAACACTGTGTGACAGGTTTTTGGAAATGATCAATCAAATTCTTTTTAACTTTATGGACAGACCTGGAAGTGCAGCTAGTTTTTGAAGAGATAGGGATACTGGAAAAGAAGGGTCTGAAGCCATTTTCAATTCGTGCTTCTAAGAACTCTGCTCTCTGTTCAAAGCATCACTTGGCGTTTTCTGAAATTCATCAGCACTGCGTTCAAAGAAATAATTGGAACCAATACATTTCTGAGAAGAGTTGTCAACACCATCAAGTAGTTTCCATGCTGACTGCTTTTGAGTATATTCCACGTTGGCATTTAGAAATTTTTTGCTTTGTTTTCTTTCTTCCCTTATTTCAAATTCTCTGCTTTTTCTGTCCTTTCTTGTTGTCGAGATTGACAGGCTTTGGCAAAATGGCCATATTGATGATAATTTCTACTTCTAAAGTGCATGTTTCAGAGTGGCTGCTTCACACTATTCCTGCAAAATCCAACAAGACTTTATCTGGCAAGGGCTTTTCTGGTTCAACATGACAAATTTAAGCATCATTCACTACCATCTGCTTTATATCGTGTTCTGAGGCTATATGGATTTTCCTATTGCATACCCAATTTTCTTCCATGCTCCTAGAATTTGCTGAGAATAAGGTGCAGTCCTTACCCTGACTGGATCTGTACTTCGTAATTCCTCTATGGGCTCGAAAAGTGGCATCCAATGCTTTGTGAATTATCCTGGTTTGTTCATATCACAATCTCGTACCTCATATGCATCATTATTGCATAGGGCCTGTTGGGCTTTAATGTGTACAAATCCTCTATCTTGGTGTCCCTGGCCTTGGAGAAGTACCCATAAATATGCTGATTAAGGGTTTCTATTTTAGATTCCATAAGTGTTGTTTAAGTTCCTTGAGGGCTGTAATGTCCCAAAATAATTCCAGCATTGTAAATATTGTCTTTTGTGTCTTAAGTGTGTTTGGGCGTCATTGAGAGTATTTCGTCATATTTTGTGCTTAAAATAGGAGTTATAGGGGTTAATAAGTGTGTTTTGACAAGTTTGAATGTTGGTATATGGGTTAGTAGAGTTAATTATGGTATTAGGAGGGTTTTTGTGTCAAAAACAAAGCTATATTATAGGCATTTGACAAAGTGACGTTTCGAAAGTTATTATTATTATTATTTCTTTTAAGATAACTTAAGTGACTTTAAGTATTCTCAACATGGGATTATATCATAGCCATTGGATCTTATGAGTGTGGGGTCCAATATAACTTAAGTGACTTTAAGTGATCTCAACATGAGATTATATCATAGCCATTGGATCTTATGAGATTGAGATCTAATCTCAGCCCTCCATGGTTAAATCTAAGGCTGGGACTTAATCTCACTTTAGGGTTTGAGAATAAAAGGGACTTTAGGGTTTCATTTGTGGGTATTGTGAATTTGGAGAATTTGGAATTTGGGAGAGCTTGCTCTTTTGGGCTCTTGCATTCTGCTGCAGGAGATTATTGGGGTTCCCTTTGGAGAGATCCATTAGAGGCTTGAAGAGGTAAAACCCTAGGGCTATCTACCCAATGAAGAGGCAAATCCATTCAGGGTTTGCATGTGTGCATCCATTGTTGAGATCAAAGGTTTCAAAATCTGTTTTTGGCATCAGATTTAAGAGGGTTTGGAACCCTAGGTGGAGCGCTCAGCCTGGGAAGTGATTCATTGGCCAAATATTGCTCCAGGAAGTGAACGTCCAGCCTTGGAGAGGTTGTTATTGCAGTTTTGGAGGCAGTTTTGTGTTTGACAAGTGCATGTCAGATTTGTAAGGGTTTCTTAGTCTATTTCTGTTGCGGCAAATATAAATAAAAAATCAAAATATTCTGCTGTTATTTCTGCTGTATTTTCTAGTTTTCTGCAACTTAGGTTTTGAGCAATATTTTGTTGTAAAATTCTGCAAGTGTTTTGTTTTTCCTGAGTTGGTATATTTCAAGGACACACCAAATTCTGCATTCCTTGATGACATCTGTTTGCAATTTGGCTTGGAAAACTGGGTTGGTTACTATCTTTTTGTTATGCTGATAAGGAAACCTGAGAACATCATCCCTTGAATTTTCCATGATTCGTCACTTTTGATGCCCTGCATGGTTGAATGGGTTGTTGAATGAGGCTGTGGCCTTCTATCTGAGGAATTCTTGAAGGCTAATGAGTCCTATTCCTAGTCTGAATCTACTAGTTTTGCTTTTATCAAAAACAAAGAAGTTAAGCTGGAGAAAGCTGCAACAAATTTTCTGAAGCCTCAATGCAAAGAAACTTGTCAATTTAACTCCTACCATGAAGCTTGCGAAATCATTGGATGCCAATATAAATCTCAACCATCTATTTTTATTTCTTAGGTGCAAAGGCAGTGTAGGGGTGCCATTAAAGACTTGGTCTTTACTTCCTAAAGAATTCCTTAATCCTATGACACATAAAGCAACTACTGATGAGGGGGTCTACTAAGTCTTGAATCGTGGGGTATATCCACTAAGATACATGTCTGTTTGGCCATAGATTGAAGAGTATGTATCTTATAAAAGAAAACATGCCCAAAAAGTTTAAATAGTGTTCTCACAGGGTGCCAAAGTGACATTAGTAATTCAAACAATGCAGTTGAACAGGAAATTGGAATGTGTCATTTGCATTAACAGTAAAGCCCTTATTGTAATAAAATAAGACAACCATCCATTGCATTCATGACCCTTGGCCATTTACTGTAAGTGTTTGTATGCATATGCATGTGTTCAATCATGCTGCAGTAGTAAATCAGAACCAAATCCCTTATTGTGTATGACTGTGATCCATCAGCCATACACTTCAGCTTTTCTGTATCCATATGCAAATGATCTTTTCAAGTGCCACCAAGGAAACACCAAAACAATGCACATAAGTAAAGGTTTTGGTTAATGTGAATAACTGGTGTCTGAGGCATAGGTTGTGAAATGCTGTTCACACATCTGAGCTCTCTTACATTGTTGTACCTGCGGCTGCTTCATCTTAACAATTTTGGTTAAAGTGTTGTTGGACACTTAACTTGTGGATTACATACAAGCTTCCAAGCTCTCTTTGGCATTTGCTTACTATCAGCACTTTTTGACCAAGTAAAAGAATGGCTGCTGTCATAATGAAAATTAGATGAATTAAAATTCACTATCCTGTTTGGCTAGTAATAGGGAAAGTTCCTGAAGTTTATTGGTTATAATGTGGTTATGTCTCATGTAAATAAGTGGAAGGATTAGGTTTTGTTCTTTTTAGAGGGAATTATATGTTCAATAAAATGATTTAAGACAAATTCTTAGTAGTTTTAATTGTTGACAATTTCCTCCTTTCCCTTCTTGGTATGAGATTCTTTCTTTCATATATTAAGTCTTCAATAGTTGTGTGCTATTTAATATTTTTATTTATTTTTATCTTTTTTGTTCATGTGTAAGTTCTATTTACAGGATTTCTTAACTGTATTTGGCAGAGCTGAATCCTTTAATGATTGCATATATATCTTTGTGTGTTGATAGATGCCAAATCTTATATAACCTCATCATAAAGAGAAGTTTCTCTAACATGCATTCTTCCACAGCCACATGGAGGTTGCATTTCCAATATGAATTTGCTAAGGCTTAATTCTTCCAGATTATCATCCAATTCAATAAATAAGCTTGCTGCAGAGATGTTTGCCTTTTGTGGCAAAAATATATATGGTTGTTCTGCCTCTTCAAGTTCAAGAGGTGGTCATAAGAATAATCTGACTGACTCAATGTTGGATCCTGATTGAGAATGTGTGACACCCATAGGTGGTCATAAACATGAAAAATGATCTGTCTGAGTCATCTCTTAATTGAGAATGTTTGATGGCAATAAGTGGTCATAAACACGGTAAATGGTCTGATAGGTTCAACAATGGACATATGGATGTTATTGTCTCAGCTTGTTCTGAACAAGAAAAAGTAAACTATGAAATAGCCGGATGTATGCTCTGTCATTTGTGCCAAAATTCCCGAATGTCAATATTTATATCGTAATCCTTATCCTGGTTGCATATCGAGTCTCAGTTTGAAGAAATCAATTGCACCTGGCTATAGTGGATGCCCTTCATAAAGTGGATGTCATTCATTAGTTATTTCTTTTATGTTGTTTTGGAATAAGATAGGAACCTTAAAAATCTGAATGAAATATTCGGTCTCTATAATTTTCTTATTCTTTTGTGGGTGCAGGGCATTGTTTAAAAGCTCGAGCTCAGCAATGGGTTGGGTGCAGAGGAACAAATATTTTCACATTCTTAGCAAGGGTGTTGCTCGAGATGGTTGGAGATTTGTTTTGCTTGCACGGTTTTCTCCTGTGCCTTCCTATGTGATCAATTATGCATTAGCTGCTACAGAAGTTCGATTTTTTATGGACTTTCTTATTCCAACAGTTGTTGGATGCCTTCCAATGATTTTACAGAATGCTTCCATTGGTAGTTTAACTAGTGCAACTGTAGTACCAGGTGGTAAGTCAAATAATCAGCTTTCTTCATACCTGTTTCCTCTTCTTGGTATCGTGTCTAGTGTACTGATATCTTTGCGGATTAAGAAATATTCCTCAGAGATCATTGTCCTCAATGAGCCATCTCAAGATAATGATTCCCCAAACAATCAGATCCAACAAGATACAAATGCAGTTGATTTAAACAGGAACAATTCTGAGGAATGTAAGGATGAGAACAGTGGACTCAGGAAAAGAGTTTCATCATGTGTTACAAACTAATAATCCAAATTTAACTCCTGTGTTTGAGGTTTATACTTAACACATACAGCAAACAATCTGGAAGGTATTGTAGGCTGTGATTAGCCCAAAATTGTGGGATAAGGCAAAACGTCAGAGTAGCCATCAAGCAATTAGAGGGGGCTGCGGACTGCCTTGCAGAGGTAGTTCACCTTCAATTTAAATTTCTTGCAAGGAGATAGAGACAAAAATTTTGATATTTAATCTTTCTAATTTCTACATAGTCTTTAATTGGGTGTTTTTCCAAATATGGTAAAGCTTTGTACGAGAAATGCTGCTCTAAAAATGATTCCACTTGATAGAGGGTATTATGCTAAATGAATGCCTCACATGTTGTGGGTTCAAATATTACATGTCATGCATTGGCAGTGAAGATATTAAAAGTTGGGAATTCAATTCCATTGATTTCCTTGTGCATCTGCACAAGCAAATGATGCTCACTTTAAAGAAGATTGTGTGATTGAAGTTCATTGGTAAAGTCTATATCTACATAGAGTGAAAGTAAGTTATGACCCATATCATCCTTGGCTTGTTTCTATCAAGAAAATGTCAACTTACTTTTGTGAAGAGAATTATGATTTTATAATACAAGTTATAATAGGAGTTAATCTAAGTCAAACTCATTTTGCAGAACACAGAAGTTGGTTTTGCAAATCATGCAGGACAATTAAGATTAACAATACACTCATAAGATTTTTGGTTGTTTTAATCACTCTCTTCCTTTAAGGGGAAGAACATACAACTTACATTTAGTAAGAAATAAACAAATCCTAGTGAGAGACATTCTTTGGACTGCTGCATTGTTAGTGCTTAAGCAAAGCTCAAGGGGTGGGTAGTGTTCTCCTAGCATATTGATATTTGCCATCCATTGGTTTTACTAAAATTTGGATGATTTCTCCAGCAATTAGTAAGTCTTATTAAACAAAAAGTATATTAGGTCCGGGGAATGTAATATCGTTCCAAGGGTTTTGATTGCCCATCAAAACAACAAGCCACTTGAGCATAGACCGGTAAGAAACTCATCATTTTTATTGTGGTTGTTGGTGTACCAGAAAACATAAGAAAATTGCTGAAAATTAAAACAAAGATAAGATGAAATGCGAGGGCAGCCAGGGTCGAACTAAGTTTACAAGCTCTCAATTAACTATAAATTTAATTTCCCTGATATTGTCTATGTTTGTTAGTGAGTAAGAAATCTGATGAGCAAAGTAAAAACTTCTGGAGTGGTAATAATAAATGCAATTTTGTATATTATCATCTTATAAATCAGCCATATATCACTGTGAACACCGTCTTCAAAGATATTAATGGTTAGAAATAACTTAACAATATAGTTGTTGTGATAACAATTAAGTTAATATAATATCTTATTTTTTATCCTTTACAACTAAACTGAAAAAATGCATTAAAAAAATAAAAAAAATCATGGATTGGTAAGGATATTTGTCAGTCAGTCTTTATCAACAATTGACATGCACAGTCAAGTGAAGTTCAATGTTAAATGGTTTTTAAAAACTTTTTTTTAACGATTGTCAAATCCTTTTAGCTTATTAAAGATTGTTTTGCAAACGAAAGATAATTGTGTATAGAGAATTACATTTTAAAATCAATGTTAATCTCCTTAATACTTTTCATATCCTTGGAAAATTTTATGTTTATGCTTAAAACTGTTGAATTTGAAAATAAAATTATTGTTTATTTTCAACTTACATCATTGATATTTTTATTTTTTAAGTAGTTTGAGATAAACTTTTGATAATAAAATTAAATACGTTATAACATTCTAAATTTTTTTTGGTAGGTAAAAATTTTTATTTACAAATCGGGTAGAAGGGTCCCATCCCTATTACATTGGGCATCGATAGTGCCAAAAGTACAAAATTTGCAAAATTTGAAATCAACAGTTTGGGGGTCCATCCCCCTACAAAAAAGGCAAACCAAAGACAAAGACAATGAAAACAATACCAAGATAAAGCAAAAACAGAGGCAGTCCAACTGCTTGGAGTCACCTACCCAGAACTACTGGGGTTCCTCTTTATGTTCTTGCTTAACATCGTCTTTCTAATCAGAGTCCAGGAGGACCTTGAGCACAGCAGGGAGTTCCTGGATTTCAATAATGGCGCTGGAGAGGAAAGAACCAACCTCCTTGATGATGTTGGCGGCGGACTTTAGGTGGTCCGCGGCTTTGCTGATGTGATTGAGAGTGGCAGCGCACAGGAGGTCTTCAGCACTGCTAGTCGCCTCTTCGTCATCGTCGCTGATGACCTCAGGGGTTGGCGCGGATTACCCGTTTTTTTAGTCTTCAGTCGACGGGATTTCTTGCTCTTCTGGGAGGGTGGATTGCTTTACGCTTGCTTCTCAAGGCCGTACCCTGAGGGCGGCGGTCCGAAGGGACAAAGTCCTTAGGATTGGGGCTGGGGGATGCTTCCTTCTTGTCGCTTAGGCAGGGGTGGAAATGATCGGGGGGGAATCGATGGGCAACTCAGACAACGGGGGAGATTCAGCTGAAGCGGGGGACGGAGGGGGGCTCGCCTCGGCCTTGCGGGTGGATGCGGAGGAGGGTTCAGGGTTGGGGGAGCAATCAGGGAGACCACCAGAAACTTGGTGCGCTAGGGCATGCTTGTAAAGGATAGATAACAATCCTTGGTGGCGAGGGGGTTTTGAAGACTTGTGTTCCCTGATGTTCGCAATGGTTATGTTGATGGACCGAAAGAGGAAGTTAGGAATATTGACGGGTTTAACATCGCGAAGGTGGTTAACGAACGCGAGGTGGTAAGCACGCAGGGGACTATTGGGGTCATCAACGACAATGTATTGGATGACAAGGATGACAACAGTGTTCCACGACCGGGGAAGGGACGAGCGAAGCACACCTTTTTTCTCCCACATGAGGTCCTTCCCCTTGTCGGGGAAATGGTTTGTTTCATCCTTGAAATTGTGTTTGTCCCTTCGGACAACTCTGCCTACAGGCGATAGACCAAAAACTTCGGTAATAGTATGAAGGCTTACCTCAAAGCAAAGCCCTCGGACCTGCACTTCACCTTCGTTCCAGGAGCTGACAAAGTCGTTGGTCACCTGATCATCTACACCAATGAAAAGCTTGAAAAAAGGGATGAATCTCTTGGCGTCGAGCAGGGCTTCGATCGCCGGTTTGAGCTGTAGGTTCGTGGGCTCAGTGATGGCCATCGCGACGAGGGCACTAGAACAAGTGGTGTTGCGGAAGAAACTTTTATTGACCTGACTAAAGTGCCTCAAGTGAAAACTCAAAGAATGGACAGGGAGGGGACTATAAGGCCGAAACCTTAGGCTAGACTGGTAATCAAATGCCACAGAAAAATCGAGATAGGACCGGGAACATGAGGTGTGGAGGTCGGTCTTATCAAGATTCGAGGGGGGAGATGACTAAAAAGGAAGGAGGTGAGGAGGCACGCAGATTGGGCGCCGTAAGGTGCGGGCAGGGTGGAAAGAGGAGGGGGGCGAGAGGGCATCGAGGAGTGGGGGAAAACGAGGACAGAGGGGCGAAGAAAGCAGAGGCCAGGGGGATGGACTAGACACTTTGGCACGAGCAGGTCAAGCCGCACGATTGGATGTACAGGCAATGCTCCGAAAAGTGAAGAAAAAAGCTAAGTCCCAAATATCCATGGTGTTGAGGGAAAACACCGTTGGTGTTAAGGAAACACCTTCGTGGTAGCAAGAGCTGCTATTTGTGGTATTTTTCCATTTTTCCCGGTGTTGAAAGCAAACACCTTTAGTGTTGAAGAAACACCTTCGTGGTAGCTAGTGTTGCTCTTTACGATTACACTCTGCATCATGATTGGTTGCCGCAATAACATCCTGGGGGAAGACATTTTCCTAGATGATCAAGTTGATTTGATTAGCCGCTCTGTTGGCCAGAAGGTCTGCCACCTTATTTGCCTCTCTAAACACATGGTGAATCGTGCTTTGAGGTCGTTGATGAAGGGAAGCTTGGCATTCTCGAATAACGTTGTGGATATTCCACCCTCCATTGCTGTTGTTATTAACGTGGCTAACCACTATAGACGAATCGCCCTCGAAAATGATAGGTTTAATCAAAGACCTGTTGACCTCAATGCATCTCCAGAGAGCTCGGGCTTTCGCGTAGTTGTTAGTTTAGACCCCTAAGTTTTCAGCGAAAGCCATAATGATGTTGCCATCATGGTCCCTGATGACACCGCCAACTCCTGCGTCCCCCGAATTTCCTTTGGAGGATCTGTCAAAGTTGGCCTTAAGCCATCCTAGGGTGGGGGATTCCACTTAACATTACTCCTAGTGCTGGGGGGTTCTGAGTTCTGGTGTACTTGGTGGAGATCCCTAGAGTCTTGATCAAGACAGACTCTATCCCAGAGGTTGGGAAGTTCGTGCACGGGATGAGGCTGGCGTTTTCGATAGCAAAGGACAAAGCCTTGTTGGCCACTGTTTCGGGATTTTTGGGACTGTCTTTGAAAATGCGGTTGTTACGTTACAACCATATTTGCCAAATCGCATGATGCAGGAGGGCTTTCCAGAGGAACCTGAGCCTAGGATTCCTGAAAATAGTGGGCCACTGAGTGAACAAGTCAAGGATAGACTTGGGCCACACCCAATTGACGTGGAACTTGCTAATCAGGGAAGAAAAAACATCAAAGGCAAAGGGGCATTCAAGGAGGAAGTGTTGGGTGGACTCCCACGCCTGAGTGCAAAGATAACATCTGTTGGGGACGATGACACCCCTCTTGATCAGGTTGTCAATGGTCAAGATCATGTTATGGACCGCGAGCCAACAGAAGTGGGCTACCTTTGGGACAAGGTGCTTGAACCAAATGGTTCTGGCTGTGGCAGGGCTGTCGATGGTGCTGGTCCGCTTGGGAGGGTTGTCTGCCAACCAGGAAGCGGATTGCACTGAGAATCTCCCATCACTAGTGCCTTTCCAACAAAGATTATCTTTCATTTGGGTCTGGGGAATGAAATTTGCCTTGAGGACAACCTGTAGGGACACCAAGGCTTTATCTATGACTGCGTTTCTGACTCTGAACTGGATCTGCTTCCACTTGCGGCTATCTTGATTGACAATAATGAAGTCGACAACTCTGAGACCAATTCTGTTGTCAGTTTGGTGTTTGATCGTTGCAATGACAGGGTCTTTGGCGAGGAACTCGTCCCTAGCCCACGGGTCATGCCAAAAGTAAATTTCCTTGTCGTCCCCCAGCTGCCATCTGATCCCTCGTTGAAGAAGGTGTTTGGTGTGAATTATGGATCGCCAAAAGTGGGATCCAGTGCTGGGAGTCCCTTCATCCCTGAAAGAGTGTTGTTGTAGGTACTTTCTATTTATAATAGAAACCCATTCCAAATTGGAATTGGTGACAACCTTCCACGCCTGTTTGGCCAAAAGGGTCTGGTTCATGATGCTGATCCTATGCAGATCGAGCCCGCCTGTCTTTAGGGGTACACACTTTGTCCTAGGCCACCAGGTGAAACATTCGCTGGTTGTCAGTCCCAACCCATAAGAAGAGTTTCTGAATTTTTTCTATAGCTTCTCCCACAGCCGCGGGGATTTTGAAGACTAACAAAAAGTACATCGGGATGCTTTGGAGAACAGACTTGACCAAGGTGGTTTTGCCTGCTTGGGTGAGGAGGGCCCCCTTCCACCCTGTCAGTTTCTTGTGAATTCTCTCGATGACGTTGTTCCACATAGTCTTGGATGATCTCCCTTGGAACATTGGGAGGCCAAGGTAAGTGGTTGGGAGGTCAGCAATGGTACAGCCCAAGATGCCTACAATTTTGACCTACCTTCTTGTAGATGTGTTTATGAAATAGAGCTTGCTCTTGGTGAAATTGATCTTCTGACCAACAGCTTCCTCGTAGAGGTTGAGGATAGACTTGATGATTTTGGCTTCAAAAACAGAGGTTGTGGTGGCCAACAAGGTGTCATCCACAAACTTTTGGTGGGTTGAAAGCTGGAGATTGGAAGTAGCCTTAATACCAAATATCAACCCTCTAGTGCAAGCATATTTGATAGCCCTCCCCAGGCTCTTAGCCAAGATGATGAAAAGGATGGGGGAGAGGGGATCCCCTTGTCTCAATCCTCTGGTGTTGGGGAAATACCCTACTGCTGAACCATTGACAATGACAGAAAACCAGGTAGAAGAGGTACAATTCGAGATCAGCTTGACCCAATTCTCATGGAATCCAAACTTGAGGAGGACTTTGACCAGAAACTCTCGGTCCACTCTATCAAAGGCCTTATTCATGGCGAGCTTTAGGAAGAAAGCAGACTTATTGGAGTTATGGGCTGAGTGGATAAGCTCGTGAACGGTGATGACACCGTCAACAATATCCCGGCCCTTGACAGTACTTCCTTGGCAGGGGTTGATGATGGAGGGGAGGATACCGATGAGTCTATTGGCCATGGCTTTGGACAAGATTTTGTAAGGCTAATGGGGCGGTAATCGGACAGGGACTGGGAATTGGGATCCTTGGGAATGAGAGTGAGGAAAGTGGAGTTTACATCCCTGGGAATGGATTTGGTAAGCTACATTTCAGAAATGGCTAAGCAAAGGTCGGGGCCAACTATGTCCCAGAAGTTTTGGAAAAACCTAGGGGAGAATCCATCAAGACCTGGGGCTTTGTCTGGCTGCATGGAAAATAGGACCTGGTGGATTTCTATGGGGGTTAGCGGGCTAAGGAGAAGGTCATTCATGGCCTCGGGGATGGATCTGGAAATGTTCTTGAGAAGAGCGTCCATAACATGACCAGAGGGGGAAAGGTGGGATACAAGGAGGGATTCAAAATGGCAGACCGGTTCATCCCGGATCTGGTGCATGTTTGAGGTGAAAGACCCATCTTGCTTGGTGAGACCCTTAATTCTGTTAGCTCCTCTATGCCTGAGGGTGGAGATGTGAAAGAATTTGGAGTCGAAATCTCCTTCCTTGAGCCACGGTTGTCTTGACTTTTGGCACCATAACATCTCTTCCTTCCGCAGGGTATTATGGTATTATGAGAGCAGGACCCTCTCCTTAAATCTGAGGTTGTCATCCCCTTGCCCCTGCTAAAACCTCTCCTCGATCTGTTTGAGTCTGCTTTTGATGTTATTCTTGTTTTCGAAGATATTCCCAAATGTCTCTTTGTTCCACACCTTCAATTTGGCTTTAACCGACCGAAGTTTCTGCATTACCTAGTTTATGACAGTCCCAGGGAACTTTTCCCTCCACCATTCGACAATCTGATTTTTGAGATATGGGTGCTAGGTCCACATTGATTCGAAACGGAAGGGGGTTTTGAACTGAGATATGTTTATAGTTTCAAACATTAGGGGGCTGAGTAGACCAAATTTTCGGGAGTGCCTGCAGATTGACATCACCGAATAAGGGGAGCACTTCTTGGGACAGTAGAAAACAGTCTAGACGTTCTTGGATGAGGTCTTCGCCCATCCTTCTGTTGCTCCAAGTGTATTGGGCTCCTTTCAGCTGGACGTCCATCAGTTCATTTGAATCTACAAAAATTGCGAAGTCATCTGTGGATTTGGGGGTTATGGCATTCCCACCTCTTCTCAGAAGGATGCAAGGGGGTGTTGAAGTCCCCTGCTATGATCCAGGGGATGTTGCTGAAGGCTTGCCTCATCTGAGTGAGATTTTTCCAAAGAATCGATTTGCCCTGCGCAGTGTTAGGGGCATACACATTTATCATGACCCAGGAGATCTGGGTGTTGGGGTCATGGAAGTAGATGTTGGACAGGCGTTTTTCGCCTGAAATGATTTTGCCTTCAACCTTGGTAGGGTCCCAAAGACAGAGGAGTCTGCTTGAGGTGCCAGATGTCGGTGTGTAGGCGTACTCACATTTTTTCCAAATGGTCTTGGCAACTCTCGGTGACCAATGCTCACCTAATTTGGTTTCTTGAATAAGGAAAATGGTGGGATTAGACTCTTTTCGCATGGCAACAACCAATCTTTGTTTGGTTGCCCCATTTAATCCTCTCGCATTCCAGGAGAGAACTTTCATTTGGAACTTTTGGAGGGTTTTTTGCCTCCTTTGCCTTGCTGCGCTAGGGGTTTGGATCTCTTAGATTTTCCCTGTTAGCTATTCCTAGTTCCTGGAATAGGGTTTTTTGGGTGCCATTGACTATATGTTCAGTTGTATCACGACTTCTCAGGTCAGCGCCAGAGGGCCTACCCTTTTTCCTGTCACCTCTTACATCAATCTGGAATTTTTTTAAACTCCAAGTTTGTTTTGGACTCCGTGGTTCTGGGGAATCTTGGGAGAAATCATCATTGTCAGTCTCGGCATCGCAGGATTTCAAAGGGGAGAGGGACGTCCCAGTCCCGTTGGGTGGGGAAGAATTAGACGGGGGAATGGGAGACTGTGGGGGATTGGGGGGAGGGTTTTGGGATTCGTGACCGTTATCGGGTGGGGAAGAAGGGCACGAGGAAGAGGATGAAGAGGGGTTTTCTAGGAGGAGCCAACCTTGGGGCATGGTTGGGTGGTAGGATTTGGGACAGGTACTTCCTCACATAGAGGCTTCTCATCATAGATTTTATCATTAATATCAGAATTGTTGAGTAAATTGAACTTGTTAGAGATGGTGAGCAGACTACTTGCCTTATTCATATCGTTGCCTGGGGGAGGTAGGGCCTGTTGCTTGCCCTTGTGGTTTTGGCTCTGTCCCGTTCTGGCTTTCGTCTTCTAATTTTCTCCATGGAGTGGGTAAGCCGAAATCTGGGAGTCGGTTTGCGCGCCTTTACGTTTCGGGCACTAGGACGAAAGATGCCCTTGTGTTTGGCACTCGGGGGCGAAAGGATCTGTAGATTAGGTTAAGATGATCAGGGAACTGAGTTTCTAGGTTGACATTGACACATATGCAGGCCTACGCCAGTCGAGTCCGGGCACGAGTAGCTGGATCGATGGCGACCAATTCCCCGATTGCTCGAGCTATCCCCTGGAGCGCATCTTCATGGAAGAAATGTGAGGGCAGATTTAGGAGGCGGATCCAAATGGGAGCATAGTTTATGCTCTGTGATTCTGGATTGAACCTTGCTCCCCACTTGCGAAGGAAGAGGCTTCTTCTTCCAAAGAACCATGGGCCCCTCGATAAAATACGGTCTGCATCTTCCTGCGTGTTGAGGTGAATCATGAAGAATCCCCTGGACATTACCCACAGTTCCAGGCATCCTCGGGTTTTCCATTTGATCTTCGCCCAGCGCCGGAGTGAATCCATATCAGGTCTTCCGCCAACAAATTTCCCTACCAGGGAAAATGAATCTAGAGTAGCATACTCCTCCATGACTTGCGCTGGACAGAAGACATCGCATCCCTGGGATACAAAGGTATTTGATGCTACAGGTGGAGGTTTAGGTTTCCCTTGGAGTGCTTTCGCAAATGAAACCTGGTTGGTCATCTTGTCGCCTACTGTTGTTTTATCTGGTGGGTCTTTTTCCCTGTGGTCTCCATTCCCATCGTCTATCGTGCCTACAAAGGTTTTACTTGTTGTTTCGCTCCCCTTTTAGTGGCTGCTGGAATCGGCTGGAATCGCCACGCGTGGGTGCACCACTCCCAAAGCTCTTACTCCCACCTCTTTGCTTCCTGCCTGTCGAAAAATCGAAAGTCGAATATTCGCTCGCCATCTGCTCCCTCCAGAAACTCCTATAACATTCTAAATATAACGTTAAGTATTATTACATTTTAAATTCTCATGGTTTTTAGAATATTCTTCTATTTCTCATGCGGTTGAGGATAATGAGTTCTTTCTATTGACTTAGCTTATGGTGAAAGATGGATTTATAAATAATACAAATGGGTATTTTGTATCCTATTGATGTGATGAAAAAGCAATCGAATTGGAAGGCAAGTTTTTTCTGTTTATCTAAATTTTATAGGAATTGTTATTTGCTTATCTTGTTAGAATTTCATAATTGATATGCAAAGCATTACAAGAGATGAAGAGAAGAGTAGAACTGATTGATTTATTCCAAGGATCAACTCTATATAAATAGCAGAGTTGATCATTGAGAGTCGTTGGATTACAACTCATCAGACTTGATGAAGACACCACTGAGAGTTATCCTGACACATGGAGGAGTGGAAACTCAAGTGTCTATCCTAGTGGAACTTAAGAGAATATTCTCTTATTCTAACACCCCCTTAAGTGATACTAGGGGTGAACGTACAAATGAGTCCTTCAATAAGGTTACTCATGTACAATGACTTCTTTTGTAGAGATGGTAAAACCCAATGGGAAAAAATCATCAATCAAAAGGAAGTTAAAGGCTTGTCTTCGTATGGCGAAGATTGTCCTCCTTATACAATAAATAGTTGGTGAAAAAACCCCTGTGGAAAAAAACCAACTATGAGAAGAAGAGAGGCATGTCTTCGCCATACGAAGATTGTCCTCTTTAACAATAAAGAAAGATGAGTCCTAGCAACATGGCCTGATTAGGTACTCATTTACATATAATAGTTGGTGAAAAACCCTTGTGGGAAAAAACCAACTATTAGAGGTTTGTCTTCGTATGGCGAAGATTGTCCTCTTTATACAATAAAAAAAGATGAGTCCCGGCGACTAGGCTTGACTAGGTACTCATTTACATATAATAGTTGGTGAAAAAACCCCTGTGGGAAAAAAACAACTATAAGATGAAGAGAGACATGTCTTCGTATGGCGAAGATTGTCCTCATAAAACCAATCAATGCAGTTGTATGACTCCAAGCTTTTCTCGCAACTGAAGGTAACGTGAAGGAAATGGCTTGGTGAAGATATCTGCAATTTGTGCCTCAGTTGGAATATACTCCAAGTGAAGTTCCCCTTTCTGAATATGTTGCCTTATGAAGTGCATGTGTATCTCAATATGTTTGGTTCTTTGATGTTCAATTGGATTGCGTGCAATATGAATTGTGCTCTGATTGTCACACCAAAGAGTTACAGGATGTTCATGTGTGAAGCCAAATTCTTTTATAATTTGACGAAGCCAAAGAGCTTCCTGACTAGCCAAAACTGTTGCCCTGTATTCTGCTTCTGTAGAAGATAGGGCTACTGCTTGTTGTTTCTTGCATAACCAGGCTATCGGTGAGGAACCAAGGCAAAAGACATAGCCTGATGTGGAACATCTATCTTTTACTGAACTTGCCCAATCGAAATATGTGTAGCCAATGATATTCATGGATTTCCCTTTGTAGAAGAGCCCAAAGTGACTAGTTCCCTACAAGTAGCAAAGGATCCTTTTTGTTGCTTGCCAATGACTGAAGTGAGGCTGATGAGAGAATCTAGATATGAGGCCAACAACATATGAGATATATGGGCGAGTATAAGGAAGGTATAACAAGCTTCCTACAAATTGACGGTATAGAGTAGCATCACAAAGAGGGGATGAGCAAGAAGTACTAATATTAATGCCAGATTGAAAGGGGGTAGGAGAAGGTTTACAATCTGTCATTTTGAATATTTGTAGTAGATCTAGAGTGTACTTTTGTTGGCACAAAGATATACCTTCATCTGTTTGACTTATTTGGATCCCAAGGAAGTAATGAGCTTTTCCTAGATCTGCCATTTCAATTTTTTTAGAGAGTCTTTTATAGTCTAAATGTGAGTCAAGTTATTGTTAAACTTACAATGGCACTGAGAGGGGGGGTGAATCAATGTAGCTAATTAAAATCTTAAATCTATAATTCTTAATGCTGAAGTAATGCAAACTTAAAAATAGATATAGCAATTATAACAAGAGAGCATCACACAACGCAAGATTTTAACGAGGTTCACCAATGTGGCTACTCCTCAAAAATTGACTGCTTGGACTACCATCCAAATCCAGCCTTAGCAAAGCAATCAATTTTATAGCAAATTTACCAGCACCTACTGGAAGGAGCACCAACTCCTGATTTATCTGCACCAACAGAAAGGAGCACCAACCCCTGATTTACCAGCACCAACTGGAAGGAGCACCAACCCCTAATTTATCTGCACCAACAGAAAGGAGCACCAACTCCAGATGCCAAGCAACAACTTGGACTGCAATTCTGAATCTATAAATGTTACAAAAAAATACCTTTGCTTCCACAAGACCCTGACTGGTCTAGAACTTACAGTTTGCAAGACACTCGCATCTGCTGTACTGCTGCAGCCGAGTTCTGTGATCGACTTAGCCTTTTGTGCACTCTTGCACACTCTTCTTTCTTTGTATACACACTTCGCACAGTCTGCACCGTAACAGTCGAACGATCGTCTCTGCCTTCTACGCTCTCTACTCTCTATGCGCTCTTACTTCGCACTTAGCTTGATTTTGACATGACTCGCTCACTCTATGCACTCCAATCAAATTTCTCTCTCTACATACTATCACCGAACATCGCACTTCACAACACACATAACTCATCAAACCAGCCTTCCTTTTATAATCACATTTTCATGATCAAAAACTTGATTCTTCGTCGACTGTAACCCTAATCTTAGTCGGTTGCAAAACCCTAGACTTCGTTAGCTGCAAGCCCTAATCTTCATCGGCCAATATTTGACTTTGTCGGCTTCACTGCCTCTGTAACTCTTCTATAGCTTTTGCCATGAAAAAACATGTCACGATATCGTGACACTTTTGCCTCCGTACGCTTTCTTTTGGCTTTTGTCACGATATCGCGACACTTCGTCTTCGAAGTCTTCTATTCTGCATTTGTCACGAAATCATGACACTTCTCCCTTTGTAGCCTCTAACTTTCTTTTGTCTTTCTTTCTGTCATGATATCGCGACACTTCTGCCTTCATAGACTTCGTCTTCGCTTTTGTCATGAAATCGCAACATTTCTGTCTTCATAGCCTTCCTCTCTGCTTTTGTCATGAAATCATGACACTTCTCCTATTGAAGACCTTTTCTATTTCTGTCACGAAATCGTGACACTTCTGCTTTCGTCTGCTTTCTTTTCTGCCTATCACGAAATCGTGACACTTTCTGCATCCGTACGCTTTCCCTTCATCCTATCGCAAAATCGTGACACTTCTTATTTCGAACACTTTCCTTTATTGCATGTCACAAAATCGTGACAGTTCTCACTTGAGTTCTATACATGTCACGAAATCGTGACACTTTTTCTTTCGGACTCTTTCTCCTGCAACATGTCACGAAATCGTGACACTTTTTCGTCCGTACAACCTTCCTTGCAATATGTCACGAAATCGTGACACTTTTCCTTCTCTGCCTTCCTGCTCTCGTCAAGTCATGAAAATGCGACATGTCACGAAATCATGACACTTTTCCTTCTATGCCTTCCTGCTCTCGTCAAGTCGCGAAAATGCGACATGTCACGAAATCGTGACACTTTTTCTTTCTCTTCCTTCCTGGCCTTTCCAAGTCGCGAAAATGCGACATGTCATGAAATCGTGACACTTTTCCAACTTACTCTTTTTCTTTGCCAACTTGTCACGAAATCGTGACAGAAAACATGTCGCGATATCGCGACAGTTTTCTTACTTGTCTTTTTCTTGATCTTTTTGCAAAAGGCCCACTATGGTCTTCTTGGAAACTCACTGTCCATACTCTGACTAACCTTAGAACTCCTGTCCTCTGCACCTGAATGGCTTTTGAACTGCCTTTCCACTGCATCATTAGATCTAACTGACTGTGTTGACAACAATGACAATACTCCTGTCGCACCTTGCTCAACAATCTCCCCCTTTGGAATTGTTGGCAACACATGTGTAATTTCCTGTAATTCTTCTCCCCCTTTGTCAATAATACCAAAGGGCTACTGCAGACTCCCCCTGAGTCCATGCACAACATTCTCAAGCACAATTTGTTGCACTTAGCACAAATTATGATTATGAGCAACAGAATAATCAAATACTCAAATGCTCCCCCGAGAAAGTGATCCCTGTAGCTAGTCAATTCTTGGGAAGTGGGACCACTCCCAATTTGTTTCGAAGATACTCAAACACTTCCTTGGGCAATGGTTTTGTGAAAATATCTGCTACTTGTTCTGTAGTTGGAACAAAATCTAGCTTAACCTCACCTTCAACAACTTTCTCTTTTAAAAAATGATATCTGATAGCAATGTGTTTTGTCCGTGAATGCATTACTGGATTCTTAGAGATGTTAATTGCATTGGTGTTGTCACACTTAACTGATATTGGCTCACTGAAGTTAATACCAAGATCTTTCAGAGTTTGTTTCATCCACAAAACCTGTGTACAACATGTTGTTGCTGCAATATATTCTGCCTCTGTTGTTGATAAAGAAACTGAC
Source organism: Wollemia nobilis (assembly GCA_028583015.1). Lineage (NCBI taxonomy): Eukaryota > Viridiplantae > Streptophyta > Pinopsida > Araucariales > Araucariaceae > Wollemia > Wollemia nobilis. The sequence goes on from JAQPPZ010001446.1 coordinate 592,592, forward strand.
TCTTGTTTCTTACTGTGCCACGCGACCAACCTGTCTCCAAGATAGAATGCACCTCCACTGGTACTCTTTCTGTCATCGACACATCCTGCCCAATCTGCATCTGAAAAAGAAATGAGAGTGAAGTCCTTGCCTTTCGGATACCATAACCCATACTCCATAGTACCCTTGAGGTACCAAAAAATCCTCTTTACCGTTGTCACGTGAGTCTCCTTGGGATTAGCCTAAAAATGAGCGACCATGCAAACTGCCTGCAAAATATCTGGTCTGGTAGCTGTCAGGTACAGTAAGCTCCCAATCATAGATCTGTATGTGGTTTGATCAACAAGTGGAGATTTGTCATCCTTGCTCAACTTGCAGCCTCGTCGTCATGGGAGTGCTCACTGGCTTACAATCCTCCATTGTGAACCTTTTTAACATCTCTTTCACATATTTGATTTGGGAAATAAATATGCCCTTCTCATTTTGATTAACTTGTAACCCAAGAAAGTAAGACAGTTCACCAATCATAGACATTTCAAATTCTTTCTCGCATCTTATCTCGCTAAGTCTCTGCAAGACTCATCTTTGCTGCTGCCAAATATGATATCATCTACATATACAACAAGAACAATAAGATGTCCATTTTCTATTTTGACATACAAATTGTTGTCCACCATACCTTTCTTAAACCCTTGATGAGTGAGATAGTTGTCTAGTCTTGCATACCATGCTCGGGGTGCCTGTTTTAATCCATATAAAGCTTTCTTCAACTTGCAAACCAAGTTGGGATCATCACCAAGTTGAAAACCATCTGGCTGCTCAATATAAACCTCTTCTTCAAGTTTCCCATTTAGAAAAGCTGATTTTACATCCATCTGATAAACTTTGAAGTTCTTGTAAACTCGCTAGGGCCAAAAACATTCTAATTGCCTCAAGTCTTGCTACAGGTGCAAAAGTTTCCTCAAAATCAATACCTTCTACTTGAGCATAACCTTTACATACCAATCTTGCTTTATTTCTGATTACCTGTCCGTCTTCATTCAGCTTGTTTTGAAAAATCCATTTAGTACCGATTACATTCTTGTTTGTAGGTCTAGGTATCAACTCCCAAGTTTTATTTTTCTCAATCTGATCTAATTCTTCATCTATAGCCTTCATCCAACTTTCATCTTTGCTTGCTTCATCAATATTTTTGGGCTCAATACTGGATAAAAGAGAGTAATTACTTACTGCTTTTCTTCTTGTTTGCACACCAGCTGTGGGGTCTCCAATTATTTGCTCTCTAGGATGGTTTTTCTGCCAGCTGCCTGTTTTGAATTTCTTATTTTCTACCTCTTCTGAATCATAATTTAAATCATCTGAGACATTCTTTTGATTCTGTTCAGTTTTTTCTTCCTCATCTCCTTCAAACACTTCTTCATAAATTGGGTAGTTTTCTTCATTGCTAACTACCCTTTCCCTACCTTCATCAAATGTAACACTGGCACTGTCCACAATTTTCCTTAGCTTTTTGTTGTAGCATTTGTAGGCTTTGCTTGATGGTGAATAGCCAACAAAAATACCTTCATCTGCTCTATCTTCAAATTTACCAAGATTATCTTCAGTTCTTTTGATGAAACACTTACAGCCAAAGACTCTGAGATGTTTTGTTGTTGCCTTTCTGCAGAACCACAACTCGTAAGGAGTTTTGTTTTCATGTGTTCTCAGCATGTACCTATTTTGAATGTACACAACAGTATGGACTGCTTCTTTCCAAAATCTGTCTGCTACTCTGCTCTCAGTCAACATAGTCCGGGCCATTTCTTGTACTGTCCTATTTTTTCTTTCTACCACACCATTTTGTTGAGGTGTCCTGGTCGCTGAAAACTGTCTCCTAATGCCATATTTATCACAGTACTCTGTAAACTCATCTGAAATGAATTCTCCTCCTCTATCCGATCTTAAGTTTTTGATCCTCTTTCCTGTTTCATTCTCAACGTGGTGTTTGAAAGACTTGAACATTTCAAAGGCTTCTATTTTCTCGCTTCAAGAAGTATACCCATGTCATTCTGGAATAGTCATCAATACACAACATAAAGTATTTATCACCATTTATGCTTTGCGTTCTCATAGGTCCACATAAATCAGTATGTATTAGTTCCAATGGTTTGCTTGTATTGTACTCTTTTGCTTTGAATGTGACTCTAGTTTGCTTCCCCTTCTGACATGAGGCACAAATGCTATTTGAAGGTTTGCTGATAGTGGGAATATCTCTCACTGCCCCTTTTGAGCTGATTTTCACCAGATTATCAAAACTGATATGACCGAGCCTCTTGTGCCACAACCAATTTTGTTCTTCCTGACCGATGAAACAGGCTCCCTCTAAATTCTCTGAAAGCGTGTACAGGTTGCCAGCAGTCCTTGACCCAGTTGCTATCAGTTTTCCACTGCTTGTTTTTCTAACTTCACAACCATGCTTCTTAAAAACTACTTCATGTCCTTTGTCACAGATTTGATCGACACTCAACAAAGTTATGTTTCAGACCATCCACGAACAACACTTCTTCTGACTTGATTTTTCCGTTAATAATCTTAACTGAACCTTTCCCTACTATCTGAGCTCCATCATTATTCCCGAATTTTACTGAACCACCTTCATATTTCTAAAACTTTTCAAATTTTTGTTTATCACCTGTCATATGACTTGAGCATCCACTGTCAAGTATCCATGGTACATGTTTATTCTATGCTTTGAAAGTTGTTTGCACTATCAGAGATTCCTTAAGCTGCTCTTTCTATTTCCATTCTGTTTTGATTACCGTATTGGGCTCTAATTTTGATTTTCCTTTTTCAGTATCTCGTGCATGTTTTTCAAGAAGTTTTCTATTTAGTTTCATCCTATTTGATTGGAATTTTCTTTCCTGAAAATGATTTGAAGTAAAAGCACTTCGACAATTTCTTGCAATGTGTCCAAAATTATGACAGTTAAAGCATTCTACTGTATAATTCATCAGAGGTGAAAAAGCATTTCTACTTGTGAATTTTCTTGGACCTACATTATATTTGCAGTCTGCAATCTTATGACCATAACCATTGCATTTAAAACAGAAACCAGAAAAAGGATAATTGAACCTGGGTGATGGTCTTTGCCATGCTGTCGTAGGGGCCATGAATCTTCTCTTTCTTTGATGCGTGACCTTGGTGAATCCATCATTATCAATATTCTTTTTGTGCATGGCATTAACGTCATGAGTCATTTTACCTTTATCAACCTGTTTCTTATCTTCAATTTTTACAGGTTCTACATTTCTGGCCTTAGAACCATTTGAAGATTCTCCTTCGACGAAGCCCAGACCAAATTTGGTGCCTGCAGGTCTTTGGTCATTTAAAATCTTATCCAATTTCATAGAGCTTTCTTCGCGTTTGTGATAACAGCTAATTTTATGCTCCAACTCTGCTATCTGCATACGAAAACTAACATTCTCTTCTTCTAGTTTGTAGCAGACATCTATTTTCATGGTAATCTGAATTTCAAGCTCTTCGGTTATCTTCTTGTATTCTTCTGTCTGTACTTTCAAACTAGTTATGATGTCGTTTGCATCCTCAAGCCTCTTTGAAAGTTTCTTATTCTTTTTCTTCTCTATTTTCCATTCTTCAAGTGCAGAGGTCAACTCACCTTCTAGATCAACCTCAGCCTCAAATTTTTTACCACAAACCTCACAGATTACTCCTGCTTTTTTTTATTCTTCTTCTTCAAAAGCCATGAAAAGAGCTTCACCTGTTTCTTCTTCAGAATCCTCACTCGAGCTGTCTTCAGATGAACTGGCATTCCTTGAGATGAAGCTTTTCTTTTTGAAGTTGCCTTTTCTGAAGTTTGTTTTCTTCTTCCAATCACTTCTCTCTTGGTGTGATCCTTCATCATTTTTGTTCTTTTCATTCAGAGGACATTTAGTCGCAAAATGCCCGACACCTCCACAGTTGAAACATTTAAAAGGTAGCTTTCCTCTGTATTTTCCTTTTCCTTTCTTTAGTTTTCTAACGAAGTTAGCTTCTTCTTCATCTGATGTCTCTTCTTCCTCAGTTTCTTGTTTTGCATTTTTATTTTTAATGGCTTTGAAGGCCGCTTCTCGGTCTGTGGGTTTAGCTCTTCCTATTCTCATCTCATAAGCAGTCAAAGAACCATGCAACTCATCCATACTAAAGAAATTTAGATTTTTTGCTTCTTCTATCGCAGAGACTTTAGAATCAAATCTGTGAGGAAGAGATCTTAATACCTTTTTCACGATAGCAGAGTCACTTATGTCATCACCGAGTCCTCTCATTGCATTTGTGACTTCATTAACTCTCAGCATGTATCCCTCTACGTTCTCATTGTCATTCATCCTTAAAGCTTCGAACTGAGCTCGATGTATTTGTAACTTGGCTTCCTTGATCTTATGGTCTCCTTCATGAATGCTCTTTAGTTTGTCCCAGATTTCTTTTGTCGTTTTACAGTTTATGACTTTAGCCAGTTCACTGTCTACTAATCCACTCATGATAGCATTCTTTGCTTTTGAGTTATTTTCATATAGTTTCTTTTCTTCAGCCTCTTTTGGAGCAGTGATGGGATCTGTGTATCCACTACGTACTGAGTCCCAGATGTCGTATCCCAAAGCACAGAGATAAACCTGCATCCTGACTTTCCAGTATGCGTAATTAGATCCGTCAAACACTGGTGCTCTGTTTGATGAGAAGCCTTCACCGCCTGCCATTGTGTTAAATCCAAGATCACCCTAGCCGGTTAAGCTTGAATAGGTACTTGGCTCTGATACCAATTGTTAAACTTACAATGGCACTGAGAGGGGGGGTGAATCAGTGTAGCTAATTAAAATCTTAAATCTATAATTCTTAATGTTGAAGTAATGCAAACTTAAAAATAGATATAGCAATTATAACAAGAGAGCATCACACAACGCAAGATTTTAACGAGGTTCACCAATGTGGCTACTCCTCAAAAATTGACTGCTTGGACTACCATCCAAATCCAGCCTTAGCAAAGCAATCAATTTTACAACAAATTTACCAGCACCTACTAGAAGGAGCACCAACTCCTGATTTATCTGCACCAATAGAAAGGAGCACCAACCCCTGATTTACCAGCACCAACTGGAAGGAGCACCAACCCCTAATTTATCTGCACCAACAGAAAGGAGCACCAACTCCAGATGCCAAGCAACAACTTGGACTGCAATTCTGAATCTATAAATGTTACAAAAAAATACCTTTGCTTCCACAAGACCCTGACTGGTCTAGAACTTACAGTTTGCAAGACACTCGCATCTGTTGTACTACTACAACCGAGTTCTATGATCGACTTAGCCTTTTGTGCACTCTTGCACACTCTTCTTTCTCTGTATACACACTTCGCACAGTCTACATCGTAACAACCGAACGATCGTCTCTGCCTTCTACGCTCTCTGCTCTCTATGTGCTCTTACTTCGCACTTAGCTTGATTTTGACATGACTCGCTCACTCTATGCACTCCAATCAAATTTCACTCTCTACGTACTATCATCGAACGTCGCACTTCACAACACACATAACTCATCAAACCAACCTTCCTTTTATAATCACATTTTCATGATCAAAAACTTGATTCTTCGTCGACTGTAACCCTAATCTTAGTCGGCTGCAAAACCCTAGACTTCGTCGGCTGCAAGCCCTAATCTTCGTCGGCCAATATTTGACTTTGTCGGCTTCACTGCCTCTGTAACTCTTCTGTAGCTTTTGCCACGAAAAAACATGTCGCGATATCGTGACACTTTTGCCTCCGTACGCTTTCTTTTGGCTTTTGTCGCGATATCGCGACACTTCTGTCTTCGAAGTCTTCTATTCTGCATTTGTCATGAAATCATGACACTTCTCCCTTTGTAGCCTCTGACTTTCTTTCTGTCATGATATCATGACACTTCTGTCTTTGAAGCCTTTGTCTTTCTTTCTGTCATGATATCGTGACACTTCTGCCTTCATAGACTTCGTCTTCGCTTTTGTCATGAAATCGCAACATTTCTGTCTTCATAGCCTTCCTCTCTGCTTTTGTCATGAAATCGTGACACTTCTCCTATTGAAGACCTGCTTTCTATTTCTATGAAATCGTGACACTTCTGCTTCCATCTGCTTTCTTTTTTGCCTGTCGCGAAATCATGACACTTTCTGCATCCGTACGCTTTCCCTTCATCCTGTCACGAAATCGTGACACTTCTTATTTCGAACACTTTCCTTTACTGCATGTCACGAAATCATGACAGTTCTCACTTGGAGTTAGCATGCAAAATCTCTATTACTTTCTCATATTATTACTCTCCTACAGCATGTCGCGAAATCGTGACACTTTTTCTTTCGGACTCTTTCTCCTACAACATGTCACGAAATCGTGACACTTTTCCGTCCGTACAACCTTCCTTGCAATATGTCATAAAATCGTGACACTTTTCCTTCTCTGCCTTCCTGCTCTCGTCAAGTCACGAAAATGCGACATGTCACAAAATCGTGACACTTTTCCTTCTATGCCTTCCTGCTCTCGTCAAGTCGCGAAAATGCGACATGTCGCGAAATCGTGACACTTTTTCTTTTTCTTCCTTCCTGGCCTTTCCGAGTCGCGAAAATGCGACATGTCGTGAAATCGTGACACTTTTCCAACTTACTCTTTTTCTTTGCCAACCTGTCGCGAAATCGTGACAGTTTTCTCTGTTGTTTCTCTCTCCTCCAGTATGTCACGAAATCCACGAAAAACATGTCGCGATATCGCGACAGTTTTCTTACTTGTCTTTTTCTTGATCTTTTTGCAAAAGGCCCACTATGGTCTTCTTGGAAACTCACTGTCCATACTCTGACTAACCTTAGAACTCCTGTCCTCTGCACCTGAATGGCTTTTGAACTGCCTTTCCACTGCATCATTAGATCTAACTGACTGTGTTGACAACAATGACAATACTCCTGCTGCACCTTGCTCAATAGTTATTACCAGTAAGAAGAAGATCATCAACATAAAGAATAAGAATGGTGATGTTGCCTTTATTTTTCCAAATGTAAACTGTGTTATCAGACTCACAATGAGAAAAATCTGCTGAAATAAGGAAGGAGTCCATTTTTTCATACCAAGCTCTAGGGGATTTTTTGAGGCCATAGAGAGACTTTTTAAGCCTACAAACTAGAGAGGAGTCTTGAGTAAAAATAGCAGGTTGTTCCATGAATATTTATTCCTTTAAATCTCCATGTAAGAAAGCACTTTTGACATCCATTTGATAGATAGGCCACTTTTGGGAAGCAGCTAGAGCAAGAACCAATCTTACAAAATCCATTTTAGCAACATGAGCAAAGGTTTCTGCATAATCTATGCCTTCAATTTGAGAAAAACCTTTGGCAACTAGACGAGCCTTGTGTTTGTCTATTTCTCCATTAGGCCCATATTTTTTTTGAAGATCCATTTACAACGAACTAATTTTCTTCCTTTAGGTAAGGGAACTAAGTCCCAAGTTTCATTTTTGATCAAGGAAGAAAATTTGTCTTCCATGGCATCATCCCATTCTTTAATACCTGAGGCTTCCTTGAAGGATTGAGGATCAGAGGAAATAGATTGACATACAAGGCCAGTGCCTATGGGGTTGGATGATCTTATTGAAGGGAGATTTTGGATGTAAGGAGTAGCTTCTTTAACAATGGTGCGGGCCCATTTTGGCATAGAGGAAGGAGTTGAAGGAGTTGAAAGGCATTGAGATGGAGTTACATGTTCCTCATCTTGATTATCAATAACCAAGTTAACTTCAAGAGTTGGCTCTTCATAATATTGAGGTTCTACTATAGGAGAAGGCTCAATGGAGGAAGAGGGCTTTTGAGGATCTTTTTGAGGGAATTTTTCATCAAATTGGACATTCCTATGAAAGAAGACCTCATGAGTTGAGGGATCAAGAAGCATGTATGCTTTCAATTCTTCACAATAACCGACAAAGATGAGTTTTTTGCTTTTCTTATCAAGAGCCTTCCTTTTCTTGTTTGAGATGTGAGCCTAAGCAGTACACCCAAAAATATTGAAGTAGGAAACATCTGGTTTTAAGCCAGTCCATGCTTCTTCAAGAGTTAAATGGTCAAGAACTCTATAAAGTGTGCGATTTTGAATATAATTTGCATAGTTAATAGCTTTTGCCCAAAAAACTTTTGGAAGATATCTTGAATGGAGCATACAATTAGCCATCTCTTTTAATGTCCATTTTTTCCTTTCTGCAATACCATTTTGTTGAGGATTATGGGAGACAGAATGCTGATGAATGATGCCATGATTGGATAAAAAAGTGGAGAACTCATTAGTGTAGTATTCCCCCCCATTATCAGTGCGAATCTTCTTGATTTTGCAAGATGCTGGATTTTCTACTGAGGCTTTAAAAACCTTAAAGTGGGATAGAACATCACTCCTATATTTCAGGAAGTAGACCCAGGATCTTCTAGAGAAATCATCAATAAAGGTTAGAGCATACATTGCTCCTTTAAAAGATGGTTCAGGAAAGGTCATTAAGTCAGTATGGAGTAAATCTAGAGGTGAAGAGGTTTTTAGAGAACTACTTGGGTGGAAAGGATCTTGATGTTGCTTTCCAAGAGCACATCCAAGACAAAATACATCACTAGAAGAGACTTGGAGTAATCTTGTAACCATATTATGGGTGCTCAAATCCTTTAGGTAGTTGAAACTAAGATGACCAAACCTTTCATGCCATATTTTACTTTCAAGATCACTATGAGCCACAAAACAGGAGGCTCCTTCTGGATTTTGAAAACCTTTGAAGTGAAAAAGGTGAGAGTTGTGATCAATATTCCCTTTGGCTATAAGGGATTTGGGATCTTGAAACTCTCTTATTCCAACTACTATTTGGGAGAAGAGAACAATTTTTCCCTTTCCAGAAGTACAAATTTGGTAGACGGATAGGAGATTAGTGGCAATGTTTGGAACATAGAGAACATTGTTAATACAACCACCATCAATGGTTATATCTCCTTTTCCTTTGACAGGGATAAAGGAAGAGTCACCTACTTCTATGCTACAAGTAGAACTCGAGGAGATAGAATTAAAAAACTTATCTAAAGTAATCATGTGATGAGTAGCTCCAGAATCTAGGACCCAAAAATTAGAGGAAGAATTAGAAGTCTTTCCTTGAACATTAAGGGCTTTTCCTATTTGCTTTTTATTGTCTATCTTTTGATCTTTTATAACTGCCTCTAGTTGTTGTAATCTTTTCCAGCATTTGTTAGCAGAGTGACCATTCTTTTTGCAGTGAGTACAGGTTATGGGGGTCTTTTCCTTCTTTCTGAATTTTTCTTTAGAAGATGTGGAGGCTACTAAGGCTTTAGAAGAAGAGGAAGAAGAATGTTAGGGTAAAATAAGTAGTATATTGCATTATAGTACATGTATTATTACATCTACTTTCTACCATAGGAGATATTTACCATTGTATAAATCACCTCCTAGATTAACTTAGGTTAATAACTAAAATATCCTGAAATATTTTAGTCAGTTATTAGGCATATTCTATTTTCAATGTTGTTAGCACATCCTACGCTAACTTTTTTAGAGTTACTATTATGTAACCTATATATTGGGTTTGATAATTCATTTCAAGTCTAATGTCTGCATCAATAATATTTGATTTATTTCATATTTGAGTAATCTCCTACTTACATTGGTATCATTCGCTAGGTGGGTAAGGTGAGCAACGCTCGTTCCATTTGACCTGGACTGCAGCATTGGTCTAGAGTTTCTTGTTGGATGTTATTCGCTATACGCTGGTTGCTGACATATCCTTCACGGAACGACCAACCCGCTCAACCGATCGACTAAAGCGATCAACACTTTGGCCGACGCGATCAGCCAACAAGGGCTGACACGGTCAATCGGCCAGCGTCGATGCGATCAACCGACAAGTCCGACGCGACCAGGCCGACACGATCGGCCGACCAAGGCCAACGTGGTCCCATGGCCCGCGCCAACACGATCAGCCGATCAGTCCCGCGATCGACAGCGATTAGCTGTCGACCGACCCTGCGGCCGACGCCTTGAGACACAATCACCTCGGCTCTCGTGCAGGCGAGGGCCTGCACAACCACGTGGGCCCAGGAGCCATGTGGCGCACGCTCGAGAGAGTAGAGAGGGCAGGAGCACCCTCCCCCTTCTAGCACGATACACGGATGACCTCGAGATCTGAGAGGGTAGGAGGCCCTCCGATCTTTGAAATCAGACCTATCACCAGCTACCACCTGGCAAGATCTGCGATCAGCACGCACTTCGAGGTGTCACATTGACCACTCACGAGATGACACGTGGCACATAGGAGGACTGACGTAGACTCGACACGTGGCAGACAACCACTGGACGACACGACTCTGACTCGGACTCTGACTGGACCGACTGGCCCACCCCTGGCGCCACATGGTGACGTCCAAAAGGGCGGGCGACTCTCGCCGATTGCTCGAAGGCAATCGACATTGCTAAGGCACGTCGTGGCTTATAAACCACATTGCATCCCATTCTGGGATGCATGTGGGATAAAATCCCACAATGCGATTAGCGCGCCGTGGCCACCATAAGTAGTCGCCGCGCCGAGGAGTTGCCAAACCGGTCGGTGGCTCGGTTGGCTCCAGCGGCCGACTAGCAGCGCGCAGACCCCGGATCGATTCCCCCGCGCGTCCAAACTAAAGATTTTTTTTCGAAATTCCAAAATTTTTGAGCATTTTAAATTTTTTCTAAGGTTTTTTTTTTGCACTAAAATATTATTATTATTATTATTTTTTTAATTTTCTTTTAAATTGGCATAAAATGTTCAATTTTTAGTCAAATTGGATGATTTTTTTTCCAAATTTTTCGTAAATTATAAAAATTTCATCGTAAACATATATTTTTATGCTTTATCAAACTTAGAAAACTAGAAATCCAAAGAAAATTTAGCCTTCAAAGTTCCCAAAATCAAATTATGTTTTTCTCTCAATTGGAGACAAAAGGAACATAGGAACCTCTTTTTGGCAAATTTTAAAAACCTGCTTCAACAATTTTTTTTTGCAATAAACTCCTCAGAAGTTCTATAGCTTTCTTAATTCATTTTTGGAGATATAAGACATAGAAACTCAAAATTTCTATTGCAAAACACAAAGCATGCCATGATTGAGGAAGCATGAAGGTCATCTCATTTTTCTCAAAACCACAAATTTTGCTTTTGTTCTCTCCAAGAAAGGAGACATAAAAACATAAAATAGCAATTTTTTTTGTTGTAAACTTGAGATCCATAAAAAAAAAGACCTATTTTATTTTGCTCCTCATGCTAAATTGTTGAAGACAAAAACCAAAGTCGTGTGTCGACTGGTCTGGAAGCCTTTCAAACGCGGGTCGTGTGTCGACTTGTCTTGAAAGGAGTGCTCAAAAATTTACCAATTTTGCAAACATTAAGGGGGGATAGAAATCATTTTTTTTTATTCTATTATTTGCAAAATTGTAAAGATAAAGGGGGTATTTTCCAAAAGCAAGAAAGGTGCAATCTCGATTGTACTCGACACCTTTCTCAAAAATTGACTATACTAGGTGCATTTTCGGTTGAATCCAATGCCTAGAGTGATAATAATGTGGGTTGCTCTCATGTTTTGATTATTGCACTAACACTCATGTTTTTTGTGTGAAATTAAACAATCAGACACAACATTGGTAGAAGCATTTCTCAAAACCCATATTTCACTCCAAAACATGCTACACTTTGCACAGGTTGAACAGAAGTCAATTTTTTTTTACCCCTTCAAAAGGTCAAAATCCAAAAACACCGTGATTACCTCTCTTTTTTTGGTTTAATTTCCTCAAACTTGTCATCCTTATTGAAGGGTGTTAAGGTAGGTGCCATTAAATATCCTAGAAAGCACAATCATAAGTCTGTCAACCTACCCCTTTAATTTGCTCTATCTTGTTTGGCTTAATTTCCTCAAACTTCTCATCCCTTGCTAAGGGTGTTAAGGCAGGTGCCATTAAATATCTTATAGAAGAAAATTAAACATCTTCCATATACTCTTTTGAGGGTATAGTGCAAGATACAACCATCTTAGTCCTATCAATTTGAAACCTTCACCATGGCCATGATCCACAAGTATCTCACTGAGAGCCAACTGCTCAAAGGTTCAAATTATTCTGCATGGAAGACTAAGATGAAAGTTATATTAACTGTAGAGGATCTATGGTCTATAGTGGATGGAAGTGAAACTAGACCTCAATCACCTGGAGCAGATCAAACAACATTTGATAAAAAGGATAAAAAAGTATCCTTAATGATCTTATTAGCTATTACTGATGATATCCAACCTCATATCAGTGAAGCTAAGAATGATAAGGAGGCATGGGATGCCTTAAAAACCATCTTTAAGGGAAATAATCAATCAACGATTCTTAACCTCCAAACACAGCTTCATACTCTTCATATGAAATCAGGAGAAACGGTAGAGCTATTCCTCTACAGAGTGGCAGAATTGAAAACAAAACTGCAATCCTTAGGAGAAAAGTGGAAGACTAAGTCTCGACCTTTATCATTTTGAGGGCTCTTCTCGACTCCTCCAAAATGTTGATCACTTCACTACAAGTCTTTGGAAGGACAGTGACTTTTTTCGAGTTGGTAAATATGCTTCAAACAGAAGAAGCTAATCAACTCCAAAGAGATGAGGCATCCAACAATGCTCTTTTCTCAAACAGACAAGGTGGTAAGAAAAAGTGGAATAAAAAAAAAGGTTCTTCTTCTAATAAAGACAAGGGTAAAGGCAAAGAGATTAAGAAGAAGAAGCAATATTGTAAGATTTGCGACAAGGACACTCATGAAACCAAAAGATGTTGGTTTAAGAACAAATCACCCAATGAACAAGGAAACAAGAAGGGCAAAGACAAACCAAAGAACAATAATAAACAACAACAGGGACACATTGCAGCTGAAGATTCTAGTTCGGACTCTGAACGAGCACACAAGGTGCTCATGACACATACAAATTCCCCTCACAAGGACACTGTGTGGTACATAGATTCAAGCGCTAGTAAGCATATGACTGGCGATAAGTCATAGTTTGAGACATTTGATACTCGAGAAGGTAGACCGGTCACCATTGCTGATGATCAAACCTATCGAGTTCAAGAAGAAGGAAGTGTTTATGTCTCCCTTCAAGATGGAGAATGTAAAATTCAAAAAGTTCTTTATGTACCAGGATTGAAAAATAATCTCTTGTTAGTTCCACAAATCCTGGACAATCACATGAATATCAATTTCAAGGTGGACAAAGAAAAGAAACGTTGCTTTATCACTCAGAAAGGAAAACAGATAGCAACATGTTCATACAAACATGGTTTGTTTATCTTAGATGCAATTCCCTCAACACATATTGCAATGGCAGTAACCACAAAAGAGGCCACATATCTATGGCATAAGAGATTTGGGCATTTAAGTTCAAGATATTTACTAGAACTCAGTAAATATCAAATGGTGAAAGGACTGCCTACTCTTTCATCTACTTTGCCAGTGTGCTCAGATTTCTTGTTAGGAAAGCAACACAAAGTACCCTTTGAACCTAACTCCTTTCGAGCTAAGGTACCTTTGGAGTTGGTTCACACAGATTTGTGTGGTCCCATGTCTACTAGTTGTAGAGGAAAAATGTATTTTCAATTGTTTTTAGATGATCACTCACGAAAGATGTGGGTCTTCTTCTTGCAGTTGAAGTCTGAAGCATTTACCTATTTTCAAAAGTTCAAAAATCTTGTTGAGAAAGAATCAGGATGCTTCATCAAGACCCTCTGTTCATATCGAGGGGGGGAATACACATCAAAGGAATTTTCCTCATTTTTACAAACACATGGGATAAAGAGACAGTTGACCACAACCTATTCTCCTCAGCCAAATGGAGTTGCTGAGAGAAGAAATCGAACCATTATGGAAATGGTTCGATGTATGCTTAAGGGAGCCAATCTTGAGCAAATTTACTGGGTTGAAGTTGTTCAAACTGCAGTATATCTCCTAAATAGAGCACCCACAAGAGCTCTTGAAGGTATGACTCCTCATGAAGCATGGAGTGGAAGGAAACCCTCCATATCTCATCTACGGGTATTTGGGTGTAAGGCTTTTATGCATATACCCAAGGAGAAAAGAAAGAAATTAGATGAGAAGTCCCTACCATGTGTTTTTCTTGGATATGATGAATTCTCAAAAGGCTATCGATTGATAGACCCACTTACCAAGAAAATACATGTCAGCAGAGATGTAGTGTTTAATGAAGCTTTCACACCCAACACTACATCAGTATACCTAGATGATGAGGAGCAACAGCCACTTCCTTCTCCACAACAGAAAAAGCCTCCCAAATGGTATACAAGCACAATGAAAGATTCCAAACTCACTTCCCCACCTGATCTTACTCTCAATCGTCCAAATACACGAAGCATGACTCAATAAGAAAATATTGAAGCATCCACTTCAGTTGATGATCTTTATGGATATTTTCAATTACTTTCTATTGATAGAGAGTTAGCAAGGGAAGATGATATGGAAATAGTTGAGGATAGGGTTTACTTGTCATCATTTGATGGAAATGAACCTTCTACAGTTGATGAATGGTAGGGTACCTAGGAATAGATATTTGGGGATATATTATTATATTGTATAAGGGTTGGCATGGGCCACACATAACCCAAGGTTGATTGTATTATAATATTATATTATATTTTTATATAATATAATATTAGTAGTAGGCTCTCCAAAGTAGAATAAGAATATGGATATATAAAGAAGAGATATTTGTCATTGTAAGGACATTCATATCATTGAAGAAGAATCTTATGTAATCGTCGTGCCCACGAAGTGGCCTCTCATCTTGGGAGATCTTGTGGAGTTATTCCTTCCTTAAGGATTATTATTGGTGTTGCCCTACCTTAAGGGTATTATCTATCTCTCTCTCATTTGTGGATTGTTATTGTGGATAATATATTGTGGATGAATGATTTGATATTTTTGCATATTGGTGAATGGTTCATGTTTAATAATAAAAGTTATGCAACAAGTGGTATCAGAGCAACGATTTTGGCAAAGTGGGGATTTTTGTGTGAAACCCTAGAATTAGGGCAAATTTTTTTTGGAAAAACATCTCATCTTTCAGGAGCCATATCTCTGCGCAAGTTTATCCGATTCAAGCGATTCTTGGATCAGATTGTGCAGAATTTGAAGAGCTTTAAAATGAGTGGTCATATGAAGGAATCCGAGTAGTATTGAGGGAGATACGACCTTTTGAAGTTAGTCATCCGAAACAAGGATAGTGACGAATTTCGCAGATTTTTTTGGAAAAAATGTCTCATCTTTCGGAAGCCATATCTTTGCGACAGCTAATCCGATTGAGGCGATTCTTGGATCAGATTGTGCAAAATTTGAAGAGCTTTAAAATGAGTGGTCATATGAAGGAATCCGAGCAGTATTGAGGGAGATACGACCTTTTGAAGTCAGCCATATGGAACAAGGAAAGTGACGACTTTGCAAGTCGCGAATTTTTCAAAAGACAATTTGTTTAGTTCGGGTAAGCAAATCAGTTGCACTTTATTTTGTTTGGAAGGAAAAATTGCAGATGTAGTTGTCTTTGGGATTTTTAGCTTCAACTTGGTGGGAAGATATATATATATATATATATATATAATAATAATATATATATTTTTTTTCCATAAAACCCTAGTTTGCATTAGGGCATGATATGATATTTATTATCAAAAAACCCTAGTTGCATTAGGGCATGCACAATGGCACTCCAAAGTTTTTCTGGAGAAGATGATATTGATGCTATGGAATGGTGGAAAAAGTTTGTCTATCGACATCATAGTAATCCTTATTGGAAATACTCCCTTCATTTCTCTCTTCGAGGGAAAGCTTCGTTGTGGTTGATAAATTTTTGTCAAGAAACAAATGATGAATACACTTTGGAGGAAGTGAAGCATGCATTCTTGAGTAAATGGGACCCATATTATGTAGATCGCCTAAAGGATTTGATCAACGACTATGAAAAAGAAATAAAATTACTCAAGAAGAAAGAGGAAAAGGTCAGGGAAGATAAAAAAGATGTCAGTATGCAGACCGAGGAAACCATACCTTTGGTGGAAGATAAATTAGAAAATGGACAAAGGAATTTGTTTAAATCTAAAAAGTCTATTTTGCAGGTTCAAGGAAGCATTCAAAAGGAACAGGTTATTATTTCCATTGACCCTGGTAGCAGATATAATTTTATTAATATTGTTTTGGCTAAGAAGTTGCAAGTTCAAGCAACAAAAATTAAGGACATACAGCTAGAGGGTGAGAATGTTCAGATTTTTGAAGATTTGAAGATCACCATGGATAAATATGTTTTACATTCAGATTTCTATGCTATTGAGATGGATGATGAGGATATTGTTCTTGGTTATCCTTGGTTCGATTCTTTGGGTACTGTTAACATTAATGTGCAAAAGAAGTTTATGAAGTTATGGTACAGAAAAAAAGAAGATAACATTGCAGGATATTTATCAGCTTGAGGAGCAAAGATACAAGGAAAATCAAGAAGTGGTTGTAGAAGAACAAATTGAAGAACATGAAACAGAATCCAAGAAGGCAATAGTAGCAACAGAGTCCATGAAAGAAGTATCAGTAACTAATTCGGTGGAAATAACATTGCAGGATATTTCTCTGCTTGAGGAGCAAGGATACAAGGAAAATCAAGAAGTGGTTGTAGAAGAACAAATTGAAGAACATGAAACAGAATCCAAGAAGGCGATAGCAGCAACAGAGTCCAAGGAATATTTGATAGAAGAGCACAAGGACACACCAAACAAAGATAACATGAAAGAACAAGGTGTAGAAGAATTTAAAACAATGAAGCCAAAGGTTGAAAAGTCAACGAAGGTAGAACATCAAGTAAAGGTTGCACCATATCGCCATCCACACCACCATGAGCGAAAACAATTTTGGAGGCATGGTTCAAGGCAACAATATTATGGTTCTACATGTAATCAGCAGGGCACCAACTATGGCAGTGTTTGGCAAAGAAAGCATAGTGATCATGGTTTTCAGCATGGCTCATCAGCATCAAGGAACAAGTGGACCCATCATTCAAGTTATCAAAATACAGCAACAGAAGCGTGGAGCCAACGAAGCAGATTTGGATACTCAAGTAACAAAATGGCGTACCAGCATCATCGAGTTTCACTTGGATGGATGGATGAGCGAGATTGGTACCAATTGCTAACATTGCTTAGCAAATCATACTATCAGGTTTCTTCATATGTTTCGAGGACGAAACATTTGTAAGGAGGGTGGCATGGTAGGGTACCTAGGAATAGATATTTGGGGTATATATTATTATATTGTATAAGGGTTGGCATGGGCCACACATAACCCAAGGTTGATTGTATTATAATATTATATTATATTTTAATATAATATAATATTAGTAGTAGGCTCTCCAAAGTAGAATAAGAATATGGATATATAAAGAAGAGATATTTGTCATTGTAAGGACATTCATATCATTGAAGAAGAATCTTATGTAATCGTCGTGCCCACGAAGTGGCCTCTCATCTTGGGAGATCTTGTGGAGTTATTCCTTCCTTAAGGATTATTATTGGTGTTGCCCTACCTTAAGGGTATTATCTATCTCTCTCTCATTTGTGGATTGTTATTGTGGATAATATATTGTGGATGAATGATTTGATATTTTTGCATATTGGTGAATGGTTCATGTTTAATAATAAAAGTTATGCAACAATGAAGCACTTAGACTGCCTCAGTGGAAGGCATCTATGGATGCAGAACATAACTCCCTCATGAAGAATAAAACATGGAAGCTGGTGGATTTGCCTAAAGGAAAGAGACCCATAGGGCTGCAAATGGGTTTACAAAGTTAAATATAAGGCGAGATGGCACCATAGATAAGCATAAGGCCCGTCTTGTGGCGAAGGGCTATGCTCAAAAGGAAGACCTTGACTATGAGGAAACCTTTGCTCCTACAACAAGGATGACCACCATTCGAGTTCTTTGTGCTATGGAAACACAATTCGGATGGAAATTACATCATATGGATGTAAAAAGTGCCTTTCTAAATGGTGACTTAAAAGAAGAAGTGTACATGACTCAACCTCCTCGATTTGCTGAGGAAGGCTATGAGCAACAAGTTTGCAAGTTGGTCAAATCATTATATGGGCTAAAACAAGCCCCAAGAGCATGGTACATAAAAATGGATAGTCACCTACTACGACATGGATTTAAGAGAAGTCCATCTGATGCAAATCTCTATATCAAGAACACAGGTTATGAAATTGTGATTCTTGTGTTATATGTAGATGATCTGATCATCACTGGCAATTCAGAGAAATTGGTTAACGTCGTGAAATATTACTTGAAAGAGTCATTTGATATGACAGATCTAGGACTTCTCCACTACTGTCTTGGCCTTGAGATAGAATAGAAGAAGAATCATCTTAGGGTGACTCAAAAAAGTATGCCAAGACTTTAGTAGAAAAATATCATATGACTAATTGTAAGCCCAAAGCAACACCGATGGAATCAAGGCTTCAGTTATCACGATATGATGACTCACCACAGGTAGATGGCACACTATATAGACAGATGATTGGAAGCCTCATCTATCTGACTAATACTAGACCAGATATTACTTATGTTGTAAACTATCTTTCACGGTTCATTCAAAAACCAAAGGTCTCTCATTGGAAAGCAGTTAAGAGGGTTCTTCACTACATTCATGGTCGTGTAGATTATGGTCTAGATTATAAGAAGAATAATTCATTCTTCTTAAAGAGTTACACTGACTTTGATTATGTTGGATCCATAGATGACAGAAAATCAACATTAGGGTATGTATTTCAACTTGGATCTGGTCTTGTCTCATGACATAGTAAAAAGCAACAGGTGGTTGCTTTATCTTCAACTGAGGCAGAATATCGTGCTGCACGTGGAGCTATGTGTGAAGCGATATGGCTAAGTTGCATCTTGGATACCATGGGCATACCAAAGAAACTTCCTATTCACATGTTTTGCAATAACTCGGGTGTTTTGAACTTGGTCAAGAATCCAATACATCATGAACGAACAAAGCATATTGACACAGATTGTCATTTTATTCGTGATGAAGTTCCTAAGCACAAAATCAAGCTCCAACACATTCCCACCGATGAACAGGTTGCTGACATCTTTACAAAGGTACTTGGACGTGTCAAATTTCAATTGTTTTGGAGTAAACTTTGTATATCAAAGTAAATGTAATAAAGGGCGGATGTTAGGGTAAAATAGGTAGTATATTGCATTATATTACATGTATTATTACATCTACTTTCTACCATAGGAGATATTTACCATTGTATAAATCACCTCCTAGATTAACTTAGGTTAATAACTAAAATATCCTGAGATATTTTAGTCAGATATTAGGCATATTCTATTTTCAATGTTGTTAGCACATCCTACGCTAACTTTGTTAGAGTTACTACTATGTAACCTATATATTGGGTTTGATAATTCATTTCAAGTCTAATGTCTGCATCAATAATATTTGATTTATTTCAGATTTGAGTAATCTCCTACTTACAAAGAAGAGATTTCATATCTAGCAAGTTTAGATTCTTCCCTATTTAATCTATCACAAAATTCTTCTAAAGAAGGCATTTTAAAGGTTGCACCCAAATCATCTTTGGTAGATATAAAGGTGGTAGCAAATATCTGAAAAACATCATTTAGCTTAGATAGGATTAGATAAATGCATTCTTCTTCAGTCTTAGTCTTCCCACTGCCTTTGTATTGAGTGAGGACTTCTTTGAGCTTAGTGAGGAAGTCAACAATACTACTAAAATATTCAGGAGATAGAGATGTGAGTTTGGCTTCTAATTGCATTGATATCATATGATCTACTTTCCCAAACAGAGTCTTCAATTTCGCCCAGCTTTCATAAGGAGTTTTACAATCTTTAATATGAAACCACAAACTTTCATGAACATTAGAGCTAATAATACCCATAGTTTCGTGCATTTTTCCTTTATGAACAAATATTTCATATTATTTATCAAATTTTGGTTGCTTTTCTTCTAACAAATGAGTAAGACCTTTTTGAGAGATAAGATTTAAAATTTTAGGTTTCCAAGATGGGTGATAGGTTAAATTGACTTTATCTTTTTAAAAAGATTGAATTTTTATAATTAACCAATATATCCCCCCTTAGAACTTCAATTAATTGATTAATGCAAATGGAAGAAAGAAAATATATGAAGCTTTTCAATATATATTACTCAAAATACCCGCCCTAACGAGAGGGAAACTATAAGTATAATGATTTTTTAATATTGTTTGATTTGAGAGAGCCAAATCCTTTTTTATTCTTCACAATACCCACCCTTACTTGAGGGAGACTGTAAGTAGAGAGAAGAATTTGGAAGGGTGTTGGCTTGATATGCAAG
Source organism: Wollemia nobilis (assembly GCA_028583015.1). Taxonomy (NCBI): domain Eukaryota; kingdom Viridiplantae; phylum Streptophyta; class Pinopsida; order Araucariales; family Araucariaceae; genus Wollemia; species Wollemia nobilis. The sequence goes on from JAQPPZ010001446.1 coordinate 613,051, forward strand.
GAAACAATCAGTTTATTTGGTGTTTTCTCAAAAACTTGCCCTTACGAGAGGGAAACTATAATTTAGAGAGATACCCAAAGAAACATATTATAGAAAAATATTTTCCAGGCCTTTATACCAATTGCCTCAAAAAATCTCGCCCTTACGAGAGGGAAACTATAAGTTTTTATAGGTATGATACATGGAACGTAGGCAAAAGATATTTGAAAAAAAGAATGAATTATTTTGAAATCTTGTAAATTAAAATTTTTAATGATTTTTTAAAAAAACACTTAAAAGGAAATGATGGAAGAAACAAAATTTTCTTTTAAAAAATAATCTTATCTATAAAATAAACAAGGTTATAATGAACAAATATAATTTATAATTGCCAAAGAGAAATTTTTTTATAAAATAGATGGGCCTCTTAAATGTTTTGAATTTAATAGAAATTTTAAAGTTTATATTAAATCAAATAAAAGACAAAGATAGCAATAATTTAAAGATAGGCCCCCCTTTTTGTATAAAGCAATTTTAAGGATTTAATGTGATTTTCTCTATGAAATTTAAATAACATTTAAAAAATATAACCTCATAAATTTACTTGAAATAAAGGAAATGCATAGATGAAGATAGACAAAAGAAAGCACACCCCCCTTAAATGATGGACCAATTGAGTGCAAAAAATGCACTCACCCCCTTCCCAAAAAAACTTTTATTAAATTTTTTACAATAGGGTCTCACGTTTTTTAGAGAGCCAATAAAAATAAATAAGGCTTCCTAAAAAAGGAGACAAAGTAGTTTCTTTGAAACACAAGGATTCAAAAGAAACTTTTACATAAAAAAAGAAATGAGGAGAAATAAAATAATAATACAAACTTTCAGCCTCTAAAAAAGTAGAGGCGATTCGTTTAGAGAGAGGAAGTCGTCGAGAGGATAGAGAGAGGTCACTCCGAGCAAACTGGTCTCAACTGGAGAAGAGAGCGTTGTCGAAAGGGCCCCTTCATCCTACCAGGTCGTTGCCGAAAGAGCAGAATGAAGAAACCTGCAGATGAGAATGTTAAAAAAAATATAACACTCCAGCTTTCCTGTATAAAATGTTATGCTCGACAGAAATAAAGGAAGCAATATCGATAACAGGATAAATAAAATATAATAATTAAAAAATTAATTTAGTTTGGGAGTAGAGGGATGTGCCCAATGGGCGTTGTCTCCGGACGAACAGTGAAACCTGCACACAATTTTTAAAATGAAAAATTATTTGTTTCTTGGTAATGTGCCGAATGGCCAGATGGAAGAGCGTTGCCTCAGACGAACCAATGAAACCTGCATAAAATGATTAGGGCGTTGTCTTTAGACGAACAGAGAAACCTGCACACAACTTTTAAAATAAAAATTATCTATCCCTAAAGTCCCGAATGGGCAGATGGAAGAGCGCTACCTCTGACGAACCAACGAAACCTGCACAAAACGACTAAAAGGAGAGGGACCTCTGCGGGATGCTGAAACCAAGAAACTTTTGACTCTTGTTGTAATGAATAATTATTAGAGCAATAATATATGAAAGCAAATCTTGGTTCTAAAAACCTGCAGGGAGATGATATATATTGACCGACGAAGAGAGAGCACCGGTTGAAATGCAACTCCGAGAGGAACATCGAGAAAGACGGCAAACGAGAGACGTTGGAACGGAGCCAAAGAGAACGTCGAGTGCGCCAATTTTAAATTTGAATGAGGAAATTCGTTGTCCTTCAGGAGCGAATAAAACTCAAAGCACTCTAAGTAAACACTTTAGTTAGAAATAAACGATATTTGCGCTATAAAAATAAGCGGAAATCAAATGATATTTCTAGATTGGTGGGCCGAAAAGTGTCAGTTAAAATGAATATCGAATAGAGGAAAATAATAAAAAAAAATTAAGAGGCTTTTTCTTTGAATATGGGTGAGTATAGCGCCTTCACACAGGGTAAACCTTGTGTTTAAAGAAAAGAAAATAGCTATATTTTTTTTTAAAAAATAATTTTCCTCAAGCACGAATTCAACACAGATTTGAAAGAATTTGCAACATATATTTTAAAAAATAAATATGTTGAAAGAGAAAACTATGGATAAAAGGAGACTACTACAAACTTTGAAGTTAGCCAAAAAAAATTATCCAAAGTAAATGAATCAGATCCTAGAACCTTCAAGAGAGAATACTAGCAAAATCTATCATGCTCTAGTACCATGTTAGAATTTCATAATAGATATGCAAAGCATTACAAGAGATGAAGAGAATAGTAGAATTGATTGATTTATTCCAAGGATCAGCTTTGTATAAATAACAGAGCTGATCATTGAGAGTCATTGGATTACAACAACTCATCAGACTTGATGAAGACACCACTGAGAGTTCTCCTAACACATGGAGGAGTGGAAACTCAAGTGTCTATCCTAGTGGAACTTAATAGAATATTCTCTTATTCTAACAAATCTTATAATGCGGAAGTACATTATTTTATTTCTATTTTTTTTAAGTTTTAATACGGCTTAGGAAATAATGGACTTTTTAATTGTTTATATAAGATGGAAATATTTTTTTTTCAATTGGTTATATGGGTTTGAAACATGTTCCACTTGTATTACATCATGATCATAGTGGTATTACAACAAAGCTTGGATATTATCCATGTATTGCTTAGCAAGATTTGAAATTTGGTTTTCTCCTTAAATGAATGTTGAGGAATCTAACTAGTTTAGTTAATGCCACTTGATAAAAAAATTTATGCAGGTTTTTATGAGGGGTTCTAACACCCTTGTATCGAGGTTTAAACTTGGGTCTCTTAAATGAAAACCTAAGAACTTACCACTATAATATCTGATGGAGGAGCATCCAATGGTGTAAGGGCAATCTTGCATCACCAAAAAATAAAATAAAAAATAATATATATAGACCTATGTTTTTTAAAAAAAAAATTAGACCCATATATGTTTAGATCCATGTGTTTAGACCCATATGTTGTAAATTCAATTTTCAAGTGAATATTTTCCTGGGCGGGAAAATGAAAATGAAAATTTTAAATGAATATTTTCCTGGGCGGGAAAATGAAAATAAAAATTTCAAATGAATATTTTCCTGGTGGGAAAATGAAAGGCGGGAAAAGGAGTTACACTTTCTAGAACATTCTTTGGGAAGTTATTAAAAGGGGGAATAGAGATTACCGAAGGCAGTCCGGTATCACAGATCGTGGCTCCAATTTGCAAATCTTCAATCTTTGTAATAAAATCGGTCTTATGGTCGTACATTGTAATTATTGATTCTATTTTATTGAAGAAATATTTGATGTGGGGTTTCTGTTGAATTTTTCTGTGATTTAATATTAGATGTGGGGTTACTGTTGATTTTTTTTTTGTGAGATTTTGAGTACTATGCGAGTGTTGGGTGGAGTAGCCCTTCACTAAGTGGTATCAGAGCGGGAGTTCCTGAGTGTGTAAACAAATCATCGAACGTGAGGCAGTTTGCACCAAGACCTAGGGTTGAGGGTTGTGAGAAAAGTGACCAGAATGCCTCCACGAAGAAACCATGGTGGTGGGAGAAATGTTGTGGTACCAGAAGAGGATTTTAGAGCCCTATAGAGGCAAGTTCAAGCATTGCAAGAGGAGCTGCGTAGAGGGTTTGAGCCAAGAAGAGAAGATGGGAGTGAAGATGAAGTTGAAGAAGAAGAGGCCCAGTTCAAAGAAGAAGAAGAAGAGGCAGTAGATCCTGCGCAAGCTAGACTATATAAAGCCATATCCCAGATTGGGAAGAGACCGAAGTTTGATGTTTCTACATATTCTAGAAATCTTAACCCAAAAGAGTTGATCGATTGGATCAATGATATGGAGGAATATTTTGAGTATGAGGAGGTGGAAGATCCTGAGAGGGTCAAATTTGCTAAGACCAAGCTGAAGGGTCATGCTAGTATCTGGTGGAAGGGAGTACAACTAGATAGAAATAGAAGAGGAAAAGAAAGAATAACAAGATGGAATCGGATGGTGGAAAAGTTAAAGAGACAGTTCATTCCAGTTGACTACGAGTTAGATCTATTGAAGAAAATGTAGGGTTTGAGGCAGACAGGTAAATCTATCAAAGAGTATATAGAAGAGTTCTACAAGATCATGATCAGAACAGGCCATTCTAAGGCCAACAAGGAGAAGGTAGCTCATTATTTAAATGGATTGAAGCCAAGTATTCAAGAGGAACTAAGTTTGGTTAGAATGACTACCATAGAAGATGCTTATCAGTTTGCCCTGAAGGTAGAAGAGAAGTTGAATAGAAGATTTGAAAGCAAGCAGAGAGAAAGAGGTCATGGTGGAAGGACTGGAAAAGGACCATATGGAGGACAAAATGAAGACCAAAAAAAGAATGGAGAAGTCAGCAGTAGTCAGAACCAAGAAGGGGATAATGCCTACCGCCCCGTGAGCAAAATAATGGTGACCAAAGAGGAAGAGGAAGGTTCGGACGAGGACCTGGAAGAGGAGGATTTCGTGGAACCTGTTTCCAATGTGGAGAAGAAGGACATCGAGCATACGAGTGTCCACAACATCAAGGAAGGACGAATAGGAGACCTAAAGGTAATGCACGAGTTGCTTATGCAGATGAAGATGTTGAATCTGAGCATTCTAAAGAGGTAGAAAGAGGATAAGTTCTTGTCACAAGGAGAGCCTTGCTGAATGAGGAGAAAGATCCAGATCAGAGGAAGAGTTTATTTCACACAAGGTGTAAATGTGCAGGTAAGGTCTGTAATGTTATCATTGATAATGGTAGCACTGATAACCTAGTTTCAGAAGGGATGGTTACCAAGTTACAGTTAGAGAGAAGGAGGCATCCACATCCATATCAGATTGCATGGTTGCAGAAGGACCATAGAACTTTGGTCAATGAACAATGTTTAGTGAAGTTCAATATTGGGAATTACCATGATGAGGTATTGTGTGACATCATGCCTATGGATGCTTGTCATATGCTATTGGGGAGGCCGTGGCAATTTGATCGACGTGCAGTACATGATGGACATGCCAACACTTATTCCTTGACAAAGGATGGAGTTTGCCACAAGTTGAAGCCCTTGAAGGAGGTGGAAGAAAAGGTATGTAGTAGTGCAAGAATTTTTTTAGTTGATGGTAGAAATTTTTTGAATGGTATGAAGCACAAACATATGTGTTATGCATTGATTCCTAGAGTTAATGAGGAAAAATGTGAAGATATACCAATAGAAGCCTCATATATGTTCGGAGAATTCCAAGATATTGTATCAGATAATGTACCTGAAGGTTTACCACCAGTGAGGGAGATTAGTCACCAGATGGATTTGATACTAGGAGCCAGTTTACCAAATAAAATGATTCCCGCAGAGAATGAGGAGCTGAACAGACAAGTTCAAGATCTATTGAAGAAAGGATTGATTCGGGAGAGTTTGAGTCCATGTGTAGTACCTACAGTACATGACTCAATATTTGTGGTGGTTGACAGGTTTTCTAAGATGGCACATTTCATTCCTTGCCAGAAAACTAGTGATGCAGTTCACATTGCAGGGTTGTTTTTCAAAGAGGTGGTACGACTACATGGTCTACCAAGGAGTATAGTTTTAGACAAAGACCTTATGAAAGAAGCTAAAGACAGATTTGAAGTTCAGTTTTGCACACCATCCACAGACTGATGGACAAACAAAGGTGGTGAATAGGAGTTTGGGCAACCTGTTGAGATGCTTAGTAGGAGATAAGCCCAAGGGATGGGATTTGATTTTACCACAGGCAGAATTTGCTTACAATAATTATGTCAATAGGAGTACTGGTAAATCCCCATTCCATATTGTATATGGGAGCATCCCAAGGAATGCCTATGAGTTGAGGAAGATGGGCAAAGGAGAAAAGAGTATGGACAAAAGTACAAGAAACAAGCAATATGAAGAATATCTGGTTAAGTGGAAAGGAAGGCCTATTGAAGATTCATCATGGTTGTCTAAGGCAGAGGTTGACCATCTTGGTTTTCCTCCAACACTGGTGAAGGTCACTTCTCAATTTACCCTGGGTGTTTGATGCAGGAGCATCCAATGGTGTAAGGGCAATCTTGCATCACCAAAAAATAAAAAATAAAAATAATATATATGTTTAGACCCATGTGTTTAGACCCATATGTTTAGATCCATGCGTTTAGATCCATGTGTTTAGACCCATATGTTTAGACCCATATGTTGGAAATTCAAGTTTCAAGTGAATATTTTCCTGGGCGGGAAAATGAAAATGAAAATTTCAAATGAATATTTTCCTGGTGGGAAAATGAAAGGCGGGAAAAGGAGTTACACTTTCTAGAACATTCTTTGGAAAGTTATTTTTTTATTGAATAAATACTTCATATTAAAGAATGGATAAAGAATACATCAGCCAAAAAAAAAGAGCCATTACATCAGCTTGCGAAATAAAAGCAAGCAATCAGATCTAGCACTTTTATCTATTCTAAGGAAGTCTTTCAAAATTTCATCCCTAAAAACCTTAATTTGACCATAAATAAAACTAGTTGCTCTACTAATAGTAGCATTAGTAGGGGCCTCTTTGTTTTTGAAAACCAAGCTGAATCTATCTTTCCAAATTCTGAAAAGAATAGAGATATTGATAACATGCCAAAACACCCTCCTATGATATGCACAATGAAGTGAGTCACCAAAAACAACCTTCTTCCAACCAAGATGACCCTGAGAAACACTGCCATAAAGCCAGGTCGTTGCTCTCCAAACCTTCCTTGTTCTTGGGCATTCCCAAAAGATGTGCTTAATAGCTTTACTCCAACCACAACTAGTGCAAACATCAGAAATACACATCCATTTGACTAATCGAACTTTGCTTTGCAGACCTTGCATTATCACCAACCAAGCAAAAATATTTAGCTGCATTGAGACCCTAAATTTTCAAACTCCAGACAACTGTTTCTTCCATTTCTTGCTTGTACAATTCAGACCCCATCTACATTCAATATGTCCCCAAGAGGGATGCTAGGAAGCATCAGCTGATAAATTTTAGAAGCGTTAAATTGGCTTCCCATTATTCCACCTCCAGTCTTTCCAAATCAGACCCGAAAAGCCACCTGAAAGCTTATATAGCTACTCAGATGGAAGAAGGCCTTGAATTTGTTGAATAGCAAATTTATCAAAAGATTTTAATTTGAACCTAGCAAGCAACTATTGCCAAGGAATCCACTTCCCAACATTCCGATACCATAGATCAGGCCATTTAAAGATACCTTTCTTGCTAAGCCTCTTACATTGCATATTAGGCATATCCACAACATACATATCATTTTCCTTCCAATATGAAGCTTGAAAGTAGGTGGGAGAGCCAATTTGTAAGTTGTGGGGCCAATCCTTTGTAGAACCTGGTAAGGAGCATAGAATTTTGCAACAAGCTTCTGGCACCTGTGAAGTTGTAGGGATGATTGTTTGTATGGTTGCAAGCGAAGGAAGACCATATCACCTACATTGAAACTACACTCAGAACGATGTTGATCAGCTTTTTGGCGCATCCAATTCTAGGCCATGTTCAAATTCTGCTTTAGTTGGCAAAGGACCTCGGTGTGTTGACTCAGAGTGTTGTCGACGGCCTGGACCTTGGAGATGCCAATAATGTAAGAGGAAGGCATAGATGGAAGTCACCCGTAGACTGCTTCAAATGGTGTGAGTTTGGTTGTGGTATGATAGGAAGTGTTGTATCACCATTTGGCCAAGGATAACCATTTTGCCCATTGAGTGGGATGATCTGAGACAAAGCAGCGAAGGTAGGTTTCCAAGCATTTATTAACAACTTCTGTTGGACCATCCGTTTGCGGATGGTAGGCTGAACTCATTTTGAGTTGAGTCCCCTGCAACTTAAACAACTCTTGCCAGAAATGACTAGTGAAGGTGGGATCATGATCAGATACAATGGAGGTGGGCATGCCATGAAGGTGAAATATGGAGTCAAGAAAAAATTGTGCAACAATGGATGTTGTATAAGGATGGGCAAGGGCACAAAAGTGAGCATACTTTGAAAGGCGGTCCACTACCTTAAAAATAATTGACTTGCCTCTAGATTTAGGGAGCCCTTCTATAAAGTCCATGGAAATGTCAGTCCAAACCTGATATGGGATAGGCAATAACTGAGGAGTGCCCGGAGAGCGCATTGTTTCACCTTTCATCCTTTGACATGTGTCGCAGGCAGCAACAAAAGAGCGGATGTCACGTTTCATACCTTTCCAAAATAAGGTGCGCTTAAGTCGCTCATATGTTTTAAGGAACCCTGAATGGCCTGCAGATGGAGTGGCATGCAATTCCTTCATGAGGAGCTCTCGAAATGGGGACTTATGAGGTAGAACCAGGCGTTGATGGTAGTACAGATCATGACCATTCCAATTATACCCTGGTGAAGAATATGGATCATCCATTAGTGAGGCTATCAAAGCTTGCAAATCTACATCCTGACATGCTTCTTGACGTAAGGAATCAATCCATTGGGGAAGTGGTGCTGAGATGGCACACAACATACTTACGGTCTCCATTTGGTGAGAAAGAGCATCAGCCACAATATTCTCCTTTCTCTTTTTGTAGGTGATATCATAATCATAGCCCATGAGTTTAGACACCCACTTTTATTGGTCAGGCATCGCAACTCTTTATTACAAAAAATATTTGAGACTTTGATGGTCGGTTTTGATGGAGAAGTGATGCCCAATGAAGTAAGGTCGCCAATGTGTGACTGCATGCAATATAGCTAACATTTCCTTAGCATATGTGGATTTCCATAGATTACGATCAGAGAGTGCCTTGCTAGTAAAAGCCACAGGTCTTCTTGCATCAATACTGCCCCAATACCATGACCGGAAGCATCACTTTCAATGACAAATTGTTTAGAGAAATTTGGCATGGCTAAAACGGGAGTGGTGGTCATAGCATGCTTGAGTTCAATGAAGGCTTGGTCAGCAGGCCCTGTCCAAGTGAAGGAATATTTTTTCAACATGGAGGTGAGGGGGGCAGCTATCTTCCCATAATTACAAAAAAAATTGTGATAATAGCCCATAAGCCCTAAAAATCCTCGAAGTCCCTTGAGGGTGCGAGGTTTCGGCCACTCTTGAACTGCTTGAATCTTCTTAGGGTCAAACTTGATGCCATCCTGTGATATAATGTGTCCCAGATACTCTACTTCAATCAGACCAAAGGAACACTTGGACCTTTTGGCAAAAAGGTGATGGGTTACCAACAACTGTAAAGTTTGATCCACATGATTGAGGTGCTCTTCCCATGTGCGATTGTAAATCAAGATGTCATCGAAGAACACAAGGATGAACTTTCGCAAAAAGGGTCGAAATATGTTGTTCATAAGACTTTGGAATGTAGAAGGAGCATTTGTGAGACCAAATGGCATTACCAAGAATTCATAATGACCTTCATGAGTATGAAAGGCAGTTTTGGGGATGTCCTCATCCTTGAGACGGATCTGATGGTACCCAAAGCGGAGATCAAGCTTGGTGAAATACATGGTCCCGTGTAGTTCATCAAGTAATTCATCAACCACTGGAATACAAAATTTATCCTTGACCGTAGTCTTGTTGAGTTTTCGATAGTCAATACATAGGCGCCATGAGCCATTTTTCTTGGGAACAAGTAGGACAGGCGAGGAGTAGGGGCTAGCACTAGGCCGGATGACACCAGCCTTGAGTAATTCATGTACCAATTTTTCTAGTTTTGATTTCATGGCATGAGGGTACCTATATGGCCTGATATTTTGTCGTGTGCTACGCGGGAGCAATGGGATAGCATGGTCGTGAGAGCGACGCGGTGGTAGTATAGTTGGTTCTGCAAAGACAACATCATGTTTGTGTAGAACTAGTTGTAGTTCTAATGGAATTTTAGCCATTAGTGAAGTGGTTGGTTGGATGGAGAAGAGTTGTGCAATGACCCTACGTTTTGATTTCTTTAGCACTTTCTCCATACGATTGTAACTAATGAGGTGAGGTGTTCTGACAGGGGAGCCCTTGAGTAAGTGTGTCTGTCCATTTTGTGAGAATTGCATCCAGAGTTCTACAAAGTTCCAACTGATAGTGCCCAATGTACTCAACCATTGAGATCCCAAAACCATATCACATCCTCCCAACTGGAGGGCAAACATGTCCTACTTGAGTTCATAGTCCCCTATCCTGATCTTGACATTAGCATTTTACTTTACAAGGTAATGTTCCCCCATTGGCTACCATGACCTCGAATGAATTACAAGTGTGGATATAGCAATTTGCTCGCTTAGCAACTCGAGGATCAATGAAGTTGTGTGTGCTACTTGAATCAATAAGGATGGTAAGACGTTGGCCCTTGAAAAATCCCACAACTTTCATGGTTTGTGGAGTGGTAATGCCTGCAAGAGCATGGACTGAAATCTTTGCCTCAGACCCTTGTGTATATTCTTCCTATGGAGAAGGTGTTTCAGGAGAGTCCTCATCCTCATCACTCTGGTCAGTGTTAGTAGGTTCCTCAACATCTATCAAGAACAGTCTTTTTTTTGCACACTTATGTCCTTTAAAAAACTTTTCATCACAATTATAACATAATCTTTGGGCACGACGTGCATCCATCTCCTCTGTAGTCAGTCGCTTGGGTGTAGTAGGTTTACTATCCACTAAATTTTGGGTTTGAAAAGGAAATGAAGGTCAGTTTTGAGGAAACCGCGGGGGGCGCCTTTGGTTTGAGAGTTTAGATTCGGCCAGACGGCCAAACTGATAGCTTCCATCATAGACTGTGGTTTCAACATCTTTACTTCAGCTTGGAGATCCCCTTTTAACCCACTGATAAAACAACTCGTGAAGAACCCTTTCGTCAATCCTCTTGTCTTATTGGCCAATTTTTCAAACTGAGTTTGGTAGTCACGGACTGAGGATGTTTGTTGCAATTTGGTCAAGGCCCTTGTGAAGTCCTCATACTCACTAGGCCCAAATCGGGTTAGTAGTTGGGACTCAAAGTCCTCCCAAGAGAGATTTGGGTTGGAATTATGTAACCACTAGAACCAATGTAGAGCCTCAGATTCCAAATTGAAGGAAGCCATCTGAACTTGATGATATATGGGAACATTATGAAGTCTAAAGAATTGATCAACCCTACATAACCACCCATCAACATCCTTCCCATTAAATCGAGGGAAGTCCAATTTTGGCATTTTAAAGTATGGGTCATGGTCATTCCTTGTAGAGTTTTCAGCCTGGTGTTCTATTTTGAGTGGTCCCTTATGTAACTTGCTACCCACTTCTATCAGTGTTTCTTCTAAGAGAGCGCTAGTGGCCTCATGATCTAGACGAAGACCTTGGACCTCTTCCCTTATGGAGAAAATTGCCAAGTTCAAATTCTCAATGGATTTTGTTAAGGAGTCCATCTGTTCTAGCTCTTTTTGATGTCCATGGGTACCCTGGGCCATTTTGGAACCTTTTGTGACCAGTTACTAAAATTAGAATTGGGTTTCAGGACTTACTATTTTTAGTAAGTGTCCAAAAAAGTGCTTGGGTGTTATATATCAAAACGATCAGCTCGAAGAGGTGGTCACAATGAGCTATATACCACAACACTACTTTTTGGCACCCCATACTCTTTTTTTTTTATATCCTGTTTTGCTGAGTCTAACGATGTTTATAGTTTTGGATTTTGAGCTACAGTGCAAAAGTTGGGTATTGGAGCACTATCTATAATTGGTCTCTGGTCACTCGCTCAATGTTTTGCTTAGCCCTTATAATCTCTCTGACACTGCTTACCTCACTAGTCTGAAGATTCTCTGTATTGTGTAGGTTACTGTTATGACAGTTCTGTTCTGACATTGAAAACTACAATTTTTGACCTGACTATGCTGACCTGACTGTTACTACCATTGTAAATTTGATAGTTATTCTCCAGACTGTCAACTTAACCGTCACCCTCATATTCTATCCCGAATTCATGCAATTTATGCTATTTTTTTGGTAGAGGATTCCTTTCTCATATGCTCACTTTTGGGAATTTGGAATGCAGGTTTGTTGGAATATTTTCAACATTGCCTCCTTAGTCCTAAGTATTAAGTCCTAGTATTTAGTTTTAGTTTAATGTTTTGATTTACATATTTCTAGTTAATTTGATTAGCATACGTTGAGGTTTTGGCTTGGTTGGTCAATGTTTGACCATAGTCCAAGATTAGCATGTTGTTAGGATAAGAGCTATCTTTAAGTTAGTTTGTTGTAATAAGTTTGAGAGGATTTCTCTCAACCACCGTGTCTATTTTTAGTTCTTTCAAGAACTATAAAACTATGTAATGCATTGTTGATCAATAGAACAATTTCACCATTGTTTCTCATTTGGTATCAGAGCAGGTTTGCTCAAACGGATCAAAACCTGTGGAGAGTGGTGTGAAGAGATCTGAAGCACACACTTTGTCAGAGAAACTCAAGTGGCCAGCACTCAACAGATTTGCAAGGAAGAGCTCGAGTAAATCATTAATATCTCATGAATCCTGAGGTATTTGATTATGAAATTTTGAGGGTTGTTAGGTAATTGTATCAAGAGGATGCAGTCAAAATTTTAGGTTATTTGGAGCTAATTTGCAGATTTTATTAGCATTTTGAGTTTTTCAATAAAATGGTTGTATAAGGTGGAATACAGGGTATTTGCTTCTCAAATTTTGGGAGAAATATTATTTAGATAAAATCATAATTCAGAAAAAATTTCAGGTCATTTGGATCTGTATTTATTAATGTATGTGAATATTTATTTTTCCTTCAACAATCCTAGATCCGAAATTGTGATAAAAAGGGAAAAAGTAAATTGATCACATATTTCTCATTTGTGTGAATTTGGATCTGAAATTTAGTGGATTTTTAGATAAGTATATCAGAAGTCTACAGGAAAAATTTCAGTTTGTTTCAATCAGTATTGGCCGATTTATGATAAATTGGGTGCTTGAGACTTTGGTAAATAAAAGGAAGCCATGTATGCAGACTTGGTTGTACCAAAATTTGATGGAGATAATTATGCTATTTGGAGCATAATGATGAAGACCTTCTTGAAGGCTCAAGACTTATGGGATATAGTTCAAGAAGGCTATGAGGAACCCACTTGGAGCAAGCTACAAGGCGAGGAGAGAAAAGAGAAGAAGGAGCAACAATATGCAAATTGCTTAGCTCTTATGGATTTGAGGAGAGGAATGGAAAAGAATGTTTTTCCTCTCATAGCCAATTGTAGATCAGCTACAATGGCATGGAAAGTGTTGAAGGATGCTTATGGGTTTGATGAGGACACCCATAAAGCCATGTGTGACAATCATGAATATTGTTTAAGCAAGGAGGAGCCTTGCTTCCTTGAAGAAGTTTCTGAATTAGATCCTTTTGAAGGAGTTTTTGAAGAGTCTTTTCAAGACTCATATGAAGACATACATTCTTATGATGGTGAATTCTTCCTTGAAGAGGAAGACATGTTTGAAGAAAAGAGTGATGATGAAATTCTTGAAGAGAAGAGATACGAAGATGAGGAATCCCTTCATGGAGAAGAGGATGAGAAGGCGAAGAAGCCTTGTATAGCTCTCATTGGAGAGAGTTATTGTGAGACACCCATAGTTGCAGACATGTCTTGTAATGGCATGGAAAATTGTAATAGTCAATTATTTCTTTTAGGAGGAGAAAAATATGAAAAGAAAAATTGTACTAATAATTTTTTTGCAGGAATGGCATGCTTGGAAAGCATTCGCATTGATAGCAAAGAGGATGGATGTCTCAATGGAGAGACAATTGCTCAAGGACCTTGTAGTGAAGACCACTCAAAAGTGGAAGAAGACTTTGAATATGAAGGAAGAGAAACACTCACATTGGAGTGTTCCTTGCTTGAAGACCATCAAAGTGAAATGTATGATGAAGAATGTCTCCTGGAGGAGATAAATGAAGAGTGTATTATGGAGAATGCACCTACAATTCTCATGAAGGAGAATAAAGAAGATGATGATGGAGAAGCAATGTTCATGGATGATCATTGGCCTGAAGACCATTCAATTGGAATGGATGTGTGCTCTCTTGAAAGAACAAATGAAGTGATGTGGGATGTTGATCCACAAGAAAAGTTTGATGAAGAGGAGATGGAAGCGATAGGCTTCTTGTTTGAAGATCACTCATCAAGGGTGAAGGATGTGTTGTGTGAAGAAAAGAACACACAAGACTCTCTCATTTGGGATATGGAAAGTGAGAGGGCAAATGGGATAGAAACAGAAAATGGAAATGAGATTGCTGATTTTCTTGTCATAATGGCAAAGAAAACATCACTCATGGATGATGATCACTCACTTGGAGTGACTACATTGCAGAAAGAGAGTTGTCTTGAAAAGGCAACTATGTATGATTGCTTGAATGAATGGTGTTTCAACACACCAACATGGATTGAACAAAGGAGGAGAACTATTAGTGAAGAGTTGATGGTTGATCTTGAAGCACCATACAATGAAGGAGAACTGCTACAAAATAGCTTTATGGGAAGCACCAAATCTACTCATACTAAAGGTAATGTTTTTATGATTAATGATTTGTTTTTTGTGAGCAGGAATGAAAAGAAAGGAGAATGTCTTCCAAAGGCATTATTGAGAGGTGATTGTCTCATTGAGACAACTTTGATGAAGAGTCTTCTTGGAGAGAAGACAATGATGGAGAACTTGGGTCACATGGATCAAAATGATGTGTTCAAAATTCCTTGGAAGAAGGATTATTGTAAAGTCATTGTTTTGAGAGAATATTTGTGTGAGGAGCAACTTTATGTTGCATATGTAGTTGGTCATTATATGGCCATATTTATTGTGATATTTTGTGTGGAAATATGTGAAAGAGTTGTATGGTATAATCATCTATGTGAGATGATTAATTGTAAATACTCATGTGGAGTATTGTTTAGTGTTGAAGATGTAAAAGAAGATCAAAATGTGAGAGCATGGTTTAAAGACCATAATGATAAATATGTAAGAGAGTGGTTGCTGAAAACCACAAGAGGAGATACTTTTGTTGAAGGGGGAGCTAATCAACAAAAGAAGGCACTCAAGCATTTGCAGGAAATTCCACATGAAGAGTGGAAGGAGTGCCACCATAAGTATTTTGCAAATTCTGATTTCTTGATTCAAGATTGGAGGAAACGTAAGAGAAATATTTTCTTCCAACTCTGTGATGCTTAAAGAACTCTTGCATGAGTGTCTTTAGCATCAAGGGGGAGAATGTTGGAATATTTTCAACATTGCCTCCTTAGTCCTAAGTATTAAGTCCTAGTATTTAGTTTTAGTTTAATGTTTTGATTTACATATTTCTAGTTAATTTGATTAGCATACGTTGAGGTTTTGGCTTGGTTGGTCAATGTTTGACCATAGTCCAAGATTAGAATGTTGTTAGGATAAGAGCTATCTTTAAGTTAGTTTGTTGTAATAAGTTTAAGAGGATTTCTCTCAACCACCGTGTCTATTTTTAGTTCTTTCAAGAACTATAAAACTATGTAATGCATTGTTGATCAATAGAACAATTTCACCATTGTTTCTCAAGGTTTACAAACAGGGAGTTTTGGTTTGTAATTTTGTTGTAGGTTGAAGTTTTAACAGAACCAGGGTATGCTAGGTAAAGGAGTATGTAACACCCATAGGCCCTCTGTTATACCGCAATGACGAACAATAGTGCTCGGACCAATATTTCAGGCCACTACCCAAGGAGGATTCCACACATACCCTTGAGCACACTATCTGCCTCTTTGACAGTACGGGAGGGTAATCGTCCGGGATGTTGTGTCCCGTGGACTATGGATGATACAAGGTCGATAAGCTTCCTATTGGATTAAATTTTGTTAACCCTAGAATAGTCTCCCGATACACCCGAAGATGCATGGGAGCTCAAGTTTGTGCACGAGTTCTATCTGAGGCCTGGGTATTGGAGCCTGATTGCCCCTCACTTCACTAGACGTTGTATGGGTTATCTAGCTTAGCCAATAACGACAGATCCTTCGCGATATTTTAAAACCCCCGGCACAAGGTTTCTACCTACTCAACTAAAAATACTGTTTTTTTTTTACTGGTCTTTGTCCTTTTTTTTTTTTTGATAATAGTAAAAAAAAAAATTTACACAAAAATAACAGGGGATTATACCTAACAGGCAAGAATCATTACTGTTGTAGCAGAACTTGGCCCTGGAAAGTGCTCTGATACCACTTGTTAGGATCCTACTATAAAATAAACTCAAATAAACACACTCTAACACAATTGCTTGGAAATAAACTCACATAAACATCATATTAATATTCGGAACAAAATACACATTATAACAAAAATTTGCATAAAGGAACAATCTCACAATAAGATAGAATCATAGGCCTCTTCGAGGGGGCAACCTCCTTCAACACTTCATTAATTTGCAAAAATATGAATACATTGGTGCCTTCTCGGGTATTTAAAAAGTTCCCTTCCATGGTTGGCTTACATGCAAAATGCCACCTGGATTACATGCATAATGCCACCCGAATTACATGCATAGTGCCACTCGAATTACATGCACAATGCCACTCGAATTACATGCACAAGGCCACCTTACATAACATATCTACCATGTGTTATATAAAAAGGGTGTCATTTGTCATAGGCACTACATAAGCTAAAACTTAGAACATTACAAAATATTAATCATGAGTACTACCCACGTTCTTTAGGAATTATTACATCATGGAAGTTATTACATTAAGGGTTAGGATGGGATTCTAATAAGTTCCCAAGGGACTTCTGGTGGCATTGCTTGCCTTTGGGACCCAAAAGAGGTAGTTATTCACCATATGGTTGGTAGCTAGGGTCTTTTGGTTGTAGCTATTCAAAGTAGACATTCTAACCAAATTATGTTTTGCATAACTATTTATGCTCTGACTACTTTGAAATAAAAGAGAATACAGTGGAAGGATATAACTTAATATTATCTCTTATTTTCTTGAATCTTGGATCTTGATCAAAGGAGATTTCAATACCATCCTCTTTTTGGATGAAAATGGGGGGAAATAGAAATTTGGACAGAAGCACTAGCCTCATGAGTGAATTTATTGCAAACCTTCATCTTGTGGACATCCAGCCAAATAATGGCCTTATGACTTTGTCTAACAGAAGACAAGGCTTAGCTTGTATCGAGGAGATATTGGATAGGTTCTTGTTCTTTGATAATTTCTTAATCCATAGTCACACTCCTAAGGTGAAGACTCTTAATAATGTTGGTTCGGATCACTAGCCAGTCATGGTGGAAATTTGGAAAACCAATGTGAGTTTCTCACCTTTTAAATTTTAGTAAATGTGGCTTAGAGACAGTTTCTTCAGACCTCAAGTGCAGCAATGGTGGAAGGAAGGTAAACCAAGGTATGGGACTAAGATGTTATGTTTTCCAAAAGGTTGCAATACATTAAATCCAAAATCAAGATTTGGAATTAGAAGAAGTTTGGAGATGTTCGACAAAAAAACATGAAGTGATTGTTTGGATTGAAAATTTGAATAAGAAATCCATTTATATGGCCTCATAAAAGGTAGAAGTACATATGAAATTAGACTCACAACTATGTTAGAGGAATACAAAAAAAGAGAACTATTTTGGAAGAAAAAATCTAGGATCCATTGGTTCAAAGAAGGAGATCAAAACACAGATTTCTTCCACAAATCTCTTCTAGCTCGAATATCTCACAAATTTATTTCTTCTCTAAAATATGATTTTGGAGATGTTGTCTACACTTGGGATGGTATGAAATCTATTTTTGTCAATTTTCCAATCTATTTATTGTTGCACCTCTTGACTCAACTTCTCAATAGAATATTCTTCAAGCATTCCCTACTCCTATCACTTTTGAGGAGAACTCCGTTTTGACTACTCCAGTTACTATCAATGAGCTTCAAAAAGTGGTTTTTAAAATGCAAAAGGGACAACCCTAGGTCTTGATGGTTTTTCCATTGAGTTATATCAAGATTTTTGGGATATCCTTCATGTTGATTTATTAGAGGTGGTGGAAGAAACCAGGAAAGCCAAATAAAGTTTGACGGTTATCAATAAAAATTATATAGCCCATCGCAGATCATATCTCAACTTTTAGACATATAACTTTTTGCTAAGGTTATTTCTCCTAAACAAGGAGGTTAGGTGGAAGGGCGTTAAATAGTGGATGAGATTGTTCTTGCTCAGGAAGCCATCAATTCCATGGAAATGCAAAAATCTCCATCTATGTTCATTTGTTTAGACTTATCCAAAGCTTATGATAGAATGGATTGGACTTCCTTGTCAAATTTTTGAGGCAATTTGACTTCTCTCAATATTGGAGGGATTGGATTATGGGACATACCTATTTGGTGTCCTAATTTGTTCTTAAATGGTAGGCCTTCTCAGTTGTTCCCAACTTCCAAAGGTATTCGACAAGGTGACCCCCTCTCCCCTTATTTATTCATCATTCTTGTTGAATGCTTAAGCAGGACTATAACAAAAAAAAACCTTGAGGGAGTTACTGTTGGTCATCAAATCTGCCTAGGAAAGGATTTTGGGTGAGTGTATGCGCCCTAGACCTAGACCAACATTGAAAGGCCGAAGGGAAGGGATGCCCCTCGTGCCAATATCCGGAGAAAGGTCGGCTCCTATACTAATCTACTTGGGTGTTTGAAGATAAGAGTGCAGGAAAGAGATAAAAGGAGTTATGGTTAGAGAAATAAACAAAAAGGGTTAAAGGAAGAGAGATCGGTGATTTAAGGTGGGGAAGAATAGGAAGCACGATCACTAACAGAAAACTCGAATGGAAGTAAAGAACACCAAGAATAAACGAAAGAAACATAATATCAACCTTCCTATGTATCCTCCAGGCGAGTTTCAGGGTACAGTCCCCGATCGCACACCGGATGCAGGGTTCGACTTTCTCAATATGCAAACGAAGACAGACAAAAGAATCAAGCACAGAAGGCAGCATAAAAGAAAACCAATATTACGCTTTTCCACTCCTATGTATCCTTCAGAACAAGTTTCAGGGTTCAATTCCCGATCGCACACCGGATGCAGGGTTCAGCTTTCTCAGTATGCAAATGAAGACAGACAAAAGAATCAAGCAAAGAAGGCAGCATAAAAGAGAGAAATCGAGCCCAAAGCTCTTTAATATTAATCGCAGGACATCAAGTTACAACAGCTTTCTAGCAGATAGTTCCCCCCCTTATCCCTTATAATGCCTGGGTTTTTATAGAGGACCTGGGCCTCTGAGTCATAATTACACAGAAGAGAAGAGTACGCCCTCGAGCCCTAAGAATTGGCTCCTCGAGGCTCTCGTGACCGAGTTTTCAAATCTGTTACCAAAATTGGCAACTACAACCGGGTCAACCATGGAAAGGTGCATTGATGAGTCGTCTAGACGTCCTTGGTCTCCGGGTGCGGTGCTCGAGTGGCCGCCATGCTCGTCGGGCTCTCCATCATGGCTTGATACTTCATTTTTGATTGCCCAAAATGAGCAACGGGCTTGCTAGGCATGAAAAAATGCATTTATGAGGCACTTGATCACCTCGGGAAAATGCTCGAATTGGAATGCATGCCCGTGAAGCGCTTCGCTAAGTTTTCATTCACCACTTCGCTTCGCAATGGTTCTGGGCCGAAGCAAAACTCCTCCTTGGATTATACTTCGCAAAACTGAGCTTCACAAAACTACTTCAGGGATGGTTTGTGCCAAAGCATATCTCCTTCGCAAAATGGTCTTCTTCGTCCTTGCTACTTCACTGACAAAACTGCTTCGCTGATGCCTTGGAGAAATGCTTCGCTGCGATATTCTTTCAAAACTGTGGTTCGGGAAGGTTTTGACCGAAGCAATTGTCTTCAAAAAATGATGTATCCTTTTACTTCGGGTAGAAGTACTTCGTAGAAAATTAGCCGAAGCAAATGCTTCGTAATGAGCTTTTGGCGAAGTAAAATGGTTCGCTGATGGAGGGGCCCGAAGTGAGTACTTTGGCAACTTTATGGCGAAGTACTTCAATGCTCCTTGAGTTCAGCTTCACAAAAAACCCTTCTCGAAGTAATGTTGGAAATGCTTCGGGTGCGAAGTAGTTTCATTCTGTTTCTTTATACTCCTCTTTGGTACCCCGCTTCGCAGAAATCTTACCCGAAGCAGCTTCTGAAAATGCTTCGGGCCCGAAGTAGATTTCTTGCCTTTGCTTTTTGACAAAGTTGTTCTTTCGAACGCTGCCTTTGTATTCTACTTCGGTGATACTACTTCGCAAAAAACTCCACCCGAAGCAGTGTTGAAAATGCTTCAAGTGCGAAGCTCTCTTTCCTTCTGAATGCCGCTTCGCTCAACTTTCGCCCGAAGTAGCTGCTGGAAGCACTTCAGGCGCGAAGTAGTTTCATTCTCTTTTTCTTGTGTTTTACTTCGGCGAAAACTACTTCGCAAAACTTTTACCCGAAGTAGTGCGGGAAATGCTTCGGGTGCGAAGCTATTTTATTTTCCTTCGACGAAGCTCTTTTCTCTAGCTTGTTTGGCAACGAAGTTCTTTCCTTTCTACTTTATGTACAAATGGGTGGCATTGGAAGCCAAAATTGCTGCAACTTTTCAAAATAAAAATAACAAAGCAAAAACTTTACACAACACTATACAAAACTTGTTTCTTTTCTACCCCTTGAGAAATGTGACAAAATTGTCAACATTCTTGGCGGCTCGCGGGGCAACGAGCTCGTCTTGGTGGGAGGACCCTTTAACTTTGATCCATTGGGCCAGAGTCTTTTCCCAATCCTTCTCCTCCTTCTTCCTCTAGGAGTGTCTCTACAGCTGGTTCTTGTTCTCCCTCTTTTGCTTCTTCTTCCTCCTCTGCTCCTTCGTCTGTTGGCGTGGCCTCCTGCTATGGTGATGGGATAAGGCGGTCGCAGATTTTCTTTATAGTTCGACGAACATGAGCCCAGACCCCTTTTTGAAATGGTTCTTGGTCTTCGAGTGCCTTGACCAGAACATGGAATCGGTCAATCTGCCCTATGTTGGCGTGTTTGATTCTTGCACCTAGGTCATTCAGGAAAGTCACGATTTTGCAGTGTCTCAAGATGAAGTCCGTGACCTGTCCCTCCATGACCGGCTCTTCCCACTCATCAATTTTAGAGACATCACTTTCAAAATGGGGCCATGCCGACTTTAGTTCTTCCCTGGTGAGAAGGTTCCCATCATCATCTGTGAAACTCGGGAAACCCAAAGAAGAAATGTCTTCAAAGTAACTCATTGATGTGCGTTGCTCCTGCTCAAATATATCAAGGAGGTCTTTCGCCTTTTGCGCTTTCTTCACCTTGGAGAAGAAAGCACGAACAGTGGCTTGGGCAGTAGACCAATCCCTAGCCGTTCAACTCATAGTAGTGACCTGTAGGTCTTGATATCTGATGCTTTGAACCTCAAAGGCAAGCTTGAGTCGCTTCTTAATTTTTTGAATCACCTCGTCCACCATTGGTCCCTTCTTAGCGATGGCATGCTGAGCTTCGGTGACATAAATTAAAATTGACAGGGCACTGGAGGCCCGAGGTCTGAAACCTTTGAGTAGGTGAGAGCAGATTTCCTTGATCCTACCTTTGTCGAATAGCTCCAGATTTGCCTTTTGGTATAATTGCTGCTGGGATTGCAAGATCTTGCTCTTGAGCTCTTTGGATTTTAGCTCATTTTTGGCTTGTTTTTGTGCTTGTTGTTTGGCCGAAGTCTGCAATTGTAGAATTTGCAGTTTGAGGGCATGTGTTTCCTTTTTGAGCAATTTGCCTTGCTTCTACGAATCCTCCATCTCAGAGCGAATCCTAGCCAGTTCTTCCTCCAACTTGATGTTGGCGTTTTCTGCCTCAAACCTTCTCTAATTAGCAATAATTGCATTTGCTCAAAAGGTTTCAACCCCGACATGCATGGATGTGGATTCGTCATCTACATTCAAATGCTCCAGGTCCTTGGTTTTCTCTTGGTAGTCGTAGTCAGCTGGAGTCATTTCATCCAGAGGCTTCTGGACCTTAGGGACCTTCTTAACCTTATGCAACTTTCCGCCCTTCAAGTCAAAAACTGCACATTTTTCAACTTGGGCTAGAGATTTCCCTCTTTTCTTTCTTGCCTCCTTTAGCATCTTCTTTGTATTCTGTCGAGCTAGGAGTAGCTTTTTAGCTAGAGGGCGCTCCTTTATTGAAGATAAATCTGTTTCAGAGAAGGCCAAATCTCCAGCCAAAGGTGTGAACAAATATAAAGAGCCAACGGGGAAGGGTTCACCTGACGACTCGGGGGCGGGTGTAGCAGGGGCTTTAGCGAGCGGGACTATGCTTCGAGCTATGGGAGAGTGGGCTACGGGGCTTGGTGTAGGCGAAGTGGTTTTAGCAGGCTTATCCTGGTCAGATAACTCGGGAGGAGTGGGGCTATGCAGGATTGAACTGGCAATGGGCAGTTTCTGAGTGGGGGATTGCCCCTGTGGGGAATGGAGAGATTGATGAGGGCTTCCACTCGGGACTATCGTGGATGTGTCAGAGACCAAAGCGAAGGGAAGAGAGTGTGTACCTGCGTGCCCTCTTGGCAAAGCGGTTGTGGTAACTTCTTGTGTGGTCGGCTCTTGTTCCTCTTGGGATTCATCACTCCCGACCTCCACAACTTCTACTTCGGGGTCTTTCTCTTGATGGAGGAGTTCCTCCACATCAATGATATCTATTTCGGGGACCGTCTCAGCACTTGGTGCCCCTGCATCTTCAATGTTTGCTTCAACCGGGCCTGATGCAAGGGATCCAGTAGGAGTACCTAAAATTTTAGTGCGAGGGCGCTTTGGATGGCTCGGAGGCACTTGCACTTGCTCTTGTCTTTTCCTTTTCTTTCTCTCCAACGGTTGCTTTGCATCTTCAAAACTTGTATCATGAACTTTCGATGGCCCCTATGGTGGTGTTGCAGGCATAGCTTCGGTCCCTAAGCATATTTAGTGCTTCCTGGGCTTTCGCCTGACCTTGGGGTGGCCGGTGGAACAAAATTCGCAAATGATATAGACTTCCAAGTTTCGACATTGGTGTCATAGAGAATCGTGAAGTCTTTATTCGAGGCTAATAGTCCATAAGAATTCACCTTTTGATGGTGGACTCTCATTATCCACCATTCCCGAAGCTTTTCTTCGCTCCAGTCTTTTACTTCCTCCTTCAAATCGTCCCTTGCTTTTTTCCAAAAGGTGGATCCTGGAGTCGGGAGGGGGTACTGATCAGGGTCGAATTCAACCTCCATAGGATAGAACTCATGCCATGGAGGCAATGTCCTCATCCTTTCTAAATGCCACTCCAGATCTTTTCCATTGGGATTATTTCTTTGTTCCATGACTTCGGGGTGAGGGCAGATGTGGAAGTTCTTGAATTTTAAATGATCCCTCATCACGCCCAAAGGATCATAGATCCACTGCTAAGGAATCTGGAGTAGGCCAAACTCGACAAGATTTTCCTCCAGGAAAGCATTCTGTTTGAGGGCAAAGACTTCGATTACACCCATTCTGAAGGGGAAATCGTAGGTATGTGCCCACTTCTGACCGTGGTCGTATACTGCATTTGTAGAGTCACTCTGCCGAGCGACTTCCAATGCGAACTGATATTCTGAGGGGTAGACTGGCAACAGGAAGGGCTTTCCTATAAAGTCGAATAGGCGAATCACCAGATCCTGTGTCAACCGGAAGACGTCCCCCTTTTTTCCCAACACCACTCTATCTCTCAAACTGAGTGGTACCCGAGGACAAGAACCTTTCAACAGGTGCATGACGGGTCCCAAAAATTGCTGATTAAAAGAATAATAGGACTCCTCTTTCAATAAGAGGGGAGTCCATTGATACACTGGTAGAGGATTTCCATCCTTGCCGCTTGAAGAAATGGCGATGTGGGGAAACTGCTTATGAAGTCGATAGAAGCACAACCAGACAAGAAAAGAACAGGGTGCGAAGAACTGGCCTGCTTTCGCATTCTTCATGCTGGCGAGCCTTGTATGCAAGGTTCGGGCCACCCATTCCACCTAGTCAAAGAAAACTGGGTTGGTGTTCGGTCTTGAAGCATCAGGGGCATAGAATTCCCCTCTTGAAATACATTCATCCAAGGACACCTACCAGGGCTGCACCGAAGCATCCGTTGACAAGCCCACTACCCATGCAATGATGGAAAAAATATCGGTATTTTTGAAGGCCTCCAAGGGTAAGGGCATCTGGGGCAACTTGTTCGAAGGTAGCCCGCTCTTGAGATTCTCCTGCAGGAACTTCAATATGTAGTTGTTGGAGGTGAATCTCTCCATCTGTTCGTTTAGGAGGACATTGCGAACAGAATAGCCCTTGGACGGGCCCTGCTGCGGTGCGAAGGCTGCTTGCACATCTTCCTTCAAGATGGAAAACAATTTGTGTCCCGAAGCATCTAACACCTGCCTGGTTGCAGGTTGGTAATTCTATGCAATGGTGTAGATCAACTCGGGATAATGGTGAGCAGGCGGGGTTAGAAACCAGTAAATCTGGGAGTAGTATGCAGTAGCTCTCTTATTTTCTAGTGTGAGTCTGCTAGTCATGAATTCTATGGTGTGTCGAAGATCGAATACACCCTTAGAGAGTTGTGTATCTCTGATCTTCTCCCACCCATCAATTGGTGGCTCCACAAGTTGTTCTTCTTCCGAGTCGTCTCCCTCTTCCATTGGTTGCTTTTCGGGTTGAAGGGGAATATTTAACTTCTTCGGGGCCCACTTTTTTTCTTCCTTGCCCTTCTTTCCCATGTTGTTATGGACAGCAGCAGAGTTCTTGATACAGGGGGCTTTAATGTGAATGACCAAATGCAAGGACGGGAGGGTTGCAGAGTACCTGAAGGCTCTCAGTCTAGTTCTAACTGGTGGACAAATAACTTCCATCTTGCGAGGAATTCGCTTTTATAACCAAAAAAGGCAACCACCTGAATTTATGGCACCTACCAAAATTAAATTTGTACCTCGGACGAAAGGGATCGTCGTATTCTCAAATTGACTCTGCGATGACATGGTACACAGGGCTGCATGCTTTGATGATTACCCTTTTGTACTAGAGGCGCAACCCGTTGCCACCTCGTACCTTGGTGCGAGCTTTTCACTCCCTTTTTCTGACTTGATCATCTCGAGAAGTGCTCCACCACCCTTTTGCCTTAAATTCGTCCACTTTGTACTCCTTTCAAGGCTGTCGTTGGCACATTTTCTGAGGCACGTTTCAAATTCTCCATCTCGCGCGTGTTCAGTAGAACGACAACACGACGAGGAAGAAATACTTCGGGTCCGAAGCATCAAAAAAAATTTTGAACCAAAGGTTCACAGCGAAGCATTTTCCAACATTAAAGTTCAGCCTCGCCGAGCCGAACACGCATGAGATGGAGAATTCGAAACGTGCCTCAGAAAATGTGTCGACGACAACCTTGAAAGGAGTACAAAGCAGACGAATTTAAGGCAAAATGGTGGTGGAGCACTTCCCGAGATGATCGAGTCAAAAAAAGGGAGTGAAAAGCTCGTACCAAGGTACGAGGTGGCAACGGGTTGCGCCTCCAGTACAAAAGGGTAATCATCGAAGCATGCAGCCCTATGTACCACATCGTCGCAGAGTCAATTTGAGAATACGGCGATCCCTTTCATCCGAGGTACAAATTTAATTTTGGTAGGTGCCATAAATTCAGGTGGTTGCCTTTTTTGGTTATAAAAGCGAATTCCTGGCAAGAGGGAAATTATTTGTCCACCAGTTAGAACTAGACTGAGAGCCTTCAGGTACTCTGCAACCCTCTCATCCTTGCATCTGGTCATTCACATTAAAGCCCCCTGTATCAAGAACTCTGCTGCTGTCCATAACAACATGGGAAAGAAGAACTCTAAGGAAAAAAGGAGTTGTGGTTAGAGAAATAAACAAAAAGGGTTAAAGGAAGAGAGATCGGTGATTTAAGGTGGGGAAGAACAGGAAGCACGATCACTAATAGACAACTCGAATGGAAGCAAAGAACACCAAGAATAAATGAAAGAAATGTAATATCAACCTTCCTATGTATCCTCCAGGCGAGTTTTAGGGTACAGTCCCCAATCGCACACCGGATGCAGGGTTCAGCTTTCTCAATATGCAAAAAAAGACAGACAAAAGAATCAAGCACAGAAGGCAGCATAAAAGAAAACCAATATTACGCTTTTCCACTCCTATGTATCCTTTAGAACGAGTTTCAGGGTTCAATTCTCGATCGCACATCGAACGCAGGGTTCAGCTTTCTCAGTATGCAAACAAAGACAGACAAAAGAATCAAGCAAAGAAGGCAGCATAAAAGAGAGAAATCGAGCCCAAAGCTCTTTAGTATTAATCGCAGGACATCAAGTTACAACAACTTTCTAGCAAATAGTTCCCCCCCTTATCCCTTATAATGCCTGGGTTTTTATAGAGGACCCGGGCCTCTAAGTCATAATTACACAGAAGAGAAGAGTATGCCCTCGAGCCCTGAGAATCGGCTCCCCGAGGCTCTCGTGACCGAGTTTTCAAATCTGTTACCAAAATTGGCAACTACAACTAGGTCAACCATGGAAAGGTGCATTGATGAGCCGTCTAGACATCCTTGGTCTCCGGGTGCGGTGCTCGAGTGGCCGCCATGCTCGTCGGGCTCTCCATCATGGCTTGATACTTCATTTCTGATTGCCCAAAATGAGCAGCGGGCTTGCTAGGCATGAAAAAATTCATTTATGAGGCACTTGATCACCTCAGGAAAATACTCGGCTTGGAACGCGTGCCCATGAAGCGCTTCGCTAAGTTTTCATTCACCACTTCGCTTCGCAATGGTTCTAGGCCGAAGCAAAACTCCTCCTTGGATTATACTTCGCAAAACTGAGCTTCGCAAAATTGCTTCGGGGTTGGTTTGTGCCAAAGCATATCTGCTTCGCAAAATGGTCTTCTTCGTCCTTGCTACTTCACTGACAAACTTGCTTCGCTGATGCCTTGGAGAAATGCTTCGCTGCGATCTTCTTTCAAAACTGTGGTTCGGGAAGGTTTCAATCGAAGCAATTGTCTTCAAAAAATGATGTATCCTTTTACTTCGGGTAGAAGTACTTCGCAAAAAATTAGCCGAAGCAAATGCTTCGCAATGAGCTTCTGGCGAAGTAAAATGGTTCGCTAATGGAGGGGCCCGAAGTGAGTACTTCGGCAACTTTATGGCGAAGTACTTTCAATGCTCCTTGAGTTTCGCTTCGCAAAAAACCCTTTCCAAAGTAATGCTGGAAATGCTTCGGGTGCGAAGTAGTTTCATTCTGTTTCTTTATACTCCTCTTTGGTACCCCGCTTCGCAGAAATCTTACCCGAAGCAGCTTTTGAAAATGCTTCGGGCCCGAAGTAGATTTCTTGCCTTTGCTTTTCGGCAAAGTTGTTCTTTCGAACGTTGCCTTTGTATTCTACTTTGGTGATACTACTTCGCAAAAAACTCCACCCGAAGCGGTGTTGAAAATGCTTCAGGTGCGAAGCTCTCTTTCCTTCTGAATGCCGCTTCGCTCAACTTTCGCCCGAAGTAGCTGCTGGAAGCACTTCGGGAGCGAAGTAGTTTCATTCTCTTTTTCTTGTGTTTTACTTCAGTGAAAACTACTTCGCAAAACTTTTACCCGAAGTAGTGCGAGAAATGCTTCGGGTGCGAAGCTATTTTATTTCCCTTCGACGAAGCTCTTTTCTCTAGCTTGTTTGGCAGCGAAGTTCTTTCCTTTCTACTTTATGTACAAATGGGTGGCATTGGAAGCCAAAATTGCTGCAACTTTTCAAAATAAAAATAACAAAGCAAAAACTTTACACAACACTATACAAAACTTGTTTCTTTTCTACCCCTTGAGAAATGTGACAAAATTGTCAATAGTTACCATTGCTCATGGAGCTAGGTCTATTTCTCATCTTCAATTTGTTGATGACTCTACTCTTTTAGGTAAAGCTACAGTTAATGAAGCTTCTAAAATTAAGCAAATCATTGTTTCTCTAATGCTATCGAACAATTGATCAATGAAGACAAATCTAAAGTTATTTTATTTCATTGCTCTCCCAGACAGTAATCCATGGTATTGGATAAGTTAAGATATAAGACCTCCATTCAATCACTTATTTAGGCATTCCTATTAATATTCAAAGACAAAAAAAAAAACTGGAATTGGTTGTTGGATAGAGTTAAGAAGAAAATTGGAAAGTGGACCAATAAGTGGCTTTCATTTAGGGGCAAAACTACCTTGGTAAAACTAGTCCTTCAAGCTATACATATTTATGTTTATGTTGTGTTTAATATCCCAAAGGTTGTTCTTCAAGAATTGGATCAAACCAATCATCGGTTCCTCTAGAGTGGTACTAAAGAGAAAAGAAAATGGGCATTGGTGAAATGGGATACCTTATGCCTTCCCAAGAATGAAGGGGGTTAGGATTTCGGTCTCTATTAATAACAATAAGGCTTTAGCTGTTAAACTATTTTGGAGGATTTTGCATATCCCCAATGCTCTTTGGACCAAGACCATTTGTGCTAAATATGCTAAGAACAAAAGCCTTAAAGACCTTGTTCGTTATCAATTGCCTACCAAAGGTTCTCCCATTTTAGCGGTTTTTAAGACTAGTGAGAATTTTATTGAGCAAAAGTTATTTTGAATCATTCATAATGGTCAACAGGAAAATTTTTGGACAAATTATTGGTATGGTCACCAACCTTTGATAACTTTATTTCCTAATTGGAGGCCTTGGATGGAGGAGCTTCATTGAGCTAACTGGATAAAAGTAGCTAATTATTGTTGGTACCATACTGGTAATTCAAAGGTTGGTAGATATTGGATCCTTGTTGAGGTTTGGCCTATTCAAATGCTAGAAAGGCAAAGAAAATATATCCAAAACATCCTTCATATGAGATCTCTCTCTTGGTCCTATGATAAAGACTATTTTGGATGGAACAACAATACTAAGGGTGATTATTCAGTTGCTCAAGGTTATTTGGCCTTATGCCATAATAATCCCAACCAATCATATGACATATGTACTCAATTGTGGGCTTAAAAGCTCTAGCCTAAGGTGAGGTTCTTTACATGGCTTTTATTGCATCATAGGGTGCTTACTGGTGAACAACTTATGAAACATGGTTTTCATGGTCTGTTTAAATGCAAAATGTGTGGAGAGAATGTGGAAATTCTTAGCCATATTTGTATTGAGTGTACCTTAGCCTATGAGATATGGAGGAGAATGGCCATATTACTTGGCTTACAGTAGTCCAATTTTTTTTTACTTTTGAACAACTTTGAAGGGATTGGCTTAATCAGGAGGGTGTTGATCATTTTATTAGGCAACTAGTTTGTATGGGTTCTACCATTCTTTCTTAAAATATTTGGTGAAGTTCAAGAATGAACATTGGAAAATAATATTGTTAATGCAATGATTTATACAAAAGACTAAGGCTTAGAAAATGCGTAAATAATATCCCTAGTTTGTAGCCAACCAAAAATGCAATATGACGCTAACAACTAACATATTCGAATATTACACTAACTATTGAGAAGCGCTGACCTACTAACCATAAGATATTCGAAACAATGAATATCTTCATGGTAAATAAAAAATAAACTAATAACCTAAATTAACTACGATAATAATTAAATTACTGAATATATATATCCTAACATCCTCCCTTTATTACATTATTTTGAAATACAAAGAGTGTTGCAAAACAACTCAAATTTGACACGTGCACTTGCCATAGTGAATATATCTGCAACTTGTTTGTCGGTGGGAATGTAGTAACTTATATTCTACCCTAATAGAAAATGGTAATTACCCAATATTGGAATCTAGATATTATCCATGATAGGAATCTAGATATTATCCAAGTAATGGGATAATTACTCTAACATCCCCCCTTAATATGAAGGAGAGAAAATGAAAGATGTTGGTCTGTTGGCTCTAGGTCTTGTTCGAGCTTTAAGTGCACCTCTAGATAAGTATCTCTAGGACTATCTTTGGATCTGCCTGTGAATCTGCCACTCGGTCTGTCATTGGATCTACCATTGGGTCTACCATAGGATTTACCTTTCTTATAGAAGCCATACAACATTTCTTTCATCTTGGTTGAGTTGCTCTGGCTCGTGGCTCTAGCTGCTCTTGCTTAGGTCCACCTCTAGGTCTGTTACCTCTGGGTCTAAGCAAAATAAGTACTTCCTGAGTACTTAAGCAAAAAGTGGGTCATCCCTCACTTTGCTTTAACAACAACGAATGTCCTTATTGTAATCTTTTCATCCTATCGGATTGCATGGGTAACCAGTCGCTGCAACCACCAGGTGTACTAGAGTAGATCACTACATATGAGGTTCACTCTGTTACAATATGATTTTGCAAAATTTTTGATAAGGTAGCTAAGGTGTCGGACGCTGCCGAAAATGCATACTTACTAGTCTTCCCCCTTTTTGCAAAATATGTTATAATGGAATTTTTGCAAGAAGTTTGACTAAGATGTCGGTCTTTGCCGAAAATGCACCCTTATAAGTTGTCCTCCATTTTTAGCAAAATATTTTGTGATGTAGGAAAGAAATTTTTATCTCCCCTTAAGTGCAAAATATTTGCAACTTTATGAAACTTTATAAGGCTTTGACAAAGATTGCCTCCTAGGCAAATTTCAAAAATTTCACCAAAAAAATCCCCCCTTTATTATAAGTACTTCAAACAAAAATATTTGCTATTTATGAAGCCTAAAAAAAGGTACAATCCCCCCTTTATTGCAATTACTTCAAAAAAAAATTTGCTATTTATGAAGCCTAAAAAGAGGTTTGATTTTGATGACTTCTGCTTTTTTGATTGCCTTTACAAGTTTTATCTCCCTTTTGTCAAAATATGTTTTGAAGGAAGAAAGGAATTATCCCCCCTTAGTGCAAACAATTGCTACTTTGAAGGTTCCTTATTTCACAAAAACTTGTTCTTTCTTTCGATATACCCTAAAAGAGTACCGAAAGAGAATTCACTCTAATTGATATTTAATGGCACCTGCCTAAAAACCCTTTTTGAAAAAGGATGATTAGTTTGAGGAGTTTAAGCTAAACAAGAAGAGTGAATTAGGGTTTTTATGGAGTGAATATCAAAAAATTGGTTTTACCTGTGCAATAAATTACACAAATGGGTGTAAAATTTGGGGTCTTAAGCTTGCTTGATTTTAACTTAAGAGGTAATTGCAAAAATAGGAATTTAAATGCAATAATCCATCAAAAGTGCCCATAAATTTTTAACACTTAGGTGTCGGATTCTACCGAAAATGCACCTAATTTAATCATTTCAATTTAACAAAAGGTGTCGAATGCTATCGAAAATGCACCTTATTATAGTAATTTTTGTAAAAGATTTGATCTTGTGTTTGCAAAAAAAATTGATATTCAAAATTCTCCCATTGTCTTACAATTTTGCAAAGAATGTGACAAAAACAATTGCCCTCCTTGTCTTCAATGCTTCAAAAAATTTTAACACTTAGGTATCGGATATTCAAAATTAGGTATCGGATATTCAAAATTCTCCCCTTATCTTCAATGCTTCAACCCTTTGATTTTCACAATTGTCCCCTTGTGTTACAATTTTGCAAAAGAAAAATCCAAATCTGGTTGTCCTCCCTTTTGTTTGCAAAAACTATGTGCAAAAATTTTATGTTATATCCCTCCTCGAGAGAAAATAAAAAACATAATTTGTTTGTTGTTTTGCAATAAATAGGCTCATTTTCTCTTTATTTTGCTCAATTTTACTCTTTGTAACCGGGTGAGCAAAAAGTAATCGATGTCTTAGCATCGTGGCTCCAATCGTCTAGTCTGGAGCGCCGAACGAGTGCTAAATAGCATGCTTAGAGGTTTATTACGGTGGGGTTTGAAATGTCTTGATAACGGTGAACTTCTCCGTCTCCACTCACCAAAGACGTCTTCATCTCTACGCACTAAAGACGTCTTCGTCTCTACAGATCTGAGGCGTTGGATGGCTTCTTGCGCCTGAACACTTTAGAACGCAACATTTAAATGTCTTCCTGTTGAACACGGTTGCAACTCAGGGTTCTAAGATCGCTCCTCCGGTAAATCACTACCTACTGCAACGAAGATCTTGTTTAACAAATGCCATATTGGAGAACGAAAAACCCTCCTGTAAATTGCTTTATCCTCTAATCAATTTTGTGGGGAACGATTTTGGTCTAAGATTCTATCTCCAAAGCATCACGCTTGAAAGCATGGATCCATTCTAACGTTGTACTTCAGTACTTGTTTGTAGCACTACACTAAAAAATTTTCACCTTAGTCCCACATGGAACGTGTGGGAGCGC
This sequence comes from Wollemia nobilis, assembly GCA_028583015.1. Lineage (NCBI taxonomy): Eukaryota > Viridiplantae > Streptophyta > Pinopsida > Araucariales > Araucariaceae > Wollemia > Wollemia nobilis. Next base: position 645,311 of record JAQPPZ010001446.1, read on the forward strand.
GTGCACGGTTTTATGCATAATAAAATAAATGACTATCTTCGGGTAGTCTAGTTGACTACCCACCTCCTTTTGCCTAACATCATCGGTCAAGTTTACGAGATTGTTACACAATTTTGTGCAATCCCACCGCTTAGATGTCCGCTTAGGTCTAGGCCATGTAGGCAACACTGGTCCCGCTTAGGTCTAGACCACGTAGGCAGCACTGGTCTCGCTTAGAAATTACATCGTCATTCAGTCACATCTACGTTACGAAGGTTAGGTCCACATCTGCATAGCTCAAATGACCCGTCAGCTTGTCCATCAGCGACACATCGCTGCTTATGATCTATCGTTAGCACAAGTCCCTATGACCACATCAACTATAGGTCCTCCATATCACGATCTAATATGACTGTCCTTTCTTAGTGGCTTGCCTTGTCCAGTAGGCAATCCCAGTCAGATCTTGCTATCAGAGTCAAATCTGGATGGCCTTCTAAATGCCCAAAAATGAGCGAAATCGAAATGGCAAAACGAAAATTGAATTTCTGCCTTGACCTCCAAATAAGGAGGAGCGAAACAAAATAATTCGTATTGATCGCCCTTAGGTTCAGGCCTGGATTTGAAACAAAATAATTCGTATTGATCGCCCTTAAATATTGGAAAATAATATTGATAATGCAATGATTTATACAAAAGACTAAGGCTTAGAAAATACGTAAATAATATCCCTAGTTCGTAGCCAACCAAAAATGCAATATGGCACTAACAACTAACAAATTCGAGTATTACACTAACAACTATCGAGAAGCGCTAACCTGCTAACCATAAGATATTCAAAACAATGAATATCTTCATGGTAAATAAAAAATAAAGTAATAACCTAAATTAACTACGGTAATAATTAAATTATCGAATATATCTATCCTAACATTTGGAAGGAAATAAACAACCAGATTTTCAATCAAGAAAGGAAGGACAATCACTATATATGGAAAAAGATAATTTTCAACTTAGTTGAATCAGTGTAACCCCCACAACTCCCACTAAATATGGGATCAAGTGATGCAAAGATTGAAAATTAACTCTTTTAAGGGCAATCAACTTAAAGGGCATGTGAGTAACCGAAATATGGATAGAACAAGAAATTGACAACCTCCTCCTAAGGATTTTGGAAAATCCAATACCGATGGAGCCTCTAGGAGGAACCTTGAAAAAGCTAGTGTAGAAGGAATTGGTAGACTTTCAGATGGTTCCCTGGTTTTCATTGTTGCTGTGAATTTGGATATCCTTTCCAATAACCTTGCTGAGGGGTATGGTATCCTTAGAGGCCTTTGAGAGGTTGCTAAGGTCGGATGGAAAAATGTGTTGGTTGAATATGACTCTCAAGTCATGATTAATCTGTTGAAGACTTCTAAGAATCATAAGGCTGATTGGAGAATAAAAAGAATTGTTGAGAAGATTCAATTAATCCATACGAGCTTTTTTAAAGTTTAATATTATCATGTGGTAAGATAATAAAATATGAGTGTTGATGCTTTAGCTAATTGGACATTGGATAAAATGATCTTACTATGACCACCCTCGTAGATGGTGGGATTCACAAATAAGGGAAACTCTTCTTTCTATCCTTTCTCTGGATGGCTCCAGTACTAGAGGTATGTAGTTCCTTTTTTCTCTATTTTTGCTTATATTTGGTTCGGTCAATGTATTTTAGTTCCCTTGCTCAGACTGATCATTCTTATGTTCCCTTTGTTGATTCTTGCCTAAAAACCCTATTGGCCTAGAAAGGCCAAAGTTGTATCCTATTTTTTCTTTCTTTTTAGGTTTTTGGTGTGTGTGTTGTTTTGTTTTTGTGTTTTTTTGTTTATTTTGGTGTGTTTTATGTTTTAGTTTTTTGTGTGTTTTGTGTTTTATTTATTTTTTGTGTTTGTGTGTTGTTTTGTTGTTTTTGTGGTTTTTTGTGTGTTTGTGTGTTGTTTTTGTGGTTTTTTGTGTGTGTTTTTGTTGTTGTTTGTTGTTTTTATGTTTTTTATTGTTTTTGTGTTTTTTATTTTTTTGATGTTTTTTTGTTGTGTTTGTGTTTTTGTTGTTTTAGGCATATTCTTTGAGTGTGCCAAAGGGGGTAGGCCATGTGAGAGCCCTGGGAAATTTTTGCGGAATAGATACCCTTGCCTCCTTAGGATGTACTCGAAAGTGGCATCCCAATTGGGATGTTTTCCACAAACAAACAAAAAATTAATAAATGATCTGATGTTTTGAGATCCTCTTCATACAAGGCACACCTAAAATGCCAATCATAATTGCATCTAATAATTCTTGATCAATTGTTTACCATCTAATATGAAGGTCTGTGTTGGTGATCCTTTAGGTAAGGTTCATTTCTTGAATAATTTCATTGCATCAAGAGAACCTATATATTTTTGAAATAACATTTTTGCCCAACTCTTTCCTTGATGTTTGAATAATCTCCATCCAAGTTTTGCCCCTAATTCCAAACTCATAAATTTGCAATTTTGCAAGCCTACCCTCCAATATTCTTTCCTTTGCAAGCCTTATCACACTTACAAAGAGGAAACCTAAATTTTTCCTTACATCCTTTCCAAAGAAAATCTCTTTCAATTTTATCAAATTTGGATGCTATACCTTTTAGCAATCTTGAAACTTATATCATCTCTCTCTCTCTCTCTCTCTCTCTCTCTATATATATATATATATATATATAGAGAGAGAGAGAGAGAGAGAGAGAGAGATGATTGCAATGTAGTCTTTATGTGTTGTAGCCTTCCATCCATGGTTAAGAACTTACCTTACAACCTACAAAAAAAAATCTCATTCTATCAAAAATTTAGTCCCAAAGCTCCTTATTCGTTTATCAAACAAAGGTATTAAAAAGTACAAAATATTTTCAACATTAAACTCGAAAAAATTATAATAATTCATTGTAAATCTAGGGAAGCGTTAATAAAAAATATCCTAGATTTTGTATAATTAACTAACAATCCAATAGCCTTCACATAGCATGATAATATTGATTTAAACTCTATAGTGTCACTGACTAAGGGATGACCCAAAAGAAAAGTAACATAAAAAAATGGAGATGATATTTGGAGGGATCATTTGTTGCAACCTAAATAACTTTGATTTTTATTTTCATTTTTGCCTTGAGAAAGCTCTCCCCATGCTTCTACAAGAATAATAATTAGATAACAAGATGGTGGGTCACTCTAGCAGATTCCATGGGATGATTCAAAATATCCAACAAGGGATCCATTGATCGAAATAGAATATTTTAGAGTGTTATAACATCTAATCCATTTACACCAACCTTGATCAAAACCAATTTTTTTTTTTAATATCATGTAGAAAACTCGTCCAAACCCTATCATATGCTTTTCTCGTATCTAATTTTATAAGCATACTTGGATTTTCTTAGAATAAATAGAATGTTGACTCTTGTGCAATGATTACACCATCAAGGATTTGTTTACCCCAAGGAAAACGACCTTGTTCCTTTAAGATAACACAATCTTAAATGTTTTTCAATCTATTTGCTATAATTTTTTAAGTGATGTTATAAATCATAGTAGACACGCTTATTGAAAAAAATATTAAAATATTTTTATCACCTTTCTTAGGAACCAATGCAATAGAATATGCATTTCTCTCGTTATTGTAGCCTTCTTTTTCCTTGCCTCTTCAACCGTAGTGAACATATCACTCTTCAACAAATACCAAAACTTTTGAAAGCAAAATTTAAAAATTCCATCTAGACCAGGTGCCTTGTTAGGGTGGAGAGATAAAATTACCTCTTGTACCAATTGATGGAATGTATTGGAAAAGCTTACCTTGAGATTTCTTATTTTGCCCAACTTGTAATATAATATCTTTGAATGATTAATTGTTTCCTTCTTCATATCTTCTTTTTCCTCGATGTTTCTTCTAATAGAAGTTGAAATAATTTTGGTGTGATGAAAAGATAATCAATTTTGGTTGTAGCATGAAAGAATTTGTTATTTCTATTCCATTCCTTAATCCATCTATCCTTGGATTTTTGGGACCAATATGACTCCTTTTTCAATACATTATGATAATCAAAAAGTAATTATTTTTGTTGCATGTAAGTATCCTTTTTCATTCTATTGATTTCTAATATCTCTTGTAATTTTTTGAGTTTGGACTCAATTTCCTTTTTTGCTTTAAATATTTTACCAAAAGATTTGGCATTCCAAATTTTTATTTACCCCTTTAGATATTTCATCTTTTGAGCAAACTTGGACATACATGATTCTTCAAACTTTACTTCATCCCACTATAACATAACCATTTGGAATAAATTTGGGTTTTGGTGCCACATAGACTAAAATTGATATGGCTTTGGATGGGCATTACTAAGTAAATCATATCTCAAGAGAATGGTTTCTGATTTGATCCTACTCGTAATAAAATGTTTGAAGATATTGTATATTTTATTTGTAATCATGTATTTGATTTGATCCAATATTTCTATTATATTAGTTTATCCAATGTGACTATTATCCTACGTGTATTGAAAGCTTGAAGGAATAACATCCCATAAGCCATTTAAATGACAAACGAATAAATTTTTTGCATTGATAAACCGTCTAAGAGTACCACCCTTCTTTTCTAAGGGAGATAAATTCTATTGTAGTCTCCCCCAAGAATCCATAGATCATAATTATAAATTATCATTGTATTTGATAAAACTATATTGAGGCTCTTCCAACAATCTCTATGAGGAGTAAGTATACTTGGAGCACATACACTTATAACCTTGACTTTGATGTTTTGATATTTCCTACAATATAGACTAGAAACTCAATTAATATCTACTTCTAGCAATTATCTATGCCACTTGTGTTTATCTCATATTGTTGTAATACCTCTAGAAGTCCTATAAATAAATTTTCAAACAATCCCCTCATCTTTCAAATCTTTTTGAATGGATCCTCACTTTCTTCACTACTTAATTTTGTTTCTTACATTAAAATAACTTAGGACTATAAAAATCTATTAGTTCTTTAATATCTCATTTTAGGGGTCTTATTCATACCCCTAATATTCCATGATACTATTTTCATCATCACTTTTTATTTTTATTTGTGGGTTTAGCTTGACTTCTTGTTAACACCCGTTGTATTTTTTTTTTGTTTCCCAAATCGATATTCCTCTGGTATTCCTTTAACCACATCAAAACATAACTCTTCAATGAATCCTAAATATTTTGAAAGAAAATTTTAGAAAATTCATTGGGGCCAAGTGTCTTATTAGTGTGGAAAGAGAAAATTGCCTCTTATAACTCCTTTGTAGATATTTTTCCTCATCAAGCTTTCATTCTTTCCTTATGTAATGATTGATGGAATATTTTGAAGAAGCTTACCTTGTGCCTCCTTATCTTCACTAACTTATGATACAATATCTATGAAATAATTATCTACTTCCTAATATCTTCTTAAGTGGGCCTAACAGTAAGGGTTTGGAACTCTGAATAGGAGATCCAAGGTTTGAATACAATGGGGGAGTAGAGTTGTATACCATACTTCGATAACCAAAGTTTAGTTTGATAAACATATATCGGGTAAATAAAATCCTCTATGAAGATCATCTAGTATGGCCTATGGTCTCATGGATGTTAAAAACTACTTTACTTTACCTTTTAGCTTCTTATTTGTCATTATTTTATCCATTTGAAATTTAACTATTTTTTACCAAATGAAAAGACAAATTTATTTTGGATGTAGCATGAAAAACTTGGTAATTCTATCCCTTTCCTTAAGCCATATTTCCCTTTGGGACTAAAATGATTTTTCTTTTTGCAATACAATACATTAATGAGAAAGTTGTTGCTTTTCTTTCATATAGGTATGTTAGTCCATTCCATTGGTTTCTACTATCTTTTGTAAATTATTAAGCTTAGATTTAATTTTCTATTTTTATTTTAAATATGGTGCCAAAATATTTATCCTTCCAAATATTCATTTACCCCTTTAGCTATTTTATATTTTGAACATACTTGTACATACATTATTCTTCAAATCTTGCTTTATCTTACAATAACATAACCATTTGAAAAAATTGTCATAGGGCTATGTAAATTAACATTGAAATAGATTTGGAAGATCAGTTTTCCGTAGAACACATCTCAATAGTATGTGTTTTTGAATTGATCCTTCTTGCAAAAATGTATGAAGAGATTGAATACTCTGATTGTAACCATGGATTAGAAAAAAAAAATTCAATCCTTTTGCTATATGGTTTTGCCCAATATGTCTTTTATTCCATATATATTGAAAGGTTGGAGTAACATCCCAAAGGCCATTTGAATTGACGAAGGAAGCAAAATCCTTCAATGATTTAGACCATCCAAAAGTATCATGCCTCTTTTCTAAATGAAATAAGACTATGTTGAAGTCCCTTCCAAGAATCCACGGATCATAGTTATAAATAATTATTAAAATTGACATAAATCAAATGAGGTCCTTCTAATATCTATCATGAAGAGTAATTATAGTCGAAGCATATACATTTATAACTCTAACTTTGATATTTTTCCTCTTTCCTATAAGAACGACCAACACCCACATTACTTCTTCTTTATAGCAATTGTCCATCCTATTTGCATTTGTCCCATATTATTGCAACACCTATTAAAAGTGTCAGATTTATAAGTAGTTCCTAGAAACAAATTGAATCAATCGTTATCTAGTATTGCTTGTCAAAAGGAATACACATCATAGATAACACAAAATATAATGGGGTGTGCATAGACACCAATGATCTTCATTGAAAGAGAATCAAATTACACTCCAACCAAACCACATAAAAATTTAAGAAGAGGGACGATGTGGTACACAGGCGGGAGCTAGAATTGTTGTTGGATCTCGTGCTTGTTGTTGCAGTCCCAATGACTGTGAAGGCTTATCTCCCTTGAAGGTGTGGAGGAGCGTTGTGGTATGTAGATGAGAGTGATGCCGAGGATCTGGATTTGCTTCTATATTTCGAGCCTACTACTATTTTCTCAGTTCATAAGAATGGGATTAGTTTGTTTTTGGTCCCCTTGTTTCCTTTGCTCAAGTGGAGCCTGATATGATAGTTGGCAGTGCCTATGCCCCGTGTATTGTGGGTGGCAATGCTCCTATAAGTGCTTACCCTATGTTAGGATCAGGAGAGTCCCCTGTTCCAATTTCAGTGGTGAACTGGTGGTTGGACGGTGGTATGCTTGGTGGGTTGTTCTTCTACTTGCTTGAGGGGTTAGAACCCATAGGAATTGGGATTTTTAATTAGTTGCTTGCTTGTGGGGTTTTGGCCCACAGGTTTTAAGGTTCTGGGTCCTTCTCAAAACCCTACTTCTTGTCCTTCGGGTGTTTTTTCGTAGGTGAAGTCTCAATTCTTCAGTGGTGCTGGTCCTCCCCTACGTTCATGCTTGGTGGGAGTCTTGTGGATTCCAGATGTTTCTTCTGGTGTTGGGCAGGTTTTTGGATCCATGTGAAGTGACTCATTGGATTTCTCTGTCATTTTCATGGTCCCCTATTTTCAGTCCCTCATGGAGCTTGTGCGTGATGGGTTTGTTATTTAGGACTAGGTGAATCTTGTTTAGTGTCTCTTCCTCTGGTTTCTTGGTTCTGCTGGTTTCACCGTTGCACAAGATTGCAATATTTGTGAGCATGGGTGTTGTTTTGCTTCCCCTAGAGTTGTTGTTTGAGGCTGTGGGGCCCTTGTAAAACCCTCATTTTTTATGGTGTTCCTCTGCCCTGGAATTTTCTCACGAGGCTCGGGTGCATTAGGTCAGCTTTCCAGGATCTGCGTGTTTGTGTAGATTTGAAATATTTTTCAGTTCTTGGTTGGATTATTGTTCGACTTCTCTTCTATCAAATGATTAGTTTTTTGGAAGCTAGGACTGATTTGAAATATTTTTCGATTCTTGGTTGGATTATTGTTTGACTTCTCATCTGCCAAATGATTAGTGTTTAGGAATCTAGGGCTCCCTGTCTATTCTCGTGTGGTAGGTCCTAGTTTGTTTTGAGCGGGAAGAATGTTTTTAAATTTTAAATTTAATTTTTCATTCCTTCCCGTTCCTTTTTTATTTAGTTGGTTTCTTCTCTCGATTTGCAGGAATTGGTTCAAATTTGTTGATTAGTCTGAACGGGAATGTTTATTTGAATTGTTTTGTAAATCTTTGTCGCTCTTGTTTGTTTAGTTGTTAGTTTCGCCAACACGTGGGATTGTTAAATTTTTAAGTACGAAGGTTGGTTTGCTCTTTTACTCTTGTTGGAGTTGATGTAAAAGGTTGAGGGATGCCTTTCAAAACCCTCCTTTCGTTGTCTTGAGTTGTGCTCCTATTGGAGTTGATGTACAAGGTTGTGGGATGCCTTTCAAAACCCTCTTTAAATAAATAGTACCCAAAAAAAATTACACTCCAACCAATAATGAAAGAATCAGTGAGAAGAGATCTTTATACCCAAGTGCATGATTCCTTAAGGTCAAGGTTATGAGGCCACCCCTCAAGAATAAAAAATAATAAAAAATTACAAAAACATATTTTTCAATATTTGCATGGGCCTAAAGGACAAATATAACAATACAAGTGCAAAAAGTCAATCACAGCCTCAAGAGAAGCTTAACCACCATATATTCCAACATCTCCCCTTAGGTTGAATGAGGGAATGAAGAGAGACCCTTACTTTGTATCCTTCCTTAAGGGACACTTTCCCACTCCAAGAAGCTTTTGCATGTACGCAAAAGTGACCTTGAACCTAATCTTGGTCAAAATGTTTGTTGCTTGCTCTTATGAAGGAACAAAAACTAGATCTAACATCCCACAAACATAAATCCATCTCACAAAGTGCATCCATATCTCAATGCACTTTGTTCACTAATGAAACACAAGATTATAGACAAGCTAGATAGTACTCTGATTGTCACAATGAAGAGTAATAAGAAAATTTTGAGGAATGTCAATCTCCTCCAAAATCATTGGCATCCACCTAAGATGCTTAACTACCTTATTGGCAACACAATATTCAGCCTTCGTGGAGGGATGATAAATGGTGTACTAGCATCTAGAACACAATGAAATTGGACCAGATCCCAAGTAGAACACAAAGCCTATGGTGGATTGTTGCTCATCTAGATCACCTACCTAATCAACACTTGAGAACCCTATTATAATTAGAGGGGAATCTATAGAGTAGTGGATGCCCATCATATATGTCTCTTTAATATATCTAAGAATTTGCTTTGCTATTGTCGAATGACTATCTTGAGGTGCCTGCATGTAGTTGGAGCAATAACTAATAGTTAAGATTATATCCAGTCTAGTGTGAGTGAGATAGAGAAGTCCTACAAGATATTGATATAGAGAGGCATCAACTAAAGGTGTGGTCCAATCAACCCAAAGTTTCAAACCTTAACTAAAGAGGGTTTATGCAAGCTTACACTCCTCCATCTTAAACTGTCGATGAAGATCCAAAGCATGCTTAAGCAATAAATGGTAATACCAATATTTATTTGATGAATCTGAATTCCCAAAAATAGTGCGAAAGCCCCAAATTTGTTATCTCAAAGGTGGAACAAAGTCATGACTTCATATCCTAATTAGAATATTATCAACATGTAATGCAATCACCAAAGTTTCCTTATCATGGTGTTTAATATAAACATCATGCTTAGCCTCACATCATTAAAATCCATAACCAAGCAAAAAATAATGGATTTTTTTCATACCAAGCATGAGAAGCCCACTTCAAACCATACAAAGATCAAGTCAAGAAACATACTAAGATTAGGGCCCTCTAGCTTAAATATAAGTGGTTGTTGCATGTATATTTCCTCCTAAAGTTCACCATGGAGAAAGACACTCTTCATGTCCATCTGATGCACCTTCCACCCATAAGAAGTAGCATTGGAAAGAATCATTCTGATGAAGTCCATTTTGGCAATAGGTGTAAAATTCTCAAAATAGTCCACTCCCTCCTATTGAGAGAAGCCCTTGGTGACAAGGCATACCTTGTGCTTTTCAATATAACCATCCAATGTGTACTTGATCTTGTAGTTCCACTTACACCCCACAATATTCTTCCCTACTTGAAGGGGTACCAACTCCCACGTTTTATTCTTCATCAATACCTCAGACTTTTTTGCCATAACATCTTCTCATTTAGGCTTACCCTTAAACTTAGCCTATGAATGGGTTACCTTTAAAAGCAAAGCTCAGGAAGGAGCCTTTTGATGTTGCTCAAGGGATAGAATGGGTTGTGCATCCTTCAAAAGCATCTTAACCCACTTGGGTATAGAATGTTGAGAAGAAGCATGTGTATCCTTTACCACCTCAGTCCACCCGGGGCCTGGGAAATGGTCAACCATCATAAATTGAAATGGAAGAAACCAACTCATCACCATTCACCTCATCATGCAAAGTTGAAACATTCTAAACTAAAGGATCTTGCTCATCTTGTCCTACTATAGGAAAAGAGGAAATTGCCTAAGAAGCTGCCCATGATGGGGTCAAATCAATAGGCAATGAAAACCACTTGAAGAGGAAGATGTTTTAAAGGGAATGAAACCAACCAAGATATCTAAAGAACCTATTGAATCTAGAATAAGTAGAGAATCCGAAGAATTAATAGCTAAGAGATATAGGGGAGTGGAAGGAATACCTGGAAGAACCTCATCAAAGATAACATCTCTCCTGATCAACAACTCATGCCTTTGAAGATCATAGAGATGGCATCCCTTTGAGATATCAAAATACCCCACAAATATACACTTATGGCTCTTGGTACCTCTCTTTTTTGAAGATCCTTGGGTATGAGAGCCCATGCTAAAGACCTACAGATTTAAAACAAAGATACATATGGCTTCTCCCCTATCAATTTCTCAAGAGGTATAATCTCCTAAACTACCCTAGTAGGAACCCTATTGATGATATATCCTACAAAAGTGATAACCTCACTCCAAAACTTGTGGTCTAGTTCTTTGGCATGAATCATACAATGTGTTATCTCCATGATTACACTATTTTTCCTTTCAGCCACACCATTTTGTTCAAGAGTGTAGTGAACAATCCTCTGATATGCTATCCCATGAGAATCCAATAAATCACGAAAAACATGATTAACATATTTACCACCCCTATCTGTTCTTATACACTTGATCCTCCTATCTAGCTGATTTTCAACAAGATCCTTGAAAGTATTAAACCTCTCAAACATCTCATCCTTATTATGAATGGTGTATATCCACACACATTTAGAAAAATCCTTAATAAAAATAAGGAAGTACCTATTTTCTAAAAGAGGCATACCGTAGGTCCACAAATATCACTATGTACGATCTCTAAAGGGTGAGATGTCCTAGCAATTCCTTTTGGAAAGGGCTCCTTATGATGCTTTCCCAAAATTCACATGCACAACTTGGAGGAGATATGCATGGAATCCCAATGGCCATCTTATGCCGACACATATATCTCAAGAATAACTAAGATGCCCAAGCCTATGATAACATTTTTGACTCTCACTATCGGCATGTGCAACCATGACAACAAAGCTTTTCTTGCCAAAAGTACTAGAAAAGATAGGTTTTTCATCCAACTTATACATGTGGTCAGTTTCATCACAATATCTAGAAGCAACAATTTTGAACCCATTATATATATATATATATATATATATATATATATATCCTTAATCACCCGTCTACCAATCTAGAATTCTACTTTTTTATTTATATGAATAATGTGATAAATAGACAAAAGGTTAGGATCAACATTAGGAACATGAAGTACCTCATCAAATGACAAAGATCTAATAGTGATGTTTTCACTTCCTACAACCTACAATGAAGAGTAATCTCCAACCACAACACCTTTCCCTAAATGAATTTTTTTATAACCTTAAAGAAGGTGCATGTGCTTTGTCATGTGCTTGATAGCCCTTGAATCTACTAACCACTAAACTAAAGAAGTGGATGTTCAATATGCAAAATCAACTACATGTGCCTGTGAGGTTTCTCTAACAAAACTTTCCTCACCTTGTGTATAGAAGAGAGTAGCATCAACACCCCCCTTTCTTGTTGCTTGCTCAAATTTCTTGATCTAAATTCTGCAAAATTCTACCATGTCCTTCCCCTTTGCAGAAGTCACAAATAGGCTTCTTAAGCTTATGGGTGACATAGTTAGGACCATTCAACAAGGGCACATGATGATCTATAGCTATTCTACCAAAATTAAAAAATCTTCATGTAATTATGACAAAAAACAACACCACCAATGCAAAGAGCTCAAAAAACCACGAGATTTGAAAAAAAGCTCAAAACGCTTCCATATGCAAAAGTTATGACCCTAAAAAATTTAGCTCTAATTATAAATTGCTTCCAAAACCTTTGATTTTTTTAGTATTCTATAGAGAATGAGAGGTTGCCATGTGTCTCTGAATGAGTGTCTAAGAAAATGCTTATTGCACAACGATTGTGTAGTGTACTAGTGATTTTCCTGATGTCACTTATCATAATTTGATTAGTTGCCTCTTTTGTGAACCAGGCTGCACTACTTATTGTTGTTTGATTTGCTCTAAAATTTATGCATTGTCAAAGTCTTACTATTGTGTGAGCTACTTATCAAGTTTGACGAGATGACAAAATTAGATTGGTCGATCCAATTTTTATAGATACTATGTGACATATGGATTGCCACCCAACCAGAATGTGCCATGTCAGTCTCGACACTTGACATGTGTCACTTTAAAAGGCATGTCATATTGGCACCTTGCATCACCTATCTAGACTGCCACCTTAGCTGCCACATGTTACCTTAAAAGAACAGTCCAATAATTAGGGCTTTAACTTTAGGACGTCCAAATTTAAACCGTTGATAAGCTTAACTCAAGTCGGGCCCACGGTTCACAGACATCAACGTTCAAACGAAACAAAGGCACAGAAAATCATACTGACAGGAGCATCCACGTAAATATTCATATCCAACCCCGCAAGAAAAGTTTAAAAACTAAATCCGCCTCGGTTCGCCTGGTCGCGTGTTCGGTCCTCTTTCCGGCTACAGTCGGACTCTAGTTTGACGATATCCGAAGGAATAATCTTTTCCATTTTTCCGAAAAAAGGAAAATAAATCGTGACATCCGCAATGGCGTTGCTGAGGTCGCTGCGACAGCGAATGTCCCTTCGCTTCCTCGTCAATATTTCGTCTTACAGATCTGTGAGTGTGTTTTTTCACAGAATGTAGACTTCTATTTATTTCTTCAATTGCACTATTTTTGAAAAAATAAAAATAAAATTGTTAATGTTCTGTGCGGCTGAGCGGAAGAAACAATATAAAGAGAGCCGAGCGTTTAACTGCATAAATATGGTCGCGTTATCTTGAGTTAGGAGAATTTTTGGAAAATTGCAGATTATGAAAATTTTTAGTGAAAAAACAGCACAATTACAATAAGGTGATCTTATGGAGAAGAAAGTGTGGAAGAGGAAAATATGCGACAGGGGAAAAAAGAAAATGATTGCATAAATTCAACAAGGTGATCTTTATTGAGAATAATTTGTAGATATTTGAAAAAATACTAGACAAATTAACTCAGCTGATCCTTATTTAGAAGATATTTTAAAAATTTGAAGGAAATGAGAAGAATTGTAGATATTTTGGAGGTGATTTTATGGAGAAGAAGTGTGGAATAGGAAAATATGCGAGACAAGCTCTAGGGAAAAAAAAATTGCATAAATTAAACGAGGTGATCTTTATCGAGAAGAAATTGTTATTATTTGAAAAATACTGGAAAAATTAACTCAGCTGATCCTTATTTAGAAGAGATTCTAAAATTTTGAAGGAAATGTGAAGAATTGTAGATACTTTGAAGAAAGTTTTCAGCAGTGTTCAATGATGCCGGATCATTTTTTTCTTTTTTTCTTTTGTTAAGTAATAAATAAGGTCAATGAAGTTTGTTAAAGAAGCTTGCAAGACGCTTTCAGCAAAATCTAGTTTTTGAGCTCAAAAATATGCCATGGAGTCATTAAGTGTAGATTATCTTTGAACATACTAAATTTAGATAAAGAAAGTTCATGAGTTTGGGGTAAGTCTAGGGCATGAATTATTTTTAAATCATAGGTCAGATTCCATTTCAAAATCTTTTAATAGCTCGGGGACATCTAGAAGTAGGTGTCTCACTTTTTGTAGTGCTTGGACCTAAAGCACACCCTTATGCTGCCCATGGTGGCACCTGGAGGTATTGGTTAAGTGCAACCATATTGATCTAAGTCCAAACCCGTAAGAACCATCAATGCAATAAGGCAGCTGAAAGCCAGATGACGTGTCACGGGAGTTAGCGATGTATTTAAAAGGTGGCGCATTCATACGAGGGTGACCTAATTTGAACTTTATATTGCAATGAGGCAGCTTATAACCTTAGTGCAATCTGTGACGTATTTAAATAGTGGCACCTTTGTATGAGGGTGACTCAGTTCAACTTCACATTGTAATTAGGCTGCCTATAACCTCAGCGCAAATTTACCAAGTATTTAAAGGAGGAGGAAAAAAAAAGGACAGGAAGAGAAATGGTCAGTGATACCCATAAAATAAAAATATTGAGAATGCATAGTTTTAAAGAGATAATTTAGTAAAACATATACTTTTTTGAGATGCCCCTTTTTGAATGGAAGCTAAAATTTCAACTGTGATGCCTCGGCTGCTTCGGACTAACCCTTGGGTCTTAACTCATCAATCAGGAAAATCATTAATAACCAGTCTTTACTACTTGATTCTATTGCCAATTTGGGGAGAATTTACAAAACAATTACCAAAACATACATATTCGGAAACATTTATCAATACTCATAGCAAATTCCATGTTTTTTTTGGGTAGAAGAAATGCATACTGCACCAAAGAATAAGAAAGTTCCATGAGTTTAGGAACAGAGTCACATTGAAGTTATATGCTCTCTGTATTATATTAGTCTATAAGGTTTATATTTCTTATCTTATAAAATTAAAAGATTGCACAAAATATATTTTACTTACAAGAAAAAACCCAGTCTACAAAGTTTTTTTGTTAGTAATGCAGAGTGATACTTCCTGTTTTAACAGTTAGGCAAAAGGTTTAGGTCCTTGCTTCCTGATTTGGACTGTCCTATGGGCTTTTTAAGGAAAAAAAATCCCAAGAAACTAGAATACTAAATTTCAAAGCAGTTTCCTGAAAAGACATCCAATGGGCCACGATTTAGGGATAAGTCAGGACAGATTGCCATGACGATGACCTGGGTTCAAAAACCGCTAGGCTTTTCCCCTCTTGATTATGTAGCTGCATGATATGGGAAGGAGATTTGCAGAAATCCTATATATTGGGGTGTATGAAAACCTGAAACATTGTGAAGATTTGAGGAGACTTGAATAGATCTAATTTATTATGGAAAGCCAAAACCTAAAACATCCTGAAGATGGAAGATGGAGAGCTTACACGGTATGTGCACAAGATTTCAATTTGTAAATGCAATTATTTTCATAGATATGATGGTAACAGGCACTCTTTGTCATTCTTTTGGTAACCAGATGAGGAATGCCCTATTTTATGCACAATAGATGCTTTTTATAACATTGGTAATATTTATATTGAATTTATAACTATGGGTCTCAGCACATCTAGGTGGCATACCAAAATCTATTTTAACAACATGTTTTTCTCTTTGAGAGTTTGACAAACTTCACTATCTTTCTAGCATGCTACATATAAGACAAATCCTTGAACATTGAAATGAAATGGTTTTGAGGTTTTTATAGCTTATTCTGATCCGAACTTACATGTATCCTTGATTCATATGAATAAGAAACATGGATGGTAAGGCCCTTATTACCGGATCTTTGAGCTACTTTAGGCCCATTAGTGGTTTCATTGTCTTATACTTGCTTCAACTGCAGCTTCTCTGACTTCATCTGTGGTTTGCTTAATTTTTCATTTCCACATATTGTATGATAAGCACCATGAACATTCTTAGAACATTCCTTATTAGTCTTCCATGCAAAATTTGGCTACAATTGTTAAGAAATAGCCATTTTGGGCAGTATTATATTGTTAATATAAAGCTTTTTGGGAAAGGAGTACCTTCTTAATTTGTTCATTGTACTCAGTTCATGGCAGACTAAATCGAACATAAGCTTTACCTGCATGGATATGCATTATCATTGTTGTAACATTTCATTGAGAATTCTACCCAGGGGGATGGGAGAGGCTGGTGTTCTTCAAATTCATGGGTTGATAAAGGCCGAGATTGTGTGCTACTGCTATTGACTATGCTATCAATCAATGCTGAGTTTTATTCTATCTTTTCAACAAAGTATTTAACGGGAGCTATCTTATCTCAACATATGTCATTGACTGAAACTTGAAAGATCTGTTGTCAAAGGATATGAAATTCTGTAGTTGGTTTTTCATCCTGAAGGGCTGGTGTCATATTTTGATATGTCTAAGGGTAGAATTTTAGGTTTTCTGAATGTCAAAGGTTAAGATCATGGTCAAATTTGGAGTCGATTGGCAGGAAAGATAATTGATCAATTTTTTTGGGTTAAGCTGGAGATTCAGAGTTTTGGAGTTGACAGTCATTTGCACTTCAGATCCTCTTCATGACCATGTTGTACATACGAGCATGTTGGAATCCTGAAATTGATATGAATATTTAAAAAACTCCACGATGATGGACAAATGGGGTTGATCTCAGATAAGATTAACATGTGGTGCAACAAGTAATTGCTGTGTTTACGTTCATCACCTTTTTCACCTGCCATTGAACTTAACAAAATATTGTCATTTTTCGCTAGCTTCAAGTTCTTTGCAATCTTTTTAGTGGAGAAATTAGTATTAAAATGGGGACGAAAACATATATTTATTATATGCAATGCAAGTGGAATGGAAGGTCTTATTACTATGATAGGGGAGTTACATTCTGATGCTGATTACAGATTCACTAGTTGGGTGCTATGTTGACCGCATTTGCCCAGATCCAGTGCAAAAGCAAAAGACCTGTGTTTAACTTGGTTACTGTGCCACAGTCACAGGATACAATGAAAGCTTTTGGTGCGACTCCTTGGTTTACAACGCACAATATAATGATCTAATTCTAGATCTTTTGGTCGTATTTCTCCTTAGGTACAAATGAAAAGGAGGTTCACTGTTAAAATAAGAACAGGATATTCATTGTTGCTATTGCAAAAAGAAAGGAACACGCAAACATTAATGCATCCAGCAGCCTTCTTCAAATTTTTTTTTTTTTTTATATCATTGATGACATTTCTCGCTTAACAAGGGATCAGTCATATCGAACTCTTGATCCTATTTTGAACATTTAATTTAAGTAGATGTTAATTTTTAGATTACTTGTATTATGGAACATTGAACACCCTGATTTTGCCATATTCTGATGCTCGGTAGATATTAGATGGCTTATGATTTTCAGTTACTTATGAAATTATTCTGAATTTCTGTACTTGTGTAGAATTTTGTATCATTGTTGCATTTATGGCCTTTGGTAACTTTGATTCAAGCTCTTTTTTTACACTCATAATATAGGGTAGTCAGGCATCTAATGAACTAGTGATGAGGTTTTGTTCTCTAATCTTGTCAGCCTACCTTATTTCTCTGCAGTTAAGTACATTGGTATTGGCTGAACATGAAGGAGGCTCAATAAAACCATCATCTATTAATGCAGTAGCAGCTGCACAAGCATTAGAAAAGGATGGTTCTGTTTCACTTTTAATAGCTGGTTCTGGACCATCCCTCCATGCTGCAGCTAACGAGGCAGCATCAAGACATCCGTTAATCTCCAGGGTAATATTTTCTTAAGCTTTACCTCCTAGCATGTAAATTGACTGATGTTTCTACTGTAAATAAGTTTTGTTTCTCAGGCTATAGCTTGGTGTGCACCGTGCTGTCAAAAACTTGAACATGATGTTAATGGAAGGTTTATTTCTCCAAAATTATTCTGATTATTGTTTAATTGGACATATAGCATATTCAAAACTTTGCTAGCTTATGTTTTTGGAATGTAACTTTTATTACTTTTGAATTTTTGAATTGGAAATCCCAAACATGGAAGTAGTAAAATTGTGATCTATGGCAGCCTTCAAATGGCTCACTTACACAAATATTTTCTCAACAATAATAAAAACAAGACAATATGCTTTGCGTAATGACTTGCAACAATGGAAAACACAACAAAAATTAGTATATACAGCTTAATAATAAAGGAAACAATATTTTTTTGGAATAGACAGGAATAACAAGATCAGTTGAGAGTCATGTAGAATGAAGAGATTTTCAGAAGCATGGAAAGCGCTTTTTGCATTGGAAGACAGGTGTAGAGAAGCAGAATCTTGGGATTGGCATACTATATAGGTCTTATTTGTGTTTTTGGTCCTGCTGGTGGTACTCTATGGGTGTCAATTATGGGCTAGCAGCACAACAAAATCAAAACGGAGACAAATAGAGCGGATTCAAAAATGGTTGGTTACAAGCAAATTCAAAATAAAAGCTTTAGTTCCATATGAAATACTTTTAGCAGACTTTTCCTATAAAGGCAGCTGCTATGATTCAGTTTCTAAATTATCTAAAAATGATTGAAAAGATGGATGCACTAGATGCCAAAAAGCTATAGTAGGAGAAGATTTGAATAGAAAACAGATAAATGGATGAAACAAAGCAACAAATGTATGAATGGGTGGGATATCAACTTAACTGAATGTAATAATAACAAGGATATAAAGGTCTATGTTAGGGAAAAATTTAGGGCAGCTATGTGGATAAAGGATCTAGGCAGGAAGAAAGAACACTACCTCGTTGAAACCAAACCCACATATGAACACCATCAAAAGGCATACATAGAGGTAAACATCAAACAGACAACAAAGGTACTTATAGCCCAATTGATGACTAGCTTGTATTAATTCAGATTTGAGATAGGCAGATGGAAGAGACCAAATGAGAAATGGCAGGAGAGGATATGTACTGTACATCAAGGCAGTGGAAACAGAGAAGCATTTTATATTGGAATGCAAAACATATAATGATAAACAAGTTAGTTACGCTGATATTCTATCAGTGGACTTTATGCATGAGTTGTTTGAGAAGCCAAAAATTGATGAAGTAGAGAAATTTATGATCAAAATCAACAATAAAAGATCAACACCTCAAAAAGAAAGAATGATGGGTTAAGCTTGATAGTTTCATACAACCTTATTTCTCTTCTAAAGGAGCAAGTGAGATAATATATGTTGATTGATGAGACTCTATTTTCTTAAAGTCCCATTTGGCCTTGTGGATATTAAAAACATTTTATTCTATCCTATTTTGTTGTTAAGCATTGGCAATGAGAATAAACATGACATAATAACAAGGAAACCCTCCTGGGGGAGAAAACACGGGAAAAATGCCTGCCCATGGCTTATATTGCCCAAATACAATGAGAGTAGAGCATGTATGGACTGAAACAAAGTCTCTCCAAAATAGTAAGAGCAAACAGCTCATACAACTCAAATCTCTGAAACTTCTACCTTGCCAATCGTGGAAAATACAAAATATCCCCAATTTATGCTTTTTCAGCAATGGGAAAACAGAAAAGGGTATTCAAAGTCACAATTCATGCCCTTGTTCTTCAACTCCTCTTCTAGTGACCCTTCAGTTGCATATGGTTCTTCATGTCCGAAAATGCTTTGTCTATTGACCCATCTTTGGTCAAGATAATACCTCCCCAATGAGATAGCTTTGGTCCCTCAAAAGATCATCTAAAAGAGAAGGAAAAGAAAACGGCTTGATACTTGGGTCAAGAACTTGGACAAACTTACGTCTCTTGGTAGCTAATTTCAAAGCTGACCACAAAACATTTTACAAGGATCATCACAAAATTAAGTTCAAACTGAATGAAATTTTATTGTCAAAAACGAGTTCCCTCATTGAAAAAACAATTCCAACTAGTGCAACAATAAATGCCTTATTTGGAGTGGTAAAAGTTGGAAACAAAGATCAATATTTTGCTAACTTGGGCTGGTCCTTCAAAGCTGTCCAAAACTTTATCATCCTCCAACGGACAATAAATCCAAAGGCCAAAAAACTTCGCCTTTTTTGGGCTGTATATTCCACAACAAAAGAGCTGATCTGCCACAACAAAATGAATGCTAGATAAATCTACCAACAACAGAATGCGAATGTGCCATGAATTTCTTCTTCAATTAAGTTCTTTTGATTTGAAGATTCTTTAATAAAGAAAAAAATAAGAGTACAAGTACGAGCTGAAATGAAGTCTTGTTCCAAACTTGCACCAAAATAGCCCATGAAAACACAAGCACTCTCATCTTCCTTGTTGGTCTTAGTGAAATCCAAGACAAACTGATTACAATCAGCATAGTAAAATGGACGAACAACATGAACTGATCCTCTATAGAAAAATACATCCTATGTCTTATCTTTGCTTGGCGAAATGAAAAACTGGCGAGAATTCACCACAAATGCAAATATCAATTGCGGAACGCTTCTGTTGTACACTCTGATTACATTAAGATAAATGTCAAGCTAAACTTTGTTTGCACTCTCCATGTTCAACTAAGCTAGTCCTTACAAGGAAATGTAAATCACCTTCGAGTAAAAATCCAACTATGCTTCACGCATGCATTAGTTCATTGAGATGGATATTAATTTTTATCTTCTCAAACTCATCTTCTTTGAGTGCTTATCGACAGCTAACCTTTTACTTTTTGGGGAGAAATTTGAAATCAAGCTCTGATATGAAACCTTGTTAAGGAATTTGGGAACATATTTGAAGTGGACCCCTATTCTCCTAGGTTTCTCCTCTTTTTTTACCTACCAAATAAAATGGCAACCCTTCCGATTTGGGAATACAATCTGACAGGTTAACAAAGGGCGGCTGCTAGTTACTAGAGGAATATCACTTATTAAAAGGTGAACAGTGTTATTTGACAAAGGAATATTGTTGGTTCAAACGGTAATGTAGTGTCCCATGCTTTTCAACATTCAACCACTTAAAGGACATTGTGAAAATTTGTTTGAAGCGTCAATATGGAAACCAAGCAGTCTACTGACCATTGTTGGCATCGTCTAAATGAATTGATTGTCCACAAATGGCTTTTCTATGAGAGGTATGATTGGCTGCTTTTTGACTAGTCTTCCTAACTGGTTGGCAGAGTATATTGCATTCAGGCTGGAAGAAACAATTTCGAATGGGTTGAAATATATCTCAAGTGCACACTTTCTCATGTTGTATAATAAACATGTTGATGGCTGCAAATTCACTATGAAAATGACATCTCCCTATTCATTCATGTAGGCAGGTGAATTGACATGTTTGCATAATCAATGAATGAAGTTTTGTCATTTTGTGTTATTTTGTAGTTCATATGCAAAGTGTTTGACAAAAAGACTGTATGTCTAATTAGAATGTACATGTAATTAGATGTGTCATGTAAGGGTAGTTAGGGTTACGTACAAGAAATTTGCGAAATTTGGCAACTACCTCTCCTTTCCCTCGAAAAGTATAAGTAGAACCTTTACATTCCAAATACAGGGATAATCAGATAATCATTGAGAATCCATCCATCCATCTATCTCTGTATCTGAGGGTGTGTGCGTGCATGTTGTTGTTGTCCTTGTTAGCTACCTAGGGATAGGAATATGGGGATATGATATTATAATGTGTATGGGTATTATGGATGGTTGGCATGAGCTATATGTAACCTAAGGTTTATTATATTATAATAATGAGTGGGACAAGGGTTTAGGAAGATGAAGGGTTTACAAAGATGGATATATAAAGAAGGGATATTGTCATCTTAAGTAATTATATCGAGTATTCTCTTGTAATAGTATTGGCTCGTGGAGTGGCTCTCATCTTGGGAGATATTGTGGAGTGGTTCCTTCCTTCAGGAATAATATTGGTGTTGCCCTACCTTAAGGGTATTATCTATCTCTGTCTCATTATGTGGATTGTTATTGTGGATGAATGATTTGATATTTTTGCGTAATGGTGAATGATTTCTGTTAATGAGAATCATAGTTGAAAAAATTGGAATTGGCAAAAAATCAGCAAGGCAAACAAATTGAAAAAAATGGCAAAAACAAGACCTGAAAAAATGCAAATTTTCATCGACAAAAAGTTATTTTCATGCGTATCACAATGAATTAACATTATGCAAATCAAATATTAATACTGTAAGTGATACAAGCTTAAACTACACATGAAAGTGGCAAGTGATACAAGCTTAAAGCCTTAAACTACACATGAAAGTGACAAAACACATCTTGTATTGCTTATAATATAAAAAGGTACAAATTACAAAATGTGTCATGAGTCATGACAAATGTCAAATACAATGCCTCAAGGTCTTTGAATGCCTTTGCCCTTTGTCCTAGCAGAAGCTCTAGTCTCTCTTTGTTGTTGTGCTCGTGCCTCTTCTTGTGCCTTGGCTACTATCTCCTCCGCTAGGTTTTCAAAGTTTTCAAGTTCATCCATGGAGAAGAGATCATCTTGTTGCTACTCTTGCAGTGGCTTTGTGATCCATTCAGATGATGGATCAATCTCATCTAGGTAAATATCCTCGATACTTGTTTCTATAATTTTTGAATGATGGAGGCGAAGGTTGTAATGAACAAACATAAGATTATTCAACTTTTCTTGTGTAAGCCTATTGCGCTTCTTGGAGTGTATGTACACAAAGATACTCCAATTGCGCTCACAACCTCAAGCGTTGCATGGTTGAGATAAAACTTTGATGACGAAGTGTTGTAGATTGGGTGTATATGCTCTAAAGTCCTCCCACCATAAATCTAGAAACAACCAAGAAAAAGTGTTGGAGATATTACATTATTTGGTAGATGTTAAAGTACCCCCATGGTACATTTGTACTATTGTAAATATTATATTAGGGTGTGAGTTATTATATTAGGGAGTGTGATTTATATTTCCCCTAAAGTATGTGTCAATGTGTGAGAATGTAATAAAGTGTGCAAGTGTGGAGAGTGTAAGAGTGTGCAAAGTGTCGTGTAAGTGTGTAGAGTGTGAGAGTGTGCAATGTGTCATGTAGGTAAGTCAAGAGTCATGTGTAGGTGTCAAGTATACAAGTGAAGAGTCACATAGTATGTGACAAGATGTAAAGTCAAGAGACATGAGAGGTTTGTCATATGTGAGGAATAGGAAAGGATGCATCTCCCGGATATGTGAGGAGAGCAATAGTCAAGTATTGAAGAGTCATCTTCTAAGGTTATATTATGGAGACAAAGCTCCATGCATTGTAATGAAGAAGCATCAAAGAATTGTAAGATCAAGCAAGATAATTGTAACAAAGATCTTGTATATTTGATCAATAATATTGTGAGTATTATTAGTGAAATATTGTTATTATTTCATGATTGTGATTGATTTATATTGGTTAGTGAATTGTAGGCTTCAATAGCGATTTATTTTAGATCTTGGATATTGGGACTTGTGATTTAATTTAAGCTAAAAAGTCATCAAAAAGGAAATTTAATAATTCACATGTAAAATCGCAAATTGAGACTATTTTTTAAAACAAAATCAAAAGATAAAATAAATAATAGTTCAATGAGTATTACCTAGCCTCATAGTTGAACTTGATCGAATGCACGACAAGGATGGGAGAAGGATGCCCTCATATTTCTTATTAGCCTGCATCTTAGACTATATCTTAAGGCGCATTTCTTCTTTAGGGTACATGCCGTCAACGCATAATCGAAGGCCTCCCATCACCTCATAGTCGGCCTGGAATGAAATAGCATAAAAAAATTTGGGGTCGAGGTAGTACCCCGTTGCATGAAGAGGGCTATGGAGTTGAGATGTCCATCACTTGTCAATGATATCCCAAATGGGACTATATTTGGTGTGGACATGTCCATAAAATGAGGCAATTGCCTCTTGTGCCCTATCCATAGCCTCAACACATATGCCATTGGTGATTGTTCTTCATCAATAAGAGGGAGAACCCTCACCAAAGGCTCTGACACTTGAACAAAAGGAAAAATAATTTAAATAAAAATATTTTACAATAAAAAAAATTACATTACAAGATTCGCAAATGGAAAAAAATTTTAAATTTAAAAAACAGATAATATAATAAATCAAAAAATCTAGTCTTGTACCTTGATGGCCTCATGCATGGCTATCCAGAAGGGCTCCTCAAACAAAGTGTCATATACCTTCTACCCCTCATTTGAGAATTGCTATCTAGTAGCTTGTTTGGAATTTCAGTCATTGCTTACAAACATTTGCTTCAATGACCCTCTTGCATTATGGAGGCTTTGCAATGCCACAAAGTTTGTGGCGAAGTGTGTAACTCTAGCCTGCACTAGCTCCCTCCCACCAGTAAATTGCCTCATGAGGTTGAGGACCCATGCATGGTTGTAGATGAATTTTGTAATAGCCCTAGACTTTTGTACAACCTTTGACACCCAAGGTAATTTCCCAATGTCTTCAAGGAGCAAATTGAGACAATGGTTTGCACATGGGGACCAAAAAATGGTGGGAAATCTCTTCTCCAAAATCTTACTAGTTGCTACATAGGTTGCTGCATTGTTCGTGATGACTTGGACAACATTCTCCTCCCCGACCTCCATCACAACCTCGCCCAACAACCCTGTAATCATTTCGACACTTAACTTGTGCCCATGCATCCATTGGATTGAGGAATGCAATTCCTCTTGCAAAAGCAACCAAAAAATTAATTAAGGTTCTTCCCCTCCCATCGGTCCACCCATTAGACATGATAGTGCAACTGTTCTTCCTCCACACTTTACGCTGGTATTTAAGCACAACCCTGAATGTTGTCCACTTATTCATGAAGGAGAGGGCCCCTAATGTCATCATAAGTTGGCGGCTTAAATCATGCGCCACAACTTGTGATGGCATCTACCATGCCCTGCCAGTATGGAGACCTTGCCACATTGAAGGGAAGGTTGGAAAAATACCAAAAATTGCCAACGACCTTCCTTGCTGCCCTATGCCTCTCCTGGTTCCATGTAGCCATACTGTAACGGTCCTAATATAGCCATGTCGGCTAATTATTTTTATCTCGGGCTATAGATTCAATTAGTCGGCCCTTGAGAATTAGGGTTAGGTTATTATTGATTTCATCTATAAATACAAATAATCTTTTATTAGTTTGGATCATCGAATAATCTGGATTTAAGTCGCCTCGGTGCGCATAAGAGATTTTGCCCTCTCCAAGTGGCTATGAGACTTTGCCCTCTCCAAGTGGCTGTGGATTTGCTATTGCATTTATTTATTTCCAGATTTGATATTTGCGTATTGTTTGTGGCATTTGAATCTGAATTTTTTTTTTTTTACATGGTGGAATTAGTAAGCCGCCATAGTGACATCTCCCCCTTTTTGGGTTCGAGCCGCACTATCTGCCCCTATAACCACCAGGCCGCATATTTTTAAACCTTTTACGCTGCTGAAAGCACCAGGAATATGAACAAGCGTCCAGTCCAGCGAGGCCCGAGGTTTGAACTTGGGATGTCTGCATTTGAATTTGAATTATTATTGTTTGCATGCTGTTAATTGTAATTCAATGTTGAAGTATTATTGTAGATATTAAATATTTATGTGGTATCCTAACCTTTGACCATTCATCAAGCACCAAATACTCATGTTCTTCTACAACAACCACCTAGTCATAATCCTCCAGATTTTGGCTCTTATGACCTAGGCTTTGCCTTTGATCTAGACTCCTTGGCAAGCGGTGCTTCCAATTTTTTGGAATGGCCTCATGATGTTAAGGTTCCTCGCGTCGAGTTTCCCACCTTTGAAGGTGTCAACCCTCGAGGATGGTTGGCCAAAATGGAAGGCCTTATACGTTTGCATCATATTCTAGAAACAGGTTGTGTCGCATTAGCAACTTCTAAATTGGGTACCCAAGCTTATCAATGGTTGTTATGGTAGCTTCGTCAACATGGTGGTCCTCTTTTATGGCTTGACTTCAAGGAACTATTTCTTTGAAGGTTTGACAAGGATCTTCTACATCATATGTGGTACATATAGATGAGAAAATTTGCAAAAAACCCGATTCGATCCGATTTTTCCCAATTCACAGGATAGCCAATTTTTTGCCGATCTTTTCCCGAAAAATTCTGATATGCATAAAAAAAGATTTTTGCAATGAAATTTTGCATTTTCTTCGGATTTTTCAATGAAAAAATGCTGATTTTTTGCCGATTTTGTCCCCAATTCCCAAATTTTTCCCGATTCTTTTCCATGCCGATTCCGATTCGATTTTGATTTTCTCACCTACGGTACATCTTATGCAAACTAAGCAAACGAGAACAACGAAAGACTAT
Organism: Wollemia nobilis; assembly: GCA_028583015.1. Lineage (NCBI taxonomy): Eukaryota > Viridiplantae > Streptophyta > Pinopsida > Araucariales > Araucariaceae > Wollemia > Wollemia nobilis. Next base: position 671,647 of record JAQPPZ010001446.1, read on the forward strand.
TGCTTCGACTTCACAAGTCTCCTCACTTATACCCAACAATTGAGTCCAGCAGTGGTGGTCTTTGCCTTTCGCTGTGGCCTCAAGGATAAAATTGGAAGGAATTCGACATGCATGATATTATACTCTTGATGATTTACAATGTATAGCTCTAGCAGCAAAACAAAAAATCCAAGATTTTGGTCCTACATATAGATAGCATTTTTACTCTCGTCGTCCTTACCGCAATTTTGAGCTTTCCACAAGATTTTTTTGTTTCAAATGTCGTTCACACCATCCCCGAGATCAGGCCTGTGAAGAACGTTGTAACTTTCTCTTGGAATATGGAGACACATCAATTTTTGAGGATGAAGATTCATTATAGCATGAGCAATCGACAAAACTAGGACAACAACCAATAAAAGTGGATGAAGTAGAACAAGAGAATGATATTGTGGCTCTCTCTGCTCATGCACTTATGGGTCTCCAAGCTTACCACACTATCAAGATATAAGGATTTATCAAACGACAACATGCCAATGTGTTGATTGATTTAGGTTGCATGCATAACTTTATAGATAGTAAGACAACAAAATCCTTGGGCTTGTATATCAGTACTTCAAATCAAAATAAATTTCAAGTTTTAATTGCAAATGGGGTTATTGCTTAGTGTGTGGGTCGAACGGCTAAAGTTTACATCCAAATGAGAGATTATACTTGGGTGGGAAATCTGTTTTTTATGAACCTGGGAAGTTCAGACGTTATCTTGGGAGCATAATGGCTATCTTAGCTTGGCGATGTTACTATTAATCTACAAAAATTATATATCAAGTGGATAGAGAATGGAAGGGTCATTTGTCTCCAAGGAATTCAACCCCCTCCCTCCAAGGTAGTTAGTTCTCATCGCATGGAAAAGATATTGAGGAAGGGTGGTTTTGGATTCTTTGCCCAAGTTAATTGCATGGAGGTTTAATCCTCGGATCCATCTCTTCCAGCTCTTCTGTTGAATCTCCAAAGTATTGTGGATCGTTATGAGGTATTTAGTGAGCCAAGGGGTCTACCTCCTAAGCGCACACATGATCATGCCATCCATCTAATTTCAGGAATTCAACCTCCTAATATGCATGTTTATTGAAGACCTCCTAACAAAGAAGGAGGTTGTTTGACGTTTGAATGTCTACTAGGGCTATCTGGCCATCTAGACTTAAGCCGTTTTAACCCAAGCTTTGATTGTTAAGACTTCGGCCATCTGATCGGGACTTAGGCCGTTTGGGACAGCTCGGTCGAGGGGGGAGGTTGTCAGGGCTTCTCTCTGGCCGTCGAAGTTAGAGGACTCAAGCGTAGATGTCCCGCAGGTCCTCTAGCTAGGGGAGAGGTACATTATGGCCACTCCCTGGCTGTCTAGAATGAGCAAGAGGCTCCCAGACGACCCTTAGGTTGTTAGGCCTAAGGAGGGGGTTGTCTGGGCCTTGCCTTGGCCGTTTGAAGTTGAAACGAGCCATACAGTGAAAAGAGAAAACTATACAAAATGTTAGGTGCATTGTTTGAAGGAAGAAATAAGGGAAGAGGGTTGCTTGGGAGAAGCAGTGCATTGTTTAAGACAAGAACCAGGTAGTCCGGGACAAGGAGTGGGTCGTTTGACTGAAGAAGCAGGCCGTCTGACCGAGGTTGTTGGCTGTCTGACCTAGGAGTTGGGTCGTTTAGGCTAGGAAGTGGGCCATCAAACCTAGTGTTGTTTGACCTAGGAGGTGGGTTGTGTGGCCCAGGAGTTGGGTTGTCCGGGCTAAGGAAGTGGACCATTAGGCCTAGGATCATTTGACCTAGGAGGTTAGCCATTTGGCCCAAGAGTTGGATCGTCTGGGCCAAGAAGCGGGCTGCTTGGCTTAAGAGGTTGGCCATTTGACCTAGGAGGGTTGTTTGATGCCAAGGGAGGTCTTCAAAAGACCAAGACAGGGTCGTTTGAGGCCAAGGGATGTTTGTCAGAGATCAAGATGGGGTCATCTGAGGCTAAGAAGAGGTCGTTACGAGATAGGGAGAGGTAGTCTGGAGCAAGGAAAAGGTCTTTCGGAGTTGAGGGGAAGTTGTATGAGAGGGTTGAGTGAATGCCACCAAAATATAGATGAGAAAAATTTTAGTTTAGATAGGGAGGGTTTCAATGGTTTCTCCATTTGAGGTTTTGGGGCGTTGCCTCGAACCATCGGGTACGTTGTCTCTTGATCTTGCAAGGGGCGCTACCCCTTGACCCCTGATATAGGCAACAATGGGCATTACTCATCATGTTGGTGATGTAGCCGTTTGCAGGAGGTGGGATGAGCAATTGGAGAACAATGTGTTGGTTGCAACAATTTGAGGTGAAGCCAGTTGCAAAAGATATATGGAATAAGAGAAAGTGGAAGGATCGTGACAAGATATTTTAGCACAGTGATCAGTGCTTCTATCTGTTGGAGAATATTACATTATCTGGTACATGCAAATGTACCTATGGTACCTTCATGGTACAAATGTAAATATGTAATAGATTAGGGTTTGTGTCTTTAGTTTAGATGAGTGATTTAAGTTTCCTTTTCATGTAAGTGTCAATGTGCAGGAAATGCACGTGTCATGTAAGAGTGCAATTTGCAGGAAATGCACGTGTCATGAAAGTAAGAGTGCAAGTGTATTGAGAGAATGTGCACAAGTGTGCAAATATGTAATGTGAGGATGTGCACAAGTGTCTTATATTAGGAGTGCATGTAGGAGAGTAAGAGTCATGTAGAAGTGTGCAAGTGTCATAGAGTCAAGTATGCATGTAAGAAGAGAGTAAAGAGTCTAGTATACAAGTGGCAAGATGAGAAGCCAAAGGTCGGGAATAGGAAAGGGTGCATCTCCCAGATATGTGAGGAGTGCAATAGACAAGTATTGAAGAGTCATATTACTATGGCTATATTATGGAGACAAAGCTCCATACAATGTAAGGAAAAACGGTCTGTAGCGATCACAATTAGCAAGCATTGATAATAAAGCTTGTATACATATTTTGAGCATCATATAAGTTTTCTTCATGCATGTACATGAATGATTTTGGCCATTTACATTCATATTTGATATTATAAGTGAATGTTATTTCATTATTATATTGGCTTGGATATATATATTTGATTGCTCACATATATAATTCTACTCTTGATTATTGATATTTCAACCTTTAATATTGTGGCTTATTCATATTGGGATCTAAGATATTTTGAGATAGTAAGGCTTAAAAGCCAACACTATCCTTGGTGTTGAACTCATTTGTCGTCGAGGATGTCGACAAGTCTAGAGGAGGGATAGATGTAGGAAGGTGGGTTGACATGTTTGCATAATCAACGAATGAAGTTTTGTCATTTTGTGTTGTGTAGTTCGTACGCAAAGTGTTTGATGAAATGAGTGTATGTGTAATTAAGATGTGTGTGTAATTAGAATGTACATGTAATTCAAATGCCGTGTAATTAGAGGTGTTATGTAAGGGTAGTTAGGGTTAGGTATGAGGAAGCTGCGCAAGTTGGTAATTACCTCCCCTTTCCTAGGAAATGTATAAGTAGACACCTTACAATTTTGAATACGAGGATAATTAGATAATCATGGACAATCCATCCATCCGTCTATCTATTTGTATCTAGGAGTGTGTGTGTGTGTGCGCGCATGTTGTTGTCCAATGTGTGTTGATGCTTCATCAGAGTGTGATGTATTGCAGATAGTTGTTGTGCAGGATACATGCTGTGTGCGCAGTGTATCCATTTATATTTGTAAGTTATTCCCATTGTATATTTTGTTTATCTAAGTGGTAATGGAATTGTATTGTAGTGTGTTGTATTCCATTTCTACAATGCATACCAAAGATACAAATATATGCTTAAGGCTTTCATGACTAATGAATATCCTTCCTCCATAAGGTAACAAAAATGCAACACATGTCCTTTCTCTCAAATGAGAACAAATGTTGGAAGTAGCCAAAATATTACTTTGCATACTTTATGGTTGCTTTTGCTTCTTACTTGGACTTCAAAGTGGTAGAATTGTGGAACCACTTATTTGCATTTCTCTCTTTGAAACTTGAACAAGACTTCAGAAGTGTAGACTGTTAGTCTCACAATGACACTGAGAGGGGGGGTGAATCAGTGTAGCTATTTAAAATTCAAATCTACAACTCTTAATAATGAAACAATGAATATTTAAGTCAGATAAAGCAAGTATCACAAGAGAGCATTCCACAACACACGATGTAACGAGGTTCACCAATTTGGCTACTCCTCAAAACCGACCGCTTGGATTAACGTCCAAATCCAGCCTTTGCAAAATATCAATTTTACAATCACTTTACCAAGCACCTACCTGGAAGGAGCACCAACTCCCGATTTATCTCGCACCCACGTAAAGGAGCACCAACCCCTAATTCCAAGCACCTACTTGGACTGCAAATTTTAAGCTATAAGACCGACATAAAAATGCCTTCACTTCTTCAAGACCCTGACTGGTCTATTGCTTACCCAACCTCTCTCACTTTTCACCAGACTGCCACACACACTAAAAGCTCTGCTTACTGCACTTCTTCGGCTCTCACGGCTCTGCTCAACTCTTTCTTACGACACTCTTCAACCCTCTTCTTGCAACACTTTTTCTCTATTTTTAGCAGCATGTAATTCTCCACGTAGACCTCCTTTTATAACAGTCCTTTCGCTTTGTATCTCCAGTTATAACGCCTTCTTTCATTTCTCATACGCCACTTGTCAATTGTAACTGTTTCTTTCATATTCTCAACTGCCACTTGTTAATTACTCCTTTTGTATATTTAGAGTGGGCATTTCGTTAAACACGTTACATGCAACGTATTGACACATATACCTTTACCATGACTGTTCGTCTTCTTGTTCATGACTGTTCGTATTCTTTTCTGTGCATGCATGCGTTTTCATCCGTAATCGCACTCTCGAATCGACGTAACGACTTCAGCTTAACTCTTCTTATTTTATCTCGCATGAATTTCTTCTCCAACCGCACCCCGTAATCGCCGTATAACTCCAGTTAATCGTTACATATCTTATTTCGGTTGGGTTCTCTTCTTTGCTCGCGCCAAAGTGACCTGTCGCGAAATCGTGACACTTCTGCCTCTTTGTCCTCTTCTCGGCTTTGCACCCGCGAAAACACATGTCGCGATATCGCGACACTTTCGCCTTCTTACTTTCTCTCTCCTCCTTAAGTCGCGAAAATGCGACATGTCGCGATATCGCGACACTTTTTCTCCTTGCGCTTTCTCTTTGCCTTCGAGTCGCGAAAACCTGACATGTCGCGATATCGCGACACTTTTTCTCCTTGCGCTTCCTCTTTGCCTTCAGGTCACGAAAACCCGACATGTCGCGATATCGCGACACTTTTTCTCCTTAGCTCTTTCTCTTCCTTCAAATCCACATGTCGCGATATCGCTGACACTTTTCTATTCTCTCTCTCAACATGTCGCGAAATCGTGACACTTTTTCTTTACTCTCTCTCCTACAACATGTCGCGAAATCGTGACACTTTTTCTTTCGGACTCTCTCTCCTGCAACATGTCACGAAATCGTGACACTTTTTCGTTCGTACAATCTTCCTTGCAATATGTCACGAAATCGTGACACTTTTTCGTCCGTACAACCTTCCTTGCAATATGTCACGAAATCGTGACACTTTTTCGTCCGTACAACCTTCCTTGCAATATGTCGCGAAATCTCGACACTTTTTCGTCTCGTACAACCTTCCTCAATATTCGCAAAATCATGACACTTTTTCGTCTCGTACAACCTTCGCTTGCAATAACATGTCACGAAATCGCGACACCTTTTTCTCTCTTCTCTTTCTCTTCCAAAAAAAAACATGTCGCGAAATCGTGACATCTTTTTCTCTCCTCTTTCTCTTCAACATGTCGTCGAAATCGCGACACTTTTTCTCTCTTTCTTCCAACATGTCTCAAATCTGACTTTTTCTTCTCTTCAACATGTCGCGAAATCGTGACAGTTTTTCTTGCTTGCGCTTTCTCTTCAACATGTCGCGAAATCGCGACAGTTTTCTTCTTCTCTCCAAACATGTCGCGAAATCGTGATAGCTTTTCTTGCTTTTCTCTCAACATGTCGCGAAATCGACAATTTTTCTTCAACATGTCGCGATATCGCGATTTCTCCCAACATGTCGCGATATCGCGACATTTTCTTTCTTTCAAACATGTCGCGATATCCGACAGCTTTCTTTCTTCTCAACATGTCGCGATATCGCGACACTTTTCTTCCTTGTGATTTTTCTTTCTTGTGATTTTTAGTATATGGGCCACTTCTATCTTTTGGAAAACCACTGTACATACTTTGAAGAACCTCTTAACTCCTGTCCACTGCATCAACCGATCAGTCTAACTATGTTGACAACAATGACAATACAGTTTCTGCACCTTGCTCAACAATCTCCCCCTTTGGAATTGTTGGCAACACACATGCAAGTTCCTGTAATTCTTCTCCCCCTTTGACAATAATACCAAAGGGCTGCTGCAGACTCCCCCTGAGTCTGTGCACATCATTCTCAGGCACACGTTAAGACAGTTAGCAAAAATTACAAATATGAGCAAAAAGATAATCAAATATATAAATGCTCCCCCTGAGAATGTGGTTCCGATAGCTAGTCAGTTCTTTGGAAGCATAACCACTCCCAATTTATTGCGAAGGTACTCAAAAATTTCTTTGGGCAGCGGTTTTGTGAAGATATCCGCTACTTGCTCCGTAGTTGGAACAAAATCCAACTTTACCTCACCTTCCGCAACTTTCTCCTTCAGAAAGTGATATCGGATAGCAATATGTTTTGTGCGAGAATGCATAACCGGATTCTTTGAGATGTTAATGGCACTCGGTGTTATCACACTTAACTGAAATTGGCTCACTGAAGTTAATGCCAAGATCTTTCAGGGTTTGTTTCATCCATAAGACCTACGTACAACTCGTAGTTGCTGCAATATACTCTGCCTCTACTGTAGATAAAGAAACTGACTCTTGTTTCTTGTTGTGCCATGCAACCAACCTGTCTCCAAGATAAAATGCCCCTCCACTGGTACTCTTTCTGTCATCGACACATCCTGCCCAATCTGCATTTGAATACGCAATAAGGGTGAAGTCCTTTCCTTTCAGATACCATAACCCATACTCCATAGTACCCTTCGGATACCGAAGAATCCTCTTGATCGCTGTCACATGAGTCTCCTTGGGACTCGCTTGAAATCGTGCTACCATGCAAACTGCCTGCAAGATATCTGGTCTGGTAGCTGTCAAATACAGTAGGCTCCCAATCATAGATCTGTACATGGTTTGATCAACATCTGGAGATTTTTCATCCTTGCTCAACTTGCAACCTGTCGTCATGGGAGTGCTAACAGGCTTACAATCCTCCATTGTGAACTTCTTTAGCATCTCTTTCACATATTTGACTTGAGAAATGAATATGCCCTTCTCATTTTGATTAACTTGCAGTCCGAGAAAATACGAAAGTTCACCAATCATTGACATTTCAAATTCTTTCTGCATCTTAATTGCTAAATCTTTACACGAATCATCATTGTTGCTGCCAAAGATGATATCATCTACATATACAACAAGGACAATGAGATGGCCATTTGCTGTTTTGACATACAAATTGCTATCCACCATACCCTTTTTAAACCCTTGTTGAGTAAGATAGTTGTCTAATCTTGCATACCATGCTCGGGTGCCTGCTTCAAGCCATACAACGCTTTCTTCAACTTGCAGATGAAATTGGGATTATCACCGAGTTGGAAACCATCTGGCTGTTCAATATAGACCTCTTCTTCAAGTTTTCCATTCAGAAATGCTGATTTCACGTCCATTTGATAAACTTTGAAATTCTTATGAACTGCTAAAGCCAGAAACATTCTTATTGCCTCTAGTCTGGCCACTGGTGCAAAGGTTTCCTCAAAGTCAATACCTTCAACTTGTGCATAGCCTTTACAGACCAATCTTGCTTTATTCCTGACTACCTCGTCCATCTTCATTCAATTTGTTTCGAAAAATCCATTTAGTACCGATTATATTTTTATTTGTAGGTCTTGGTACTAACTCCCATGTTTTGTTTTTCTCGATCTGATCCAATTCTTCATTTATTGCTGTCATCCAACTTTCATCTTTGCTTGCTTCAGCAACATTTTTGGGCTCAATGTTGGATAATAGAGAGTAGTTACTTACTACTCTTCTTCTTGTCTGAACACCATCTGTGGGATCTCCAATTATTTGCTCTCTAGGATGATTTTTCTACCAACTGCCTATTTTGAATTTCTTGTTTTCTTCCTCTTCTGAGTCACTACTTAACTCATCTGAGTCAATTTTTAGTTTCTTTTCGGTTTCCTTTTCATCATCTCCTTCAATAACTTCTTCATATATTGGGTAGTTTTCTTTATAGCTACTTTCTTGTTCCCTACCTTCATCAACTTTAACATCGGCACTCTCCACAATTTTCTTTAGCCTCTTGTTGTAGCAAGTGTAGGCTTTGCTTTTTGTCGAATAGCCAAGGAAAATACCTTCATCAGCTCTATCTTCAAACTTTCCAAGATTATCTTCAGTTCTTTTGATGTAACACTTGCTTCCAAAAACTTTGAAGTATCTTGTTGTTGCCTTTTTACCGAACCATAGTTCATACGGAGTTTTGCTTTCATGCGTCCTCAACATGCACCTATTTTGGATGTAAACCGCAGTATGGACTGCCTCTTTCCAAAATCTGTCTGCTATTTTGCTCTCAGTCAACATAGTCCATGCCATTTCCTGCACTGTCCTGTTCTTTCTTTCTACCACTCCATTCTGCTGAGGTGTCCTCGCTGCTAAAAACTGTCTCCTAATCCCATACTTTTCACAATACTCTACAAACTCTTCTGAGATGAACTCTCCTCCTCTATCTGATCTTAAGCATTTAATTTTTTTTCCTGTTTGATTCTCAACTTGTTTTTTGAAAATCTTGAACATTTCAAAGGCATCTGATTTAAGCTTCAAAAATAGTACCCATGTCATCCTCGGAATAGTCATCTATGCACAACATAAAGTATTTGTCACCATTTATGCTTTGTGTTCTCATGGGTCCACATAAATCAGGATGTATTAGTTCTAAAGGTTTGCTTGTGAAGTATTCTTTTGTTTTAAATGTGGCTCTAGTTTGCTTCCCCTTTTGGCATGAAGCACAAATGCTATTTAAAGGTTTACCAATGGTGGGAATATCTCTCACTGCCCTTTTTGAGCTGATCTTTATTAGATTGTCAAAGCTAATATGACCGAGCCTCTTGTGCCACAACCAATTTTCTTCTGCCTGTCCAATCAAGCATGCTCTTTCTGAAGTCTCTGAGAGAGTATACAGGTTTCCAGATGTCCTTGATCCAGTTGCGATCAACTTTCCACAATTTGTTGTTCTGACTTCACAACCCTGCTTCTTGAAAATTACTTCATGACCTCTATCACAAATCTGGCTTACGCTTAATAAGTTATGCTTCAGACCAATCACAAACAGGACTTCTTTCGACTTGATTTTTCCATCACTGATCTTAATTGATCCTTTGCCAACTATCTTAGCGCCATCATTATTTCCAAATTTTACAGAACCACCTTCGTATTTTCGTAACTTTTCAAATTTTTGTTTGTCCCTCGTCATATGACTCGGAGCATCCACTATCCAAGGATCCATGGTGCAGATTTGTTCTGTGCCTTAAATGTTGTCTCGCACAATCAAGGATTCCTTTTCTTCCTTGGGTTGCTCCTTTTGTTTCCACTCTGGTTTGATTGCAGGTTTGGTCACTTGTTTTGACTTTTCTTTGTCAATGGCCTATACCTATTTTTTGGGAAATTTTCTATTTTGTTTCCAACCATTTGGTTGAAATCTTCTTCCCTGATTTTTATTTGCTGCAAATGTGCTTCGACAATTTCTTGCAATGTGCCCATAATTATGACAGTTATAACATTCTACTGCATAATCCATCAATGGTGAAAAAACATTTCTACTGGAAAAGTTCCTTTGTGCTACTTTGTACTTGCATTCAGAAATCTTATGTCCATAACCATTGCATTTAAAACAATAACCAAAAAAGGAATGAGTGAACCTGGGTGATGGTCTTTGCCATTTTGTAGTAGGCGCCATAAATCTTCTTCTCCTTTGATGAGTGACTTTGGTGAATCCATCATTGTCAATACTCTTCTCGTGCCTGGCATTATTGCTTTCTTTAGAATGTTTCATTTTTTCTTGATCAACCCCAATCTTGTCTTCATTCTTTATGGGTTCTATAGTTGTGGCCTTTGATCCATTCGATGATTCTCGCTTCGACGAAGCCTAACCCAAATTTGATGCCTCGTAGACCTTTGGTTGCTTATAATCTTATCCAGACTTCACATAACTTCCTTCAAGTTTGTGATAGCAAGTCATTTTTTGATTCATCTCTTCTAGCTGCATCCTTAAGCCAACAATCTCTTCTTCTAGCTTGCTGCACTCATCTATTTTCATGGTTAATTGTACTTTGATATCTTTAGATATTTTCTTAAATTTGTCTATCTGTACTTTCAAGCTAGTTATGATTTCATTGGCATCCTCAAGCTTTCTTGAAGTTTTCTTATTCTTTTTCCTTTCTATACTCAGCTCTTGAAGTGCAACGACCAACTCACCTTCCAGATCTACTTCAGCCTCAGCCTCAAATTTTTCATCACCTTCCTATTTTTCTTCTGATTTTTCTTCTTCGAATGCCATAAAAAGAGCTTCACCTGTTTCTTCTTCAGAATCCTCATCGTGGCTGTCTTCTGAAGGACTGACATTCTTGGATATGAAACTTGTCTTCTTGAAGTTGCCTTTTCTAAAATTTGGTTTCTTCTTCCAGCCACTTCTTTCTTGATGTGAACCTTCATCACTTTTGTTTTTCTCATTGAGTGGACATTTAGCAGCAAAGTGTCCAACGCCTCCACAGTTGAAACACTTAAATGGTAGCTTTCCTCTATATTTTCCTTTTCCCCTTATTAGTTTCTGAACAAAGTTCGCTTCCGTTTCATCTGATGTTTCTTCTTCCTCGGATTCTTGCTTTACTTTTATATTTTTGTGTGCTTTAAAAGCAGCTTCTCTGTCTGTGGGTTTAGTTTTTCCTATTCTCATTTCATATGCTGTCAAAGAACCATGCATCTCATCCATGCTAAAATTGTTTAGATCTTTAGCTTCTTCTATTGCTGAAACTTTAGCATCAAATCTTTGGGGAAGAGATCTTAGTACCTTTTTCACGATGACAACATCATCTATTTCCTCGTCGAGTCCTCTAATCGCATTAATGATTCCATTAACTCTCAGCATGTATGCCTCTATGTTCTCATCGTCATTCATTTTTAATGCTTCGAACTGAGCTCGATGCGTTTGTAGCTTGGCCTCCTTGATCTTGCCGTCTCCTTCATGAATGCTCTTTAGTTTGTCCCACATGTCTTTTGCCATTTTGCAACTCATAATCTTTATCAGTTCGCTGTCCACTAAACCGCACATGATAGCATTTTTGGCTTTAGAGTTATTCTCAAACAATTTCTTACCGGCAGCATCGGTTGGAGGAGTGGTGGGTATTGTGTATCCTCTGTCTACTGACTCCCATATGTCAAAACCCAAAGCACACAGATATGTCTGCATCCTGAGTTTCCAAAATGAGTAATTTGTTCCATCAAACAATGGTGCTTTGTTTGAAGAGAATCCTTCGCCACCTGCCATTTTGACTAATCCAAGATCAACCCTAGCTGATTTAGCCTGATAAGGGAAACTGGCTCTGATACCAATTGTTAGTCTCACAATGACACTGAGAGGGGGGTGAATCAGTGTAGCTATTTAAAATTCAAATCTACAACTCTTAATAATGAAACAATGAATATTTAAGTCAGATAAAGCAAGTATCACAAGAGAGCATTCCACAACACACGATGTAACGAGGTTCACCAATTTGGCTACTCCTCAAAACCGACTGCTTGGATTAACGTCCAAATCTAGCCTTTGCAAAATATCAATTTTACAATCACTTTACCAAGGACCTACTGGAAGGAGCACCAACTCCCGATTTATCTCGCACCCACGTAAAGGAGCACCAACCCCTAATTCCAAGCACCTACTTGGACCGCAAATTTTAAGCTATAAGACCGACATAAAAATGCCTTCACTTCTTCAAGACCTCGACCGGTCTATTGCTTACCCAACCTCTCTCACTTTTCACCAGACTGCCACACACACTAAAAGCTTTGCTTACTGCACTTCTTTGGCTCTCACGGCTCTGCTCAACTCTTTCTTACGACACTCTTCAACCCTCTTCTTGCAAGCACTTTTTCTCTATTTTTAGCAAATGTAATTCTCCACGTAGACCTCCTTTTATAACAATCCTTTCGCTTTGTAACTCCAGTTATAACGCCTTCTTTCATTTCTCATACGCCACTTGTCAATTGTAACTGTTTCTTTCATATTCTCATTTGCCACTTGTTAATCACTCCTTTTGTATATTTAGAGTGGGCATTTCGTTAAACACGTTACATGCAACGTATTGACACATATACCTTTACCATGACTGTTCGTCTTCTTGTTCATGACTGTTCGTATTCTTTTCTGTGCATGCATGCGTTTTCACTGTAACTGCACCTGTAACTGACGTAACGACTTCAGTTAACTCTTCTTATTTTATCTGCATGAATTTCTTCTCCAACTGCACCTGTAACTGTCGTATAACTCCAGTTAACTATCACATATCTTATTTCAACTAGGTTCTCTTCTTTGCTCGCGTCAAAGTGACCTGTCACGAAATCGTGACACTTCTGCCTCTTTGTCCTCTTCTCGGCTTTGCACCCGCGAAAACACATGTCGCGATATCGTGACACTTCTGCCTTCTTACTTTCTCTCTCCTCCTTAAGTCGCGATAATGCGACATGTCACGATATCGTGACACTTTTTCTCCTTGCGCTTTCTCTTTGCCTTCGAGTCGCGAAACCCGACATGTCGCGATATCGCGACACTTTTCTCCTTGCGCTTCCTCTTGGCCTTCGGGTCGCAAAACCCACATGTCGCGATATCGCGACACTTTTTCTCCTTGCACTTCTCTTGGCCTTCGTCGCGAAACCGACATGTCGCGATATCGCGACACTTTTTCTCCTAGCTCTTTCTCCACATGTCGCAAATCGGACACTTTTCACCTCTAACATTCCAAATCACACTTTTCACTTCAACATGTCGCGAAATCTGACACTTTTTCTTTCGACTCTCTCTCTGCAACATGTCACGAAATCGTGACACTTTTTCTCTCGGACTATCTCTCCTTGCAACATGTCACGAAATCGTGACACTTTTTCGTCCGTACAACCTTCCTTGCAATATGTCACGAAATCGCGACACTTTTTCGTCCGTACAACCTTCCTTGCAATATGTCACGAAATCGCGACACTTTTTCGTCCGTACAACCTTCCTTGCAATATGTCACAAAATCGTGACACTTTTTCTCCTACAACCTTCCTTGCAATAAACATGTCGCAAATCGTGACACCTTTTCTCTCCTCTATCTCTCTTCGAAAAAACATGTCACGAAATCGTGACACCTTTTTCTCTTCCCTTTCTCTTGCAACATGTCACGAAATCGTGACACTTTTTCTACTCTCCTTTCTCTTCAACATGTCACGAAATCGTGACAGTTTTTCTTCTATCTCTCTAACATGTCGCGAAATCATGACCTTTTCTTTCTTCTCTCTCAACATGTCGCGAAATCGCGACAGTTTTTCTTGCTTGCGCTCTCTCTCCGAACATGTCGCGAAATCGCGACAGTTTTTCTTTCTTCTCTCTCCGAACATGTCGCGATATCGCGACAGTTTTTCTTTCTTTTCAACATGTCGCGATATCGCGATAGTTTTTTTTTCTCTCCAACATGTCGCGATATCGCGACAATTTTCTTTCTTCTCAACATGTCGCGATATCGCGACAGTTTTTCTTTCTTCTCAACATGTCGCGATATCGCGATAGTTTTCTTCCTTGTGATTTTTCTTTTGATTTTTAGTATATGGGCCACTTCTATATTTTGGAAAACCACTGTACATACTCTGAAGAACCTCTTAACTCCTGTCCACTGCATCAACCGATCAGTCTGACTGTGTTGACAACAATGACAATACTGTTTCTGCACCTTGCTCAAAATAGACACAAATTTATTCCTTCTTTAGTGAAGACCAAACTGTCTTTGGCATATTTATACTTCTCTTCAATTCTAAGTGCCTAAATCTTGGATTAATGAATGTGCCACAAATTCTCCTTCACTACCTCCAATACAATATATACAAAATGTTGGAGCGATAATGTATTTTTTCCTTCCTTGTCAATATTAAAAGGTTGCATTCTCTCATGAAGTTGCATAATGCCTTACATGTATTCCATTATTTTGTTCCACAACACAATAAAAGATCAACTGGCCAAAAACACAATGTTTATAATTATATTCATATACCCTTCATGGACTGAATTTATCCTTCCTTCGGTCAAACTGGCTTGAAGAATTCCCCTTTCTCCCCTCCTCGGTTAACCATATGCTTTCCAAAGCTCAACCTCTTGCTTGGTTGTTGAGTGGAATGCAATCCATTTACCTACTAAGGTTAAAGCTTGTTGCCCCATTTATCGTTTGAGATGCTCCTTGATGCTTTATGTGGAAAGTGAATATTCTTTCATGAAGAATATGCTTACAATGGCTAAACTCACAACTATCAATGTCTTGTATTATACGAAAAATGACATGCTTGGCTTGGGCACACTTGCTTGTTGAATGACCAACTCTCTGTTATGAATGGCAAACTTTCTTCTTGATAGATAATAGACTCTTCTTGATGGATGATAAACTTTGTACATCATGTATGGCTAATCCACAACATGAGAGGTGTCACAAACCATTAATGATATAGGATTTGAACGCAAATATAGTTCTAAAACCTATAGCAAACATACTCTGTTTGCTTGGACTTTGCCAATCATAGTCCAATCTCATGTAATTTGCAAGAGTATGATGAACATCTTCAACATTTTCTTTCCTTTTTAGAGAGCTCTTTCTTGCATTTGGAAACCTAGAGCTTCCTACACGTGCTACTATAATGAATTTTCTTGCAACAATGTTTAGGTGGTGAAGGTCCCAACAAAAACTAAGATATGTGACTATCGACCTTAAGTTTTTCTGTGATAATTTTATGCGTATTAGAATAATATGTACATTATGATATTGGGTAGATTATGACGCTTGTTGCAGAATTATGAATGTTGTAACAGTCAAAGTACAATAAAAATATGATGATAGGGATGGGTCATGGTAAGTAATAAAAGTCAATGGTAAAAGTGCAAGGGTCATGGTAGAATGTCCTATAGTTATATGTCTAGACAAAATATTTATTTTGTTTTATCGTCACATGTCAAGTATTTAGTCATGAGTGAAAAGTGTGTTAGTCTCACAATGACACTGAGAAGGGGGGGTGAATCAGTGTAGCTCTTTAAAACTTAAATCTTCAACACTCAAAGCCAAAACAATGAAAACATAAAACCAAATAAAGCAAGTATAACAAGAGAACATCACACAACACAAGATGTACCGAGGTTCACCGATTTGGCTACATCCCCGAAAATGACTGTTTGGACTCCCATCCAAATCCAGCCTTTGCAAAGCACCAACTTTACAATCAATTTACCAGCACCCACAGAAAGGAGCACCAACCCCTGATTTATCTAAACCAACTAAAGGAGCACCAACCCCCGATTTATCTCGCACCAACGTAAAGGAGCACCAACCCCTCTACCAAGCACCCACTTGATTTTGATATTGATAATAAAATGACATATATGAATGTCTTCACCGAAACCAGAACCCTCTATGGTCTCGTAAGCTCAAAATATAAAACTTTCTATTTCACCCAGTATAACATCCCTCTCTCTGCATTACTCAGAATTTGAATCTTCTCTTCTCACAAAAAAAAAACTGATTGTTCTCTTAGCTCGTTCTGCCAATTGCTAAACGCTTTCTGGGTATTGTGCAACACTTTGTCTGCGAACTCCTCTCAAAATTTCAGCCAAAATGGATATCATATGAGAAAGTTATGCCCAAAATACTGAAGTGACGTTTTTCACCACTCTCCAAAAATCACGGATTTTCACTCTTTATTTTTCTCCACACACACTTCTCTCTTCACAAAATAAAGTCCCCACTTTTCAATAAAATCCCTTGTCACTTAAAAAGCACACACTTGCATTCTTTTTCCCTTTTCAATTTTAAAAAGATTTTCTTTAATGAAGCTTCTTAAAAAAATATAACTTCCTTTTTTTATTTTGAGAAGGCATTTCGTCAAACACGTCACATGCAAAGAATTGACACCTTACTCGTTCTCTTACTTCGGAGCCACGTGACACCTCAAACCAAAAACGAAAGATGCTCTATTTGATGCCTTGAAGGTGTAACAACACTGAAACCGAAACTCGGCGACTCTGCCAGGTCGAAACGGCCAACCGAAGGATTTTGCACAAGTGGAACAAATTGACATAAAAGTGACCTGTACCGTTTTTGCAACAATCATAACTCTCACCTCGTAACTCTGTTTTCTCTGAAATTTGAAACGTAGAATCTCTCGCAATGCTGACTACATCCAGTCCGAATCTCGCTGCATAACTCCTTACGGTTCGCCTGTACCACCTCCACGAAAACTGCTGCTGACACACTTTTTCCAAAAAGAGCGTTTTTGTGACAGTCTTGCAACGCTTGTAACATTCGCCTCGTTTCTCCGTTTTGGTGGAAATTTGGAACACATGTTCTTGAAGATAACGACCACCTCCAGTTCGAATTTCGCTATCAAATTCTTCTCGGTTTGCTCGCAGTGCTTCTGACAAAACTGCCCTTTTTCGGCTTGTACAACCACTTGCCAAATCATCCGCCAAGATACCGAAACGCCACCGATCAATCCAAACACTCGTGTCTGACACCTCCAACGCTGTTCTGGACTATTTCCTGACATGCTAGCATGTTCCAAACTGATCCATCCTGTCCAACTGCGCCCGTGACGACTTTTGCAATTTTTTGACAACTTCCTGACGATTTTTTCAACTTTTGCAAATTTGCACGAACAACCTGTAACAACTTCACCCGAACATCAAAAACATCCTCATAAGCATTGAACATCACTGTACATACTCCGAACAACCTCCGAACAACCGTCCACTCGCATCAACCTCGTCCATCCGAGTGTGTTGACAACAATGACAATACTGTCGCTGCACCTTGCTCAACAATCTCCCCTTCGGAATTGTTGGCAACACACGCACAATTTCCTCGTAACTCTTCTCCCCCTTTGACAACAAGACCAAAGGGCTGCCGCAAACTCCCCTTGAGTCCATGCACAAAATTCTCAAGCAAAAATTATGACACTTAGCAAAAATCACAAACATGAGCAAAAAGATAAACAAATACACAAATGCTCCCCCCGAGAATGTGGCCCCAATAGCTAGTCAATTCTTGGGAAGTGTGACCACTCCCAATTTCTTGCGAAGGTACTCAAAGACTTCCTTGGGCAATGGTTTGGTGAAGATATCCGCTACTTGCTCTGTTGTTGGAACAAAATCCAACTTAACCTCACCTTCCGCAACTTTCTCCTTCAAAAAATGATACCGGATAGCAATATGTTTTGTGCGAGAATGCATAACCGGATTCTTTGAGATGTTAATGGCACTGGTGTTATCGCACTTAACTGAAATCGGCTCACCGAAATTAATGCCAAGATCCTTCGTAGTTTGTTTCATCCATAACACCCGCGTACAACACGTTGTCGCCGCAATGTATTCTCGCCTCTGTCGTGGATAAGGAGACCGACTCCTGTTTCTTACCGTGCCACGCGACCAACTCCGTCTCCAAGATAGAATGCACCTCCACTGGTACTCTTCCCGTCATCTACACATCCCGCCCAATCTGCATCCGAATACGCAATAAGGGTGAAGTCCTTACCTTTCGGATACCATAACCCATACTCCATAGTACCCTTGAGGTACCGAAGAATCCTCTTCACCGCTGTCACATGAGTCTCCTTGGGACTAGCCCGAAATCGTGCTACCATGCATACCGCCCGCAAAATATCTGGTCCGGTAGCCGTCAAGTACGATAAGCTCCCAATCATAGATCTATACATAGTTTGATCAACATGTGGAGATTTGTCATCCTTGCTCAACTTGCAACCTCGTCGTCATGGGAGTGCTAACTCGGCTTACAATCCTCCATTGTGAACTTTTTCAGCATCTCTTTCACATATTTAATTTGAGAAATAAATATGCCCTTCTCCTTTTGATTAACTTGCAATCCGAGGAAATACGAAAGTTCACCAATCATTGACATTTCAAATTCTTTTCGCATCTTATTTGCTAAATCTTTACACAACTCATCTTTGTCGCTGCCAAATATGATATCATCTACGTATACAACAAGAACAATATGATGACCATTTTCTGTTTTGACATACAAATTACTATCCACCATACCTTTCTTGAACCCTTGCTGAGTAAGATAATTGTCTAGCCTTGCATACCATGCTCTGGGTGCCTGTTTTAAGCCATATAACGCTTTCTTCAACTTGCAAACCAAGTTGGGATCATCACCAAGCTGGAAACCATCTCGGCTGCTCAATATAAACCTCTTCTTCAAGTTTCCCATTCAAAAATGCTGATTTCACATCCATTTGATAAACTTTGAAATTCTTGTAAACTCGCTAAAGCCGTAAACATTCTAATTGCCTCTAGTCTGGCCACAGTGCAAAGGTTTCCTCAAAGTCAATACCTTCAACTTGTGCATAGCCTTTGCATACCAATCTTGCTTTGTTCCTGACTACCTGTCCGTCTTCATTCAATTTGTTCCGAAAGACCCATTTAGTACCGATTACATTTTTATTTGCGGGTCTTGGTACTAACTCCCAAGTCTTGTTTTTCTCGATCCGATCTAATTCTTCATTTATTGCCTTTACCCAACTTTCATCTTTGCTTGCGTCAGCAACATTTTTGGGCTCAATGTTGGATAATAAAGAGTAGTTACTTACTAATCTTCTTCTTGTCCGAACACCAACTCGTGGGGTCTCCAATTATTTGCTCTCTAGGATGATCTTTACCGCGACTGCTTGTTTTGAATTTCTTGTTTTCTTCCACTTCTGAATCACCGTTTGAATCCTCCGAGTCAATTTTTGGTTTCTTTTCCGTTTCCTTTTCCTCATCTCCTTCAATGACCTCTTCATAAATTGGGTAGTTCTCTTCATAGCTAATTACTCGTTCCCTTCCTTCATCAACTTTAACATCGACACTATCCACAATTTTCCTTAGCCTCTTGTTGTAGCATTTGTAAGCTTTGCTTTTTGACGAATAGCCAAGAAAAATACCTTCATCCGCTCTATCTTCAAACTTACCAAGGTTTTCTTCACTTCTTTTGATGTAACACTTGCTGCCAAAAACTTTAAAGTATCTTGTTGTTGCCTTTTTACCGAACCACAACTCATAAGGAGTTTTGCTTTCATGCGTCCTCAACATGCACCTATTTTGGATGTATACCGCAGTATGGACTGCCTCTTTCCAAAATCTTGTCTCGCTACTTTGCTCTCAACCAACATAGTCCGTGCCATTTCCTGCACCGTCTCTGTTTCTTTCTTTCTACCACACCATTCTCGCCGAGGTGTCCCGGTCGCTGAAAATTGTCTCCTAATGCCATATTTTTCACAATACTCTGTGAAATCCTCTCGAAATGAACTCTCCTCCTCTCGTCCGACCTTAAACATTTAATCATTTTTCCTGTTTGATTCTCAACTTGGTTTTTGAAAACCTTTAACATCTCAAAAGCTTTCGATTTATGCTTCAAAAACAGTACCCATGTCATCCCTGGAATAGTCATCTATACACAACATGAAATATTTGTCACCGTTTATGCTTTGCGTTCTCATGGGTCCACATAAATCAGCATGTACTAGTTCCAAAGGTTTGCTTGTGTAGTACTCTTTTGTTTTAAATGAGACTCTAGTTTGCTTCCCCTTTTGACATGAAGCACAAATGCTATTTGATGGTTTGCCAATGGTGGGAATATCTCTCACCGCTTTTTTTGAGCTGATTTTTACTAGATTGTCAAAACCGATATGACCGAGCCTCTTGTGCCACAACCAATTCTCTTCTTCCCGTCCAATCAAGCAAGCTCCTTCCGAAGTCTCCGAGAGAGTGTACAAGGTTGCCATATGTCCTTGATCCAGCTTCTATCAACTTCCCATTGTTTGCCTTTCTCGACTTCACAACCTTGCTTCTTAAAGATCACTTCATGACCTCTATCACAAATCTGACTTACGCTCAACAAGTTATGCTTCGGACCAACCACAAACAAGACTTCTTTTGACCTGATTTTTCCGTCACTAATCTTAACTGAACCTCTGCCAACTATCTTAGCTCCATCATTGTTTCCAAACTTTATCGAACCACCTTCATATTGCTCGCAACTTCTCAAATTTTTGTTTGTCACCTGTCATATGACTGGAGCATCCACTATCAAGTATCCATGGTGCAGATTTATTCTGCGCTTTAAATGCCGTCTCGTACGATCAAGGATTCCTTTTCTTCCTTAGGTCGCTCTTTTTCTTTCCACTCGTGTTTGATTACAATTTTGGGCTCTTGTTTTGGCTTTTCTTTTTCAATAGCTTGTGCATGTTTTTCGGGAAATTTTCTATTTTGTCTTATTCCATTTGGCTGAAATTTTCTTCCCTGAAATTGATTTGATGCAAATGTACTTCGACAATTTCTTGCAATATGCCCAAAATTATGACAGTTATAACATTCTACCGCATAATCCATCAAAGGTGAAAAAACATTTCTATTGGTAAAATTCCTTGGTCCTACATTATACTTGCAATCCGAGATCTTATGTCCATAACCATTGCATTTAAAACAAGAACCGTAAAAGATATGATTGAACCCTGGGTGGTGGTCTTTGCCATGTTGTCGTAGGAGCCATAAATCTTCTTCTTCTTTGATGTGTGACATTGGTGAAGCCATCATTGTCAATTCTCCTTTCGTGCCTTGCATTATTGCTTTCCTTTGCATGATTCGTTTTTGCTTGATCAACCCTGTTTCTTCTCTTCATTCTTTGTGGATTCTTCATTTATGGCCTTTGATCCATTTGACGATTCTCCTTCATCAAAACCCAAACCAAATTTGATGCCTCGTAGTCTTTTGGTTATTTATGATCTTATCCAACTTCATAGAACTTTCTTCACGTTTGTGATAACAACTAATTTTCTGATTCATCTCTTCTAGCTGCATTCTTAAACCAACAATCTCTTCTTCTAGCTTGCTGCAATAATCTATTTTCATGGTTATTTGCACTTCGAGATCTTCGGAGATTTTCTTGGATTCTTCTATCTGTACTTTCAAATTTGTTATGATTTCATTTGCATCCTCAAGCTTTCTTGAAATTTTCTTATTCTTTTTTCTTTCTATCTTCAATTCATCTAGAGCCGCAATTAGTTCCTCTTCCAAATTCACTTCGGCGTCAATTTCTTCTTCATCACATTCCCTGTTCTTTTTCGGTTTTTCTTCTTTGAGTGCCATGAAAAGAGCTTCACCTCGTTTCCTTTTCGTAATCCTCACTGGAGCTATCTTCTCATGAACTGACATTCTTGGAGATGAAACTTTTCTTCTTGAAGTTGCCTTTTTTGAAATTTGTTTTTTTCTTCCAGCTCACTTCTTTCTTCGTGCGATCCTTCATCACTTCTGTTCTTCTCATTAAGTGGACATTTAGCCGCAAAATGCCCAACGCCTCCACAATTGAAACATTTAAACGGTAACTTTCCTCTCGTATTTTCCTTTTCCCCTTTTTAGTTTTCGAACAAAGTTTGCTTCCATTTCATCTGATGTCTCTTCTTCCTCGGATTCTTGTTTTGCTTTCATATTTTTATGGGCTTTAAAAGCAACTTCTCTCGTCTGTGGGTTTAGATTTTCCTATTCTCATCTCATATGCAATCAAAGAACCATGCATCTCATCCATACTAAAAGAATTTAGATCTTTAGCTTCTTCTATAGCTGAAACTTTAGAATCAAATCTTTGGGGAAGGGATCTTAATACCTTTTTCACGATGATGAGAATCTTTGATTTTCTCGCCGAGTCCTCTAATCGCATTAATGACTTCATTAACTCTCAAGCATATATGCCTCTATATTCTCATCGTCATTCATCTTTAATACTTCGAACTGAGCTCGATGTGTTTGTAACTTGGCCTCCTTGATCTTAACGTCTCCTTCATGAATGCTCTTCAATTTGTCCCATATTTCCTTTGCCGTTTTACAACCCATAATCTTTACCAGTTCGCTGTCCACTAATCCACACATGATAGCATTTTTTGCTTTTGAGTCATTCTCAAACAGTTTCTTACCGGCAGCATCGGTTGGAGAAGTGGTGGGTATTGTGTATCCACTATCTACTGAATCCCAAATGTCGTATCCCAAAGCACAAAGATATGTCTGCATCCCGAGTCTCCAAAATGCGTAATTAGTTCCGTCAAACAATGGTGCTTTGTTTGATGAGAAGCCTTCACCACCCGCCATTGTGTCACTTCCAAGATCACCCTAGCCGGTTAAGCCCTGTTCAAGAACCTCGCTCTGATACCAATTGTTAGTCTCACAATGACACTGAGAGGGGGGGGTGAATCAGTGTAGCTCTTTAAAACTTAAATCTTCAACACTCAAAGCCAAAACAATGAAAACATAAAACCAAATAAAACAAGTATAACAAGAGAACATCACACAACACAAGATGTACCGAGGTTCACCGATTTGGCTACATCCCCGAAAATGACTGTTTGGACTCCCATCCAAATCCAGCCTTTGCAAAGCACCAACTTTACAATCAATTTACCAGCACCCACCGGAAGGAGCACCAACCCCTGATTTATCTAAACCAACAGAAAGGAGCACCAACCCTTGATTTATCTGCACCAACGGAAAGGAGCACCAACCCCTCTACCAAGCACCCACTTGATTTTGATATTGATAATAAAATGACATATATGAATGTCTTCACTGAAACGTAACCCTCTATGGTCCGTAAGCTCAAAATCTAAAACTTTCTATTTCACCCAGTATAACATCCCTCTCTCTGCATTACTCAAAATTTGAATCTTCTCTTCTCACAAAAAAAAACTGATTGTTCTCTTAGCTCGTTCTGCCAATTGCTAAACGCTTTCTGGATATTGTGCAACACTTTGTCTGCGAACTCCTCTCAAAATTTCAGCCAAAATGGATATCATATGAGAAAGTTATGCCCAAAATACTGAAGTGACGTTTTTCACCACTCTCAAAAAATCACGGATTTTCACTCTTTATTTTTCTCCACACACACTTCTCTCTTGACAAAATAAAGTCCCCGCTTTTCAATAAAATCCCTTGTCACTTAAAAAACACACACTTGCATTCTTTTTCCCTTTTCAATTTTAAAAAGATTTTCTTTAATGAAACTTCTTAAAAACAATATAACTTCATTTTTTTATTTTGAGAAGGCATTTCGTCAAACACGTCACATGCAAAGAATTGACACCTTACTCGTTCTCTTACTTCGGAGCCACGTGACACCTCAACCCAAAAACGAAAGATGCTCTATTTGATGCCTTGAAGGTGTAACAACACTGAAACCGAAACTCTGGCGACTCTGCAAGGTCGAAATGGCCAACTGAAGGATTTTGCGCTGTTGGCCACGGACCCGCCACCTGGGAAGGACTTGGTGTGTCAATGCGCCCTAGACCCGCAAACCAATATTGAAAGGACGGGAGGAAGGGATGCCCCCCGTGCCGATCTCCGGAGAAGGCCGACTCCTTTCCTAACCTACTTGGGGGTTTTAGATAAGGGTGCAGTAAAGAGATTAAAAAAGGGATAAAGGGAATTGGAAAGAGATTGAAAAAGATAAGGGAACAGGAAAAAGATGTAAATATCATGCGTTTCGGGTGGGGGGAGAACAAGCAACACGATTGCAAATTTGCATCCGAACCAACAACAATTAAAACAAAGCATGTAACAGAAATTGCAACTGCGATTCTATCCTATGTATCCTTCTGTTTTCTATTCCAGATCCAAATAATCACCAATGCTCAAATCCAGGATTCAGAATTCAAACAGACGAGAATATAAATGGACATGAAGCACAAATACTAGCAGAAGGCAGCATTAAAAGACAGAGACAAGAAGAGCCAAGGATGCTTTGAATTAATTAGAAGGTGATCTGTCACAGCAGAGTCCTCTAGCAGTATGTTCCCCCCATCCACCTTTGTACAATGAAATGAGGTTGCTATTTATAGCGCAATTTTCCCCCCGATTACATTTTGGGCACAGAATCCCAGACCTGACAAAAGCTGCAAAAGCTGACAAAAGCGGCTGATGTTGACCTTTGCGGGTAAAGAATGTACTTGCAGCAAGGTCCTCTTGAAAACGTGGCAGCTCCGTGGAAATCCGGTAGGTGGGAAGTTGAGTCAGTTTGAATGGGGGCAGATGCGGTACAATTTGTCAGTTCACGCTCATCTGTCCGGTACCCTGGCGGCACACCTTCTGTCACATCTTTGACTCGAATCTCGAGGCTGGACACCTGTCAGCATTTGATGGAGGGAGAAGAAATCGCCTTTAAGCTCAACCTTTGTATGAGCGCAGTCGGGAAGGCCTCCGTGCCTTAGAAAAAATCTGGGCAGGTTTCAACGTTCTTTGCCTGAGTGCGCACAGGTCACTGAGCGAAGCCCGACTTTGCTGCGAAGTCGGGTTGCTCATCCAACACTTAGCCGTTTTTCAAATAAGTTGCCCAACTGCACATAAACTTGAGGGCGCAACCCGACTTTGCTGCGAAGTCGGGTTGCGCACCCAAAACTTAGAAAATTTTGGGCCTTTGTATGAGTGCAGTCAGGCGGATGAGCGCAGTCGGGAAGGCTTCCGTGCCTTAGAAAATTTCTGGGCAGGTTTCAACGTTCTTTGCCCGAGTGCGCACAGGTCACTGAGCGAAGCTCGACTTCGTTGCGACGTCGGGTTGCTCATCCAACACTTAGCCGTTTTTCAAATAAGTTGCCCAACTGCGCATGAACTTGAGGGTGCAACCATTTTTCAAATAAGTTGCCCAACTGCGCATGAACTTGAGGGCGCAACCCGACTTCGCTGCATTTTTCAAATAAGTTGCCCAACTGCGCATGAACTTGAGGGCGCAACCCGACTTCGCTGCGAAGTCGGGTTGCGCACCCAACACTTAGAAAATTTAGGGCTCCACTGATGCCCAGGTGCGCACAAAACTGAGAGCGCAACCCGACTTCGCTGCGAAGTCGGGTTGCTCATCCAACACTTAGCCGTTTTTCAAATAAGTTGCCCAACTGCGCATGAACTTGAGGGCGCAACCCGACTTCGCTGCGAAGTCGGGTTGCGCACCCAACACTTAGAAAATTTTGGGCCTTTGTATGAGCACAGTCAGGCGGATGAGCGCAGTCCGGAAGGCCTCCGTGCCTTAGAAAATTTCTGGGGCAGGTTTAAACGTTCTTTGCCCGAGTGCACACAGGTCACTGAGCGAAGCCCGACTTCGCTGCGAAGTCGGGTTGCTCATCCAACACTTAGCCGTTTTTCAAATAAGTTGCCCAACTACGCATGAACTTGAGGGCGCAACTCGACTTCGCTGTGAAGTCGGGTTGCGCACCCAACACTTTGAAAATTTAGGGCTCCACTGATGCCTAGGTGCGCACAAAACTGAGAGCGCAACCCGACTTCGCTGCGAAGTCGGGTTGCGCACCCAACACTTAGAAAATTTAGGGCTTTTGGATGAGCGCAGTCGGGAGGATGAGCGCAGTCGGGTTGCGGCAACACCGACACTTAGTCAATTTTTTGGCCCGAAATTGAGCTTCCTGGTCCTGCTTCCCGGGGCCATAACTTTTGATCCGCTGACCCGATCGCCTATTATAATATATCGTCGAAAAGCTAGCGAAAAGATCTGCAATGATAAAATATCCAAAGCTTATTTCATCCATTTTATCGCCCCCGTTTATGGCCCGCGAAAACCCGAACACCTCCGCATGCTCTTTGCCGCTTTAAAGCTCCATACTTAGGCCAAAGTTTATCAAAAAATTTAATGTGGCAAAATTGCCATCATGCACAAGTGGAACAAATTGACATAAAAGTGACCTATACCGTTTTTGCAACAATCATAACTCTCACCTCGTAACTCTGTTTTTCTCTAAAATTTGAATCGTAGAATCTCTGCAATGCTGACTACATCCAGTCCGAATCTCGCTGCATAACTCCTTACGGTTCGCCTGTACCACCTCCACAAAAACTGCTGTTGACACACTTTTTCCAAAAAGAGCATTTTTGTGACAGTCTTGCAACGCTTGTAACATTCTCCTCGTTTCTCTGTTTTGGTGGAAATTTGGAACACATGTTCTTGAAGATATCGACCATCTCCAGTTCGAATTTTGCTATCAAATTCTTCTCGGTTTGCTCGCAGTGCTTCTGACAAAACTGCCATTTTTCGGCCTATACAACCACTTGCCAAATCATCCGCCAAGATACCGGAAACGTCATCGATCAATCCAAACACTGTGCTGACACCTCCAACGCTGTTCTGGACTGTTTCCTGACATGCTGGCATGTTCCAAACTGATCCATCTCGTCCAATCTGCGCCCGTGACGACTTTTGCAATTTTTTGACAATTTCCTGACGATTTTTTCAACTTTTGCAAATTTGCACAAACAACCTGTAACAACTTCACCCGAACATCAAAAACATCCTCATAAACATTGAACATCACTGTACAACCTCCGAACAACCTCCGAACAATTGTCCACTGCATCAACCTGTGCATCTGAGTGTGTTGACAACAATGACAATACTGTCACTGCACCTTGCTCAACAAAGTGCCAATCTTATCGTATGTGAAATAGTCTTATGTAAAAAGGTGTATTTTGTCCCATATGGAATATCTAGTGTCATCTAAAGTCATATCTTGATATTTAAGTGTATGATTGATATTATATAGAGTTATGTAGGGAAAGTGGAGTCTGTAGAGGACAAATAGTCATTGGAAAAAAGTCTTGAGGCTGAGGATAATTTGATTAATTCAAGGTACTTTGTAAATATTATGTAATTATTCTTTGTAAATATTCCAAAATCCATGTAATATCTAGACATCTAGACCTTTCCATGTGATATTTTTAATGTAATATCTACATATCTAAGATCTTTCCATGAATATTTGGAATGTAATATTTGGTTCCCTTGAGCCTATAAATAGGCGAGACCCCCCTCTATGTAAAGCAACTGATAACTCAAAAACTTAGAAGTCATAGTCAAGTGAGAGTCAGCAAGTTAAAGTGAAGGTTATCTAGCATAACTAGCGAGAGGAAGAGTTAGGCACTGTAGAGGTTGTTTTTGAGGGATTGTTTGGGCAAGAGTGTGAAACTCTGTTGTTGGGTTAGTATGAGGTGGAAGCTCACATAATGGGCAAATCCACTTGCCGCAGAATTTTTTGGCGAGCACCTCTTTGTACTCCTTTTCACTTTGTATATATAATAAAATGTTCATGTTCTTGTTGTTAGCAGTGTGGTGCCATGATTGTGTTGTTTGTATTCCATTATGCCATTGTGTGCATTACAGTTGCACATAAGCACTTTTTGTTGAGGCACCATCGCCAAATTAAGGCTTTGCATTGACAACAAAGATCATGGCACAAGGAAGGCTTGGGAAAATATCTTGTGGTGTCAAGGGTTGACATTTTTGGTTCTGTTTCCAAGACCACTCCTTGTTGGTAGCGGTGTTTTATAGAATTGTGTCTTTACCCCTCCAATAATTTTGTTTTTATTGTGGGTTACTTTTATTGCAGTAATTTCGAAAATTACCGTAAGGTGTTTTTACCATGGGTCAACTTTGCGGTATGTGGTCAATAGTGTATGGTGGAGATTGTTCAACAGTTATACCCCTTGGTGTTTTTATTGAAGTTTTGTGTTTACATTCTAGTAACTTGTTGTTTGGTTTGCACAATAGTCATTAGTATTTACGCATGTTGCTTCCATTACGGATTTGAGGTGTGAGATCAGGTGGACATTTTTGTTCTTAGAAATTTTACATGTTATTTGTAGTACTCAAAAGGCAACTTCCAACAAAATTTCATGTGAATTAGAGTTGTTCAAAAGGATGTCCTTATAGTGATAATCAAAGGAGCATTGTAGGCCACACCATCCATATCTTGTTGCTGTCACACTTGGGATTCCAGAGGTCTATTGCAGAAAATATATGCAAAATTTGTCTTCTCAGCCCAATCCATTGAGCACTTCAAATCATCCATACGAAAATACAAAGCAACTTGTACTTGTGATGGATTGATGAGGAAGGAACAATGTAATGAGTTCCTTCCACCCTTTTTGACTGTCGCTGCTTTGCTATGGTACAAGACCTAGGAGGATGGGATTAAGAGTTTATACGACCAAACAATGAGGTTAAGGAGAATTGCCCATGGAAGATGTATTCTGACCTCATGATTGGGATCACAAAATTAGTCCAAGGGTCTAAAGACAAGTTTTGAGGCTATTGCGTGTGAGTGTAAGAGCTTTGAAGAAGGGGTCAAGGCCTAGATTTCAAAGGAAGACTTGCTTGATGGCTAGTGTGGATAGCATGCTTTGCAAATATTTTGATGCAAGGTTGAAGATGACAATGAGGCCATGAGTCAAGTACGAGGAAAAATATTATTGTTCAACATGCGTATGAGATTGCAAAACAATAAGAGAGTCTGGAGGAGGAACCAATGGCACTAGTACTAGCCTTCCCAAGAACTTCAACCTAGGTTCTGTTGCCACATTTTGCACGGGGTGCCATGTTTTCAAAATTTGTAAGTGTGCTGCTCTTCCTTCCCTCCTCCTCCTTCTTCCCTTTCTCCATTTTTCCCTTTCTCCCTTTCCTGCAGTTTCATTCCTCCCTTTTTCCCTTGTACTTCCCCCAGTCAAGTTCCCAAAACTGAGCAAGTGTTCCCTGAAAAATTCTAAGTGTCAGGGCGCAACCCGACTTCGCAGCGAAGTCGGGGTGCGCCCTCAAGTCGGAGCGCACTAGGGAATGCGAAGTGCGAGCGCAGACGGGAGATGATCAGAATTTGGCTAAGTGTTAGAGCGCAACCCGACTCGCGGCGAAGTCGGGGTGCGCTCTTCTTCTGTGCGCACTTGGGAAAGCGGTGTGCGGAAAATCAGCTAAGTCGTTGGGCGCAACCCGACTTCGCGGCGAAGTCGGGGTGCGCTCCCCTTTTTGTGCGCAGTCCGAACAGCGGCAAAATCAGCTTAAGTACCGGTGCGCAACCCGACTTCGCTGCGAAGTCGGGCTGCGCCCTTTGACCGGTGCGCAGTTGGGCAAGATTCATCAAGCAAGCCCAGAAATTGGCTAAGGCACGGAGGCCTCCCCAACTGCGTTGTTTCCCACTGCGCTACCCGACAGCGCTACGATCCCGGGCGAAGTTGGATAAAGCGCCTTTCAAGGCGGGACATGTGTCACTCATCGAGAATTCGACAAGTGTCCAGCCTCGGGATTCGAGCCGAGATGTGACGGGATAAAGGACAAGCATGGACAGCATTACCTACGCCAGCTGCCTCCATTTAAGCTGATGTAAAGTTCCATCTACCACAGCTACCCGCATTCCTGCTGACTAGAGGTTTGACCCGACGCACTGCCACGTAGCTGTACAGCTTTCAGGGAGACCTTGCTGCAGGTACAGTCCTCGCCGACAGGAGTCAGCATCAGCAGCTCTTCTGCCGCTTTTGTCAGCTATTGTCCGGTGCGGGACTTTGTGCCCGTAATTGTAATCGGGGGGAACTTGGGCTATAAATAGCCACATCATTTCATTGTAAAGGGGTGGAAGGGGAATATACTGCTAGGGAACCATTGTAGCTATACGTTTGCTTCTGAATACAAGACACATACTTGGCTCTGCTTACTGTCATCATTTTGTATCTTGCCTCTCCTTGTCATTTCTGCCTCATGTTTCTTATTTCATTGCTTACTGTTGTACTGAACTCTGGACTCCAGTATTTGGTGATTAAGTATTCCTGGAATGCATAGATAGAGGATACATAGGATGCATGATAGCTGTAGTTTCATTATGTGTTTTGTATAGGACTGTTGTTAGTAGTGGTGATTGATCGTTGTCGTCCTGCTTATTCCCCCCACCCAACTCCAATCACATTTGGATTCTCTTTCCGCAATTTATCTCTTTCCTGCACTCTTAGCTAAAACACTAAAAACCCACGGGAAGCCGGCCTTCTCCGGAGATTGGCATGGAAGGCATTCCTTCCTTCCGGCCTTTCAATCCGGTGGGCGAATGCGGGCGCATTATACCAAATCCTTTCCTCATGGCAGATTCGTAACCAACGGTTTCTACGGCACGCCCGGTGGGACATGGAAGTTTCCCACCCCAAGACGAGAATCGAAGCACGGTGTTCGCTTCATTGCTGTTAAAAATCGAGAACACCTGGCGACTCTGCAAGTACCTGAATACTCTATGAGTCCGTGAAGACCGGTCCGAACGCCTTCATGCAAACGAGAAGGTGGCGAGCAAGGAATCCGGGAAACCAACCTGACCTTTACGAAATCGACATTGCCGCTCCAGGAGAGCGCGTCAGGCTGGCTGATCACCAAGCTCGCATAGAAGAGCCTGAAACCGAAATCGAAGAGGCTGAGGGTGAAGAGCAATCTACATCCTCGGACGGTACCGATACCGAGTACACTACCGGAGGAGAAGAAGACATGGCTGCCCAGCAAAACGATGATGATCTCTTCCCGGCGGTAGACTCTACGGGGCCCTTGGCCCTAGTCGGACAACAAGTTGTGCCCCCGCTGCCTTAAAGTCCATCCCTACATACGATGGCTACGGCAAGACGGCGTACGAACACATCCGGGACATTACGGCCCTGGCTGCGCTACATTCCATCACTGACGAGGGTGTGAAGACCCGTCTGCGGCCCTTTCCCTAAGGGGAAAGCTTCTCTCCTGGTGGAGATCATCGCCGAGAGGGATCTATCACGGGGTGGCGCCGGCTAGCCGACAGGCTCGTGAAAGGATGCAACGAGTCTGCTGATCCCTCTTCCTTGTTGCATCAGTTCCAAAGCATCCGGCGACACCCCCAAGAGGAGGTGTCGGACTTCAACATCAGGTTTGCGAGGTCTTGGAAACGAGTACCTCGCGAACTTCGACCTTCAGCAGGTCAGGCTGCGCACTACTACCTGAGGTCTTTCAACTCAGACATTTGCCTACTGCTGAAGATAGCCCGAATCGACTCATTCCCTGCCCTCTACGAGGCTGCCCAGCAAGCTGAAATGGATATCATCTCCATAGGCAGGCTCCCTCATAGGGTACAGCCACCCATTTACCCTGACTTTCCTCAGTCCCAGTACCCATCAGCTTCCGGTGTGATGCCGTCCACTTCAGGACAGCAACCCCAGCAGCAATGGAATCCGGCGCCGGTCGTAAACCCTTACGGCCCGCCACAAATTCATTATCCTAATCCGCCTCCTCCTCCGCATTATCCAGCACTCCCAGCTCCCCCTCGGTATGCGCAGTATTCTACACCTCCTCCATTGGCTGCATTACCTCCGCCAGCTCAGTTGCCGCCTCCGGACAATGATATTCAGAACAAAATCCTCCAGGAGGTACGGGCTCTGGCCTCTGGATATCACACCATGTCCAACGACATGACTATATTGAAGAAGAAACAGGCCCAGATGGACCTTGTTCCAAGGAGGCCATATCCTCCTCCGGCACTGACAAAAGATCAAGCCGCAGAGCGGCGAGATCAGAGGCGCCCTCCTGCAAGAAATGCTGCCATCGAGGACCAACCTGGCACTTCTGACCAGGTTAACTGGTGCACCACGTGCAACGACCCGCATTCAGAAGAAGATTGCACATTGCACCAGCATTACCTCCAGACTCTGGCGGGCAGCGCCATAGAGGACGAAGAACTTTACATGATCCTGGACGATGAAGGCAACTTTGCCGTTCCAGAAGAAGATCTGGTGTTGCCCCCTGCCAAGGAAGACAGAAAGTCTGCTGAAGCTGCTGCAAAGCCCTTGAAGGTATACGCCAGAAGAGACAAGGCGCAACCTGTTGGGCTGCCACCTGACAAGAGGCTGTGGCCTTACACAGCCAAGGAAAAAGCTCCCGACCAAGCCTCCCGCAGCAAAACCGCTCCTTCTCTGGCCAAAGCTCCCATTGCTCGGCCTCCAGCTGAAACAAAAGAACAAGCTCGGGAGAAGGCTGAGATACCCGTCTACGACAAAGAGACGAGAGAGTTGAGGCCACGCAGCAATACCGCACCAAGTATGAGCCTGCGAAAGAAGCGGAAGGAGCTAGCACTTCAGGCTACAGCATAGTGGATGAGCTGAAGAGGACCCCCGCAAGGATAAGCATGTATGATGCTCTTCTGCTCCCAGGGCAAGTTGATCTGCTGCAGGAATCTTTGAAGAGCATGAAGTATGGCAAGCAGATACAGCCTGCTGTTCTGGTTCAACCCCTGACAGTCTCCGCCACTGGGAAGAACAGACCACCTCCCTTCTATCTGTCATTACGGATGCAAGGGTACATAGTACACAACTGTATGGTGGATTCTGGTGCCTCCACGACTGTAATGCCGAGAGCCGTCTGCGACGAAATCGGGATGGAGTATACAAGGAGCAGCCAAGGTGTGCTTGCAACTAGACGGCACCCCTGTCAAGACAGTCGGTGTCATTAAAGACATCCCGATCCGGCTGCACAAATCTCTCGACATAGTGGTCATTCAAGAAGTCGTGGTTGTCGACTTGGAACCCTACTTCGGCATGTGTCTCTCCGGGGAGTTCAACTGCGAAGGCTGGGAGGGTATCTGTCTCTGGATTACTCGCATATGGAAGTGCCCTTCAAAGGAAGGAGGCTGAAGATCTACAATGAGAAGCCTTCCACATTTCTAGTGGAGAAGATACCCGGAGAAGAGTTGCAGGACTGCATGGTTCAACTGACGGAGGAAGAACTGGTGGTGGTAGACATGACGGAGCAAGCTCTTGAGCTGCTGCAAGCGGAGGATGAGTTCTCCTTGCTGGATTTCAACGCCATGATCGAGACTGAGCAAGGCTGCTACACCGTCATTCAGTCTGAGAGGCTTGACAAGTCAGCCAAGAAAGAAGTAGGACCTGCACCAGAAAAGCTATGGCAGCTTTTCTTTGATGGCGCCCGATGCAAAAATGGCGCCGGTGCGGGTGTGCTCTTGGTTTCCCCGACCGGGATCCAGAAGGACTACACCTACAGGCTGGCCTGGAGCTGTACCAACAACGCGGCGGAGTACGAAGCCATGTGCTTGGGTTTGAGAAAAGCGGAGAGGCTGGGGATAAAGCATCTGCAGATCTTTGGCGACTCAGAGTTGGTGTGCAACCAGATTACGAACAAGTGCGCCTCCAAGAAGCACTATCTCAAGGCGTACCGTAATCGGGTGTGGGACCTGATGGAGTCATTCGACTCATTGAATGTCAGAGCCATATCACGTGAGAAAAACAAGCACGCTGACATTACGGCGTCTGTTGGAGCCAGTGCGTTTCGGCTGATGACATTGTCCAGAAGCCGAAGCCGGTCCGTACCATCTACAGGCCTTACGTGCCTGATAAAGACACCCACTGGCAGGTGTTTGATTGTGACGAGGAGATCGTCACATTTTTGGTTACCGAAGCATGTTCAATCGAAGGTAGAGACCCTGATGACGAGCAATATGAGGGGTTGATACAGTTAAAAAATAATCATGTCCCAAAAGGACTGATTACACTAGAAAGTCTCTTTGATCAGAATGACAGAGCAATATCACACGGGATCAAAGTAGACCCCAAGCAGTACGTCGACCTGGAGCTTGAACCTGGAAAGACAATTAAGGTCGGAACGGACTGCACCAAAGAGGAACTCGAGCAGATCAGATCATTATGCCGAGAGTTCCCGGACATAGTAACTTGGTGCTACCGGGACTTGAAGGGGTATGACAGACAGATAATCCAGCATACCATTGAGCTAGAAGATGGTGCAAAACCATTCCGACAGAAGCAGAGGGCTGTAAATCCGAAGATCGAAGCCATGATGAAAGCCGAGCTCCTGAAGATGTTGGAAGCCAAGATCATCTACCCCATCAAGCATTCATCCTGGGTTGCGAACTTGGTCCCCGTGAGGAAGAAGAACGGAGACATTCGTCTCGTGTGGACTTCAGAAATCTGAATCAAGCCTCACTCAAAGACCATTATCCGCTTCCCCAGATCGATCAGATCCTCCATATAGTTCTTTGGAGCGCAGAGATTCTCCCTCCTAGATGGCTTTTCTGGGTACAACCAGATCCGGGTCAAAGATGAGGACCAGCATAAGACAGCGTTCACCACCAAATGGGGGACGTTCGCCTATCAGCGCATGCCCTTCGGCTTATCCAATGCTGGCGCCACATTCCAGAGAGCCATGGACCTGGCCTTACGAGAAGCTGCTTAACAAGATCATTGTCATCTACTTGGATGACATGATTGTATTCTCTCACAGGAGAGAGGACCATGCTTCCCACCTGCGGCAGATATTTGAGAGATGTCGTGAATTCGGCATTTCCATAAACCCGAAGAAATCAGTCTTCGCGGTAAGAGAAGGTAAGCTGCTTGGACATGTCATCTCCGAGAAAGGCCTTGCGGTGGACCACGATAGAGCAGAAGCCCTCCTCCGCTTGCCCGCCCCAGTCGACAAGAAGGGGCTACAGTCCTTCTTCGGCCAGATCAACTTCGTGAGGAAGTTCATACCGGACTTCGCACAGGTGATCAAACCCATGGCCGAACTGCTGAAAAAGAATGCTGAATTCTTATGGACTGATGAGAGAAGGCAGGCCTTCGAGGAGATCAAGGCCCGAATTGCACAAGCTCCGGTGTTGATAAACCCGGATTACTCCAAGGACTTCATCACGTACGCGGTGGGAGAACCCGAGAGTTACGCCGCGATCCGACACGAGAAGGGAGACGATGGCGAAGAGCGCCCCATAGCGTTCTTAAGCCAGGTGATTCAGCCGCACGAAGAGAAGTACAATTTTATTGAGCGGCGAGTTCACGCGGTCATGAAGTCTCTCCGAAAGTTCAGGCACTTCGTCTCCCAGAGCCGGACAACTGTCTTCGTGATACACCCGGACGTCCGAAACTTCATCATACAAGGGGAGCCGGGTCACAAGAGAGCGGGATGGATTGCCAAGATCCGGGAGTTCGACATCGAGGTGCGGCCAACAAAGCTTATCGGAGGCCGAGCCTTGTGCCGGGAGCTGGCCCGAAGCGCTGCAGCCGAGATATCTGCTGTGAGTGGGAAGATCCGACAGCAACTACCAACCTAGCCAACTCCTTACCAGAGGAGAGTGACTGGACAGATGACCTGGTGAGGTATTTCTGCACCGGGAGATGTCCAGACCACCTAAATGCCTCACAAAGAAGGAGGTTTCGGCTAGGTGCATTGAAATACACTCTTCGCCCCGAGGGGCTTTACTTCAAGAACATTGACGGCATCTTGTTGCGGTGCGTCAAGAAAACCGACCAACCCGGGGTCCTTGGAGAATTTCACTCCGGGATGCATGGGGGACACCATTTCGCAAGGCCTACGGCCTTCAAAATCATCAGAGCTAGGTACTATTGGCCCACTCTCTTCACAGACGCACATGCGGTCTGTGTAAAATGTGATAAATGCCAGAGATTTGCTGGCAGAAACAGAAAAGCACCCCTGCCCCTCCAACCAATCCAAGCCGAGACTCCGTTTCAGCAATGGGGTTTGGACTTCATCGGGGTCATTACGCCGAACTCTGCAGTAGGGCACAAGTTCATTCTTACCGCCACCGACTACTTTACGCGGTGGGCAGAGGCGATCCCCACCAAGAATGCGGACCAGGAGACGGTCATCGGGTTCCTCGAGAGCCTCATTACCCGTTTCGGGGTCCCTGAGTCAATAGTGACGGACAATGGTCCGGGGTTCGCAAGCGCTGTACTCACGGAGTACACCAGCAAGTACGGCATTTATCACAAAATGTCTTCTAACTACTACCCGCGAGGGAACGGCCTGGCCAGTCCACCAACAAGAATCTACGAAAATCATCGGAAGGACGGTAGAGAAGAACAAGAGGACTTGGCACCTACTCCTGAATCGGGCGCGTGGGCGGATAGAATATCATTCAAGAAGTCTATCAAGACATCCCCCTATGCGCTCGTATATGGCAAGGAGGCAGTCCTGCCAACCCACATAGAAATTCCCGCCCTCTGGATGTTGGATGAAGAGAGAGGCAGCGGGGATCCGAGTGGACGCCAGACTGTGCCAGTTGTTGCGGTTAGAGGAAGACAGAGAGAAAGCATACCGAGGCCTTCACCAAGCATGCTTGAAGCGACCCAAGGCTGGT
Source organism: Wollemia nobilis (assembly GCA_028583015.1). Classification (NCBI taxonomy): domain Eukaryota; kingdom Viridiplantae; phylum Streptophyta; class Pinopsida; order Araucariales; family Araucariaceae; genus Wollemia; species Wollemia nobilis. The sequence goes on from JAQPPZ010001446.1 coordinate 708,081, forward strand.
TTGCAAAAGGCACCACCGCCCGAGTTTTCAAAATCGGGGACCTGGTGCTGAAGTGGGACTCATTGAAGGCAAAGCCGGGCAATCACGGCAAATTTGACGCCCTCTGGGAGGGTCCCTATCAGATTGCCCGGGTGAATCAGTTCAACGCATTCGTGCTCCGGGATATGGAGGGACAACTTCTCCCCATTCCCGTCAACGGGTTCCACCTCAAAGTTTATCACCACTGAAGGCACCCAATGGGTCCTTCCTTGTACAGTTTTCCCTTATGTATTTTTAGTTTTCAGAATGTACATATTCAGCATTCAGTTTTTTAGTTTTCAAGAGCCCAAGTAGAACTTAAAGCAAACCCCGACTTCGCAGCGAAGTCGGGTGTCGCTCCTTGGATTGTGCGAAGTTCGAAAGAAAGCAGCTGACAAAAGGGGCAAAAATTTGGCTAAGTCTGGGTGCGCAACCCGACTTCGCAGCGAAGTCGGGCTGCGCACCGTCTTGGGAGCGCAGTCGGAGAGCAGGAAGCGGAAAATGGCTAAGTGTCAAATCAGACTGCGCAACTTTTGGGGCGAAGTCTGACTGCGCAGTCAAACATGGGCGAAGTCGGAGTGCGCTCATTTTTTGGGCGAAGTCCGAGTGCGCCCTCAATTTTGGGCGCAGCCTGAATGACCCATCACGGAAAACATGAAAAATTCTAAGTGTGGGCCCAGAGCGCAGTACGGCACAGTGCGAAGTTGGGTCGCGTCCCGGTTTAAAATCATGGGCCAGAAATTCTCCCTTGAAAGGTGTGCCCAGACGGCGGCGATGACGTCATCAAAGGCACGAAGTCCAAAGGATGTTTAATGATTGCACGACTTTCAAGAACGACGTCATTAAGAAAGCAAGGCGCATTTGGACCAACTGCAACTAGGGTGCGCTTTTCAAAATTAAACCCATGCACGGCCGCCAAAATATTATAACGCTTCCACCAACTTCGAGTTAACCACCTTAACTCCCTCCCTCGCGCCATTAATGCTGAAATCCTTGCCTAGAAAAAGGGCCCTGGCATACTCAGAAAATTCAGAGTGTCAAGCTGACTCCGAGGCGCAAAGCGCAGGACTAAGAAATCGAAGCCGTAATTCTCGTCTCTGCCAATTCTAACGAGAGAAAATGGACAAGGGGAAAGCGCCCGTACAGGCGCAATCCAGTGACGAAGGGCGCGAAGCTGAGGAACAGACTGAATCAAGCGCTCATGAGAGCGAAGTGCCGCAGGAGCAGAAAAGGAGAACCCGGACGAAGAGAAGTCGAGGGCAAATTCCGCCGCCGCCCGTCAATCACCTGGCCGGGTACAAAGACGGCTCTTTCTCCATCAGCCTCACCAAGCTGCGGCCGAATATTGCAAAGTGGGCAGACAAGGTTTCGCCCTCACACCATGTCGGGGCTGCGTATAAATCGAACCTATACTGGTTCTTGTGCCCTCCTACTCACCAGTGCCCGGAGCTGATTGAAGCAATTGTAGAATATTACAAGCCAGCTGCCCGGCAAGTCTGCGACAACAAGGGAAGAGTGTTGTTCACACTCTTCAGGGAGAGCGTCCAGCCAGCGTTCGCCCCAGGGCTTCAGTACGAACCCGGCGCAATTGTCAGAAGGATTAATGCGGATGAACAGACGGGCAGATTCACGCAGACCAAGCGGATGAGAGAATTCCTCAACTCAGAGCTGAAGACTCCGCTGGCAGCCGGACAGTGGCCGGCAGGCTCCATACCCCTGGACAGGTTCGAGAACAAATACATATACATCATCCTGGCGTGGGTCCTCGGCTGCGATTCTGACAAAGTGGTACGCCCGTACCAGCTGGCGCTGGCAGAATGTATCCTGCATGGGGAGTTTTACGACTCCACGGCGCAAAAGAGTGGGAAGCGCCCCATTTTCTTCGGCTGGGCAGACTGGCTGGCGTACGCCATTCATTCTAACCTAGTCAAGCTGCAGCAGAAGCAGTCAACGGATTTCCGGTTTTGCTCCTTCCTCACATGGTTGTGCCTTTACCACATGCACTACCGGATGAGAGTCCTCGACTTGGAGAAAGTAAATGAAAAAGGTGAGCCGCTACCCGTGTACGAGTGGACCGAGATCCATGTGCATCTGGTGTACTGGAGACTAACATCCTTCCGAATCTCGTGGAGCATCTTCTCCTTAGTAAGTCCGAGAGGGGCGGAGAACCCCCAAAGAATAAGGGGCAGCCTGTATATCCGTATCTGAATGCTGGCCAAGAGAGTAGAACCTGAAAATACCAGCTCCTCTGGCCTCCTCGAGAACTCGGAGAGAGTTCCATCGAGGAGTGAAGGGCGAGGTAAGGGTACCGTCTGCAACCCTTAGGGGTATCTCCGAAAGTACGGATCCTGTGAAGATAACCGATAATCAGGAAGATAATCTCAAGGTGGAGAGGAGAAGCCCCAAACTCTGCCAGAATAATAGAACGAGGGATTGTTCCCTTGCAACGAATGAATCGTCGAAGAAAGAGTGTCTGCACTCGTTCAACCCGTGACCACTCAGTCGGGCCAAGACTAGGGCCCCAAACCACTGACCCATAAGTAATAGTTGGCTTGACCAAAGCGTCAAAGATCCTCATCTTCACAGGTATATCTTGAAAATGTGCTTTAAAGCAATTCCTCTCTAGCAAAGACAGAGCTACATACCCCTTACACACCCGGACTTGGGCGGCGGGTTTCATACCAAAAGTGGGACCAGTGAAAAGAACCCCCAAATACACATAAGAGGTGGTGATTTCGACCTCTTGGCCCTGGAAAAGGAAGTGGAGATGGCATAGGGCCTCTTTGGTAGTATTGAATACCATAACCTTGGTCTTAGAAAGATTCACTGTCAACTGTCTCGAGTCACAAAAAGCGGCAAGTGTGTCCAGATGACGCTGAAGCCCCTCAGGGGATGAGGCCAAAAGAACAACATCATCAACAAAGAGGAGAATAGAAATCAACACATGGTGAAGAAGGCAACCATCCTCTGGGTGAGCGTTCTCCCCGATAAAAGTCTCAAGCTCGTCGATAAAGATCCCAAAAAGTGTCGGCGAAAGGGGGCATCCCTGTTTCACTCCTATGGTGCTAAGAATATTGGCTGAAAGCCCTTGAGGGGAGCGAAACTAACCTTTCACAATCTCATATAACCGTGTAACTGCTGTCAAAAGTTGCCCAAAGATGCCAATTGATCGAAGCCTCTCAAGAAGTAAATGTCGAGGCACTGTATCGAAAGCTTTCTTGATGTCTACAAAGCAACAATAAACCTTTGAGGACCTGGAACGCGCCTCATAATAATAGCTCTGAGGACTAGAATGTGATCTGTGGTCTGATGATCTTGCCGAAAACCAGCTTGGCCAAGAGCCCTGAAACCCCCCTCCTCCAACCTTCGAGAGAGAAGCACATCCAATGTTGTGGCATAGAGCTTGGCAAAGATATGCCCAATCATGATAGTCCTGTAGTTATTGGGTTCATGGGGATCACTTGCCTTATGAATGGGGTGAATGATATGCTAAGTCCAGGACTCAGGAAACCCAGAACAAACAGCAAGATTAAAGAGATCAGCAAGGGGCCCAACAAGAGGGTCAATACCATGCTTCAAAAATTTCGCCTGTAACCCATCCAAATCTGCTGCTTTGCTTGTATAGAGTTTCCAGATAGCCTGCCTGACAAGACTAGTAGAAAAGAGGTGGCATGAAGAGGGGGGGAGGGAACAAAAATACGAGGCTGATTTGGGATGGTATAAAGGGAAGAGGCATGGATGGTCCAAGAGGAAAGATCGATCCCATGAGTAATCCGATCACGGGGGAGGATAAGGCGCCAGAAAGATTTAGGAGATTGCTGAAGGGAGTGGATAAGTTCAAGTCGATGCCGAGAGAGGAAGAGACGCTTCTTCTTTCGAAGAAGCATCCTATAGTCTTTGTGAGAAATGGCATGGGGCTGGGAAGGATTTCGAATGGCATATTTCAACCTTCGGTGGGCAGACTTACATTCCTCATCATACCAGATGTTCATGGGGCAATGACCAGGGGGACGAGGACGAGGGGGAGGACGAATAGTGTGGGGGTATGATTCCAAAGCAGCCTTCCAAATAGTTTGGACCAAGCAAGCAGAACGATCGGAAACATTGGAAAGACAAGACACCTTGGGGAGAACATAACGCAACCGGTCCATGTAGGTAAAGGAATAATAATAGTCAAAGTGTATAGTGACTCAAGGGACTGAAGGGGAGGGAGGAGGGGGAGGAGTAACGGGAAGGGAAACAGTGGATAACGTAAGAGAAAGAATTGAATGATCGGTAAGGGGAGGAGGGTGATCAGAGACGTTGAATCGCGAAATGAATGGAATGAGGGTGGTAGAGGAAATAGCATAGTCGACGACACTGGATCCCCCACTATGAGGAAAGCATGTAAACCCACTAGAATCTGGAAAACAAGATATACCATTGAGAAGAACTAGCCTGTTGGATTCACCCAACTCAATAAGATGCTTACCATAAGCAGTCACCTGTGTGTCGCTGGAGATTCGAGCAAAACCAAGGTCCTCAAGATCCAATTCCCGAGTCTGCATCTCATCGGTTGTGAGGTCATGAAGAGAAACCTGCATAGGTCCGGTCCGAGCATTGAAATCTCCCAACAGAAGTATCTCCCTTGAAGCCGAGTATCTAGTAATGTCCTCATAGAGATCTTGGAAAGGGTCCCCGTCCGTGTGCGGAAACAATCAAGTCTTACTAACAATCGTCAAGAGTGAATGATGCCACAGGTTCTTGATTTACAAGGGGATATTTCTTGAAGCACCTGACCTTTTATAGGTTCAGCTTATACTCACCTGTGTTAATGCTACCTGCGCAGAATTAATGTGCAAAAAGGCCTTAGAGGCGTTAGGAAAAACCCCTTCCAAGATAAACAATGATGGGGCGCGGATCCCAACCTTAACTACCCAAGCCGGGCTCAATCATTCTTGAAAAGCGTGAATTCTGGCCGTAGGTATACTTAGTTTCAATCATGGGCCACGCCTTGAGCTGCATGTCGGTGAACTGCGCTAAACTTAGAAATCCACGGTCAGGGAGTTGCCTCTAAAACCGCGCGCTTCGGTCACCTCGGGATGAGCACCTTCAACTCCGAGTTGCGTGCCAAAGTGGTGCGCCCAGGTTAGGCCCGCCCCCCTGTGCACCTCCTTGGAGAAACGTGCGCCTTGCCTTGCGCCCAGTCTTGGGCGCACGACTTGAGTGCGTTGACTGCGCCCAACCTTGGGCGCACAGTTCGAGTGCGCGGGCTGCTTCCGGTACGGGGCTCCTTCGTCTATCATGAAACATTACCTACTCTGCCGCGCGACTTGTCCTAAATTCAAAAAATAGAAAGAGGACATTCATCGGCCTCCCTCCACTGGCTAAGGCGCTTGCCTTCAAAACAGAGCTTCCATAAACATAGAGAAGCGGAGGAACATCCTTTCGACTGTACGAGAAAACTGGAATGCATAAGGGAAAAACGAGAATATATACAGCTGTACAGGAAAATTTTGTGCCATCCCTCACTGGTGGTACGCCTTTAGGTGTACGCCATTAACTGATAATGGCAAAGCAAACCCATTCAAATCTTGCAGTGTGAAAGAGTTTACTGGGTGCACCTGGGAGACTTGAAAAGGACCTTCCCAAAATGCATCAAACTTATCATGATTGCCTGGTTTGGACTTTTTCACATTCCATTTTAGCACTAAGTCTCCGATCCGAAAAGTGTGCTTGGAAGTCCCTTTGCCGAACCATTTTTTTGTGGCCACTGCGTGCCTCATAAAAGCCTCATAGGCTTTCTCCCTCTCCTCTTCTAACTGCAAGAGTTGGGCGATTCTAATGCTGACAGGATCAAATTCCTCGCCCTCGCCGTCCAAAGATCGAAGAGACTGTAACGCTGGAAACTCAATATGCACAGGAAGCACTGCTTCCTTCCCATATACTAAAGAGTACGGGGATGTCTTTATGGACTTTTTAATAGAAATCCGGTCAGCCTATAGCGCAAAATCCAAGTGTAAATGCCAAGTTCGCTTATTGTCCTTCAGTGTTTTCTTGAGAATCCGGAGCAAGTTTTTATTAGTAGCTTCTGCCAAGCCATTACCCTGCAGGTAATAATTCAACGAAGTTTTCATATAAATACCATACTTGCTAGCAAATGCACACATCTTGGCCCCAACAAATGAGAGCTGTTGTCCGTCACTACAGCGTCCGGTATCCCAAAACGGGTTATGAGTCCCTCCAGAAAGGCAATAACTACATCCTGATCCGTCCGCTTGGTTGGAACTGCCTCTGACCACCGGGTGAAATAATTAGTAGCGGTTAGAATATATTTGTGTCCCGTTGAAGAGTTAGGCTCGATTATCCCAATGAAGTCTAAACCCCATTGTTGAAACGGGGCCTCGACCTGAATCGGGTGCAAAGGTAACGGAGCATTTCTGATGCGGCCCGCATACCTCTGGCACTTATCACATTTCCGGCTTACACTGAAGGAATCTAAGAAAATGGTGGGCTAATAATAGCCCGCTCTTATTATTTTCAAAGCCATTGGCCTTCCAGCGAAATGGCCCCCGGACATTCCGAAATGGAATTCATCTAGGATTTTTTTTTTTCTGTCCCCTTGACACATCTCAGGAGGATGCCGTCTATATTTCGGTGGAACAACCCCTCGGGTAATAAAACAAATCTGCAGGCTTGAAGCTTGAAACGCCTTCTCTGCGAAGAATCAAGGCCAGAAGGGCAATGTCTGGTGCCGAAGTATTCTACCAGGTCTTCAGTCCAATCTTTGCCATCTATTGACTGATTCGCCCAATTATACTGTGGTAGTGAATCATCCCATTGACAAGACGTTACTTCAGCCGCGGTAGTCCTGGCAAGCTCTAGGCATAGCGCCCGCCCACGAACTAGTTTCGTATGCCGGACGTCAATATCAAACCCCTGAATCTTTGAAACCCAACCAGCCCTGTTATTACCAAGTTCACCTTGGCTGATGAAGGTCCGCACATCCGGGTGTACAACGTACACTATTGTCTTGCTTTGTGAGACGAAATGTCGGAACTTCTGTAGCGCTCGCATCACCGCATGTACTTGGCTTTCGATAAAACTATGTTTTTCCTCATGCGGGAGTATTACCTGGCTGAGGAATGCTATAGGCCGTTCGTCTCCTTATTCTTCTGAGTGAGCACGGGCGCATAACTTTCTGGTTCCCCGACCGCATACAAAATAAAGTCTTGGGAATAATCAGGATTAACCAGAATGGGTGCTTGGGCAATCCGTCGTTTGATATCTTTAAACGCCTGTCTCCTCTCATCAGTCCACAAGAATTCCACATCCTTTTTTAAGAGTTGAGTCATAGGTTTTACCGATTGAGCAAAATCAGAGATAAACTTCCTGACAAAATTTATTTACCCAAAGAAGGATTGGAGACCCTTTTTATTAGCCGTAGAGGCAACTTGAGCAGGGCTTCGACTCTGGCGGGATCAATAGCAAGACCCTTCTCTGATATCAAATGGCCTAAGAGTTTACCCTCTTTGACCGCAAAAATTGACTTTTTTGGGTTTATTGATATTTTCGAACTCCAGACATTTTTCAAACACTTGTCGGAGATGCACACCGTGCTCCTCCCTTTTGTGGGAAAAAAACGTCATATCATCCCAGTATATCACAATTACGCGGTTGAGGAGTTCTCCAAAAGCCAAGTCCATCGCTCTTTGGAAAGTTGCCCCGACATTTGAAAGGCCAAAGGGCATGCGCTGATAAGCAAAGGTGCCCCACTTGGTGGTGAAGGCAGTTTTATATTGGTCCTCTTCTCTGACCCAGATCTGGTTGTACCCGGAGAAACCGTCTAGGAGGGAAAATCTCTGGGCCCCTGCTACTACATGGAGAATTTGGTCCATCTGGGGTAGTGGATATTGATCCTTCAGGGATGCCTGGTTGAGATTCCGAAAGTCCACGCAGAGACGAATATCTCCATTCTTTTTTTGAACAGGGACCAAGTTTGCTACCTAGGATGAATGCTTGATAGGGTAGATTATCTTTGCTTCCAGCATTTTGAGAAGTTTGGCCTTCATCAGTACCTCAATCTTTCGGTTTACAGGCCTTTGCTTTTGTCGTACGGGCTTGACTCCTTCCTGGAGTCTGATAGTATGCTGAAAAACATCTCGGTTATACCCTGTCAAATCATGATAACTCCATGCAACGATATCGGGATACTCTCTGCAGAGGGTCCTAATTTGTTCAATTTCCTTCAGTGTGCAATCAGTTCCCACTTTAGTGGTCTTCCCGGACTCCAGGTTTAACTCTTGATATTCCTTTGCATCTACTTTTATTTTGTGAGGCAAGGCCCTGTCATCTTGATCAAATAAACTCATAAGGGTTATCAAACCCTTGGGGAGGTGGTTGTTCTTTAGTTGGATAAGACCCTCATACTCATCAGGGGATCTACTTCAATATTTCCAGCCTCGTTAATAAAAAAATCAACGATATGCTCATCATTATCAAAGACCTGCCAGTGAATATTTTTATCCGGTATTGAGGGTCTATAAATAACCCTAATTGTCTTTGGCCTTTGCATAAGTTTCTCGGCTTGAGAGTACCTTGCTCCAATGGACGCCAAAACGTCCGCATGCTTGTTCTGCTCTCGTGAAATAGGTTGGATATTTAGGGACGAGAAGGATTCTAGCAAATCCCACACCTTGTTACGGTATGCTTTCAAGTAGTGTTGTTTAGCAACACATTTGTTCGTTACTTGATTGCAGATCAGTTTAGAATCCCCGAATATCTGCAACTGCTTTATGCCTAGTTTCTCTGCCTTTCGTAACCCCAAACATAGGGCTTCATACTCGGCTGAGTTATTAGTACAACTCCAAGCGAGCCTGTACGAATAGGTTCTCTGAATTCCGGAGAGGGGAGACAAGGACAACCCCAGCTCCAGCGCAGTTCTTACATCGGGCGCCATCAAAGAAAAGTTTCCACAGTTGCTCATCCATAGGATCGGTATCACTCGGGGACTTAGCCTTCTTAGGCTTGGTGATCGAGTAACATCCGATATCTGATTCTATCATAGCATTAAAATCCAGCATGGAAAACTCATCCTCGAGGTGCAGCTCATCCAGGGTTTCTTCCATCAACCCTACTCCTATTTCCTCTGCCCCCTCGATGATATTGACAGAGTCCATGGGTTTCTCCACATCCTGGATCCTTCCAATAAGAAAGGTAGAAGGTTTCTCATTAAAAATCTTTCCCTCTTCCCTGAAGGGGACTTCCAGAGGTGAATAATCAAGGGACAAATAGCCCCCAAGCTTGGCAGTGTATTCCCTAGATAAGCACATGCTAAAATAGGGCTCCAAGTCAACTACCACAACTTCTTGGATTACCATAATCTGCGGCATCTTATGCAGCATGATTGGGATATCCTTTATAACCCCGACAGTCCTGACTGGAGTTCCATCCAACTGGAGGACCTCGGGGCTGCTTCTCGTATACTCCATGCCCATAAATTCACTTACAGCTTTAGGCATGACAGTAGTTGCAGCGCCATAATCAACCATACAATTGTGTACTACCAACCCTTCCATTCTGAGAGAAGTAAAACGGCGACGACCTATTCTTTCCCGTGGCAGAAGTAGTTAGTGGTTGCGCCAAAACGGTTTGGGTTAGTCTCCCCTTGCCTTTAACGGTTTTGAGGGACTCGTGGAGTAGATCAACTTGGCCAGGTAATTGTAATGCGTTGAAGAGACTTACCTTAGCCGGAGTCCTCCTTAGCTCTTCGACAACGTTGTATGCCTCAACACCTGGTTCTTTCCCGTCTTTGGCGGGTTCATATTGTGTCCGGTATTGCTGAGTGGCTTCCACCCTCTGGCGCTTGGTGATTGAGGGGTATCGTAACTTCTCCCGCGCCTGATCCCTCGGTTTAGCCAGGGGTTGAGAGGTGGAGGCTGGTGGCCGAGGGGCTACTGCCTTTTTCTTGAGGGCAAGTAATCTTTTAATCGAGCATTGTCTGAGGGTTCGTTAGCCAGAGCTGGTTCTCTTCCTGAAGGCGTTGCGGCCTTGTTGGCCTGTTGCTGAGGATCGGCTGGCACTTTAAGTGGTTCCATCTGAACTGGATCGACCTCAATTGGCCTTCTACCAGTCTTTGTTAGGACAACCTGTTCGACAGGGGAAACTATACAATCATGATCATCTTCCATCATCATATTTACCTGCCTATCAGAGCCGTTATCTGAAAGCGTTTGAGCATAGTTCTGGTGGACTTCACAGGCTTCTTCATTAAGCGGGTCATTGCAGGTAGAGCACTAGTTAGTCCTGCCGGATGTACCGACCTCATCGTATTCCAAAACTGCAAAATTTCTCTCATGAGGTCTGCCAGTAGGAGCAGTTTGATCCCTTGTGATTTGAGGAGGCCTTCGTGGTGGATAATTCTGGTCTCGGAATTGGCTTTTCTTCATGATAGCCATATCATTTGCCATACTCTTCATAAATCCATACATATCCCTTAGCTCTTTAGCTTGTTGTGGGTTTAGCGAGGCATGAGCTGGAGTAGCTGGTAATGATAATGATGCCACTGGAGCAGGTAGTGCCGGATACTGTGGAGGCGTCGATAGTTGCGGGACCGCATGGGTAGGTTGCTGCGACATCTGTACTTGAGACTGCGGAGTGGGCATAGCTTGATTTTGTGGGCGGCGCACCCATGGCTGACTGGGGTAGGCCAATGATACAGCAGAACTGGGTGCCGCGTGATTTTGTGAGTCATGAACCCACGATTGACTAGGGTATGTCAACGGTATAGAAGAACCAAATGCACTTGGATACATGCTTTGAGGAAAATCTGGGTAAATCGGAGTTGTCGCCTTAGGGGGCATCCTTCCGACGACTATCAGGTCGTCTTCTGATTTCTGTTACAGATCTGGAAATGTATTAATATTAGAGTGTCGGATGCTTATGCTGATGTCTGTATGGAACGCTCTTAAGTAATAGAATGCGGCCTGACGTGGGATGGGCCGAAGGTCTTCAGGGACTCTCATCCAGGTCCGATCGAACCTGAGATTGAAATCAGGTATTTCTTCTTGAGGATGCCTCTGTATACCAGTGAACTGGTGTAACAGGGAGAAGGGGTCTGCTTGCTCATGAAAACCTCTTACTAATTTCCCGGCCAGTTGGTCCCATGAAGTGATGGTACCTGGTGCAAGTGAGCGGTACCAGTAGAGGAGCTTACCTCTTAAAGAGAGGACCAGCAACTTAACCATGACCTCTTCGTTGGTAATCTCGTGAATCGTTGCCAATCCTGCAACATCTTGGATATGCTCGGCCGCTGTCTTTCCCGTACCATCGTAGGTAGGTAGAGCTTTCAAGGCCGCGAGAGGTACTCTATGCTGAGCTGCTAGATTTAGGGGGCCAGTGTGGTCCCAGGTCACGAACTGCCTGGCGGGAGGTGGCTGCGCCATGGGCGGTGGAGGGTTTCCCTAGAGCGGTGGCGGTAATGGCTGAACAGGAACAACGGAAACACTTGGTACCCTGATATCAACGTCAGGTGCGGCCTTAGTGTGTTGACGATCCGGTGAATTAGGCGGAACTGGAGGTAAGCTAGTAGCTGTGCTGTCGGGAGTTAAACCCCGTGTAGCAACAGTAGCTTCCTGCGAAGATGTTTCGTCCAATGGGTTGTCCGACCTGACCACTCTAGGACGCTCTCCAAAGGCGTCAATGTCAAGTTCGTAGAACTCGGATTCTTCTTCTGAGTTTCTAGCCTGTCGCCTCGTACGCATGGAGGCGTGATCTTTCAGGCTGGTCTGCGAGGTTTGGATATATCGGAGTTCGTATGAGTCGCCAGATGTTCAAATTTGTCAGTAGTAAGACGAACATCACTTTCTTAGTACTGCTAATGTAGTGGAACGTTTGCGTCCAACCGGGTGTGCCAGAAACTGTTGGTCAGAGATCTGCCTTAGGTAAGGATTTGGTATTTTAGTGCGCCTTAGACTCGGCCAACATTGAAATGCCGAGGGGAAGAAATGCCTCCCCTGCCAATCTCCAGAGATGGGCTGGTTCCCTTGCTATTCTAACCGAGGGGGTTTTGAGATTAAGGAACTGAAAGGAATGGGAAATGACTGAAAGGGGAAATATGGCCACAGGTCGGATAGTATAGGGGTGATGGACTAATAGCACGAAAACTCTATTGCATTCTGAACCAGATAGCCCTCAAATACAGATAACTAATAGAAATTTAAACCAGAACATCTAGCATGTATAATCTCCGGGGACTACTCCAGAGTTACTACTTTAGCAGCAACTAAATCTAGATATTAGAATTCAAGTTACAGTTTAAAGCAAGAAACGATAGAAGACAAGTAATAGAAGACATACACATGAAAATAGAAGTCCAAGTCTAGAGCCAGACATCAGCTGTATTGATAGCAGAATTCAGGTTTTCATTTAGCCTCTAGCAAACATCCATCATTTTACAATAAGAGAGCGGGTTTATATAGAGAATTTTGCCGCTTGAGCAATAAATGCTCATAAACAGAATATGGCGGTGGAAGCCAGGATAAACATTACAAGGTGATACAGTTGCCAAATATTAAATAGGTATGGCAAGGGTTGGTAATTCCTCAAAATGCCGTTGAATGTCTTCAATGCCTCGACATACTTGACTTGCTGGCGCAGTCTCCTCACTTGCAGGAACCGCATTTGTAGGAGATATGCTTGAATTCCTGAAACGTCTAATCCAGAAGCTTCCCAATAACTGCGGGTGAACGGGTAAGGATATACTCCAAATTGCCGAGCTGGAATTCTTCCGGAAGAAACCAGCGCCAAAGTCAATCTGACATACTGGCAAAGTGCGCCTGAACTCTGGCGCAAGTGTGGAGTGCGCCCAATCTCTGGCGCAAGTATTCAGTGCGCCCCATCTCTGGCGCAAGTGTGGAGTGCGCCCAATCTCTGGCGCAAGTGTGGAGTGCGCCCAATCTCTGGCGCAAGTATGAAGTGCGCCCCATCTCTGGCGCAAGTGTGGAGTGCGCCCAATCTCTGGCGCAAGTATGAAGTGCGCCCAATCTCTGGCACAAGTATGAAGTGCACCCCATCTCTAGCGCAAGTATGAAGTGCGCCCCATCTCTGGCGCAAGTGTTCAGTGCGCCTCATCTCTTGCACAGGCATCCAAAAATGAGGTGTTAGATTTGCCAAAAGCTAAAACTTCATGATCCCCTTTTCGAAAGCTTTGTCACATGGTTAATAATACACCATGTTGCAGAAATGGCAACAGTTTCACAATATTTTAACTCTATTATACATTAATAGAATTATCTTATACAGAACTTCTCTAACAACTCTTGAGCATACTTTGCCATTGAGTTAATAACAAAGAAAAGGAATAAGAAAAAGAGTTTTTCATCTCTTAGAACTCGTTTTCAACATGTAGTGGAAGAGTTCCATGTAAGTGTATTTCCATAATGTTTACTATGTTATATCTTTCTCCCATGAATGTACCATTCAAACATGTCATTATATGATCAAGAACAAATTGCTTCTTAAAATCATGATTTTTTCCTCTAGAAATTCAATGTGAAGGCTCATATTAAAACTCCTAACAAATTGTTTATCTACAAAAAGCTGGTTGATTTTGGCATACTATGCTTGTGTGGCTTGCTTCAAGGCATGGAGGGACTTGACCAACTTATAAATCAAGTGCTTTTCCTCTTTTGATTTTTGTATTTTTATTCCTTCACTGCTTCAGATCCACACGGCTGCCCTGTGTAGACTTCCTGCTACAAGTTACCATGAAAGTCGACACTTTTGATATTCATATGGTACATCCAAGTTAAGCTAGTGGTGTCATGACCAGCCAATAGTTAACAATTTAGCTTTCGAATCAATTGTTTTTCTCAGATCGAATAGCCTATCTTTCATTGTATCCTTACAAGTATAGCCTTATACTCATCACTGATGCCATTTTCATTGTGCTTTGATCTGTAAGCCTTCTTGCTTCCACTTGACAATTGAATAGCCTTATCTTTCATTGTATCCTTTGTCTACAAGTCTAGCCTTATACTCATGGATGGTGCCATTTGTCTTTTGCTTTGATCTGTAAATTTTCTTGCTTCTCCTTGACAATTGAATAAGCTTCCCACTGATGTTTCCCATCAAAGCATCATAGTCAATTTGCATTGCCATTTTTCCAAAACTTTTCACTTTTAACTTCTTCAAATATCTTAGGCTTGTAATTAATCAAGTCCATCAACTACTTTTTACAAAGTCAGAATTCTACAACTTCCTCCAAGTATAGTCAAAATACTAAAGTTACATATATGTGCACACACACACACACACATATATCCTCCAAGGTACAGTGGTACTTTTGTTTTGAGGGAAAGTTAACAGCCTCGTCAAATTTTGTCACTTTAGATTCATTCATCAACTGTTGTCATTCAACTGATGTGATTGTGGCAGCAAGGGACTCTGCAAACTTGCCATTCCTATTGCTGTGCAACAACAACATGATAACAATAAACCAAAGATGCCTCATAATTCCATTTGGTAAAATAAAATGTTATGATTGACTTTGAGGCTCTTGAATGAAATATAACCAGCCATTGTTACGAGCATAGCCAACTATTTAAGATGATTTAAATTTAATTTAATTTAAGTAATTAATTTATTTTTTCTAAGGTTTTTTTGGTGGTCTGGCCATGGGTGGGGTGGGAAGAAAATGTCACATACATAGTCAAATATGTAAGATGCATTTCTTCGAAAAACACCAGGGGTATATACCTTCATCCAATGACCAAGACAAGAGACTTTGGCTTATGGAAAGACTACACATTGACTCTCACTTAATTATACAAATGTCAAATAAATATTTTCAACCTTGATATCAATGCAAGCTTTATGAAATGCAATAAATTTAACTTGAGCGTATGTCTTCAAATGATGCTAATGTGGATAGCAATTCTGTTGGGCTGCGTGTGAATACACACCATTTATACAACATGCCCAATATCTATTCAAATAGATGGATACTACAAGTTGAGCATATGGCATCAAGCTTATTGGGGAATTTTAAATTGTCAGTTTGTAACTTATCAAAAAATCAAGCTTAAGAGATGTTAGAACATATCTGTAATCTTGCATTGTGCCCCCATGTATAAGGACTTGTATTTTGTATATTTTAGCAACTTGATTAGTTTGTAGATTGTGGTATCTTGACACCCTAATAATATTATGTTTGGCATTTGAATACTAATGTAGTCAACAAAATGGCCCATTGTTGTTTACTAGAGTATGTGTAAGGGTTGGTGTTGGTCAAGAATCTACCTTAGGTATGGAATATTTCATCCATGCGCCCTAGACCCGGCCAACATTGAAAGGCCGAAAGGAAGAAATGCCTTCCGTGCCAATCTCCAGAGAGGGCTGGTTCCCTTGCTACTTTAAACTTGGGGATTTGAGATTAAGGAAACAGGAAAGGAATGATAAATGACTGAAAGGGATGGGAAATATGGTTGTGAGCCAGATTAACAGGGGGTGATGAACAAACAACACGATCACTTAGTTATACTTAAACCAATAGCCATTAGCACAAAGGATGTAACAGAAATTAAAACTAGATACTCTCACAATATGCAACCTCCAGAATTATTCCAGCGTTTACTCTTTATCAGAAGCTAAATCCAGACATAGAATTATAGCTATGAGACAGAGAAGCAAATTTAATAGAAATAAAGAATAGAAGGCATACACATGAAAGAGATTCAGATTTAGAGCCAAGGATCCTTTGTATTCATAGCAGAGCTTAAGCACAACAGTTTTCTAGCAAAACGTCCATCATTTTACATTAGAACTACTAGTTTTTATAGAGGATTCCACCTCTGAAACATAAATGCCCAACCACAAAACGTCGCGGTGGCAGCAAAGATTTGATTCCAGCACTCATCAGAAAGTAATGAAGCATGGCCCGAATTTGATGACTCCTTGAGAAGTAGTTGCGTGGCTTCAATGTGACGACGTGATTTGCTTGTAGCGCCATCTCCTTACTTGTTGGAACCGCCTCAATGGTGAAAATCGGATTTTGAGATCCGGGGGATTGGATTTAGATGCTTCTCTGACCAACCACCATTTAATGGGCGAAAGCACGATGCTGAAAGCTGCTTCGGGCGACCGCCATTTGAAACAGAGGAGAAAATGAGTTTCGCTGAGAAGAGGCGCGAAAGGGAGTTTCGATGCCTCTCTTGAGCGAAACAGGAATTTGTTGGTGTGGGCCCCAATATGCAGTTTTTGTTTGAGTGTTGACCCGAAAAGAACCTTCGCTTTGCTCTTTGCTCATAGTAGGATTGACAGCTAGTCATGGAACGCCACTTGGAAGTCGCTTTGCAAATACCGAGAGTTTTTGTCGCCTTGCTGGAGAGGTGGGACCCAACGCGCAGCCTTGGGAAACGCCAAAGGCGTTTCGCCCATACAAGGTCCGAAATGGGCTTGCGCTCTCAAGTTGGGGCGAAAGCAATTGGGCCCCACTTGCAACTTTCTCCGAAATTGAGTTGCGTTGGCTTTAGAAAAAGACAAAAAGGCGCTTTCGCCCCTACAAGCCCCGAAACTGAGTTGCGCTCTTGAGTTGGGGTGAAAACACTTGGGCCCCACTTAGTTTCGGCCGACCTCTAACCCAAAATGGGCTTGCGCTCCAAGTGGGGGCGAAAAGGATTGGGCCCCACTTAGCATTTGGTTGACTTTTAGCCCGAAATGGGCTTTCGCTTCATTTTTTCCTCAAAATTGAGTTTTGCCCATACAAGGCCCGAAAAGGGATTGCGCTCTCCAGTTGGGGCAAAAGCAATTGGGCCCCACTTTGCATTTTGGTCATCTTCTAACCCGAAATGGGTTTGCGCTCCATATTTTCTCCGAAACAGAGTTGCGCTGGCTTACTTAACCAGTCTCTATTGCCGTCTTTGAGACCGAAATGAGTTTTCAATAGAAATGTTGGCGCGAAACAACTCTCGCCTGTCAAAACCATGTATTTACTTGGACCCCGCCATGAGAACTCAGAGAAAGACCCTGCATGATGAGTGAAAAGAAAGGACTGCATGCTTCCTTGAGCAACCAACAAATCTTACACAAACATGGAAAAAAGGAACACATTCTGATAAAGAGCTTTTCAGGAAGAAGAGATTATTACATAGCAAAATTTCTCACAAAAGAAAACAATGTGGCAGGGATGCCAACATCTCTGGCGGCTCACGGGGGGATTGAGCTCGCCTCAATGTGAAGATCCCAGGCCTTATCTGTTGGGCTCAGAGTCATCGTCGCTCTCTTTTTCTGAATGCTCACTGCTGGTAGCGGACTCTTCCTCCAACTTCTCCCTTTCTCCTTCTTCCTCTTCTCTTTTGTGCTCACGGTCCCCTTCTTCTCCTTGGTCCTCTTCCTTCTCTCCTTGATCTTCATGCTGCTGGGAAGACTCCGATTGTGGGAGACGCTCATAGATGCGATCATAGGTTGCTTGAACTAGGGCCCAGGTGTCTTCTTGGAGTGGAGCACGGTCTTGGAGCTCCCTAACCAGGTATCCGAAAGTCTCAAGCTGGTCTACGTCAGCGAAGTTAGCCCTTTGGCTGAGATCCACCAAACAAGATTCGATCCATGCAAACCTTGTCATTAATTGCATTACCTGGGCTTCTGTAATAGGCTCACCCCAACTGTCAATCTCCGAAGTGTCGCCTTCAAAGGCATCCCAGGCTGGGTTCAGTTCTTCCTTTGTCAGAATAGCCCCGTCGTCGTCAGTGAAGCCGGGAAAGCCGAGTTGTGCGAGGGCTTTGAAATACATCAGAGAAATGCGCCTTTCCTGCTCGAACACTTCTAACAGCCTTCTAGCCTCCCGGGCTCTTTCCACTTTTGCGAAGTAAGCCTGTAGTGTCACCTTTGTAGTTGCTCATGACCGAGCGAGTGGACTCATAGGAGTAAGCTGGAGGTCCATTTTTTCTAAGGTTTGCACCTTCATAGCTAGTTCCAGCCATCGGTCTATATCCTTTTCAGCATCCTCCACGATAGGTCCGCCTTGAGTAACTGTGTGCTTGGCCTCCCAAATGAATGTGAGGACTGCTATTGCTTTCGACGCCCTAGCTCGAAAGTTAGCCAAGAAGTGACAATGAACCTCCTTAATGCGATCTTTTGTGAAGACCTCCGCTTGCACCATCTTTCCTGTCAACTGAGCTTGCAGTTCCTGGATCTGAGCATTCAAGGCTTGCACCCGGCTTTCCGCCTCTGCGTGTGCCTTGAGGTGATGTTCAGTTGCCCTTTTGTGATCGGCCACCTCTTGCTCCAAACTAGCCACGCATGCTGCTGTAATTGCTCAGATTTGGACCGAGCCTCCTCGAGTTGTGCCCTTGTCTGCGCTAAGGTCTCCTTGAGCTCCACGTTTTTGGCCTCGGCTTCGAAGAAGCGAGCTTTGTAGTGCTCCTAGTGAAAATAGATGGAGCCCATTTCGACCTGGATATTCCCCATCTTCTCTGTTGCGTCGATTGTTCTTAAGTCTTCAACCATATGATGATAGGAGTAATCCGTTGGTGTCATCTCCTCCAGGGGATTTTGAACTTTGGGCACCTTCTCCATCTTGTGGAGTTCCATCTTCTCCGGATCGAACATAGCCCTTTTTTCCACCTTGGGCTTTTTTTTTTGCGCGTATGCTCTCCGCAATCGGGCGCTCCTGCAGAACTTCTAGCTCCATTTCCAGCGGTTCCTGTACTCCAAAGAGTGACATGAAGGGGAAAAGAGCACGTTGGGGGTTTGCTTCGGCAGACGAATCAGGAACAGATGAGGCAGCGATTAGGCTAACCCTTGGTGACGTTGGGGTTTGAATGGCTGCGACCGAGGCACTAGGACTTGGGGGTGGAATATCAAGGGACGCCACTGCAACTGAGGAGGTGAGTGAGGGCAAAACAGGCTTGGGTTGGCGGCGACGACGGACGCAACGACTGGATCGACAGAAACCTGAGGAGGGGCGGGGGCGGATGACGCAGGAAACGCAAATGCGTTGGCGACAGACGCAAAGGAATTGAATGTCTGAGAGACCAGAGGGAATGATGAGGGGAGCAACGACTGGGATGTAGGGAAAGGCATGGTAGGCATGGGGACGCCAAATGAAGGTTGAGTGGAAATGAGGGTTTCGGCATTGGAAGACATAGTTGCCAGAGGCTCAAAAGCGAGGGAAGGAGAAAGAGATAGTGCACATGCGGGCTCGGGCGTTGCCAGAGCCGAAACGGTGAACTGTTGTGTGATCGGGCTTGCTCTTCCTTCTTCTGTCTGATGCGTCCGCTTCTAGGTCAATCAACTCCACCTCTTGCCGCTCTTGCTGCGTTGGAACAGGGACTTCAGGGATGCTCGCTTCCATGGTTGTCGATGTTGCAGAAGGGTTTGTGTTGAGGAGCCGGGCTGCACCAGTCCGAGGCTTCTTTGCAACATGAGGAAGCGAAAGTGCTACACCAGCGCTCCTCTTCCTCGGAGTGACCTGTTCTTTAAGGGGAAGCTGCTCGTCTTTCTCCGTGACAAGTGGGTCTTGTTCAATCGCCACCCCTATTCTTTCGCCGCGTCCTCCACTCTGCCAGTGCTCTGAGTGCTTCGAGGAAGGATATTGGCAAACGAGACAGGCTGGTACATGTCAACATTTGCGTCATATATTATGGAGAAATTTTCATCCAACACGAGGAACTGATCGGATGCCTGCTTTTTAGGCCATACCACCTTCAATCTTGTCATCTGACCAATCGGGCAACTTGTCCTTTGTTGCCTGCAACAACTCCTTGTCAGGTACGTGTGCTGGGTTGTGCGCAGGGTCATATTCGGCCTCCATCGTGTAGAAGTCGTGCCACGGAGGAAGTGACATCATCTTCTCTATGTGCCATTCTAGATCGTGCCCCGTGGGATTATTTCGTTGTGCTTCAATATCCGGGCGTGGGCAGCTGTGGAAACTTTTTGCTTCGATAAATTGCCTGAAAACGTCCAGCGGGTCGTACCTCCAGCGCTGGGGGAGCTCGATTAGGCCGAAATCGTACAACGTCACCACGAGGAAAGAATTCTGCCCGGTGACTGATACCTCAATATCGCCGAATTGAAAAGGCGAGGCACAGGTGTGCGGCTTCCTCCTTTCGTGCCCATAAGTATCATCGGTGAAGTCGCTTTGCCGAGCAACTTCAAGGGTGAAAAGGTACTCCGTGGTGTAGTACGACAACAGGAAGGGTTTTCTAGTAAACCCATAAATCCTGACGACAAGGCCCTGCGTAAGCTGAAAAACATCGCCCAACTTCTTTTGCACTATCTCGTCTCTCATTTGCCTCGACACTCGTTCACAAACACCGTAGATGAGCTCCAGAGCCGGGCCGAGAAACATCCTGTTGAAATTATAGTAGGACTCGCTTCTGGACAGACTTTGAGTCCACTAATAAACTGGGAACGCCTTACCCTCTTTACTGGTGCGATTCTTGGCGATGAAAACGAAACGGTTGTGTATGTGGTAGAAAAGGTACCAAGCAAGGAAAGAGCAGAGTCAGAATGACATATCCTTACCACTTTGCACATCGCTCAATAGTATGTGCATCTGTCGCGCCACCCACTCTGCCCAGTCGAAGAACACGGGCTTTGTCTCTGGCTTCATGGCGGCGGGAGAGTAGAATTCGCCATGCGAAATACACTCTGCGAGGGAAACTTGCCACTTGTATACTGTTGTGTCTGTGGAGAGTCCCATAACCCATGCCAACATGGAGTATATATCAGGATGCTTGAACAGCTTGAGGGGTTTGGGTAGGTTTGGCAATCCTTCGAGCGCCGACTTCTCCAGTAACTGTCTCCATAAACTGCCGCATCTGCGTTCTTGGCGTGTATCTTTCGTTCTGCTCAGTTATGTTGATTTTTCTGATTATGTAATCAACAGGGGGCTTTTCTCCACAAGCAAAAGCCTCCTAGACATCTTTGGCAGAAATGGTGAACAACCTGTCCCCTTTGGCATTTCGGACCGTCCTGGTCCGAGGGTCGTAGAATTTGGCAATTCCGCATACCAGCTCTGGGCAGTTATGCACAGGCGTGCATAGGTACCAATAGAGGTGAGAGTAATAGGCGGCCGTCTGCCTGCTTTCGGCAGACACCCTTGTCAGCATGACGTCAACAGTCTGGCACAACTTCTCAACACTTTTGTTCGTGAGCTTACAGTCTCTGATTCTTCCCAGCGTGTCGACGGGTGGTGGCACCTCCACTTGTTTCTTCTCTTTTTTTTGCCTCTTCGCGCCTTCTCCCTTCTTGGGCTCGGTGCTTTTCTTGCCCATTCTGATTATGCGTTGGCCCGGGCGCTTGCTCTGAAAAAGGACAGCGTCTTGCTGTTGCTTAGCGCACCGCGTTTCACCAGCAACTCTCTCGCTCTGAACTTCAACAAAGCAAACAACACTACTGCAAAACCCTCAACAATCTCCTTATAGTTTCGTTTAAGGCAAAGAAATGAAAAAGCAAATCACAGCAGTACATTGGTATACGAAAGGAAAGAAACTTAGCACATAATAAAATTTATCAGAAAATAAATTTTAACATAATGGCATACACAAAAAAACTTTACAAGCACGATTGCAAAAACTTGAAATGCTCCATAAACGCGTTTCGCACCTATGTGCTCATCAGTACGGCTGATGAAAATTTTTACAACCACACTTGTGTGTATAAAAATGATTTCGGTCTCACTTGGAGACCAACGGTCATGCCACGTGGCAGAAATCAAGTATGTCTATGGAAGCGTGATCTAGGGATATGCCAATAATAAATGGTAGTGATAGCCAAGACCTGCTAAAATAGCCGCTAAACCTTCTTCTAAGTGTCATGAAGAATAACAAAGTGGGATATATCCAAAATTTGGACAGTGATAGCCACTAGTTATTAATTACAATAATTAAAATTGCACAAAATTTTAAAATTTAGAATTACACAGAATTCTAAAAATTAAATATTACATGGGTGGCTGCACATCCTTCTAAGAGTAAAAAATATAACAAAGTGGGATATGTCCAAAAGGTGGACAGTGATAGCCACTTGTTATTTATTACAATAATAAACTTTGCACAAAACCCCAAAATAAAAAATGCAAAAATAATTAAAAAAATAATTTTGCATGGGCTGCCATGTTTTAAACAAAGTGTTTGATTGCATCAACAGCTAGCATAGAGATGCACGAACGACTAGCATTATTTTGCTTTAACAGCTGAGATTGAACATGATGAAAAGTAAAAGATTTTATTTCTGCAAAGTAAGTCCCTCAAAGACTTGCTATTTTCCCAACATATAATTCCTTTGCCAATATGTGATAATTCTTGATCTGCAGCACAAGAATCAAACAAAGGATTAAGAACCATTTCTTTGATACGTAATTTTCTGGTGAACTCACAGTTGACTAGCTTCAGCACAATGGGGGTGCTACGATGTCTGGTTCTCTGTCTGTTATGCAACCTATCCATAATTTTTTGCAATAAGGCAGGCCTGTTTGAAAAATTGACTTCTGCAAATAAAGGTAGGAGAAAGGCTACAAGATAACCTCTGGCTCTGAGTCTATGGAAGAAGTTATGCTTCATGGCACTGAAACCCTCTAGTTTTTCTTCCCTGGCAAGGTCCTGCGAAGTTCACTGAGGATGAATGCTTTCTTCTGATGCTGTGGTGAAAGGAGGTAAACGGGATGTATTGATAAACATTCATGGATTTTTGAAACAACATTGTTAGATTTATAAATGATAATGTCCAAAATGTTTACCTCAGAGGTCTGAAACTGTGGTAGTGATGTTAATGCTGTCATACATGGCTCCATAACAATCTAAAAATTGTAGAAGCAGAGACCTATCTCCATGCCACACTCCGAAAGCATCATCAATATACCCTTTGTATAAACACAAATTATCTGCAGCATGTGGCATTCTCTCTAGAATTTGATTTTCCAGATGACATAGGAAAAGACAAGCATAAACAACTGCAAAGTTGCTGCCCATTGCAGTGCCTCTTCCTTGTCTATAGAGTTTACCATCAAACTTTAAATAATGTTGATTTAGCACCAAGTCCACCATCTTCAAAATGAACCGAATTTTACCTGTAGAAAATATGTTCTTGATAAAAACTTCAATGGCCAAGATACCTGCTGCAATAGGGATACTTGGGTATAAACTTTGAACATCAAAAGAAAAAAGGAAGCAGTCCTGAGGGAAGTTTTTCTTGTATGAGACTTAGGATTGAATCAGAATATTCCAAGTGGTTTTTTTGCTCCAACAAAATTGGAAAAAGTTGATGGTGCAACCACTTAGACACAAGTTCCAACAAGTACCCACAGTATGAACAAATTGGCCTACCCACCAAAGGTTGTTTATGCACTTTTGGAATCAAATAAAAAGTGCAAGGTTGTGCAGTTTCAGGAGAGACTTGCAATAAAAAAGACTTTTCTTCTCTAGTTATGATTTTAAAAGAAACTGCACTATTAATTGAAAGCCTGAGTGAATTAAAAAGAGTAGCCCATGGAATTGATGTCACCTGATCATAAATTGCAGCATCTGATGACTGTCTTAAGGCTTTTTGACCGATACCAATCTCTAGAGAGGACGGTGAGGACTAAATTTTTATCCACAGGTCTTATGACAATGGAGAGATCTTCCCGGAGGTCTCTCAAAGCACGAGAGAGTGAGTTGTTTTTCCAACCGTCTTCTACTAGAGTCCAGGATCCTAGAAAGTGGTTGGTACTCTTGTGGTGGATTCCAAGCTGGATTTGGAACTCTAGAGACTGGAGGTGGCCGGTCCACCCAGGAGGTTGGATTTTTACCTCGAGGTCCAAAAAACCATTTGATTCTAAGAATACGGGCCATGTATTCAAATTTGCTACGAATGGAATCCACTGTCATTGCAGGAGGTTTGGGGAGAAATTTCAACCCCAAGCCTAGAAGTTCTTTTTCTGCTACACTCAATTTTTTCTCAGAAAAGTTATGTACGGCGGCATTCGTGATGATGTCGTCTATCACATACACGTTGCTTCTACTAAAAATTTGTAAGCAACGGTCCGTCAGTGTGAAGACGACATCCCACTGGTTCAGTTTTGGTTTGCGCCATTTCTTGGTGGTTGGCCACGAAAATGCTGCCAACCCTGCCCTTGCTGCCTACTTGCAAATCTCACATAGTTCTGATTTTGATTTTTTGAACCAAATCTTGGGGTTGAACTTCCATACTCCTGACGCGATTTCTAACGCGCATGAGGTGTGGGTATGTGATCTTCCCATCTGACTCTGCTCTGAGAGTGAGGTCGATGTCTGCTCAGTGATCTGTTGTGCCAGTTGTTTTTTGGCCTCCATGATTTTCTTCCACGGGCTTGGGGTGTTCTTGACTGTGCACGAGGTTCGTTGTTTTTTTTTAACCCATTTTTTGAGGCAGAATGACCATTTTTGTTATCGGATCTATTACATTTAGAAGAACGACCAGGAGATTTTTCAGATCTGACTTCCCTTGAAAGATCTGCTACAACTTTTGTCAAAGTATGTAGTTCTTTATAAAGTGGGGCACACTCTTTGTTTATCAGGGAAGAGACTGAGGTGGAAGCCTCCCCCATGACTGTGTCTTCCACATGTTTCTCTGCAGTAGCTCTAGCAGCAGTAGCATGCTTGGCTGTTTCTTTGTTA
The DNA here is from genome assembly GCA_028583015.1 of Wollemia nobilis. Taxonomy (NCBI): domain Eukaryota; kingdom Viridiplantae; phylum Streptophyta; class Pinopsida; order Araucariales; family Araucariaceae; genus Wollemia; species Wollemia nobilis. The sequence goes on from JAQPPZ010001446.1 coordinate 732,713, forward strand.
ACTCGACACTCCAATATGAGGGCTTTCTTTTTGCTATTAAAATCTTGTTCATTGCGCAACTTCCATCCAGATGCTATTTCAGAGTATTGAACAAAAAGTGGTCTAAATAGCTCCGCCATATGATCATTGAATTTATTCTCCACTGCCGTGCATTCTTGCTTCAATGAATCATGTAGTTTAACTTGAGCTGCAATGTAGACTTTTGTGCAAGACATTTGATGTTGTGCAGCTAGGGCTTCAAGATCTTTCTCCATATCTTGTTGAATAGAGGCATTTTCAATCTTCACTTTTGGCTTTTTTATGCGAAGACTATGTGGAGTGATGCCTTCTTTCAAATTTTTTCTAAGTTTCTCTATGAACTCAGTTTTTATTGCTTTCAAAAAAGAGGATTTATGTCTCCCAAAAATTACTGGTAATTTCTAAGAGATTTTGTGGCACCTTCAGCAACGATGTCAAATGCGAATTATTTCCTGAACCAGCAGCATGGGAACTTTCAGAAGACTCTCTAGAGCCTATGGCTGTTCGTGGACGTTTGCTTGACAGATCTGGAATTTGCGCATTATTTGAGAAATTATGAGACTGGGCAGTACGGGAGGAGAGAATAATGGACCCTAGAATTAACATGGGGTCAATGAGGGAAAACAACCAATGGAAACCACACATGGGGAAAATTCCACACTCACCATCATTGAGCGATGCTCCCATGGGAGAGGATGGAGCATATTGGGCCATGATTCACTTGTTTGAGGGGCCGGGTCATGGTTCGCGTTGTTCCACTTGCATTTTGGCTTTTCACCCAAAAGCCTGCTTCCCGATTTGAAAAGCTCTATGTGGATGTTGTGCTTTATATACAACCATGAGGGCCATCTTGGGATAAATGTGGGATAATGGCTCAAGACTCTCGCAGCGTTGCTCAAGACTTATTTGAGTGAAAATATATATACATACAAACAAAGGAATAATTATATACATAGCTGAGGAACCTTTACTACTACCTCTTACTGGTAGTATGCCTTCAGATGAAGGCCATTAACTGATATTGGAAGAGTGAAACCCTCTTAAATCTTGGAGAATGAAAGAGTTGACCTGATTAACCCCGGAAATTCGAAATGGACCCTCCCAGAATGCATCAAACTTGTGATTTCCTGGTTTAGATTTTCTCTCGTTCCATTTTAACACTAAGTCACCAACCTGGAAGGTTCGGTCGGAGGTTCTCTTGCCGAACCAATTTTTCGTGGTCTCTGCATGCTTCATAAAAGCTTTGTAGGCCTTTTCTCTTTCTTATTCTAACTGCAGCAATTGGGCCATCCTAACACTCATGGGATCAAACTCTTCATCTTCGCTATTCAACGACCGGAGAGACTGCAATGCGGGCAACTCAATGTGTGTGGGGAGAACTACTTCCTTCCCATACACCAAGGAATATGGAGACGTCTTGATCGATTTCTTAATTGAGATGCGGTTAGCCCATAAGGCTAGGTCTAGGAGCAGATGCCAACTCCACTTGTTCCCTTCCAAGGTTCTCTTCAGGATCTTCAGTAAGTTTTTGTTCGTGGACTCTGCCAAACCATTCCTCTGCGGGTAATAGTTAGATGAAGTCTTTAGGTAAATACCATACTTGCAAATGCGGAGATTCTGCCACGAGTGAAATGAGTGTTGTTGTTAGTTACGGTTGCATCCGGTATTTCGAAGCGGGTTATCAATCCTTCCAAGAAGGCAATGACCACATCCTGGTTAGCTTGCTTGGTTGGCACTGCTTCCGCCCACCGGGTAAAATAGTCTGTAGCTGTTAGGATATACTTATGCCCTACAGAGGAATTAGGATCTATCGCCCCAATGAAATCTAAGCCCCATTGCTGAAATGGAGCTTCGACCTGAATTGGGTGCAAAGGCAAAGAAGCATTCCTGCTCCGACCGACGTATCTCTAGCACTTATCACACTTCTGGCTGACCTCGAAGGCATCGACAAAAATAGTGGGCCAATAATAGCCTGCTTTAATGATTTTTAAGGCCATAGGCCTTCCTGTGAAATGTCCTGACATCCCGGAATGGAACTCATTAAGGATCCTCTGTTTCTCTGTCCCCTGACACACCTCAGGAGAACCCCATCGATGTTCATGTGAAACAAACCATTCGACAACAACACATACCTGCAAGCTTGAAGCCTGAACCTTCTCCTCTACGAAGCATTGAGGCAAGAAGGGCACCTTCCGGTATTGAAGTATTCGACAAGGTCCTCTGTCCAATCCTTGTCGTCTACAGATTGATTCACAAGATCGCTTTCTTGTGTTGGATCATCCCACTGGCATGCTATTACCTCGGATGCGGCGCTCTTGGCAAGTTCTTGGCACAATGCTCGACCGTAGACTAGTTTATTGGGCCTGACTTCTATGTTGAATTCTTGGATCTTGGAGACCCATCCTGCTCTTTTATTACCAAGCTCACCTTAGATGATGAAGTTTCTGACGTCAGGGTGTACTACGTACACTATTGTCTTACTCTGGGATATGAAATGGCGAAACTTCTTCAATGATCGCATCACTTAATGTACCTGTCTCTCAATGAAGTTATACTTCTCTTCGTGTGGATGGATGACTTGGATTAGGAACGCTATATGTCGTTCATCTCTATCCTCGTTCTTCTGAGTAAGGACAACTGCATAGCTCTCCGGTTCACCGACGACAAAGGATAAAGTCTTTAGAGTAATCGGGGTTCACCAGAACAGGGGCTTGAGCAATTCTCTCTTTGATTTCTCTGAATGCCCACTTCCTTTCCTCGGTCCACTGAAACTTAGCGTCCTTCTTTAGGAGTTCGGTCATTGGCTTTACCACCTGAGCGAAATCGGATATGAAATTCCTAATGAAATTGATCTGCCCGAAAAAGGATTGGAGGCCTTTCTTATTTGCTGGCAGAGGTAGCTTGAGGAGGGCTTCAGCCCTAGCAGGATCGACAGCTAGTTCCTTCTCTGAGATTACATGGCCTAGGAGCTTACCTTCTTTCACCGCGAAATGGACTTTTTTGGATTTATGGAAACTCCGAACTCTCGACACTTTTCAAATACTTGGCGCAAATGTAGACCGTGTTCTCCCCTTTTGTGGGAGAAAACAGTCATGTCATCTAAATAAATTACAATAATGCGATTTAGTAACTCATCGAAGGCTAAGTCCATCGCTCTTTGGAAAGTTGCTCCGGCGTTCGAGAGGCCAAACGGCATTCGTTGGTAGGCGAAAGTGCCCCACTTGGTGGTGAAAGCAGTTTTGTATTGATCCTCATCCTTCACCCAGATTTGATTGTATCCGGAGAAGCCATCTAGTAGAGAGAACCTTTGTGCTCCCGCCACTACATGAAGAATTTGATCGATTTGGGGCAGCGGGTAGTGGTCCTTTAGAGATGCTTGATTGAGATTTCGAAATTCAACGCACAAGCGGATGTCTCCATTCTTTTCCGCACTTGGACCAAGTTCGCCACCCAAGAAGAGTGGTTGATAGGATAGATAATCTTTGCCTCCAACATCTTTAAGAGCTCAGCCTTCATTAGCACTTCAATATTTGGGTTGATCGACCTTTGTTTCTGTCTGAAAGGTTTGACCCCTTCCTGTAGCTCGATCGTGTGTTGGAAGATGCTCTTATCATATCCTTTCAGGTCCCGATAACTCCAAGCGACAATATCTGGGTATTCCTTGCATAGGGTCCTAATTTGCTCGATCTCTATCGACGTACAATCGGTTCCAACCTTGATCACCTTTCCGGGTTCTAGCTCTAGTTCCTTATATTCTCTCACGTCTACTTTGGTCTTATGAGCAAGTGACTTGTCATCTTGATCAAATAGACTTTCAAGCGTGATCAATTTAAAACGTGATTATTTTTCAACTGTATCAATCCCTCATACTCTTCTTCATCAAGGGTCCTATCTTCGATAGTGTTGGCTTCATTAATCAAAAAATTGACAATTTGCTCATCATTGTCGAACACATGCCAGTGAATATTCTTGTCTGGCACCGAAGGCCTGTAAATCACTCTTACCGTCTTCGATTTCTGCATCATGCTTTCAGCGAGGGAGATTCTAGCTCCAATAGACGCCAAGATGTCAGCATGCTTATTTCGCTCTCGCGAAATAGCTTGGATATTCAGCGCTGTGAAAGATTCGAGCAAGTCCCATACCATGTTGCGATATGCCTTCAAGTAATGTTGCTTTGCGACACACTTATTGGTGACTTGATTGCAGATCAACTCCGAATCTCCGAAGATCTGCAACTGCTTGATTCCAAGTTTATCTGCTTTTCTTAACCCCAAGCACAAGGCTTCATACTCAGCTGCATTATTAGTACAACTCCATGCGAGTCTGTAGGAGTAGGTTCTCTGCTTTCCTGAAGGAGAGATAAGGACAACTCCTGCCCCGACGCCATTCTTACATCGCGCACCGTCAAAGAAGAGCTTCCACAGTTGGTCGGAAATAGGGTCTTCATCACTTGGTATCTTAGCCTTTTCGGGCCTAGTGATCGAGTAGCACCCTATTTCTGATTCGATCATGGCGTTGAAATCGTGCATGGAAAATTCGTCTTCTATGCGGAGCTCGTCCAGGGCTTCTTCCATCAGTTCTACTCCTCCTTCCTCCACTTCCTCAATCAGATTGACTGAGTCCACTTGCTTCTCCGCATCTTGGATCCTTTCGATATGAAAGGTAGAGGGTTTCTCATTAAAATTTTTAATTCTTCTTCCTCTAAAGGGGATTTCCAGATGCGAATAATCCAGAGACAAATAGCCTCCTAGTTTGGCGGTGAATTCCCTTGATAAGCACATACTGAAATACGACTCTAAATCCACCACCACAACTTCTTGTATCACGGTGATTTGCGGCATCTTATGCAACACGATTGGAATATCCTTGATCACCCCTACTGTCTTGACCGGAGTTTCGTCCAGTTGGAGCACTCCAGGACTACTCCTCGTATACTCCATGCCCATAATCTCGCAAACAGCCTTGGGCAACACAGTAGTTGCGGCGCTAGAGTCAATCATGCAATTATGCACAACCCAGCCCTCCATCCTAAGAGACAGATAGAATGGTGGCGGCCTGTTGTTTCCGGTGGCTGAGGTTGTCAATGTCTGAGTCAAGACAGTTTGAGTCGGCTTTTCCTTGCCTTTAGCAGATTTCAGCGATTGTTGCAATAGATCGACTTGGCCGGGTAGCTGAAGCGCATCAAAGAGGCTTACCTCAGCTGAGTTTTCTTTAGCTCTTCAACAATATTGTATGCTCCTGTACCAGACTCACCTCCCTCCTTCGTAGTCTCGTATCTGGTTTGATACTACTGCGTCGCTTCTACCTTCTGACGCTTGGTCAATGAGGGATACGTGAGCCTTTCTCTTGCCTGGTCCCTTGTCTCGGTTTGGGGTTGGGAGGGTGGAGCTTGTGGTTGAGGAACTCTCCCCCCAGCTCTCGGAGGCAAGAGATCCTTCAATAGGACGGGTTCCTCCGGCTTTGACATTTGGGCGGGCTCTTTTGCTGGTGGCAACGCCTTCTTGCTCGACATCTTGGAACTAGCGGGTACCTTTAACAGTTCCATTTGAACGGGATCAACTTCAATGGGTTTGTTATCTGTCCTCATAAGAACGAAAACCTGCTCGATAGGGGGAATTATAAAGTTGCGGTCCACTTTTCTGATCATATTCACTTGCCCACTAGGAACGTTGTCTGCCAGGGTCTGCACATAGTTCAAATGGACCTTGCAAGTCTCCTCGCCGTGCGGGTCATTGCAGGTGGAGCACCAATAAGCTCTATCGGATCGACCACCTTCTTCATTATCTAACACCACTACATTTCTCTCGGGAGCCCTACTAGTGGAAGCAGCTTGCTCTCTAGTAATCGGTGGAGGAGCGAATCTCCTTGGTTGGAAACTCTGATCATATTGCCTCCTTTTTAAGACGGTGATCTCATTCGCCATTGCCCTTATTGATGATCGCATATCCTGTATCTCCTTGGCCTGGTCCGGATTTGCAGGTGCTGGAGGCGCGGGTAATGGTAACGGTGCCAATGGTGCAGGTAATGCCGGATATGGGATAGGAGCTGGAAGTTGGGGAGCAGCAGGTGCTTGATACTGCGAGGCGGGTACTATCTGGTTCTGAGAAGCATTGGGATTCCATGACGGAATAGGGTAGGTTGGGGATGTAGGCAATGACTGAGAGGATGCGCTAGGATATAAATTTTGAGGTAAGTTTGGAAAAATTAGCATAGTCATCTTCGGAGGTAACTTACCAATAGCGACTAGGTCGGCCTCAACTTTTTGTGCCTGGGTGTACAAGGCTGGAAATGTGTTGACATTAGCGTGTCGGATGCTCATGCTGATGTCAGAATGGAAAGCCCTTAGGTAATAAAATGTTGCTTGCTCCGGGGTGGGCCGAAGGCCGTCAATAACTCTCTACCAGGTTCGGGTGAACCTGACATTAAAATCTGCTACCTCTTCTTGAGGGTGCCTCTGAATGGTGGTGAACTGGTGCAACAAGGAGAAAGGGTCCGCCTGTTCGTTGAAACCCCTTATCAATTGTTTTGCTAATTGGTCCCATGTAGTAATGGTATTGGGCGGTAGCGATCGGTACCAGTAGAGAAGCTTACCTCTGAGCGAGAGTACTAGCAGTCTTACCATGATGTCTTCTTCTGCGATGCCATAGATAATTGCCAATGAAGCAACATCCATGACATGCTCGTAAGTTGTCTTTTCCGTTAACGCTGCGGTTGGGATCTGATTTTGAGTTTGCAGATTGAACGGTCCTGAATGATTCCAAGCTGGAAATTGCTTGGGCGGATTCTGTGCCATCTGGATCGGAGTGCTTGGTTGAGGGGGCAAGCTAGTTGCGGTGTTGGAAGGACTTGGAGTTTGTGAAAATATACCAGCTACTTGCGAAGGTGTTCTGACTAACGGGTTAGTCGAGGGGTCTACTCTAGGATGTTCTCCCAAAGTGTCGATGTTGAGCTCAAAGAACTCAACTGTATATTTTGGATTTCTAGCCTTCGATCTTGTGATCATGATGGGGAGGGCTTTTAACCGGCTTCAAGATTCAGAGGCTTCTAGGTTCAGATGAGTCTCCAAATGTTCTTATTTGACAGCAAAAATATGAACATCAATTCTTAATACCGCTTGATGTGGAACGTTTGCGTCCCACCGGGCGTGCCAAAAATTGTTGGTCAAGAATCTGCCTTAGGTATGGAATTTTTCATCCATGCGCCCTGTTGGTTACGAATTTGCCACTAAGGAAAGGATTTTAATCTATTGCGCCCTAGATTCGCCCAGCAGATTGAAAGGCCGGAAGGAAGGAATGCCTTCCGTGCCAATCTCCGGAGAAGGCCGGCTTCCTATACTAATCTACTTGATTTTTGGATAAAGGTGCGGGAAAGAGATAATAAAATACTGAAAGAAATGTAAATATCATGTGCTAGGGGTGAGGAAGGACAAGCAACATGATTACTAGCTAGTACACAAACCAACAACAATCAAAACAAAAGCATGTAACAAAAACTATAACTATTACTCGTCCTTATGTATCCTTCAGTTTCATATTCCAGATTCATCTAATTGCCAATGCTCTAATTCAGAATTCAGAATTACAGCAATCAGAAAAATAAATGAACATAAAGCAGAAATATTAGCAGAAGGCAGCATAAAAGAACAAGACAAGTAATAGAGCCAAGGATGCTTTTGAATTAGAAGCAAGTGTTTGATACAACAAAAGCTCTCTAGCAATATGTCCCTCTTCCCTCATTTACAATGAAAGCACTCTCCTATTTATAGTAGGAATTTCCCCCCCAAATTACATTTAGGCATAAAATCCCGGCCCTGACAAAAGCTGCAAAAGCTGCCTAAAGCTGCCAAAAGCTGCTGAGATTTGACCTCTGTGGGCCATGAGCGTACCTGCAGCAAGGTCTACCTGGAAATGGGACAGCTCCGTAGGAATCTGGTAGGTGAGCAGTTAGAGTGGTTGAATGCAATAGGCACAGTATGGTTGGTTCTTGAATGATCATCTACCTTGTACCTGGGTGGCACACCTTTTGTCACATCCTGATACTCATCCCAAAAACTGCACGTGCCTTAATCTGAATTCGGCTGAGAAAGGGGGGAGATGACCGAAGTCACCTGCTGATGTTTGCTGACAAAGGGGGGAGGCGACAATGGGCGCCTACAGAAGACAACGACTTAGAAACTTTCTGTCCTTTCTTTCCTTCCTTTCGCCCAACGACGCACAAAAGTGGAGCGACGTCGGACGGCGCCACGAAAACGGGCGACGGCGGGCGGCTCCACACTTAGCATTTTTCTCTTGCCCTTTTCCATCCTCATCCGCCCAATTGCGCTGGAAAAGATGCGCGACGTCGGGCGGCACAACGCACTTGGGCGACATCGGACGACGCAGCGCAGTCAACACTTAGCCAATTTTTGCTTTTCTTCTTCCGCCTAGTGGCGCACAAAAACAGACGCGACGTCAAATGGCGCAGCGAAACCGGGCGACGTCGGGCGACGCCAGCTTCAACACTTAGAAACTTTCTCTTCATTTTTCTTATTGCCCGCCCAATGTCGCATGGAACAAGGAGCGCCGCCCGACTTCGCTGCGACTTCGGGCGGGCTCAACACTTAGGATTTTTTGTTCATTGTTCCCTTTGTCCGCCCAATGTCGCATAGGACAAGGTGCGCCTCCTGGCAGCGCAGCGAAATTGAGCGCCTTCGGTAGGACTTCGACACTTAGAAAATTTTGAGGCCTCTTGCCCACTTGGCGAGACTGCTGAAAACACTTAGAACAACAAAGATGCAGAACAAAAAATAGACAACTGAAAAGTGCAAAGAGCATGAAGGAGATGGAAGGGAAGAGAGAAGGAAGGTAGCAACAACCTTTTACAAAATTTTCAGAATTGGTACCCCTGTGCAAAATGTGACAACATTCTTGGCGGCTCGCAGGGTATCGAGCACGCCTCGATGCAAGGAACCTAGCCTTTATCCATTGGGCGCGGAGTCTTTTTCAGTCCCCGCATCCTTCTGCTGCTGCTGCGTTGCCTGTTGTGGTAGCTGCTCTTCTTTTGCGTGGCTCTCAGCGCTCTCTTCTCCTCCCTCCGAACCAGATTGTTCTGCGCCTTTTTCTTCTTCCTGCTCGGAGGGATCAACACGATCGCAAACATGATCATATGTGTTTTGAGCCTGAGCCCAGACTGCCTCCTGGAAGGGCTCTGGATCGCTGATGTCTTTCAGCGCTTTCTTGAAGGCCGCAACCTGGTGCACGTCGATAGTGTTGTACCTTTCCCCCAGCTCGTGAAGATAGGTGCTGATTTTGCAAAATCTAGACACCAACTGAGTAACCTGTTCTTCCTGAACTGGGTCTGTCCAACTGTCAATTTCAGAAGTGTCTACCTCGAAGGCTTCCCAGATTTGCTTCAATTGTTCTCTGGGTAGACAGTCTCCATATTTTACAAAGCTCGAAAATCCGAGCGAAGAGAGGGTGTGAAAGGGGGCCAGACAGATATTCTTTAACTTGAGCAATGCATCCAGCATCTTTCTGGCAGTTCTGATCCTCTCAACATTTTCAAAATAAGTTTGCAAAGTTACCCTTGCATCGGCCCAGTCTAGGGCAATCTGTGACATGGGGGGAAATTGGAGGCCTTTGCGCTCATACTCCTCAAGTTTGATCGCCAAGTCCAGCCACTGCTGTGCTCGGCGCTCGGCCTCCTCTACCACAGGATTTCCCTCGGCAGATACGTCTTGGATCCTCGAGATGAAGGTGAGGACCGATAGCGATCTGGAGACGTGGGTTCTAAAACCCTTCAGTAGGCCGACCCTTAGTTCTTTGATCCTGTCTTTGGAAAATGCGGCCGCCTGTGAGGCTTTCTCCTCCAGTTGTTTCTTGATTTCTTGCAGCTGCCCTTGCAGTTCTGCAACTTGCGCCAGCGCGTCCTTTTTCTCTTTGGTCAGCTGGTCTGCTGCCGCTTTCTGATCTACTATCTCCTTTTGAGCGGCTGCAAGTTGCTCTTTCAGTTTACCAATTTCCTCCTGGGCAGTCTCCAGCTGCGCTTGTGCCTTGGCCAGATTCTCTTCTAGCTCCCTCTTGTCATCTTGGAGCTGGTATAGTTGTTGCTTCGTCTCCAGCCGCTTGATTAACAGTTTGTCCGCCTTCCGCCGGATTCCGCCTATCTCATATTCCTCGACGATATCATCAAAGCTCTGGTCCCTGGTCTGGTACACATAATCTTCGTCGGTCATGTCCTTGATAGGCTTTTTAACTTTGGGCACCCTTTTCTCCGTATGGATTACTCTTCTATCCAGGTCGAACCTGGCGCGCTTCTCTGGAACGGCGATCTCCTCTCCTCTTCGCTTCCTGACTCCTTGGAAAAGAGAGAGGGAGCCTTGGGCTGCCTTGGCCGCCAGGGGTTGGTCATCTGCAATTTGTAGCTGCTTTTCTGCCAGCTCCAACTCTCCGAACAGAGGGGACGCCAAAGTTGAATCCTGCTGCAGCATTTTTCCTGCGAACAGGGAAGCAGGGGGCGCGCCAGAAGATCCAGCCGCTTTTGAAGGCGACTGAGCTTTGGAAGAAGTGGGCGGCTCTTGCGGAGGGGGAGATGGGTTCTCTAGGGCAATGGCCACGGGGGATGAACGGTGAGAGGATGTAGGGCTTTCTTTAGCGCTGCCCAAGTTAGACAGACCTAGGGTTTGGCCTAGGGTTAGGAAGGCGTTGGGAAATGGCCAAATGTCTGCAGGCTGGGCTGAGGCTGCGTAAAGGGGGACTGGGATGAGGCATCCTGAATGGGTTTAGAGGAGGGGGAAGAAAGTGCAGTAGGTAGGGTTTCTGGGGTTTGTTGTGAGGGCAGAGAATGCGTACCTGCAAGCTTCGCCTGAGCTGGTGTTTGGATGACTCCAGCGACCCATGCGTCTGTCTCCTTCTGCGGGCTGTTATCTGGGATGGTCACGATTTCACTCGCAACAACCCCCTTTTGCTGGGTCATCCTGGTTTGGTGCACAGTCTCCTTTGCAGGTGCTGGCCACTTCTCCTTGGTCTTCTCAGACCTTTTTCTTTTTTTCTCTTTGGGCGTAGCTGCCTTTTCTGGTGCAGTGGGGGTGATTGATGCGTCGGGAGCTGCGCTTGACATTGTAAACCGGTATTTTGCCTTTGACCTGGATGGCTCCACGCTCTCTTCTACTCCACCAGTTGACTGCTCGGGCTCCTTCTCTGACTGCTGCGACCTTTCTGGGGTCAACTGTATCATTGGGCCCACTCCTTGGCTCCTTAACGCTTCACCACTCGAAGTGCCTTGCGAGACTAATTGTTGAGGTGGGGGCCTCCTTTTATGCCTAGGTCGGGCGCCTCGGGGCACGATATCACGGAACACAAGTGGCTGCCACCTGTCAAAGTTGTTGTCGTAGAGTTTGGAGAACTCATGGTCATTGGCCAGCAGCTTCTCTGACTTGTCATGCCCTGTACGACACCTCATTTTCCAACATTCAGCTATTTTGTCCTCACTCCTGTAAATTTTTCAGCCCTAGATAATTGCTGTCCTATGTTATTTTAAAATAAATCAGCTGAGAATTATTTATTCAAACATGCAACAGTCACGCAGATGGCTGGAAAAATAAACAGCGTGAACAACGGAAGTTAGCGGAAGTTAAATATATTTCTGAACCTGAAATATTACAAATAAAAGAGGCTACAGCTACAGCAGAACACTTCTGCTCTCTTGCTGCTTTTCTAGCCAGCAAGCGCTGTTCTTCTCCTCCTAAGCTTGTATTTTTCCTTCAACAATCTGTTCTCCTCCCATTCTTTTCTGTGTCTTTTTCTGTGTATCTAAAACACTCTTGATCTTCTCCTTTTATCCTTTTATCATATTGATATGTAAGGTTAAAATAGAAAATCACTTAAGTGAATATCAAAATAGAATCACTTAAGTGAATTACAAAATAGAATCACTTAAGTGAACTTAAAAATAGAAAATCACTTAAGTGAATTTCAAAATAGAATCACTTAAGTGAATTACAAAAATAGAATCACTTAAGTGAACTTAAAAATAGAAAATCACTTAAGTGAAATTCAAAATAGAATTAGAAAATGTCTCGAACCACTTCTAGCACGTTCATACTGAAGCTTGTGCAAGAAGTTCCTGTCCGAGCTACATTTCTCAACACTCCCTCTTAGTGAGGAAGGAATTCTGCACCAATCCAAGTTTGTCTTTGAATGCTTCAAACTTCCCTTTCACTAAGGGCTTGGTCAAAATATCAGCTACTTGCTGATCTGTGGGAATATACTGGAGTTTTACGGCTCCCTTTTGAATCTACCATCCCATAGATGAAGCTAAAGACATAACTGCTCTAATTGAAGTGTATCTGGCGACTGGAGCAAAAGTTTCCTCATAGTCCACTCCCTCTTTCTGGGAGAACCCTCTCGCCACAAACCTTGCCTTGAACTTCTCGATGCTGCCATCTGTAGCATGCTTAATTTTGTAGAGCCACTTGGAACTCACAACTGACTTCCCCTTTGGTCTTGGCACTATGTCCCAAACATCATTCTTCATGATGGAGGTGTACTCCTCCACCATGGCATCTTGCCAAACCTCGTTGGTTTGTTGCCTCCTGAAAACTGGCAGGCTCTGAATTTATGATGTTACTCATCAATGCCATGTAGCTTGAAAACTTCCTTGGAGGTCTGCTCTCCCTAATCATGCTGCTAGGAGCCTCAACATACTCCTCAGCATCCCTCAATGTCTGTGTAAGCCATTGAGGTCTCCTGATAGAACTGGAAGGGGCTAAGGTCTCCACCTCCTCACTTGAAGGTTGTTGTTTTGAACTAGAAACCATTGGTGTCTTTGGTGACCCTGGCTCAACCTTCGGAGCTTCTTGCTCCTCATTCTCTGTCACTGGAATAGGCTCATGGGACTTCCTGGATGCAACGTCCTCAAAATTTACATCCCTGCTCACTACTGTCTTCCTCTTCTCTGAAATATAAACCCTGTAAGCTTTTGAAGTCTCACTGTATCGTACAAATAAATCCTTCCTACTAGAGGGCTCCAACTTGGTCCTCTTCTCTACTGGAACATGGATATTAACTGGACATCCAAAGATGTGAAAATGACTCACCTCTGGTTTCACACCAGTGAATGCCTCCTCTGGTGTCTTGTCCTCCAAGATCCTGTGAGGACACTTGTTTTGGATGTAGACTGCTGTGTTGCATGCTTCTGCCCAAAGAAACATTGGCAAGCCCTGGTCATGAATCATGGCCCTAGCAGCCCCTATGATGGATCGATTCTTTCGCTCTGCAACCCCATTCTGTTGTGGGTTGTATGGAACAGTTAGCTCCCTCTTGATTCTTGCGCCTTGCAGAAACCATCGAACTCCTTGGAGGTATATTCACCCCCATTGTCTGATCTCAAGACCTTGATCTTCATCTCTGTCTGGTTCTCAACTAGAGCTTTCAACTCCTGAAACCTGCTGTCCTATGTTATTTTAAAATAAATGAGATCTGAGAATAATTTATTCAAACATGCAACAATCACACAGATGGCTGGAAAAATAAACAGCGTGAACAGCGGAAGTTAAATATATTTCTGAACCTGAAATATTACAAATAAAAGAGGCTACGACTACAGCAGAACAAATTCTGCTCTCTTGCTACTTTTCTAGCCAGCAAGCGCTGTTCTTCTCCTCCTAAGCTTGTATTTTTCCTTCAACAATCTGTTCTCCTCCCATTCTTTTCTGTGTCTTTGTCTGTGTATCTAAAACACTCTTGATCTTCTCCTTTTATCCTTGAAAAAGGTAACCCTAATCTCTCTAACCCTAAGATTAGATCTCATCTCATATTGAGATGTAAGGTTAAAATAGAAAATCACTTAAGTGAATATCAAAATAGAATCACTTAAGTAAATTACAAAATAGAATCACTTAAGTGAACTTAAAAATAGAAAATCACTTAAGTGAATGTCAAAATAGAATCACTTAAGTGAATTACAAAATAGAATCACTTAAGTGAACTTAAAAATAGAAAATCACGTAAGTGAAATTCAAAATAGAATGAGAAATGTCTCGAACCACTTCTAGCATGTTCATACTGAAGCCTGTGCAAGAAGGTCCTGTCCGAGCTACATTTCTCAACAACTCCAGCCCAGTGGTGCCACCTTTGATAGCATTCTTCTGTAGCCCGCGGATCCCGTTTTGTGGTCGTCGTTGTGCTTGGGATCATACTCCGCTTCTATACAATAGAAGTCGTGCCATGGCGGGAGTGACTGCATTTTTTCGATATGCCACTCCAAATCGCTTCCTGTGGGATTATTTCTTTCTCCCATAATTTCTTTCCGTGGGCAGACATGCATGAACTTCCCTTTTGCTCCAAGCGGGTCGTACTTCCAGCGCTGAGGAAGCTGCACCAGGCCGAAACTTAGGAGGGTATTTGTCAAATATACGTGCTGCCCGACCTCGTGGACCTCAACATCGCCCCAGATGATAGGGTAGCTGAAGATGGGGCTCTTTTTCCGCCCTTGACCAAATTCTTGTTCCACGTAGTCCATCTGCCGCGCTGCTTCCAGGCCGAAGTGATATTCTGTGCAGAAGTAGGGCAGCAGAAAAGGCTTGCCCTTGAATCCGTGGACCCTAATGACGACGCCCTGAGTCAACCTAAATGTGTCTCCAATTTCTCGTTGCACCAGGTGCTTTGTCATATACAGAGGAGGACGTGATGCTTTGCCGTTGAAGAGGGCCAGGGCAATGCCCAAGAACTTGAAATTAAAATCATAATATGACCCCCTCCTGTATAAAATGTCAGTCCATTCATACACCGGCAGCTGCACTCCCTTTTCATCCTCCTTCTGAACTGGAACAGTCTTCATTCTGTTGTGCATATGGAACAGGCACAACCACGCCAGAAACGAACAGTGCCTGAACTCCGTGCTTCTTTTCTCTTGCAGCTCCACGAGGCTCGAGTGGATAGCGTACGCCACCCAGTCTGCCCAGTCGAAATAGACTGGCCGCGTTCCTCTTTTCGGGGCATTGGGGTCATAGATTTCCCCATGCAGGATGCACTCCGCAAGAGAGATTTGGTATGGATGCACCACTGCATCAGTGCCGCAACCCAAGACCCAGGCGAGTATAGAATATATGTACTGATTTTTGAAATTTGCCAGGGGTATTGGCTGCGACAGCCATTTTGATGCTGGCAGTGGCTGCTTTAGTTCAGAATTGAGGAAATTCCTCATTTTCTTGCCGTCGACGCACCTGCCTGTTTCTTTGTCTAGGCTGACCCTCCTGAGGGTGCAATTAGGGTCCGGTGCATGCCCTGGCGCAAAAGCCATTTGAACACTTTCTTTGAAGAGGGAAAATAATACCTTCCCCTCGCAGTCGCAGACCTGTCGGGTGTTGGGTTTATAGTACTGCACAATAGATTCAACCAGCTCCGGGCAGTGATGGACCGGCGGGCACAAGAACCAGAACAGGTTCGAATGATAGGCCGCGCCGAAATGATGTGAGGGCGACACCCTCTCCCACCATTGCTTCACGGTGAGTCGCAGCTGCGTGATACCGAGTGAGTATTCGCCATCTCTGTACTCTCCGAGGTGGTCTACAAGCGGCGGGGGAGGAACTTTCTTCTCTGTGCTCTTCGCCTTGCTCTTTCCCTTCTTTCCCTTCGGCTGTTCGCTCTCAGGCGCGCTTGAAACCGCCTGCTCCTCTGATTCACTCTGAGATGCGCTGGATGGTGCCTGCACAGGCGCTTTTCCCTTTGCTGCGCTTGTTTTCTTACCCATGGCGGTGAAAGCAATCAGAAATCACAGTTGCGCTTTGGTGCAATTTGAATTTTACCCTTCTGGCGCAGCTCGAACTTCTCCGGTTAATTCTGATAGTAGAATGAGTGAATGAGCCCTTTTACAGAGATGGGTAAAAAATGTCATTAATGGCGGATGGTGGAGTTAAAGCCCAGTGGGTGAGTGGCGCCGTTATTCCCCGGCAGCCGTGCGTGAGATCTTCGTTGGGGAGCGCAACTTGTACTTTATGGGCCTAGGGCGTGCTTCCCCTTTAATGAAATCTGTCTCGAAAGCTGCGCAATCATTTTTTTACTTTTGAAACATGTGTCGTTGATGACGTCATCCGCCGCCAACTGGGCACGCGCTACGAGGCTTCTTGGGGGACTTAGGAAAATTTTCATTTTTCTCCCTTTCAAAGTCATCGCTCCGCCCAATTTCGCTGAAAAAGTGTGCTCGGGCGGCTGACACTTAGAAGTTTTTCTCCTTGTTTTCTTCACGCCCTTGGAACGGGCCCGCCGAAGTTCGCTTAGAATGATGAGCGCCGCCGGGCGTCGCTGAGAAATTGCGCGACTTCGGACGGCGCGTCCACACTTAGACAAATTTCTTCCCATTTTTTCTTGCTTGCGCTGACTTCGGCACCTCCCAGGGTCGCAAAAATTTGAGGGCGACGCCTGACTTCGCATGGTTTTGGAGCGCCTTCGGACGGCGCAACTGCCTTAGTCACTTTCAAACTTTTACTTTTCTCCCAAAGTCGCCGGATTTGGTGCGCGCCTCCGGGAGTCGCTGAAAAAATGTGCGACAGCGGGCGTTTTGGCCTTCTGGACACTTGGAAATTCTTTCACCCTCTTGCTTTACATCCCGCCTTTCTCCCTCACTACCAGGCACTTCTTCTACAAAACACTTGGCTCTTTTTCTTGGGTTTAAAGCAGGAAATTACTTCTACTGAAAGCAATATTTACATTCAGAAAGAAAACAAATTTAAAACTACAGAAAATGGAATATGTACAAGGGAAGACCTCTGGAGACTTTCAATGATGATAGGCTTTCAGATGAAAGCCATTAACAGGTATCGGAAGGATCTGACCCTCCATGTCCCTCAGCACGAAAGAGTTGAACTGGTTCACCCGGGCAACTTGGAATGGGCCTTCCCAGAAGGCGTCGAACTTATCATGATTGCCCGGTTTTGCTTTGTATGAGTCCCACTTCAGCACTAAGTCCCCGATCTTGAAGACTCGGGCGGTAGTTCCTTTTGAGAACCAACTCTGTGTAGTCTCGGCGTGCTTGGCAAAAGCTTGATAAGCTTTTTCTCTTTCCTCTTCGAGTTGCAGCAACTGAGCCAGTCGGGCATCAACGGGGTCCGCGTCGCCTTTTTCATCCTCTAACAGCCAGAGTGCGGGGATCTCAATATGAGTAGGCAAGACGACCTCTTTCCCGTACACGAGCGCATATGGTGACGTCTTGATGGATTTTTTGAAGGAGATACGGTCTGCCCATAGCGCTCGGTCCAAAGCAGGTGCCAGGACCTCTTGTTTCTTTCCACGGTCTTCTTTATGATCTTCATGAGATTCTTGTTGGTGGACTCGGCTAGGCCGTTCCCCTGCGGGTAATAATTTGAAGACATCTTATGATAGATCCCGTATTTGCAGGTGAACTCCGTGAGTACAGCGCCTGTGAATCCTGGACCGTTGTCTGTCACTATAGCTTCTGGAATCCCGAAGCGGGTGATCAGACTTTCAAGGAAACCGATGACCGTCTCCTGGTCAGCATGTTTGGTGGGTATCGCCTCAGCCCATCTGGTGAAGTAATCCGTGGCTGTCAAGATGAACTTATGCCCCGCCGAAGAATTTGGCGTTATTGTCCCAATAAAATCCAGGCCCCACTGCTGAAAGGGAGCCTCAGCCTGAATTGGCTGGAGGGGCATAGGCGCATTCCTGTTTCTGTCGGTGAACCTTTGGCATTTCTCACATTTTTGGCAGACCGCATGCGCATCTGCGAAGAGGGTGGGCCAATAATAGCCCGCTCTGATAATTTTTAAGGTCGTTGGCCTTCCCGAATGGTGTCCTCCCGACATTCCAGAATGGAACTCACCCAGGACCTTCGGCTTATCTGATTCTTTGACGCATCGCAAAAGGATGCCGTCAATGTTTCTAAAATACAGCCCCTCGGGGCGCAGTACATACTTTAAGGCGTTGAGCCTAAACCTCCTTCTTTGTGAGGCATTGAGCTGATCTGGACATCTCCCTGTGCCGAAATACGACACCAAATCATTTGTCCAGTCGCTCTCCTCTGATAAGGAGTTGGCAAAATTACCTTCTATCATTGGATCTTCCCACTGGCAAGCAGAGAGCTCGGCTGCAGCACTTCTGGCCAATTCCTGACATAGAGCCCGTCCTCGGATTAGCTTGGTGGGTCGTACCTCTATATCGAACTCTTGGATCTTGGCAATCCATCCTGCCCTCTTGTGACCAGGTTCCCCTTGAATGATGAAATTTCTGACATCGGGATGTATCACAAAGACTGTAATCCGGCTCTGAGAGACAAAGTGCTTAAATTTCTTCAAGGACCTCATGACTGCATGCACTTGCCGCTCAATAAAGTTGTACCTTTCTTCGTGCGGCTGGATTACTTGGCTCAAGAATGCTATCGGTCGCTCTTCGCCGTCGTCTCCCTTTTGAGTCAGAACTGCAGCATAGCTTTCGGGTTCTCCCACCGCGTAAAGGATGAAATCCTTAGAGTAGTCTGGATTTATCAACACTGGTGCTTGAGCAATCCTGGCCTTGATCTCCTCGAAGGCTTTCTTTCTCTCTTCGGTCCAGACAAAGTCAGCATCCTTCTTCAAGAGCTCGGCCATAGGCTTGATTACTTGGGCGAAGTCGGGCACAAACTTCCTTACGAAGTTGATCTGGCCGAAGAATGACTGCAGCCCTTTCTTATTGACCGGGATTGACAAACGGAGAAGAGCCTCTGCTCTGTCGGGGTCAACTGCAAGGCCCTTCTCAGAAATGACATGGCCTAACAGTTTTCCCTCCTTCACCGCAAAGACTGACTTCTTAGGGTTAATGGATATGCCGAATTCACGGAACCTTTCAAATACTTGCCGCAGGTGGGAGATGTGGTCTTCTCTCCTGTGTGAAAACACAGTCATGTCATCCAAGTAGATGACAATGATTTTGTTGAGCAGTTCACGGAATGCCAGGTCCATGGCTCTCTGGAATGTAGCCCCTGCATTGGAAAGACCAAAGGGCATGCGTTGATAGGCGAACGTTCCCCATTTGGTGGTGAACGTTGTCTTGTGTTGGTCCTCGTCCTTCACCCATATCTGGTTGTAGCCAAAAAATCCATCCAGGAGAGAGAACCTCTGAGCCCCTGCAACCACGTGAAGGATTTGATCAATTTGTGGGAGCGGATAATGATCCTTCAACGAAGCCTGGTTCAGATTGCGGAAATCCACGCAAAGGCGAATATCTCCATTTTTCTTTCTGACGGGGACCAGATTTGCGACCCAAGAAGAATGCTTGATAGGATAGATGATTTTTGCTTCCAGCATCTTCAAGAGCTCGGCTCTCATCAGCACCTCGATCTTTGGGTTGACCGGTCTCTGTCGTTGCCTGAAGGGTTTCACCCCTTCTTCCAGCTCAATGGTGTGTTGGATAATTTCCCTGTCGTACCCCTTCAAATCCTGGTAACACCAGGCTACAATGTCTGGGTACTCCTTGCACAGGGCCGGAATCTGCTCTAGCTCCTCGGCGGTGCAGTCTATTCCGACCTTGATCACCTTTCCAGGCTCTAATTCCAGGTCTCTGTACTGCTTCGAGTCTACCTTGATCCTGTGAGATATGGCTCTATCATTCTGATCAAATAGGCTCTCAAGGGTAATCAGTCCTTTTGGGACATGATTATTCTTCAACTGTATCAACCCCTCGTACTGCTCGTCATCAGGGTCTCTACCTTCGATTGAACTTGCTTCATGTATCAAAAAATTGATGATATCCTCATCACAATCGAACACCTGCCAGTGGGTGTCCTTATCAGGCACAGAAGGCCTGTAGATGGTACGAACCGGCTTCGGCTTCTGCATAGTGTCATCAGCCGGGACGTACCTGGCTCCAACAGACGCCAAGATGTCAGCATGTTTATTCTTTTCACGAGAGATGGCTTTGACATTCAGGGAGTCAAATGACTCCATCAAGTCCCAGACACGGTTGCGGTACGCTTTGAGGTAATGCTTCTTGGCGGAGCATTTATTGGTGATCTGATTGCATACCAGCTCTGAGTCGCCAAAAATCTGCAACTGTTTGATTCCTAGCCTCTCCGCCTTTTTCAAGCCTAAGCACAAGGCTTCATACTCTGCCGCATTGTTGGTGCAACTCCAAGCCAGCCTGTAGCTGTAATCCTTTTGTATTCCGGATGGCGAGACTAGGAGGACCCCTGCCCCGACGCCGTTCTTGCATCGGGCGCCATCAAAATACAGCTTCCACAGCTCATCGGGGGCAGGGCCTATGTCTTTTTCCGCCGTCTCCTTCGGCTTTTCAGGCTGGGTAATGGAGTAGCAGCCTATGTCTGATTCAATCATGGCATTGAAGTCCAACAAGGAGAACTCATCTTCTACTTGCAGCTGCTCTATGGCTTCTCCCACCAGGTCTACTTCTGCCAACTCCTCGGTCATCAGATGGACCGTTTCCTTTTGTTGCCCCTCTTCGGGTATCTTCTCAACCAGGAAAGTGGATGGTTTATCATTGTAAATCTTGACTTTCCTCCCTTTGAAAGGGACTTCCATGTGTGAGTAATCCAGCGACAGGTATCCTCCCAGCTTGGCGGTAAACTCCCTCGAGAGGCACATGCCGAAGTAGGGCTCCAGGTCAACAACCACAACCTCTTGGATCACCACGATGTCTGGCGCCTTGTGCAACTGGATAGGAATGTCTTTGATGACGCCGACTGTCTTCACAGGAGTGCCATCTAGTTGCAAGACACCTTGACTGCTCCGTGTGTACTCCATGCCGATTTCTTCACAAACAGCCCTTGGCATGACGGTGGTTGATGCACCGGAGTCGACCATGCAGTTGTGTACCACATGCCCCTCCATCCGCAAAGACAAATAAAAGGGCGGCGGTCTATTTTTTCCAGTGATTGACGTAGTCAAGGGCTGAGCCAACACGGGCTGCGGTGACTTCCCCTCTTTGACAGTTTTCAGTGACTCTTGCAGCAAATCGACCTGCCCAGGGAGCTGAAGGGCATCATACATGCTAATCTTCGTCGGGGTCCTCTTGAGCTCGTCAACAATATTATAGGCAGAAGTGGTTGGACCCTCCACTTCTTTCCCTGGCTCATATTTGGAGCGGTACTGCTGCGTTGCCTCAACCCTCTGTCGCTTTGTAAGCGACGGATACTTAAGCTTTTCTCGAGCCTGCTCTTGGGTCTCGGTTGGAGGTGCAGCTACTGAAGCTTGAGTTGCGGGAGCTTTGGCTGGTGGTGCTTTTTCTTTTACCGGTAGGGGCAAAGGTGCTTTGTGGGGAGCTTCGGCGGTGGGTTGCACCTTCTCTCTTCTGGTGTATACCTTCAAAGGCTGCATCTGGGCCGTATCCACCTCAATCGGCTTTCTTCCGCTCCTGGTCAGAATTGACACTGGGTCTTCTTCTGAGACTGCAAAGTTGCGCTCCTCCTCCCGGATCATGTTCACTTGATCTTCAGGGTTACTGCCGCCTAGGGTCTGAACATAATGTTGATGCAGCATGCAACTGTCTTCCCCGTGAGGATCATTGCAGGTGGAGCACCAGTGCACGCGATCTGAAGTACTCGGCTCGGCGTTGCTCGCAGCATTTCTCGCCGGTGGCCTATGGGCCTGAGCCGCTTGCTCTCTCGTCAGTGCGGGAGGAGGATATGGCCTCCTAGGAATAAATTCCTGTTGGGCCTGCTTCTTTTTCATCACGGCCATGTCGTTAGACAATGTCCGGCAGACGGAAGTAAGTGATTCTACATGCTGCAGAATCTTGGACTGCACATCCATATCGGGTTGTAGTGACGACTGGGTGGATGAAGGCAATGGAGCTAATGGCGGTGTCGGAGGCAATGCTAGGCATTGTGGAGGCGCCGGGAGTGATGGATGTTGTGGGGCAGACGGGAGTGGAGGTGCAGGCTGAGTGGGGAAATGCGTCTGGGAAGAATATGGAGTGACCACTGGTGCAGGGTTCCACGGATTCTGGTATGTTGAAGATGAGGCAGACGCCGGTGGATACTGCGATTGAGGGAAATCAGGGTAGATGGGCGTCTGCATCTTGTGTGGAAGTCTACCTATGGCAATCATATCCAATTCTGCCCTCTGAGCTGCCTCATACAACTCGGGAAAAGTGTTCACACGGGCTATCTTGATGACTAGACTGATGTCTGAGTTGAACGCTCTGAGGTAGTAGTGAGCAGCTTGTCCATCGGAAGGGCGCAGTTCAATAGGCACTCTTTTCCATGACCGCACAAACCTTACGTTGAAATCTGATATTTCCTCCTGCGGATGCCGCTGAATGGTTTGAAACTGGTGCAGCAACGAGGAGGGATCCGCGGACTCGTTGGATCCTTTGACCAGCCGACCGGCCAGTTGAGCCCATCCCGTGATAGAATTTTCAGGCAAGGATCTGTACCAGTATAAAAGCTTCCCTCGCAGGGAGAGAGCCAACAGCCGGGTCTTCATACTTTCATCCGTGATGGCATGAAGTGCAGCCAAGGCCAAGATGTCTTGAATATGTTCAAAGGTTGTCTTCCCGGTTCCATCATATGTGGGAATAGCCTTTAATGCAGCGGGTGGAACAACATTTTTCCCAGGGAGCTGAAGGGGTCCAGTGGAATCAACAGCTGGGAACAGCTCGGGAGGATTCGCTTGAGGGTTCGCCATATTTGCGTCTTGATCGTCTTCCTCGAGCTGGTCAGTAGTGTAGTCGGTATCAGTGTTAGTTGTTTCTTGCTCCTCGACTTCAACTTCTTGTTCGTCTAGATCAACTTGGTAATCTACCAGCCTCGGGCGTTCTCCAGCAGCGTTAATGTCAAGCTCATAAAACTCAGGATCCCGTCCTGCGTTCCTAGCTCTCCATCTCGTATGCATGAAGGAATTTTGATATTGGACCAGTCTTTGAGACTCAGAGAATATTCAGGTTCAGCAGAGTCGCCAGGTGTTCAAATCTGACAGTATTGAGGCGAACACCGTTGCTTCAATACTGCTTATGGGGTGGGAAACTTTCGTGTCCCACCGGGCGTGCCAGAGAAACTGTTGGTTACGAATCTGCCACTAAGGAAAGGATTTTAATCTATTGCGCCCTAGATTCGCCCAATAGATTGAAAGGCCGGAAGGAAGGAATGCCTTCCGTGCCAATCTCCGGAGAAGGCCGGCTTCCTATACTAATCTACTTGGTTTCTTGGATAAAGGTGCTGGAAAGGAATTATAAAAATGCAGAAAGAGATGTAAATGTCATGTGCTTCGGGTGAAGAGAACAAGCAACACGATTACTAGCTAGTACACAAACCAACAACAATCAAAACAAAAGCATGTAACATAAACTATCACTATTACTTCTCCCTATGTATCCTTCAGTTTCATATTCCAGATTCATCTAATTGCCAATGCTCTAATTCAGGATTCAGAATTACAGCAATCAGAAAAATAAATGAACATAAAGCAGAAATATTAGCAGAAGGCAGCATAAAAGAACAAGACAAGTAATAGAGCCAAGGATGCTTTTGAATTAGAAGCAAGTGTCTGATACAACAAAAGCTCTCTAGCAATATGTCCCTCTTCCCCCCTTTTACAATGAAAGCACACTGCTATTTATAGCAGGAATTTCCCCCCAAATTACATTTAGGCACAGAATCCCAGCCCTGACAAAAGCTGCAAAAGCTGCTGAGATTTGACCTTTGTGGGCCATGAGCGTACCTGCAACAAGGTCTACCTGGAAATGGGACAGCTCCGTAGGAATCTGGTAGGTGAGCAGTTGGATCTGGTTGAATGCGGCAGGCACAGTATGGTTGGTTCTTGAATGTTCATCTACCTTGTACCTTGGTGGCACACCTTCTGTCACATCCTGACACTCATCCCAAAAACTGCACGTGCCTTAATCTGAATTCGGCTGAGAAAGGGGGGAGATGACCGAAGTCACCTGCTGATGTTTGCTGACAAAGGGGGGAGGCGACAATGGGCGCCTACAGAAGACAACGACTTAGAAACTTTCTGTCCTTTCTTTCCTTCCTTCCGCCCAACGGCGCACAAAAAGTGGAGCGACGTCGGACGGCGCAGCGAAATTGGGCGACGGCGGGCGGCTCCACACTTAGCATTTTCTCTTGACCTTTTCCATCTTCGTCCGCCCAATGGCGCTGGAAAAGGTGCGCGACGTCGGACGGCGCAGCGCACTTGGGCGACGTCGGACGGCGCAAGGCAGTCAACACTTAGCCAATTTTTGCTTGTCTTCTTCTTCCGCCCAGTGGCGCACAAAAACAAGCGCGACGTCGGACGGCGCAGCGAAACCGGGCGACGTCGGACGGCGCCAGCTTCAACACTTAGAAACTTTCTCTTCATTTTTCTTATTGCCCGCCCAATGTCGCATGGAACAAGGAGCGCCGCCCGACTTCGCTGCGACTTCGGGCGGGCTCAACACTTAGAATTTTTTGTTCATTGTTCCCTTTGTCCGCCCAATGTCGCATGGGACAAGGTGCGCCTCCCGGCGGCGCAGCGAAATGGAGCGCCTTCGGGAGGACTTCAACACTTAGAATTTTTTGGGGCCTCTTGCCCACTTGCTGAAACTTGCTAGAAAAACTTGGAACAACAAAGATGCAGAAAGAAAATAGACAGCTGAAAAGTGCAAAGAGCATGAAGAAGATCGGAAGGGAAGAGAGAAGGAAGGTAGCAGCAACCTTTTACAAAATTTTCAGAATTGGTACCCCTGTGCAAAATGTGACAACACGCCCTAGACCCGACCAACATTGAAAGGCCGAAAGGAAGAAATGCCTTCCGTGCCAATCTCTAGAGAGGGTTGGTTCCCTTGCTACTTTAAACTTGGGGATTTGAGATTAAGGAAAAAAGAAAGGATAGCTAAATGACTGAAAGGGATGGGAAATATGGCTGTGAGCCAGATTAACAGGGGGTGATGAGCAAACAACACGATCACTCAGTTATACTTAAACCAATAACCATTAGCTCAAAGGATGTAACTGTTGGTTACGAATTTGCCATGAGGAAAGGATTTGGGTTAATGCGCCCAGATTCGCCCACCAGCATGAAAGGCCGGAAGGAAGAGATGCCTTCCGAGCCAATCTCCGGAGAAGGCCGGCTCCTTGGGGGGGGGGTTTTCTGATTTAAGCTAAGAGTACAGGAAAGAGATAAATGTACAGAAAGGGACAAATGTACAGAAAGAAATTACAAATATGTCCAAATGTTGGTGGGGGGAACTAACAGTACGGGAACACACCAATTACCGCTACTTACTGCATTATAAACATAGAGCATGACAGGAACTGCAAAAACTATGTGTACTTCCGATACTCATGCAGTGTATGCACAGCTCCAATGATCCCCTAGCAAACATTCCCTACAAGGAACTAACAGCATGGCAATGCACCGGTTTACCAGATACGTACACTAACATGAGTAGAAAGCAGACTTAGAGATATCAGAGCCAGGTATATGTGTTTATGTAGAGAATTTAACCGCACAGCTTCAATGGCTCCCTAACAGACATTCCCTACAAGGAACTAACAGTACGGGATCGCATCAATCACCAGATACGGACCAGCAACAAAACACATAACTGATGGAACTGCTACCGCATCTATTCTATATATGCTTTAAATTAATGAAATACAGAGGGTGCTTTAAACAAGCAATGCTAGAGGGACCTGCTCACCAAATGCTGAAATGAATCAACAAGCCGTGACAGGTTAGCCTAAGGCATATAATGAAAGACAGCATAAAAGAATAAAGACAGCAGAACAGAACCAGGCATACAGATTATATTCATAAGCAGAAGCACGGTTACAATAAGCACAGTAGTTCCCTAACAGACATTCCCCTTTCCACACTTTACAATGAATTCATGGTGGGCTTTTATAGCCCGAGTCCCTCCCGTTACATTAATGGGCACAAAGTCCCAGTCAAACATAAGCTGACAAAAGCGGCGAAAGAGCTGCAAATGCTGACCTTTTGTCGGACTGGACTGTACCCGCAGCATGGTCTTCCTGGAAGCTGGACAGCTACATGGCGGTGCGCTGGGCAGGACTTCAATTCTGGCAGTGATGCGGGTAGCTGGAGCAGATGAAACCTCAGATCAGCTTTAAATGAGGCTACGGGCATGGGCAGTGCAGCCCATGCTTGTCCTTTTGCTCGGCACGTTTCGGCTCTAATCCCGAAGCTGGACACTTGTCAGATGATGGATGATGCTGTTTGACACGTGTCTGCCTTGGAGGGCAGTCTGTCCATCTTCGCTTGGGATCGGAGCACCTCGGGATGCGCGGGCAGAGCGCAGTGCAGTCGGGAAGGCCTTCATGCCTTGGTCAAATTCCGGGTTTGTTCCCCTACTGCGCACCTGTCAAGGGCGCACTCCGACTTCGGTGTGAAGTCGGACTGTGCACAGGCGAAAACTGATGTCTGCCGCCGTACGGACTTGCTCCAGCACTTGTTCTTTCTTTTGTCAGTCTGCCAGTCTGCCAGTTGCAAGGTGCGCCCAGAAGAGGGGCGAAGTGCGAACTTCGCACCCAGACTGGGCGAAGTGCGAACTTCGCACCCAGACTTAGCCATTTTTCAGGTGACTTGCTGGAAGTTGAAAAATTAACTGGGGGACTCCAAGAAAGGGGGGAAAGAAAGAGAATGCGGGAAAGAAAAGGAAAGGGAGAGAAGAAGGAAGGAAAATGGAGGAAGAGGGAAAAGAAGAGCAGCACTGTTACAATACTGAAGACATTGCACCCCGTGCAAAATGTGACAACAAGTAACATAAATTAAAACTGGATACTCTCACAATATGCAACCTCCAGAATTATTCCAGCGTTTACTCTTTATCAGAAGCTAAATCCATACATAGAACTATAGCTATGAGATAGAGAAGCAAATTTAATAGAAATAAAGAGTAGAAGGCATACACATGAAAAAGATTCAGATTTAGAGCCAAGGATCCTTTGTATTCATAGCAAAGCTCAAGCACAACAGTTTTATAGCAAAACGTCCATCATTTTACATCAGGATTGCTAGTTTTTATAGAGGATTCCGCCTCTGAAACATAAATGCCCAACCACAAAACGTCACGGTGGCAGCAAAGATTTGATTCCAGCACTCATAAGAAAGTAATGAAGCATGGCACGAATTTGATGAATCCTTGAGAAGTAGCTGCGTGGCTTCAATGCGACGACGTGATTCGCTTGTAGCGCCATCTCCTTACTTGCTTGAACCGCCTCAATGGTGAAAATTGGATTTTGAGATCCGGGGGATTGGATTTAGATGCTTCTCTGACCAACCACCATTTAATGGGCGAAAGCGCGATGCTGAAGCTGCTTCGAGCGATTGCCATTTGAAATAGAGGAGAAAATGAGTTTCGTTGAGAAGAGGCGCGAAAGGGAGTTTCGATGCCTCTCTTGAGCGAAACAGGAATTTGTTGGTGTGGGCCCCAATATGCAGTTTTTGTTTGAGTGTTGACCCGAAAAGAACCTTCGCTTTGCTCTTTGCTCATAGTAGGATTGACAGCTAGTCATGGAACGCCACTTGGAAGTCGCTTTGCAAATACCGAGAGTTTCTGTCGCCTTGTTGGAGAGGTGGGACCCAGTGCGCAGCCTTGGGAAACGCCAAAGGCATTTCGCCCATACAAGGTCCGAAAAGGCATTGCGCTCTCCAGTTGGGGCGAAAGCAATTGGGCCCCACTTGCAACTTTCTCCGAAATAGAGTTGCACTAGCATTTAGAAAAAGACAAAAAGGCACCTTCGCCCCTAAAGCCCCGAAACTGAGTTGCGCTCTTGAGTTGGGGAGAAAACACTTGGGCCCCACTCAGTTTTGGTCGACCTCTAACCCGAAATGGGCTTGCTCTCCAAGTGGGGGCGAAAAGGATTGGGCCCCACTTAGCATTTGGTTGACTTTTAGCCCGAAATGGGCTTTCGCTTCATTTTTTCCTCGAAACTGAGTTTCGCCCATACAAGGCCCGAAAAGGGATTGCGCTCTCCAGTTGGGGCGAAAGCAATTGGGCCCCACTTTGCATTTCGGTCATCTTCTAACCCGAAATGGGTTTGCGCTCCATCTTTTCTCCGAAACTGAGCTGCGCTGGCTTACTTAACCAGTATCTATTGCCGTCTTTGAGACCGAAATGAGTTTTCAACAGAAGTGCTGGCGCGAAACAACTCTCGCTTGTCAAAACTATGTATTTAGTTGGACCCCGCCATGAGAACTCGGAGAAGGACCCTGCATGTTGAGTGAAAAGAAAGGACTGCATGCTTCATAGCAAAATTTCTCACAAAAGAAAACATTGTGGCAGGGATGCCAACAGTTGGGTAAACAACCCTAGCTCTAGTTGGACTCTATTAAGGAAGGCTTAGAAGCGTGCGCAAGCATGCGCACATACACACACATATATATATAGAGAGAGATATATAGATAGATAGATAGATAGACACACACACACGAGGCAAATTCTCACTGGGACATCATCTCATGTACTTTCCTTTGCAATTCATTTGTTGGTTGTTTGTCAACACCCTTCATATCTTTGGCGTCTTCTTTTGATGCATGCATGATGTTCATTATACTTGAATGTTCTGGAGTTATTCTTGTATGCTTTGGAGACTGACTTGCAATTCTAATACAATAGGGCACTCTGCTTCGTACTATACTGAATAAAAAATGCGTGATATGGACAGGAAGATGCCTATGGACTGCAATCTCTGATAATAATAGACTGACCAGGAAGTATTCTTAAACAATTCCAAGAGAGAGTTGCAGTTGTATCAATGCTTAAACACAGACAATGAACTTATGTCAGACTAGCTTTTAAACAGCTATATGAACTTAAATAGGCTTCAAAATTCTTCAACAACTACAGTTAAACTAGGGAAAACTAGAGGCAACAGAATTTTCATGGACCAAACCACTTCAATTCAGCTGCAAACACCACAGCTTGAGAGAAATATGAGCCTTAAAGGAGAACAATGACTCATCCAAAACCTGGACATCTTCTCCCTATCTTCTCTCTATCCTTCATAAATCTACCTAAAACCAAGCTACAAGGTCTTGCTCGAGTAGGCTCTCATACCATAAAAGAAAGCAGCAGAATTAAAGCAGAAAAAGTAGAGTGGCCGAACTTTTTCCAATCCTTTAACAATGTAAAATGCTGAAACATATAGAAATTTGAAAGACTTCTAGCCAACATTACATCTCACAATAGAGAACACAAAAAGAAACACAGTGTTACATACATTTCTCTTCAACTTCTATGTTATATCTGAGACACAGTCGATAATGTTTTAACTCCTCTTCTGAAGTTAGTCCTCATTGAAAGATGTGTTCCATGGCATGCTGTGGTTGTCTAGGAGTACTATGCTATCTAACAAGACATGTACACCCATTGAGTTTCTACAAAGGGTAATCATTCTAATGTGTGTTGAAAACTTGAAGATGTATCACTTTTACCATCAATTTTACAATGATTTCTATAGATTCTGTTTTTGTTATATGAATTCCAATGTTTGTATAGTTGTGGATGTGGACAGAATTTTGATTTCAAAGTTAATATAATAATCATATCTGAATATAGACTATGTACATACACACTCACATGTTCACACACATAAATTTATATCTATTAGTTGGTAAATTCCCTCTTTGACAAAGGTAACTGTTCACTTAGCTGCCATGACCGTAAGGTATCTTTTCTGTCATATTCACCCAGGACTTGCATGTGGCCACTTCTCTTGGCATATGTGGCAATCAGACTGCGATGCATTAGTTTACCCAATTTTCCACTTAACATTTGGCAATTATGCATATATTGCTTGGCAGAATTTGAACCTGAGTCTCCACATTAGAAGCCCGTATTTTTAACCACTTGATCTCATTCCATTTGATATAATCATATTTGAATATTGCCTGCAGGGAATGTTTTGGCATTCTGTCAAAGAGAAGCCTTGTCCTTGGGTTATCTATTCACTTCCTGTTATTTTGTTGCCCACATATTCATCCCAGATTTTTATATAGGACAAGTTGGATTCTCTTCATTGTTAGAAGGTAGAGCTGTTTGAGTCTGGAAATTATTCACCATATGCTGGATTGCCATTCCAGAAACAATACAGACAGTTTACAACTATTCTTCAGGAATTTTTAGAAATCTTTGATGCTGGAATTCCGCTTATGGGAGGTTTTCACCACCGGTTCCAAGAGTTTCTGGAAGTTTTCACCATTTTCAATACTGTTTCCTTAACAAGTCTGCAGAAAATTTCTGTCGTTTCAGCCTATCCATCCGTGCCTCTGACACGTATGTTCCAGAGTCTTCAAGTATAAATTTCCAATTGCAACAAAAGTTAGAGTTTTATAACTATATTAGAAGGCTATGGCAATAGAGCGGGAGATTTAACTGATGGATTTCTAACCATAAACATTGGGACTTAATAATTGCCTTAATTTTTTATAATGAAGTGCATGCCTCATTTCTGTGAATACTGTTGAAGTCTTGCACAGATTTTATTGTGAACCCATGTGAATTATGTTTATGGAGGATAAAAGAGTACAATTCTGGTGAAGAATATGGAACAAGAAACATTCAAAACCATCCTCTGATCTTTTCTAATTGACTGATATCTCTAATTCCAAACTCTGTGACAAAATATTTACTGTTGCATACGACTATAATATATTAGAAAGATTTCTTCAATCTGGAATTTTCGAAAAATAAATTGCATATCAACCATTCCTGCTTAGAGAAGTATTGTAAATGCTTTTCTATTGGACTGCTGATTAATGCTAAGTTTTCAAATTAAAGGTGCTTGTCGCAGATTCAGATAAATTTGAACATCCATTAGCTGAACCCTGGGCAGAGTTAATCCGACTAGTCCAGCAGGAAGGGTCTTATTCACATATACTTGCAGCTTCAACTTCATTTGGAAAAAATATAATGCCACGAGCTGCAGCCCTACTGGATGTTTCTCCTGTTACAGATGTCATCCAAATTACTGGGAATCAGACTTTTGTCAGGTTTGCACTAAATACCTCACTTTTCTCATACACAAATGCCACTCTGGGTTCAAATGATTTAGAACTTGTTTAAAATAGCCTTTGGATGTGCTAAAAACAATTGCAATGATCTGAACTCTAGTACTAGAATGGCACCTATAGAAGTCATTGTAAGATTGTAATTTGATGTAATTTGGTAAAGAATCTGTAAGATACACTGTCTTAATGTAAGCAACTCACTTAATGCAATAGCTTGCTTCCTTTGAATTCCTGCTTCATCTCCTTCTGTTGTCTTTGATTAGACAATGTAGTATGTAATAAAGAATTCATCCAAAAAGCTGGGATGCTGAGATTACAGAAACACTGAAAAAGCTATTAAATCTGTTATCAATCCTAGAGGTTCCACTCTAACATAAACACTTCTTTGAATCATAATTACAGAAGAAATTTACATTACAATACTGTGATATAACCTATGTATTTAGACGTCACTTTAAATAAGACCACCTCTGAAGCAAAGCTGTTCATTAAATTAGCTCATTTTTTTGACCTCTTTTACATATGGTTATTATATCTGATCTGATTTGT
This sequence comes from Wollemia nobilis, assembly GCA_028583015.1. Classification (NCBI taxonomy): domain Eukaryota; kingdom Viridiplantae; phylum Streptophyta; class Pinopsida; order Araucariales; family Araucariaceae; genus Wollemia; species Wollemia nobilis. The sequence continues at coordinate 764,214 of JAQPPZ010001446.1, forward strand.
ATTCTTAGAAAATATTTTAGCCAAAGACACTCAATCTTGCATTCCATTGGATTTTTGGTAGTTTCCTAGGAAACCCCATTTGAAGACTTTCATACTCTTGTTGGGAAGAAAAGTATGACGTAGGTGGATTTTGCCACTGAGATATTGCTTATGTGGGCACTAAGGAATTTGCTCTTAATGGGCTGAAGCTTTATCACATTCCCTGATGGGGAAGGCTGATGACTGTGTCAGAGAGTTAAATGCTATTTTCTCAGATTCCTCTTATTTGGATTTTCCATATGCTTGAGAATGTCATTTAAAACTTTCTTAACAAAATTTTCTTTAATTCTCTTTTTAATAATGGGTGACTGGGTCTCAATTGAATTGACTGTTGTTTATCATCTATAGTCATTCTTTACTGCTTTTTGTTAAAGATTTTACATACCTTCTGTATCAAACTAAGGTTATCTTTTCACCATCACATTGATTTGGCATTTGACAAGGTCTAAATGGTCATAAGATCTCGATCCTTCTTTTTATTTGATTGGATCACTTCATTTGCACACAAGTTTGAATCCACACCGGACCTTGGTTGGTGCTGGTCAAGAGGACAACATTATCCATGAAATCAGTTTTTAACAATTATTGGGATATTGTCTGACTAGTAGTTCCTATGATGAATTTTGAAATCGATTACTGTGTTATGTCTCTGCAACTTGTCACATGTATATCAGGGCGGAAACTTGCAGCACATTGTTGCACCTACATCTTAAAATTTATAATGAATTTGCAAACACATTGGGTACACATTTGCCAATAGTGCTTTACTTTTTGTCAATATCATTTTAGATAATGCATTGTAATAATTTTTTTTTTTTTTTTCCAAATCTGTCTCTGGAGTTTGCTTTGTGCATATAATCTTCTTCATGTATACTACAGGCCAATCTATGCTGGAAATGCTCTTTCTACTGTTCGCTATGTTGGATCAGGTCCCTGCTTGATGACCATTAGGCCAACTTCATTCCCAGTTTCATTTTTGTCAGCTGAGTCAAAAGCAATGATTTCAAATGTGGATGTCTCAAACTTAGACGCAGGTTTGTTGTTTTTTTTCACATTCATGGGGTCAATTAAACATTAATTAATTGCATTGTTTGTAGCAGTAATGCTTGAAGCCTTGAATTATGATAATGCATGCAGTTGTGTTAGTTTCTGCTTCTGTATGTGCACTGACATGTTTGTATGAGTTGTAAATTCTTAATAAGCTGCATGTAGACTAACTTGTGTGCTCAGTGATGTTTGGTTATGTGGTTGTTTTAGGTAGGTCTTATTTATGGGTGTTTTAATCCCTTATGCACATAGTTGCTGGCTTTCCTAGTCAGTTTATAATATTTGTGAATGTAAGCAGCAACTGACCCAGAACAAACCCAAATGGATCAACTTGCCAAGACCCTCCAATTTTTGGCAAGAATCTTTGAGTCTAAGCATATGACTCTGCTGCCTAGATAAAGAGAAAGAAATCCTTCCTTAGCAGGTCAAAGACCTCATTTGGAGTGGCCAACCCTTTTGTTAAGTTTTATCTGAGTTATTTTGCTGAGTCTGAGTTGGCATGATGTATTGGTCTTTCCCTGAGACTTGTCTGAATCTGGCTACTGTGGTTGCATGCGTGGGTGGCAGCTTCCACGACTTTAGAAATGCCTTGCATGCATGGGTGGCAGCTTCCACGATTTTAGAAATGTTTATCATGCTATTGGATATTCCAACAAAAGGTTAAAAAGCTTGTTGTGGAAAGAATATAACATATCCCCCATGCCTACAATCAACTTTAGATAATGCAGAAAGTGCATATGGCTCCTTTCATTCTTATAGATCCCATTAGACGAAGTCAGAAACATCTTTAGTTGTGTTCAGCCTCTGACTGGAATGTACATTGTTGTAAATTTATGCATCTCTTGAAAAGCATGAAGTAACGAGCATGCATAGTATCTAAAAGTATTGTTAATTAGTTTTACTGTCTTCAGAGCAAGAAATGTTACAAAGCCAACCAAAGTTTGCACATTTACTTGTGTTTGTCTGTTTGGTCTTTTGTTTAAGGATCCATATCACCAAGTACAAGATGATGAATTCGATTCCCTCTACTCTCGCATGACTATGCTGTAGCAAGTCTATTATCAGGCTATTTTGAATATCATGGACGGGGTATCTTGCAACGGCCCCTGGTTTGGTATTTTGGTTAAGGACCCATGTCCACAAGTACAAGGTTAGTGGTTCTGTTGGCCTTGTGGAATAGCCCATCATTGTCTGGTCCTGTTGAAAAATAAGACTGATGTATTTACTAGTTTTGCATTAAGTCCAAGATAAAATAAAACTACCGTATTGTTTTTCTTTTTCATTTCTATTATGCCATTTCAAGTTGTAGATGCAGCAATAACTACATAGAACCAAGGGTCTTGTAGGCACTAATGCCAATTCATATTTGATATGCAAGATTCAGTTCCAACTGGATCCGACTGGACTATCTAACACATCTACATAGAAATGGAATGAGATGTTAGCAGTCTGAGATATTTGCTGTGATCAAACAATTCAACTCCTCAAAGCAATATATGAAGTGGGATACCAAGGGTATTGTTGGTTGCGAATCTGCCATGAGGAAAGGATTTTGGGTTAATGCGCCCAGATTCGCCCACCAGCATGAAAGGCCGGAAGGAAGAGATGCCTTCCGAGCCATCTCCGGAGAAGGCCGACTCCTTTTGGGGGGGTTTTCTGATTTAAGCTAAAGGGAACAGGAAAGAAATAAATGTACAGAAAGAGACAAATGTACAGAAAGAAATTACAAATATATTCAGAGGTTGGTGGGGGGGAACTAACAGTACGGGAACACACCAATCACCGCTACTTACTGCATACAAACACAAAGCATGACAAAGAACTGCAAAACCTACGCGTACTTCCGATACACAAGCAGTGTATGCACAACTTCAATGATCCCCTAGCAAACATTCCCTACAAGGAACTAACGGCACGGCAATGCATCAATCACCAGATACGTACACTGACAGGGGTAGAAAGTAAACCTAGAGATATCGAGCCGGTATATGTGTTAGGTAGAGAATTTAACCGTACGGCTTCAATGGCTCCCTAGCAAACATTCCCTACAAGGAACTAACGGCGAGGGATCGCATCAATCACCGGATACGGGCCAGCAACGTCACACATAGCGATGGAGCTGCTACCACATCTATTATATGAAAATTAAAAGTACAGAAATAATGCTAAAGGCGCCTGATCATCAAATGCTGAAATGAATCAACAAGCCATGACACAGAATCGCGTAAAGCATAAGCATAAAGAAATAAAAGCGGCAGAACAGAACCAGGCATACAGATTGTATTTATAAGCAGAAGCACGGTTACAATGGGCACAGTGGTTCCCTAACAAACATTCCCCTTCCACCCTTTACAATGAATTCATGCTGGGCTTTTATAGCCCGAGTCCCTCCCGTTACATTAATGGGCACAGAGTCCCAGTCAAACATAAGCTGACAGAAGCGGCGAAAGAGCTGCAAATGCTGACCTTTTGTCGGACCGGATGTACCCGCGACATGGTCATCCTGGGAGGCCGGACGGCTACGTGACGGAGTCTTTGGGTAGAATCTTCAAGTCGGCAGGTACGCTGGTAGCTGGAGCAGGTGGAACCTCAGATCAGCTTTGAATGAGGCTACTGGCACAGGCAGTGCAGCCCATGTTTATCCCTTTTTATCGGCACGTCTTGGTTCGAATCCCGAAGCTGGACACTTGTCGGATGAAGGAAGATCTTTGTTTGACACATGTCTGCCTTAGAGGGCGATCTATCCATCTTCGCTTGGGATCGGAGCTCCTTGGGATGCGCGGGCAGAAAACAGTGTAGTCGGGAAGGCCTTCACGCCTTGGTCAAATTCCGGGTTTGTTCCCCTACTGTACACCTGTCAAGGGCGCATTCCGACTCTGCTGAGAAGTCGGACTGCGCACAGGTGAACACTGGTGTCTGCCGCTGTACGGACCTGCTCCGGCACTTATCATTCTTCTTTGTCAGCCTGCCAGTCTGCCAGTTGCAAGGTGCGCCCAGAAAGTGGGGCGAAGTCAGACTTCGCACCAAAACTGGGCGAAGTACGCACTCGCACCAAAACTGGGCGAAGTGCGCACTTCGCACCAAAACTGGGTGAAGTGCGAACTTCGCACCCAGACTGGGCGAAGTGCGAACTTCGCACCCAGACTTAGCCAATTTTTTGGGTAACCTGCTGGAAAGTTGAAAAATCAACTGGGGGACTCCGAGAAAAAAGGGGGGAAAGAAAGAGAATGCGGGAAAGAAAAGGAAAGGGAGAGAAGAAGGAAGAAAGATGGGGGAAGAGGGAAAAGAAGAGCAGCACTGTTACTTTACAACATTGAAGACATTGCACCCCGTGCAAAATGTGACAACATTTCTGGCGGCTCGCGGGGTGTCGAGCTCGCCTCGGCGCAAAGAATCCATGCCTTTATCCTTTGGGTGCAGAGGAACTTGCCTCCCCTGCCTTTTGCTGCTCTAACTGTTCTCCTTGCGGCAACTGTTCTTCAGATTCATCTTTGTCAGTTGCCCCCTCAGAAATGCCTTCCGAAAGATCTCCATCTCCGGCTTCTGCCTCGCAGATGTGAGTGTATGCCATCTGGGCTGGGCGCCAGGCTTCTGCTCGAATGGCTTGCGGTCGGCTATGTCTTCTAATGCTCCGTGGAAAGCAGCGACCGCGTGCAGGTCGATGGTGAGGTACCTTTTTTCTAACTCCTGGAAATAGGAGCGGATCTTGGAATATTTGGACACCATCTGAGTGACCTGACTGTCTTGAATTGGCTCAGTCCAGCTATCAATTTCAGCTGTATCTGCTTCAAAGGACTGCCAATTTCTTTTTACCCGATCTAGGGTGAGGAGCTCGCCATTCTCAACAAAACTTGGGCACCCTAGTTCTGAAAGAGCATGAAATGGGGCCAGAGAGATATCCCTTTCATGCGTGAATGCGTCTAGCATTCGTCTGGCCACTCTCACCTCTTCAACTTTTTTGAAATATTTGTGCAAGGTCACCCTTGCACCTGCCCATTCTGCAGCGAATGAGGACACGGGAGAAAATTGGAGGCCGTTGCGCTCGCGCTCCTGAAGATTTACCGCCAGGTCCAGCCATTGCTTCGCCTGGCGCTCGGCCTCCTCTACCACAGGCTTTCCCTGGGCAGAAACTTCTTGAATCCTGGATGCGAAATCCAGGACTGCCATCGCCTTGTAGGTATGGGGCTTGCATTCCCTCAGCAAACCAGCCCTCATCTCTTTAACCTTTGTTTTTGAAAAGACCGCCGCTTGAGATGTCCTCTCTGCGAGTTGCGACTGCGCCTGCTTCAAAGACTCCTGGAGCTGAGAAATCTGCTCCGAGGCTGCTTTCTTTTCGGTTGCGGCTTGTTGCTGAGAAGCGGCCAGCTGGGCTTTGAGTTCATCTGTTTCTTGCCGTGCCGCTTCCAGCTGCTCAGTAGACCTAGACAGGTCCTCTTCAAGCTGCCTTACTTTATCCTGCAACGCGAAAAGTTCTTCCTTCTCCTCCAGACTCTTGACAAAGAGATTATCAGCTTTGCGCATGATTGTCTGAATCTCATACTGCTTGTTGATTTTCTTCTCCTGCCTCGGCCAACTTAGCTTTCCCTTTATCTTTCTGCTCTTTCTTCTGCCCACTCGCAGGCGTGCCTGACGCGGCTGGCGCTTCTGCTGCAGCTTTTTGCTGTCCTTCTTTCTTTCCCATGGCGCTAGTATAATCCAGTCCAGAGTGCGCTGGTATTCGACTGACCAAGTGCCCTCGCGAGAGTGCTATTTTATATGAAGAGTTCGAGGTAGAAGCTTCAATAGGTGGCGCAGCCAAGTACCTTAAATTCAATGCGAGGAGCGCGGGGTTGGTAGGCTTTGATATCGAGCTAGGGTGGCCATCCACACGATCTCTCTTGGGAGTGTAAACATTTAAACCTTTGCCGTCTTTGAATGTCCACCTTTTAATAAGCACTTATGGCATACGTGCAATTCGTTCCCTTTTTGGCACACTTTTCTATGCTTGCTTGCTCGAGAAACGGGGCCCACTTTATAACTTCATAGCCTCCTCCATATCGCTCAAATTCCGAGCGATTTCGGGTTTGGAAGGCGAGACTTTTTCCATTCAAAGCAAATGTTTGACCTTTTCTCTTACCTGTTGTCGCTGCTTTGACGTGTGCGCTTTGGGGAAGTGGTGTTTGGCGAGCGAAAGTGAGCAACCCACACTTGGGGAAATTCTGGCCCCTTTCATGAACCTGGTGACGCCTATCTTGGACTCCCGTTGTCGCTAAAAAATAGAAGCGATTTCGAGCCTATTCGAAAACTTGGGCGCTTTCGAGACCTTTATGCCTAAAAGCGCTCGGGCATTTTTTCTTGATATCGCTCGAAACTTTCGAGCGTGCCCGAGATCGCTAAAAAGTTGAGCGACCTTGAGCTCCTCTCTTAAAAGCGAGCGCGGACGGGATTTCGCATGTAACTTCTTTCAATTTACCCATTCCCGCCGTCATCGAAACTTTGGAGCGCTCTTGAGGATTTACACACTTAGCGAGCGAAAGCGAGACCGCCCACACTTAGCAGATTTTCGGGCCTCTTTTACTCGTTCCCCTCTGTGCTTTGAATCGCTCAAATCCCCAAAGCGCTTCGGGGATTGCTTAAAATCTGAGCGATCTCGGGCCTTTTGACTTGGCAAATTTTCTTTTGTTTGTCTCTAATTCGGCCATAGCTTGGAAGGGACTCCTGTTTTCGCCCAAAAGGCGAAGCGACTTCAGGGCGTTGGCACTTTAGCGAGCGAAGGCAGGCAGGCTGATTTTTGCTTCTCTTCTCGGCCATCCCCATATCTCCCTTTTGCGAAGGGGACTGCTTCTGCATCTTAACATCAAAAGCTTGCGGACACACAGGTCCGGCGAACTACTTGGCTCAACAGCCTAAAGAACAAAAAACAACTTAAAAGCATATTTACAGACAGATAAAAAGGAAAAGCATAAAGGAAAATATGTACAAGGGGGAAACTTCAACTGAGAGCTTTAGTTGCGATAGGCTTTCAGATGAAAGCCATTGACAAGAATGGGGAGGACTTCCATGTCCCTCAGGACGAAAGCATTGAATTGATTGACTCTGGCGATCTGAAAGGGGCCTTCCCAGAAGGCATCAAATTTGTCATGGTTGCCTGGTTTTGCCTTTAATGCGTCCCATTTGAGCACTAGGTCACCAATTTTGAAAATTCGGGCTGTAGTCCCTTTAGAGAACCAGTTGCGTGTAGTGTTAGCGTGCTTCATGAAAGCTTCATGGGCACTCTCTCTTTGCTCCTCAAGCTGCAATAACTGAGCTAATCTGGCATCAAGGGGATCCAGGTTGTCTTTTTCATCATCAAGCAACCGAGTGCGAGCATCTCAATGTGGGTAGGCAGCACCGCCTCTTTCCTATAGACTAACGCATATGGCGATGTTCTAATGGATTTCTTTATGGATATGCGATCTGCCCATAGAGCTTGATCCAGGTGTAAGTGCCATGACCTCTTATTTCTCTCAAGAGTTTTCTTTATGATATTCATCAATTTTTTATTTGTAGACTCTGCGAGGCCATTTCCCTGTGGGTAATAATTGGAGGAAGCTTTATGATAGATGTATTTGCAAGTGAATTCTGTCAGTATAGCCCCTTTAAACCCTGGACCATTGTCCGTCACAATCGCATCCAGAATCCCGAAGCAAGTTATCAAACTCTCCAGGAAGGCAACAACTGTCTCTTGATCGGCATGTTTTGTGGGTATAGCCTTGGCCCAGCGAGTGAAGTAGTCTGTGGCAGTCAAAATGAATTTGTGCCCTTTTAAATATTCTTGGAAGATTTACCCACGAAGTCCAATCCCCACTGCTGGAAAGGGAATTCTACCTGTATGGGTTGTAAGGGCATTGGAGCATTTCTGTTCCGGCCGGCAAACCTTTGACACTTCTCGCACCTCTGGCAAGCCTTCTGGGTGTCCACGAAGATGGTGGGCCAATAGTAGCCTGCCTTTATTATCTTTAAGGCCGTAGGCCTTCCCGAAAGGTGTCCCCTTAACATTCCGGAATGGAATTCGTCGAGGATTTTCTGTTTTTCAGTTCCAACTCTCGATACTGCTTGGCGTCGACATTGATTCTGTGAGATATAGCTCTGTCATTTTGGTCAAAAAGGCTCTCGAGAGTTATTAGTCCCTTTGGGACATGATTGTTCTTTAGCTGTATCAACCCCTCATATTGCTCGTCATCAGGGTCTCTACCTTTGATTGAACTTGCTTCGTGTATCATAAAAGTGACGATATCTTCATCACAATCAAACACCTGCCAATGGGTGTCTTATCAGGCACAGAAGGTCTGTAAATAGTACGAACCGGCTTCGGCTTTTGCATAGTGTCATCAACTGGGATGTATCTGGCTCCAACAGAAACCAATATGTCAGCGTGTTTGTTTTTTTCTCTGGAGATAGCTTTGACATTCAAGGAGTCGAATGACTCCATCAGATCCCAGACACGGTTGCGATAAGCTTTGAGATAATGCTTTTTTGAGGCACATTTGTTGGTGATCTGATTACATACCAGCTTTGAGTCTCCGAAGATCTGCAGTTGTTTGATCCCCAACCTCTCCGCTTTCTTCAAACCCAAGCATAGGGCTTCATATTTTGCTGCATTGTTGGTGCAACTCCAGGCCAGTCTGTAGCAGTAGTCCTTTTGTATGCCAGAGGGAGAGACTAAGAGGACGCCTGCTCCGGCGCCATTCTTGCATCTGGCACCGTCAAAATATAGTTTCCATAACTCATTAGGTGCAGGACCTATATCTTCTTTCATCGTCTCCTTTGGCTTTTCAGGCTGGGTAACAGAGTAGCAGGCTATGTCCGTCTCAATCATGGCATTGAAATCCAACAAGGAGAATTCGTCTTCTGCTCTCAATTGTTCCATAGTTTCCTCCACCAGGTCCATTTCTTCAAGTTCCTCAGACGTTAGGATCATTTCTCCCTGCTGTTCCTCTCCGAGTATCTTCCCGACCAGGAAAGTGGAAGGCTTTTCATTGTATATTTTGACTTGACTTTTCTTCCTTTGAAAGGGACTTCCATGTGAGAATAATCTAGCGAGAGGTATCCCCCGAGCTTGGCGGTGAACTCCCTTGAGAGGCACATGCCAAAGTAGGGTTCTAAATCAACAACCACAACTTCTTGAATCACTGTTATATCTGGGGCCTTATGTAACTGAATGGGGATGTCCTTGATGACGCCCACCGTCTTTACTGGAGTGTCGTCTAGTTGCAGAACACCCTGACTACTCCGGGTGTACTCCATGCCCATTTCTTCACAAACTGCTCTTGGCATGAGGGTAGTTGATGCGCCGGAGTCGACCATGCAGTTGTGTACTACATGCCCTTCCATTCGTAAAGACAAATAGAACGGGGGTGGTCTATTTTTTCCAGTGATTGACGTTGTCAGGGGTTGAGCCAGCACGGGTTGCGACGACTTTGCCCCTTTTACGGTCTTTAAGGACTCCTGCAATAAGTCCACTTGACCCGGGAGCTGAAGGGCATCGTACATACTAATCTTCGCTAGAGTTCTTTTGAGCTCATCAACGATATTATATTTGGCAGTGGACGATTCATCAACCTCCTTTGCTAACTCATATTTAGTACGGTACTGCTGAGTTGCTTCGACCCTTTGTCGTTTTGTCAATGATGGGTACCGAAGCTTTTCTCGGGCCTGCTCCTGTGTTTCGACGGGTGGCTGGCTTATTGGAGCTTTAGTGAGAGGTACTTTCTCTTTGGCCGATGGCAGCAGGGGTGTTTTGTTGGGAGCATTTGCGGTCGAACCCGCAGCTGGTTGTGTCCTTTCCCTCCGAGCATATACCTTCAATGGCTTCATTTGGGCAGGTTCGACCTCAATCGGTCTCTTGCCTTCTTTAGTCAGAAGTGAAACGGGATCCTCTTCGGAAACCGCAAAGTTTTGCTCTTCTCGGATCATATTCACTTGATCATCGTCCTCGGGGATGCTACCGGCGAGGGTCTGGAGGTAGTGTTGGTGCAGCATATAGCTATCCTCTCCGTGAGGGTCATTGCAGGTAGAGCACCAGGTTACTTGATCTGCAGAGCTGAGTCCTGCGTTGGTGGCTGCATTCCTTGCAGGAGGTCTCTGGTTCTGGGCGGCCTGTTCTCTTGTTAGCGTCGGAGGAGGGTAGGGCCTCCTAGGAACGAACTCCTGTTGGGCTTGCTTCTTCTTCATCACGGCCATGTCATTAGATAGTGTCTGACAGACGGTGGTCAGTGACTCCATCTGTTTCAGGATCTTGGATTGCATATCCACGGTTTGCACCGGTCGGGTTGGTGGGGGTAACGGAGCTAATGGCGGCTGAGATGCAAGCGGAGGAACAGACTGAGCCGGGAGATGCACCTTAGGTGGATAATGAGTGATTGTCGGAGCGGGGTTCCAGGTTGGATCGGGATATGAAGAAGATGAGGCGGATGCTGGTGGATACTGTGATTGTGGAAAGTCTGGGTAGATGGGCGGTTGCTCCTTGTGCGGGAGCCTACCTATACTTATCATATCTAGTTCCGCTCTTTGAGCTGCCTCATACAAATCAGGGAAGGTGTCCACTCGGGCCAACTTAATGACCAGGCTGATATCTAGGCCAAATGCCCTGATGTAGTAGTGAGCAGCTTGTTCGTCAGAAGGACGAAGCTCAGGAGGAACTCTTTTCAAGGACCGTGCAAATCTCACATTAAAATCTGAGATTTCCTCCTGCGGGTGCCGCTGGATAGTTTGGAACTGATGTAACAGCGAAGATGGGTCTGCGGATTCGTTGAATCCCTTGCATAGCCGACCAGCGAGTGCAGGCCATCCAGTAATGACACCTTCAGGCAGGGATCTGTACCAATATAGCAACTTGCCTCGCAAGGAGAGCGCCAGCAGACGAGTCTTGACACTTTCATTGGTAATGGAGTGAAGCGCAGCCAAGGCCAGAATGTCTTGAATGTGCTCATACGCCGTCTTTCGAGTCCCATCATAAGTTGGAATAGCTTTCAAAGCAGCAGGTGGGACAGCATCCTATCCCGCTAGAGCAAGAGGCCCAGTGGAGTCGATGACCGAGAATAGATCAACAACATTTTGTTGATTCTGGGCTGCCATGTCTCCTTCCTCCTCTTCGAGCTGATCGGTTGTATAGTCCGTATCAGTATCGTCCGAGGTTGTAGGTTGTTCTTCGATCTCAGCCTCTTCAACCTCCTCTATCTCTTCCACTTCTTCAATTATAGGTTCCACTTCTTGTTGAGCTTGGTAATTAGCTACCCTCGGGTGCTCTCCAACGGCGTTGATGTCGATTTCGTAAAACTCGGGCTCTTGTCCCGGATTCCTAGCTCTCCACCTTCTCGTATGCATGAAGGCACTTTTGGTATTGGACCAGTCTTACAGACTCGGAGAATATTCAGGTAATGCAGAGTTGCCAAGTGTTCTGATTTTAACAGCAATGAAGCGAACACCGATGCTTCGATTCTATTTTGGGGTGGGAAACCCTCGGGTCCCACCGGGCGGTCCAGAGAAACTATTGGTTACGAATTTGCCACTAGGAAAGGTTTTAGGTCTTTGCGCCCTAGATTCGCCCAACAGATTGAAAGGCCGGAAGGAAGAGATGCCTTCCGTGCCAATCTCCGGAGAAGGCCGGTTTCCTATGGTTTTTTAGTTTAGTTTAGGGTGCTGAAAGAGATTTAAAAGTGCAGAAAGAGATGTAAATGTGATGTACTTCGGGTGAAGGAGATAAGCAGCACAGTTACTAACCAGACGCTTCTACCAACAGCAATCAAAACAATGTATACCTAGAAACATTAGCACTTTCCTACCCTATATATCCTTTCTATCTTATTCCAAATACACTTAATTGCCAATGCTGAGATCCAGATGTGCAGAATGACAACAATAAAAAAAAATAAGCAACATGAAGCAGAAATATTAAAGAAAGGCAGCATGCTCTCACTTGATCTCGTACAACTTCTAACAGTCTTGGTCGCTGAAAAAGGGGGCTATCGTCTAGCTTTGGTAGTTGGAGTACAATTATCTTTTAATGCTCGGCTACTCTCTTTCAAAGTCTGATCAGCGCGAACTCCAAAATCTGACCTGGAGAAGAGGAGAAAGACATACCAAACGCTCTCTTTGACAGTAGCTGAAAATAGCTGAAAAGGCAAGATGCGCCTAGAATCGCTAAATAGCGAAGGCGATATTGGGAATGACGATTCAAGGCAAACTTTGGCCTGAGCTCGAAAGCGCTCACAAAATGAGCGATTTCGGGCTTTTCTGCTTGTCACTAGCGATTTCGAGCCCGGGAACCTCTTTGCTGAATGTCGCTAGGAAAGTCGAGTGACTTCGGGCTTGGGGAAGAGCGATAGCAATTTCGGGCTCAAAGCCTTAGCAACCTCGCAGGCTCAAAAGCGCTGGAAATTCCTGCGTGCTAGGCGGTTTTTCTCTTCGCGACGGCGATCTCGAGCCCACCTACTCCTCTCTGGTGCCCCTTTTCGCTTGAAATGTGCCATAGCGATGGGCGGATAGTGCGCGCGGTAGCGACTTCGGGTTCAAAGGACTTAGGCAAATCTGCCACCTTGAAACACGACCCTTAGTCGCTAAAAAACTCATCTTTGCCCGAAATCGCGCAACAAAATCAGCGATATTGGGAAGGGGGGAAACACTTAGTAAAGTTTTACAATTTTTATGCCGATGATGGCATTAGACCTGATGGAAGCTAGGGACCGAAAACAGAACACCTTGCAGAAGCACCAAGGAAAATCACCATAACATATGAGGAAAGAACGGAGAAGGAGAGTGGCAACAACCTGATAAAATTTATGCCCCTATCAAAAATGTGGCAACAGTAACTTGAGCTTCACACCAAATTTCAGCAATATCTTTCCACATGTCAAATTTCTTTTGAGCTTCAAGCTTGTTTATCTCGGGTTCAAATATGAACCATGTGACTATGTATGAGACAATAATACTTTAAGGTGACACCAAACACCCTACATGCTTTTATGAGCAATGGTTCTAGTATAGGAGTTACCCTATGAGTTTGATACCATGTTTGAGCTTAAAGCTTGTTGATCTTGGATAAAAATACGAACCATGTGACTATGTATTGGACTATAATACATTCAGGTGACACTTGGCCTCCCACATACTTGTGTGAGCAATGGTTCTACCAAGGGAGTTGATTTGTAAGTTTTGTGCCATGTTAGAATTGTGAAATAATCACTACGATCAATCAATGCAATGCGACAAAGCAAGAAAATGGATGAAAACAATGTGGTATAAGTATGATCAATAGCCAAATATTAGACAATAATACTTGAGAGTAATAGCACAATGGGATGATTACAATGAGGTGAGATCACCTTTGCTCATACACAAAATGGGTGGAACCATCCTTTGGTAATTATGGCAATACATGAGAAAGACCCATTAATTAACACTTAATTACAATTAAGGATGCTACAAATTGGCAACTTGAGAAGGCAGTTTTACACAAAATTATTGTAGGAATTGTGGGAGGATGAGATAAGGGCAGGTTAGAAGGAAGAGACAAACAGAACTTGTTTTCTTAAGCAAGGGACTTATTGTTTGATATAGCAGATGTCTTCCTTCTGACCAGATTTTATTCTATATTTGTGCATTAGCTTTGTGTTAGCAATTTTATACCATATTTATTCTCTATGACTTGACCCTTTTTGTGGGGTCTGGATAGGACGTGCTATTATTGAAGTAGTCCACAATATATATTTTGCTTATTCCTTGTTTGATTAGTCAAATTTATTCATGCTTGTATTATTTAAATCATTGAATCTAACTTTCTGCTTGTGTATTATTTGAACTGCAGAGCCTATTGGGAAGTCCACTTGGTTGAAGCAAGCATCGCAGGACACTGGACGACCAGACTTGAATAATGCACGAATTGTTGTCACAGGAGGTCGAGGACTGAAGAATACAGAAAACTTTACAATGATAGAAAAACTTGCTGATAAACTTGGTGCAGCTGGTATACATGTCTTAATCTGTCTCCATTTCTTAAGTGCATTTTCATCAACTATTTCTAAGGATTCCTTTTTTAAGTTGTTAATCCCTGAACTGTATTTTCTATTTTGTCCATGGGTAGATCAACGTAAGTGCATCATCTCAAATTGGAACACACGCATGAACATGAGTAGTCAGCTGCATGATGTTGTTGTACATCCTATAGTAATATGAACCTTACAACAATTTACATATGCTAAGGCCATGATATATGGTCTTAACGTCGCATGTTCTTGGTTTAAAATTGTATTTTATTTTTTTACATGTTATATGCTTCATCCCAACTGTTAGCAAAATATTCAGATTTATACCTGCAAGTAGAAAACACAATGATAGAGAACAAAACAAGAACACAAGTAACACAAAGATTTTACGTGGAAACCTGCAATGTGCAGGAAAACCACGGGGCAATGACAACTTCTTTTATTAATTTCAGCAAACTTTACATTCATGCAACTCATAATATGCAAGGGATCAATTCTCTTTTATAGAGCAAAAAAGGAAGACGCTGAACTGTTCGTTTCCTCTCCCAAAGGAAGCCTCCGAAAACTGTTCGTTTCCACTCCCAAGGAAAGCGTTTGAATGGTTCGTCTTCCGTATCCAGTCGTCTGGCACAAAGCTGCCGTCTGACCTAGACGTTTGTTGTCGTTTGACCTAGACGTCAGCTGCCTAGACGTCTAGCAGCCCAGACGTCAGCTGCCTAGACGTCTAGCAGCCCAGTATGCTGCCTAGACGACTGGCTCAAATGTCTAGCAACCGTCTCTGCTACCTGCTAAAAGATGTTCGGATAGTGACTTCAAATCCTAACATTCTCCCACTTGAAGTCAATATACAGGAATTCTTTTACTAAGGTTTTTCATATAATGCCAATTGCCCAGTGCTGCCCTTGTTACATTTTCAGCAAGCCCAGAGAAGTTCTGCACCACTCAAACTTCTCTACCTTGACCGACTTCGTAAGCATATCTACAGGATTCACTTCAGTGTCGATTTTCTGCAACAGGATCCTACCTTCTTCCACCACATTTCTTATAAAGTGGTACTTGACATCAATGTGTTTTGTGCGATCATGGAATGTTGGGTTCTTCACTAGCTGAATAGCACTTTGGCTATCACAATGCAACGTAATTTTCTCCAACATCACATTGAAGTCACCCAACAGTCGCTCTAGCCAAATTGCCTCTTTGCTGGCATGAGTCACTGCAATATATTCTGCTTCAGTGGTTGATAAATCCACCACAGACTGCAACTTAGAAGCCCAACTCACCGCTCCACCAGCAAGAGTGAAGGTATATCCTGTAGTGGACTTTCTCCCATCTCTATCTCCACCATAATCATAATCCACAAAACCTTTAACTTGCAAACTTTCTGATTCATAGTAAATAGCAGCATCTGAAGTGTCTCTTAAATATCTAAATATCCACTTCACCGCATTCCAATGCTCCTTACCAGGATTTGCCACGTACTGGCTGACTACTCCCATTGCTTGGGCAATATCCGGTCTGGTGCTCACCATGGCATACATGAGGCTTCCTATTGCTGATGAATACGGTGCATGAGACATGCTTGTCTTCTCTGCTTCTGTTCTAGGACAATTGTAAGTGTGAAAGAAGTGGGGTACTAACTGGTTTTGCATTCTGCATATTGAAGCGCTGCAGAATCTTCTCTATATATGACTTTTGACTTAACCAAATATTTCTTCCTTTTCTGTCCCTGTGTATCTTCATCCCTAAAATTTGGTTTGCTGCTCCTAAATCCTTCATTTCAAATGTCCTAGCCAACTGAGCCTTAAGTTAAATGATTTTCTTCATGTTGGGGCCTGCAACCAGCATATCATCAACATACAACAACAAAATAATAAAACTGCCATCATCAAACCTCTTATAGTATCCGTAATGGTCAACTTCACTCCTGCTGAAACCTTGGCTCTTCATGAAGGTGTCAAATTTCCTGTACCACATCCTTGGCGCCTGTTTCAACCTGTACAGTGATTTCTTCAGTCTGCAAACCAAATGCTCTTTGCCTCTTTCTTCATACCCCTCAGGCTGATCCATATAAATCTCTTCCTCGAGATCACCATGCAGGAAAGCAGTCTTTACATCAAGCTGCTCCAGTTCTAAATCCTGTTCTGCTACAAATGCAAGTAAAACTCTAATAGTAGTCATCTTCACAACTGGAGAGAAAATTTCATTAAAGTCTATACCTGACTTTTGCACATAGCCTTTTGCTAACAAGCGAGATTTATAGCGTTCCAACAACCCATCGCTGTTCTTCTTTACTTTGTAAACCCACTTGTTTCCAACAACCTTTCTTCCAGGTGGGAGATCCACAAGTTCCCATGTTTTATTCTTGCAAAGTGCCTTGATTTCCTCCTCCATGGATTTCCTCCACTTTTCTGCATTCTCAGACTCTCTAGATTCCTGAAATGAACTAGGCTCACCATCATCAGTTAACAAAACAAAAGAGGACTGATAAACTTGAGAATACCTTTACGGAAACTTTTGTGGACGCGTAGATCTTCTAACCCAATGATCTGTTGATTGTGGCTCTTGGTCTTGTGATTGTTGTGGCTGCTCTACTTGTTGTTCTTCTTGCAGTTCTACTTGCTGTTCTTCTTGCTGATCAAAAACTTCAGCATGCTGATCAAAAACTTCAGCATGCAGATTTTCATATTCATCTTTGTTCATATCTACTTCAACTGGTACAACATTAGGAGTTTGCTGTACCTCCTTCCTTTGCATGGATTTTTCATTAACAATAACATCCCGGCTAATAATTACCTTGTGGGCAGTAGGATCCCACAATCTATACCCTTTCACTGTATCTCCATAGCCGAGAAAAACACACTTGCTTGACTTTGGGTCAAGTTTGGACCTTTTTTCTTTAGGTACATGGGCAAACGCATCACAGCCAAAGGTACCCAAATGGGAGTAATCAATTGGCTTACAACACCAAACCTCCTCCAGAATCTGTCCATCCAACGCAGCTGTAGGTGATCTTAATAAGATAAACAACAATATTAACAGCCTCTGCCCAGAACTTTTTATCCAACATGGCTGCGCTGAGCATGCTTCTTGTACGTTCTATGATTGTGCGATTCATCCGCTCAGCCACACCATTTTGTTGTGGAGTATATGGTACAGTCTTCTAGTGCTTAATACCTTCCTACGTACAAAATTTATCAAATTCCTTGGAGCAATATTCACCCCCATTATTTGACCTAAGACATAAAATCGACTTGCCCAAACTCTTCTCTACCCGTGCTTTGAACTCTTTAAATTTCTGCAAAGCTTCCGACTTCTTAGAAAATAAACCCACACTCTCCTAGAATAATCATCTATAAAAGTCAAAAAATAAATGGCACCATTTAAAGACTGAGTGAGGACTGGTCCAAATATATCCGAATTTATAAGTTGTAGAAAATCAGAACTCTTACCAAGGCTTGGAGTAAACTGAACCCTCTTTTGTTTACCAAAAATACAGTGTTCACACAAGTCTAAATTGCAAGACTTAATCTTAGAAAGCTTACCTCTGTCATGCAGAATTTTCAGACCTTTTTCACTCATATGGCCTAGGTGTTGATGCCATAGCATTACTGCATCCTGAACAAAAGTTGTTGCTACTGCATGGTTTGTCACCGTATCACCGCATAAATGATATAGGGTCCCATAATATTCTCCCTTTGCTACTACAAGAGCTCCCTTCGTAATTTTGCAGTAGTTACTGAAAGTGACAGAATACCCTAGCTTATCCATCATCTTGATTGAGAGCAAATTCTTATGTCTCCTCTTCCCATCACATAACATAACATATTGATTGAGAGCAAATTCTTATGTCGCACATCACATAACATCCTTTCTCTACCATCGTCCAACTTGATCCTTATGTCTCCTCTTCCCACAATTTCTAAAGGATGATCATCACCCAATTAGACCATTCCACCACAGTATGGCTGATATTTGTCAAACTAGTCTCTGCGGGGAGACATGTGGAAAGATGCACCTGAGTCCAAAACCCAGGTATATAAAATAGATCTCATTGTTACTGATATAGAAGGCTTCACATGTTGCCGTCTCTCCTGAATATGTTGTACTAGCCTCAGCTGATGGCTGATTTTGCTTTTCACCATTCTTTAATTGCCAACCGTCCTTCTTTGAGTGCCCTGGCTTCCCACAATGCCATCACTTCCCTTTCTTCTTACGCCCTGTAGACTTAGATCTGGACTATGATCTACCTTGTTTACTCTTCTCGGAAGATCAACCTCTCATAGTTAGGGCTTCATTGGTTGAGGGTTCCAGAGACGTTTTTCGCCTCAACTCTTCTGCCAACAAAGCGGCTACCACATCATCAAATTTTAGAGTTCCTGATGATGCATTACTGATGGTCATCACCATATGATCCCAGGTGTCCTGGAGGGAACAAAGTAGGGTGATAGCTCTGTCCTCATCCTCCATCTTCACATTGACTAAAACCAGTTTATTGATAAGAGTATTAAACTCATTCAAATGATCTGCCACGGATGAACTTTCCTTCATCCTCAAGCTATAAAGCTGCTTTTTTAGAAAAACCTTATTTGTTGCTGATTTTGTTTCATACAACTTTTCAAGCTTCTGTGGTCTTCTCTTCAGCTACATTGAACAAGAGAAAGTCTGCTAGGCAGAGACAGATTGTAGAAACTGCCTTCTTGTCCAGCGTTGCCAACTCCTCATCTTTCATGCTGCTTGGTTTACTCGCGATCCCTTTCTGAACCAACAAATCCTCCACCTTCATCTTCCATAGAGAGAAGTTCCTGCCATCAAATTTCTCAATCTCGAACTTGGTTACACCTCCTGTCATTGTTTTAGCTCCCACTCGCACAATACCTTAGGCTCTGATACCAGATGTTAGTAAAATATTCAGATTTATACCTGCAAGTAGAAAACACAATGACAGAGAACAAAACAGCAACACAAGTAACACAGAGATATTACGTGGAAACCTGCAATGTGCAGGAAAACCACGGGGCAGTGGCAACTTCTTCTTTTATTAATTTCAGCAAACTTTACATTCATGCAACTCATAATATGCAAGGGATCAATTCCCTTTTATAGAGTAGAAAAGGAAGACCCCGAACTGTTCGTTTCCTCTCCCAAAGGAAGCCTCCGAAAACTGTTCGTTTCCACTCCCAAGGAAAGCGTCTGAAACTGTTCGTCTTTCGTATCCAGTCGTCTGGAACAAAGCTACCGTCTGACCTAGACGTCTGTTTTCGTCTGACCTAGACATTTGCAGCCCAGACGTCTAGCAGCCCAGACGTCTGGCCTAGATGTTTGTTGTCTAGACGTTTGGCCTAGACGTCTAGCAGCCCAGACGTCTGGCCTAGACGTTTGTTGTCTAGACGTCTGGCCTAGACGTTTGCTGTCTAGATGTCTGGCCTGGACGTCTAGCAGCCCAGACGTTTGGCCTAGACGTATGCTGCCTAGACGTCTGGCTCAAACGTCTAGCAACCGCCTCATTGCCTGCTGAAAGATGTTCGAATATTGACTTCAAATCCTAACACTAGCTCATCATTTATTTGCAAAAGAAAAGGATTATGTACTTTGGTTAAACTTATAGGTCTTAGTGCTATTATTCCTGTGAACAGTCTAATTTTGGTGGGATGATGATCTGTTGACATCTTGATGCAACTAGAAATTCATCTATCCAATACAAGTTCATCTTCTTGTTTTAGTTATTGCAATTATTTGTGCCCCAACTTCAGTGTAGAAAGCTTGCTACATTTTGCATCAATGATAACATTTATGTGGTAAAAAAAAATGGTACTGATATCGTTAAAATGATTAAGCAGGAGGGCAATGCAAGTCATTGCCATGGGGTGAAGTTATTGATATCTAGAGAAATTGAGCCCCAAACATAAGTGTGGTTAAAAGTTGCTTAAATATCAACCTTTAATAATTGCAAAGCATGTCAAAATTGCTTGTGTTAATTTTGTTAAAGAATTATCGACCAACAAGGATGCAAACCCAGGCATCTTGATAAGCACTTTAGGTGCTATACGTTTGAGCTACTGACCTTTTTTGGGTCAAGGAGTGAGTGTGGATTGCGTGCCTTTGGTACCATGTTAAATGTTAAAAATAAGGACTCAGGGATCAGGTAGGAGTTGAACATATGCCTCTCAGTGAGTGCTTTAAGTGCTGTACCACTGAGCTACTTGGCCTTTTTGGGCCAAGCGGTCAGTGTGGTAGAGGTCAAGTAATGAATGCCGATTGACAAGCTTCTTTATGCGTGGTTGGAAGTGGATGGTTTAAAATAAATCCAATTTCTGACCAAGTTATATTCAATTTAAGAAGGTTCAACTACTTAACTGCTTTATTTGCACCCTGTTTGCATAAGGGGGTGTCCCATAATTCATGCTGGGTTGCCTTCTAGTTATCTTACAGTATTGATATTTGTATAGAAACAAGCATAAAAGTCATAGTGCTTATCCATGTTTTCATTTAATTAGTGATATGAGACTGAAACAGGACCCACCCTTATTACATGATGACCACATTATTACAGTATTTCAACAAACCACATAGTGGTATTATAACTGCCAATATCACTTGGCAAGATTTGAACTTGGGTCTCCACTTTGGGAGCCTAGGTTTTTAACTACTTGATCTCCTGCCATTTAATATGTTTCTTTTGTATGTTACATTCCTGATGTTTACAATTAATGAAGAAATCACATTGCCATTGAACATTATGCGTTTCCATGAATATTCCTCACACATTTCCTGGAGACATATTCATCAAAAAGTAGCAAAAAAAAATGTCAGATCAAGAGTTGGTATAGAACTGATCTTTGGGTCAAAGTTATCTAGGCTATGAAGTCTGCATCTATTTTTGAAATGGTCAAAATGAAATTTAGTAAAGAATATTAAGCTTGCCATAGCCCTTAGCGCATGAGTTAGGGATCTTGATGAAACCATGTTTGCCATTAATATGCCTTGTATGCTACTTGGTTGCACATGTATTGCACATGCATGTTTTTTTGAGAGAGAATCCATGAAGAAATCATAGTGTAGGGGTGCCAAAGGGGCTGGCCCACACTCGGACAAGAGAGCCCTGTTGTTGACTCATCGTTTGTGTGTTTTTGAGCTTTTACTTTGGTGAGGAAAAACATTTGTGGGTTCACCAAGGGTAGTTTATAGATTTTCCTAAATCTAATTAAATGTGTTAAGTGTTAACTTTGCAAACACCTAAGGTTTGTTCTATCCTAATATCTAATATACAACGATGATAGTGCAATGCATATGAAAACAGATGTACATCAGACAAGAGGCTAACCTATATGCAATTTTGATTCTTTGTGCTATTTCTAGGAAAAATCGTTTAAAATAAAATTTATAATTCTTTTCTTTTTCAAACAAAACAAAAATGAAAAGAGGATATGCAGACAAAAGGGTTAGCCTAGTGCAAATCTACATGAAATTTTGATTCAAATGCCTAAGCGATGAAGAAGATAAGGAAACTAGATGATAAGCTAAAAGGTTCTTTGATTCTCTTTAAGTCTTGATGTTTTTAACAAAATATTGCTACCACTAATGCAAAATAGAATGCATTAGATAAATATGCAATCATACAAGAGCTACCTTATTATGATTTTGCTTTAATGAGTACTGACCCTAGATCAACAAGAAAACAAGCTTTCACTTTTCTTTTAAAGCAAGGGTACAAGAATGATGCGATTATACAAAATTTAACCTAATGCAAGACTACATGCTACTTTGATTTGATGCCTGGAGCAAAAAGACAACATCAATGCCAAGACTTAAACTAAGATTTTTTTTCTTTTTTTCTTTTTCTTTTAAGTGTCCTAAAGTAAAACAGAAGTATACATAGAAGACAGACAACAAACAGGAAATAGAAACAGAAAAATGGGAGACAGAACCTGTCTAATCCGGTGATTGGTGCGGATCCGCCGCCTGTAACCGAATTTGCTGCCTTGCGAAACCGTCGCCTATAGACCTCTCAGCTGGTGAATTCACTAGAACTTGCAAAATAGACAAACTAAAAGGGGGGATCAGATTTTGGGGGCCTTCCAAACAATAGGAAACACTAGGCCATCTAATTGGCAGTCAGACACCCGATTGTAAAATAAACCTGAATATGGATGCAGCATGTATCTGTTGCAAATCTGCCACCTAAAAGTGCAGTAGTTGGCGGATTCATTTTCTGTGATCAAAAGGGGATGATTGAGGGCCAAAACAGGTGGAAGGGCTCCAAGTAGTGATAATAAGCTATGCAAAAATGATTAGGGAGGTAGGGACCTAGGGCTTGGTCAGAAAACCTAGGATAAAGAGTATAACTAGTGAATCCACCACCTGAACTGGATATAGGTGGCGAATTCGTTTTTCTATAGCTAAATACAGAACCAAGAGCCTTAAAAAGGTGTGCTGGTCTGAGATAACAAAAACAGAGGATGCTAGAAGCTGCTAAATAGAAAGGAAACTGAGATTCTATGACCAAGGCCACTAAAAGCGAATTCACCGCCTGAACGGGCTATAGGCGGCGAATTCATATTGGACAAAGGAAAACAGAAGAGGCAACTGAAGTGGGGTGCAGGTCACTGCTGGGGATGCATAGGAAACTTTATCAGTGCTTTATTGTCCTGTGGGTACCTGAAATGGCCTACAAAAAGGGAAAATACTAGATGGTGCAAGTAGATTAGTTGAATGCAAGCAAAAAGTAAGAAAGATGAATGCATAACAAAGAACTTGGAAAAAAAAAATGCTTATTAGAGATATAAACTTAAAATGAAAGGAATAACAAGATGAATAACCAATGTCACCGAGATGAGACAAGATGCTTGAGAGCTTGGATGCAGCAGAAACTCGACACCAAAAAGTTGCCCCTTCGTAGCCTTGAACAAATTTTTTAGGTGTGAAGACAGTATACAGGAAACAGGTCACTTGACGTCTGACCTGCTAGACGTCTAGACCAGACGTCTAGGCAACAGGCCAGACGTCTAGACTAGACGTCTAGGCATCAGGGCTGCTAGACGTCTAGGCCAGACTTCTAGGCAGCAGGGCTGCTAGACGTCAGGCCAGTACGAGACGTCAAGCCAGTACGAGACGTCGGCTGCAGTACGAGAAGACCTGCTAGACGTCTAGATCAGACGTCTAGGCAGCAGGGCTGCTAGACGTCAGGCCTATACGAGACGTCAAGCAGTATGAGAGACGTCGGCTGTAGTACGAGACGTCAGCAACACTGCTTGACGTCAAGGCAGCCGACATCAAGCCAAGTAGGCGTCAAGGAGTGGACGTCTAGGTAGAAGACAAGAATGCGGAAGACAAACAGTCTTGGGAGCGAAAACGAACAGACTTTGGGAGCTGAAACGAACAGGTTTTGGAGGCTTCCGTTGGAAGAGGAAACGAATAGTTTGGACTCTTCCTTCTGCTCTATAAAAGGGATGTGATCCCTTGCATTTGTGTTGGGTTGTTGAAAATATCAAAGGACGTGAATGTAAATTTGCTGAAATTAATAAGAAAGAGAAGTTGCCATTGCCCCATGGTTTTTCCTGCACATTGCAGGTTTCCACGTAAATCTCGGTGTTACTCGTGTTACTGTTTCCGTGTTCTATATTTTTGTTATTGTCCTTCCTCTTGCAGGTGTGGAATCTGAAGATTTTCCTAACAAAATTTGAGCAGCTTTTTGATGCTTGAGAGAGTTCATCCATATGCCAAATGCTACCCTAAGGGGTTAATTTATAGAAAATGGTAGCCACCAGGGGGAGGGGTGAGGTGTCAAGCTAGGATGAGTTAGGCTGATTAATTGGGCTGTTAACTGCCTTGATTAGCAGTCACAGGGGGCTGATTGGCAGTCAGGGAAGTTGGTTAGAGCTTGATTGCCAGTTAGAGAGATTGATTGGAAGGTACACTAAGGACTTAACTGCCTTGATTGACAATCGTCTGGAATGATTGGATATGGCATGAGGGGCTAACTGCCTCTAATAAGTAGTTGCAGGTGCATTGGAACATTGGCTTTGTGCTTGAAATGAATCTGCCACTTGCGAATCCGTCAACAACGAATTCGTTGTTGACTAATTCGCGTCTTTTGACCGTTGTAGGTCAAATCCAGCGAGGAAGACAAAAATTGGGCAGGATGAGGAGTTTGCCCAAATCTGCCAGCTAAACTGAGTGTAGGTGATGAATTCGAATACGCCACCTAAACTGGGTATAGGCAGCAAATTCAAATCCGCCACCTAAACTGGGTATAGGCAGCAAATTCGTGAACAAGCCATTTTGGCCATAAATCTGAGGTCAAATATGGTCGTGTCTATACTCGTTGGAAAGGTTGTTTCGAGAGCTTTCCAACGGTACCCGTTTTATGAAATTTGGAGGTCTTTTGGTTGAGTTTTGTGGATAATGTTGATGGTATATTTTGCTTCGAATTTGGGTACAAAAGGGTGATTTGGTCAAATTGGTGAAACAGGCGATGGGCAACATGTTAGGTGGCCGATTTATGGGGCAAAATTTGGTGTCTACATAGGTTAAAAAGGATCAAGATACAATGTATAGATTAAAGATTCTGATTGATGTGATCAAGAGTGAAAGATATGGATCAAATGCTGAACAATGATGAATGCCAATCAGACTTTTAACTTACACATTTGGTATCCATTGAAGCCAAAAATGTCCTAGATGATATTATTAAATGTGCAAATTTTACATTGAGACAATTGAACATGTCCCTAGAGAACTTGACATGAAGCTCTTTGAAAAATTTGAGTCGTGACTCGAGCTAGAGGGCAAGCTGGTTTTTGGAGAGTTTTTATTCTACGAACCTTATCTTCCTTTTCCATGCTCTCAATATGGCTTTCCATGTCCTCTGAAGTCTTTTGTTTTTGTTGACTTTACAAAGGCTTTTGATATAGAGCATTGCCACTTGCTATTCCAAAGACTATAAGATACAAGCATCTTTGAGCTGCTTATCACAAATATCATGAAGTTTTATGAGATAGTTGTTGGTCGATTCTAGGGTGCTCATGGGTTTGCGGATGAGATTAGGAGTACTGATGGGATTAAGTAGAGCTATGATCTTTTGTTGATTCTTTTGGTGTATATTTTGATGAGGTTGAGGACTTCATTTGAGGACACACTCATGCAAAGGACAAAGGTCCTTGACACCGTGTTTTGCTTACCATGTCACTTTTTGTTAATGATATGGTTGTCCCTGCTCATTCGACCGAGGCTTTGCAAAGGTAGTTGGATGTTCTTGGTTTGTTTTGTAGCCTGAGGCAGTTTAAGGTCAACCTTGCTAAAATTTAAGTTATGATCTTTAATACTTCCAAGAACATGCTCTTCAAGTTCCAATTCTCTTTCAAGAGTAAGCTTGCCGAGATCACAATATTCTACACTTATTCAACCTTGGTAAAACTAAGGTTATGATCTTTAATACCTCCAAGAACATGCTTTTCAAGTTCCAATTCTCTTTCAAGAGTAAGCTTGCCGACATCACAATACTCTACACATATTTAGGGGCTCAATTTTGAGGTCCCTCCCTTAATCTTAAACAAGCTTTCCAATCATACTTTGCAAGGGATACATAGTGCTCGTCATTTTTGAATGACAATGTTTTCAGATGCGTTTTTATGATATCCCTTTGAGAATTTGATTCTTTAATTGTATCATCAAAACTATAGTTCTTTGGGGGTATGAGTTTAGGACTTGCTGGTTGGGCAAACATTGAGAGATTTCAAACCATTTTGATTTAGTGTATGATTCATTGCAAATACAATTCCTCATTTCCTTGTATAGGTTGAGTTATCAATCCATTTGCTTCTTCTTGAGAGCATCTTTAGACTCTCTTTCCATCTACATAGGCTATGATGCATGGTGGGTTTGTGCTTTAGGTTTGGAAAGAGAACCATTTTCTAGCCCTTTGCTTTGTAGCGAGAGTTGCCTCTATGAATATTCTTGGTAGACTAGTATACTTCTCCAATCTATTTGGACCCTTTGGTATTTCAGTGGATAAACCCCTCCCTCCATCCCTCATTTGTTAGGGAGGATATCTTTTGAAAATACATTCACACAACGTGGATCTCTTTTTTCTAGCCTCTCAGACCCACGATGGTTGCCCATGTTGAGCACTTTATGCATATTTTGGATGCAATCATTACTTTCCTTAATTATATTAGGCATCATTGGTCCATATGTTTCCAGGAACAAGAAACGAGATGATGACAATGACAACATAGCGAGCAACGAGGGCACTAAAGGTTGTCTAAGAAATGAATTTCCCTATATGTACATATTCATTAAAAGAATTCATAATATTTATATTCAAATAAATACAAATATAAAAATCTAATATTAAATGACTATGCTTTTCCTCGAGAAGGGAAAAATCAAATTCAAAAATCCTTCATGGGTCTGAAACTAGTTAACAGCAAAAGATTTTCCTAACTTCTTTGACTTTTGGTACAAAGACTTTCAAGGTAAGGTTGCCAATAGAACCAACCTAGGGTTTCTAAGTGTTGAGAGTGTTTCAAGCCACTTGTGCCCCACATTGTAAAAAAATCCATGAATGCTAGGGCACCACAGATCTGGATCTTCTATGAGAAGCACATATTGAAATGTCCCCAATCCCAATCTACATTTTCCCCTCAATGACGAACACAAGCTCAGAGGCCTTTGGGTGAATGTGTGGTGGCATGGGCATGCTTGGTGCAAGCCTATGCCTCTGCAATAGTGGAAAGATGCCTCTCTTAGGCCACAAAAACAGGTCAAAATAGGTGCTAAAACGTGGGGATAACATTGCAAAGGCAAGGCAACAACAACCCCATTGGCAACAACCATTCATGTTGCAAATCCGTTGCAAGCTTAAGAAATGTTAATCAGGCCATTGCTATCATGTTTCTGGTAACATAGATTGATCCCGAGGGCCTAATATTTTCCCTTCGTTAGGTGAGGGTGTGCTTCCATCAACTTAGTATTGAAGTTGACCATCACTTTCCTAGGGGGATAGGATTTGTCTCCTCTACTTCATAAAGGTCAATACAGAGGAACACTTTATGTTCTAGTCAGAGGGAGGTACTACTTATATAGAGATTCAAGGAGGCTATTTTCTTTTATCTTTCCATATTACAACCAAAGGTGTTTTGCTCTATAGCTTTTGGAAGCACTTACTCTCATACCATCCCTTGAAGGGGCTCTCATAGCCTCAATAGACTTACAATCTAATTACCTCCTCCTTTCATCCTTTTCCAGTAGCAGGCCATACTAGGCGTCCCTTTGATGATATGGTTGCATCCTTAGGTGAGATTAGAGTTGTGAGACAGTACCTACTTTGGGTAATTTTTGCATCTACCCATGTTGAGTTGTTAATTGCTTTTAGTTTTTGGGGTAGAACCAAAAGTCGTCTGATATTTTGTGCCTAGTTCCTCTTCCTGGTTGTTGGATAAAGGACGATTAGTCCTGACCAACTAAAAGAATACTAGACTTGAAGTTCAAGCTTAGTAGACCCGCCGGAAACAAAGGAGTAAAAAACACTAGCTCCTAAGCTTGCCGAAACATCCACACTCTGCCGAAGTCCGGAAAAGAGATAGAGCTCCGTCACGCTGTCGGGAGAGAAAAGCAAGTGAAAACGGTTAACTCTTGGGAGCCCCGGAAGACTTAGGCCTAGGTGGAACCCCAGAGGGTACCAAATGTCCGTCACATCGACTGAAAGAAATCAGAATGCCCTTTTGGCTAAGTATGGGATGTGTCGGAACATATGTACCTATCTGAAACCCAGAGGAGTGTTGCAAGTCCGCCATGCAGTCGGAGGTATGAAAAGCACAAAAATGGCTAAGTGCTGGAGGTGCCGGAAGACTTGCATCTGGCCAGAACCAGTCGCGGTACTACGGTACCAAAAGTGTGTCGTGGACCTAGAAGCCAATTGACCAAGTGGTAGAGGCTATGGAAGACCTGCACCTGGATGGAACCCGTCAAGGTCCCAAAAGTCTGGCACATACAGGAGCACGAAAATGGCTCAGTGTTGGAGGCATCGGAAGACTTGTCCCCGATCGAAACCCATCAAGGTCCCAAAATTCCGACACATGTAGGAGCACGAAAATGGCTAAGTGCTGGAGGCGTCGAAAGACCTGTACCAGGCCGGAACCTATTAAGGTCCCAAAAGTCCGGTGCAGCCCTAGAGCCGCCGGAAGACCTGCACCTGATCGGAGCCCATGGGGGTACTAAAATTCCGTTGTAGCCCTGAAAGCTAAAAAGGCTAAGTATCGAGGGTGTAAGAAGGTTTGCACCGGATGGAGATTGTTTAGATACCAAAATGCCGTCGCAGTGCTGGAAGCAAACAAGAACAGATAAAAGCGTTTGGCCAAGTCCTGGAGCTGTTGGAAGTCTTGTATCCAGCCGGAGCCTGTCAGGGTTCTATAGGTCCATTGCCCTTCTGGAGGATCTAAGTGTGCAAAGATCCGATAGTGACCTTTAAAAGACATACGACAACCATAAATAATCCAAAACAAACCAATACTAGAATCCGAAAACCACCTTTTAGAATGAAAGCTATCTTCACCCCACGACGCCTATTAGGCAGGATTTCTTTTCAGAAGATCTTAACAACATAGGTTGCTTTCAAGGCCATCATGGAGATAACAAGGCGGCTTAACTGAAGAAGTTAGTAGAGATTGACGGATCAGATGCAAGCAGCAGGATTGAAATGACTCAAGAAGATACAGATCCTAGCTAGGTCAGCAAGCCACGATTGGGCAGTTGGAGCAACCATGCCTCCAAGCAGTTCAATAAGCTGGCGGACCTTTTGACATAACAACAATCCGTTTCTAAGGCAATGATACTTTGTCAACTAAAACATTGTATAAATCTATAAATACAAGAATGTAAAAAGAAAAGGGTCGTCTCTTAGGCTTTTACAATTCATATGTAAAATAGAAGATTTGCAAATTAATACAAGGGGATTGCTGTCTGGCTTTTGGTTCAATTTATTTGCAGAAAATGTATGTATGGATGACTACCTATTTCTAATTTTAGCCTGTTGAATGCTCATAAGTGTTTATTCTGTTTTCTGGATTTATGCTTGTGTTCATTCACTTGTTCTGGAATTCGTAGTTTGATAAGCTACAACATATTTAAATTA
Source organism: Wollemia nobilis (assembly GCA_028583015.1). Classification (NCBI taxonomy): domain Eukaryota; kingdom Viridiplantae; phylum Streptophyta; class Pinopsida; order Araucariales; family Araucariaceae; genus Wollemia; species Wollemia nobilis. The sequence continues at coordinate 793,431 of JAQPPZ010001446.1, forward strand.
AGTGTTTTGTGGTTGATAGTAAAACTAGTTGGTCTGTTAGGTGATTCACTTGTTTATGTCATGTCCCCTTTCTGAGCTCGTCAGCATTGGCACAGTGCATAGCCTATTCACGCGATCTTGTAGGCTATGGGAGCAGTTTAAGGATCTTGGAAGTCAGTTGGAGCAGTTTCCTACTTTTTAGGGCCGTGCTTTTTTCGGAACAGTTTCTATATTTGGACGGTTCGACCAAAAGGGTATCCAAAAATGCTATCGAGATGTTGGCTTGGGTCTTCGGTGCAATTATTTTAATACTCGTAATTATTTAATTATAAAGTCGTATTTAATTAAATAGACTTTATATTATGTGTGCACATAAGTCACTTAAGTGAATTATTAATTATTTGATAAAGTGACTTAGGGAGACAAGGATTTATTAAAAAGGGGGTTTTTTATCCCACATTGGTTATGTTATGATACAGCCAGGCCCGAGTCAATAATAAATAAAGTGGTCGGGCTCTCATTCCAGCATCCTTGAACATTGAATATATTGCTTGATGCATTCTGGAGAATTTGCTTGCAGATTCGAGCTTGTTGAGAACGGAAACTCTCGGCAAGGACATCCACTACGGCTGTGAAAGATCAGCTCTATTGGATTTTGATTGTCTTCATTCAGAGGGCAAATTGGAGATCAAAGAGAATTTCTGGTTCGTCACTGATATCTTGTGTGTGTTGGGAGATAGCAGCGATTTAGACCTGTAGACGGTACTTATTTGGAGGCTGTAGCAGTTTACTATTCACGTGGCACTGTAGCAGTTTACTATTCAAGCGGCACTGTAGCAGTTTACTATTCAAGCGGCACTGTAGCAGTTTACTATTCACGTGGCACTGTAGCAGTTTACTATTCACGCGGCCCTGTAGCAGTTTACTATTCAAGCGGCGTTGTAGCAAATTACTATTCATGGCACTATTCACAAACTATTTCCAGAATGTGGATTGCTGCGATTTGTTTTCAGACTTGAGGAAAATTGGGTATTTTCAGTGCTGTTCATCATTGTAATTTCCCTTGCAATTAAGTTGTTCCAGTTTGTGAAGCTTTCTTTCAACAGTATACTGTATGTTTAAATCCCATAAAAATACCCAAAAAAAGAGCATATATTTGAATAATAAGAGCAAAAATTTGTGTTTTTTTTTACTAGTCAAAATAGATAGGAAACAATCCAGAATAGGGTGGGTTGTTACAGTTTATTTGTGTTATCTTTTATTGCGCATGTGTCTTGATGTTGCTTAATCTGTACCACTATAAGTTCTAGGTTCAGCTCCTTTTTACTTCTTTCAACACCCTTTTCCCCCCATATTTTAGGAATAGTTAGCTAGAATTCCAAAGGAACCGGCCTCCTCCGAAGATTGACCATTGAAGCCCCTAAGCTTCTAGGTCACTCAATGTTGGTCAAGGTCTGTGGGCGCACAACCTTTCCTTAGACAGATTTTGAGACCAACACCTACCCCATAGGCGAGTCACCAAGGGATCTTCTCCATACATAGGATGAGGCAGTGAGCATCACCCATGTCTGCAACCCAAAATTTCTAGACGTGCATGCATTTCTAGATTCCTTGTTGCATCTTTTGCTTACAGTCTACCTCTGCCTGACAACAGATCTTCTATGAAAGTTTGAGACCCCATTGTGCAAGGCTTGCATGTTGCTTGAGCCTTGTATAATATATGTACTATATGATATATATGTTCCACATGATGCCATCTTACAAAGCTATGTTTTTCTTATTTAGGGTCTGAGTTGGTATTTTTACGCGAGCTAATTCAAGTTTTATGCAACCTATTGTAATCAAGTGTGATATTTGAGTCCCATTGACCGTCTTTGTTGACCCATGGACATTAGTAAGGTTTTTTCCTTTCCTAGAGTCATTGTGGGTTTCATTGAAAGTTAGATGTCATTATAATTCTCTAGTTCTATTGAACAGTGAGAGGTTAATGGCCCCTAGCATGAGAAGGACATTATTTGTAATTCTTAATCTTCCTTTATAATGAAATAAGGTCACATAAATTAAAGGAAGTGTTGAAGTCAAGTGAAAAGGTAGATGAAGGGAGGGGGGGAAAAACCGACAGTCTTTCACAATAGTAGGATTCTGCTGGAAAAAAGTATCATTTCATATAAGAAAACATCATAGGAAAACGAAGCAGGGTAAAACAACTGAGAGAGAAAATTCAACTTTTGGAAATCTTTATTGCTTCTTCAATATAACGATCAGAAACCTACATTTCTGTGCAGAAACAAAAACCAAGAAGAAAGAAAAAGAAAATAAAATAAAATAAAAGAAGATAGAAAGAACCAACTACATAGTCTAGTTTTATGTTTTCCAAGATATTTCTCTTAATTTCCAGATTGCTTCATTACACAATCTGAATCTTTAAACTATGGTAGACCTTCTACTATCTATATCCTTTCTCCAGTCAGCATTACTACATACAATCAAGGTCATACCTTTATGATCACTCCCAATCATCAATTCAATCCAGTCCCAGGTTAGTCACTTCAAAACAACCCATTGTATCGCTAACTTGTTGGGAGAACGATGAGATTCAATGCCAAATCTAGGAAACTAATCAAGGGAAGATTCGTATGAGCTTTTCGTCACATGGCAGTGAAATTGTTCCAACACCAAAGAAAGATGACAATTGGTGACTCTGCATTTACTATTGTTCCCTAAACCAGATTATTGTGAAGAATTGGTATCCACTACCATGCAGGGATTATCTTCTGGATTCGCTCCAAGGTGCACAATACTTCACAAAGATTGACTGAAAGTTGGGTTATCATTAGCTACTCATCAATCTTGACTACATCTAGAAAATAACTTTCAAGACTAAGGAAGGTTTATATGAGTTTTGGTTATGCCTTTTTGTTTGATTGCACCTCCAACTTTCATGCACCTTGTGAATGATATTTGGTGATTGTTCATGAGTTCCTTTGTCATTGTGTACTTAGATGATATCCTCTTCTATAATAAAGCATGGGTGAGAATGTTCAATGTGTCTTAGAGACGTTGCACCAACACAAGTTGCGAGTCAACTTGAGAAAGTGTAGCTTTGGCATTTCAAAGATCTGGTATTTGGGCTTTGTCATCAACCACACAGGATTTCATGTGGATCCAAATAAGATCCAGCTTATCCAAGACTGACTTGTTCCAAATGAATTAATTGAGTGTAGAAGTTTCCTTGGCTTAGAGAACTTATGCTGTTGCTTTATCCTTGGATTTTCATACATCTCTTGGCCTTTCATTCAAGTCATGTGCAGTGAAGTTCAGTTTAGATGGACAAATGCTCAACAACATGCTTTTGGAGGCTTGGAGACATGACTCTATTTAGCTCTTGTGCTGGTCATGCCTACATCACTCAACCAGTCGATATTGCAACCAATGCACTTGAATATGCACTTGGCACAAAGCTAACCTAGCATGGACACCTAGTTGACTATCACTATGAGACTTTCGGGCTTCAAAAACATAGTTCCACTTTATTCCACCTATAAGGAGCTATACATTATTGTACAAGGAATTCAATAGTGGAACTGGAACCATTACATTGCTAGTAAAGAAATTATCATTCATTCATACCTAAACCTCATTAATGTTTGCATACACCAAGCAAGTTGGAGAATGCATGCTATATGAAATGAATGACTTATTTGCATCAGTTCCGCCTCATGGTCAAACATCACAAGGGTTAAGAAAACAAAGCAGCAAACTATCTGATTCGACTGCCAATCTTAGTGCTCATCATAGTCCTTGATGCTCATGGCCATGACTTTAGTGAGTGGAGCACCCTCTACTCTAATGACTAAGACTTTCTGCAGATGCATGAGCAACTTGTGAAAGGCAATAGCATCTCAAACTCATTACTTAAACCATCGATTTCTCTATTGCTTGGGATATCATTGTGTTCTATCTGATGCACTTTGCCACCAACTCATGTAGGAGGCATACTATTCCAAATCAGTGGGATACTTTGGTGCCAATACAAATACTTGTGGCACTACAACAACACTTCTACTAGCCACATATGTGCTATGATGTAGAGATCCACATCAAATCTTGTGTGCTCGTCAAGCCAATAAATAGGAAGCTTGGATTCTGTGCACCATTACCAGTACCTTTTACACCTTAAGAATCCATCAACTTGAACTTTCTATCAGGTTTGCCTATGACCAAGCGGCAAAACGACTATACCTTTGTCGTGGTAGATATGTTCTCCAAAATCGTTGTCAGAAGAATGTTAGTGTTGGTTACGAATCTGCCATGAGGAAAGGATTTGGGTTAATGCGCCCAGATTCGCCCACCAGCATGAAAGGCCGGAAGGAAGAGATGCCTTCCGAGCCAATCTCCGGAGAAGGCCGGCTCCTTTTGGGGGGGTTTCTGATTTAAGCTAAGAGTACAGGAAAGAAATAAATGTACAGAAAGAGATTTACAAATATATTCAAAGGTTGGTGGGGGGAACTAACAGTACGGGAACACACCAATCACCGCTACTTACTGCATATAAACACAAAGCATGACAAAGAACTGCAAAATCTAACGTATACTTCCGATACCCAAGCAGTGTACGCACGGCTACAACGGCTCCCTAACAGACATTCCCTACAAGGAACTAACAGTACGGCAACACGTCAATCACCACCTACGGACACTAACATGGGTAGAAAGCAATCATAGAGATATCAGAGCTAGGTATATGTGTTTATGTAGAGAATTTAACCGCACAGCTTCAATGGCCCCCTAACAGACATTCCCTACAAGGAACTAACAGTACGGGCAGCAGCACCAATCACCGGATACGGACCAAGCAACAAAACACACAACCGATGGAACCGCTACTACAGCTATTCTATGTATCCTTTTAATTCATGAAGTACAGGGGTGCTTTAAACAAGCAATGCTAGAGGCACCTGATCATCAAATGCTGAAATGAATCAACGAGCCATGACACAGGTTAGCCTAAGGCATGAATATAAAGAAAGGCAAGGATAAAAAACAGAAGCAGTAACGTAACCAAGCATACAGATTATATTTATAAGCGTAAGCACGGTTACAATGGGCACAAGTGGTTCCCTAACGTACATTCCCCTTCCACCCTTTACAATGAATTCACGGTGGGCTTTTATAGCCCGAGTCCCTCCCGTTACATTAATGGGCACAAGGTCCCGACCAAACATAAGCCGACAAAAGCGGCGAAAGAGCCGCAAATGCCGACCTTTTGTCGGACCGGACCGTACCCGCAACATGGTCTTCCTGGAAGCCGGACAGCTACATGGCGGTGTGTTGGGCGTAATCTCCTTCCGGCGTTGATGCGGGTAGTCGGAGCAGGTAAAACCTCAGATCAGCTTTGAATGAGGCTACTGGCGTAGGCAATGCAGCCCATGCTTGTCCTTTTGCTCGGCACGTTTCGGCTCTAATCCCGAAGCTGGACACTTGTCAGATGATGGATGATGCTGTGTGACACGTGTCTGCCTTGGAAGGCAGTCCATCCAACTTCGCTTGGGATCAGAGCGTCTCGGGTTGCGCGGGCAGAAAACAGTGCAGTCGGGAAGGCCTTCATGCCTTGGTCAAATTCTGGGTTTGTTCCCCATCGCGCACCTGTCAAGGGCGCACTCCGACTTCATCGCGAAGTCGGGCCGCGCACGGTGGAAATCGGTGTCCGCCGCCGTACGGACTCTCGCTCCGGCCTTTTATCATCTTCTCGTCACCGCCACCGTCAATCGCCAGCTTGCAAGGTGCGCCAGAAAGTGGGGCGAAGTCAGACTTCGCACCAAAACTGGGCGAAGTGCGAACTTCGCACCAAAACTGGGCGAAGTGCGAACTTCGCACCCAGATTGGGCGAAGTGCGAACTTCGCACCAACACTTAGCCATTTTTCGGTAACTTGCTGGAAAGTTGAAAAATCAACTGGGACTCCAAGAAAGGGGGGAAAGAAAGAGAATGCGGGAAGGAAAAGGAAAGGGAGAGGAGAAGGAAGGAAAATAGGGGAAGAGGGAAAAAGAAGAGCAAGGACAGTTACAACACTGAAGACATTGCACCCCGTGCAAAATGTGACAACATTTCTGGCGGCTCGCGGGGTGTCGAGCTCGCCTCGGCGCAAAGAATCCATGCCTTCATCCATTGGGTGCAGAGGAACTTGCCTCCCCTGCCTTTGGCTGCTCTAACTGTCCTCCTTGTGGCAACTGTTCTTCAGATTCATCTTTGTCAGTTGCCCCCTCGAAATCACCTTCCGAAAGCTCTCCATCTCCTGCTTCTGCTTCGCAAATGCGATCGTATGCGGCCTTGGCTGGGCGCCAAGCTTCTGCTTCAAATGGCCGGCGGTCAGCTACATCTTCTAATGCTGCGTGGAAAGCAGCGACCGCGTGCAGGTCGATGGTGAGGTATCTCTTTTCTAACTCCCGGAAGTAGGAGCTGATCTTGGAATATTTGGCCACCATCTCGAGTGACTCGACTGTCTTGAATTGGCTCACCCAGCCTATCAATTTCAGCTGTATCTGCTTCGAAGGACTGCCAATTCCTTTTCACCCGATCTAGGGTGAGAAGCTCGCCATTTTCAACAAAACCTGGGCACCCTAGTTCAGAAAGAGCGTGAAAGGGGGCCAGACAGATATCCCTTTCATGTCCGAATGCATCTAGCATTCGTCTGGCAACTCTCACCTCTTCAACTTTTTTGAAATATTTGTGCAAGGTCACCCTTGCACCTGCCCATTCTCGCAGCCGAATGAGGACACGGGAGAAAATTGGAGGCCGTTGCGCTCGCGCTCCCGAAGATTTACCGCCTGTGTCCAGCCATTGCTTCGCCCGGCGTTCGGCCTCCTCTACCACAAGCTTTCCCTGGGCAGAAACTTCTTGAATTCTGGATGCGAAATCCAGAACTGCCATCGCCTTGTAGGTGTGGGGCTTGCATTCCCGCAGCAAACCAGCCCGCATCTCCTTAACCTTTGTCTTTGAAAAGACCGTCGCTTGAGATGCTCTCTCCGCAAGTTGCGACCGCGCTCGCTTCAAAGACTCTTGGAGCCGAGAAATCCGCTCCGAGGCCGCTTTCTTTTCGGTTGCGGCTTGTTGCCGAGAAGCGGCCAGCCGGGCTTTGAGTTCATCTATTTCTTGCCGCGCCGTCTCCAGCTTGCTCGGTGGACCTAGACAGTCCTCTTCAAGCTGCCTTGTTTTATCCCGCAACCCGAAAAGTTCTTCCCTGCTCCTCCGTACTTTTGACAAAGAGATTATCAGCTTTGCGCATGATTGATCGAATCTCATATTGCTTGTTAATGTCGTCAAAGCTCTTCTCCTTTGTCCGGAGCTCGTAGTCCGCCCCCGGTCATTTCCCGGAGAGGTTTCTTTACTTTTGGGATTATTTTCTCCGTTGTAATCACTCTCCTCCCGAAATCATACTTTGCGCGTTTTGCCGGGGCGGCTATCTCTTCATGTCTCCTCCGCTTCAGGTCCTGGAGGAAAGAGACAGAATACTCTACGACCCTCGTTGCCGTGGGCAAGTCGTCTGTATTCTGGAGGTCGTCCATAAAATCTGGTTCCCCCAGCCTAGGGTTCTGCTGAGACGTCTCTCCTGCGGGGATGGGACCAGGAGGAACCGGACGGACCTTGGAAGAATCGGCCGCTTGTGGGGGCGACCGGGAAATGGAGATGGGAACGGCTGACACTGCAAGGGTTTGAAGCGGCTGAGACGGAGGATGTGACGGTGAACGGACAGCCTCAGCACTAACCTCAGGCGAAGGGTTTGGAGTTGTGCTCAGAGAAAGAGAGACGTTAGGGTTCTGAGCAAACTGATCAAAAGAATGGGGGCCGCTAGAAGGGCGTGGAGACGGGGAGGGGGATGCGGCCATGACTTGCTCGGATTGAGCGGGAGACGGAGTGGGAGTGGGACTGGGTGAGACCAAAGAGACAGGGGCAGCAAACGTACTTGCGGGCTCCGCCTGAGCCGATGCCGGATGGATGTCTGTGCTTCTGATTTCGGCGGCTGGCTTAGGACTGCCCAGAGACACTGTCTCTGCGGGCGGCAGGACGCGGCTGCGGCTTGCAACCGGTCGCCGCACTATCGTGCTAGGGTCGCCCGATTTTCTCAACTCTCTTCCGCTTCTTCTCTTCCGGGAATAACGATCGATCAGGGGAAGGAGATGAAGCAGGTGCAGAGGGCGCTGATGCTCCCACGGTAAACTTGTACCGGGGTTTGAATTGCAGAAGGTCTGCCGCAACCGGTCTGCCCTCTGACGGCGCTGGCGCTTTTCGTGCCTGAGGGATTGCCTCGGGCGTTGCCTTGACTAATTCTTTCGCCTTCTCATGCGCCGTCTTGGAAGCCACGGGCTGCATTGGATCGACCTGGAAGTCTGCCGGGCCCACGCTGGTAGTTGCCGAAGTGTACAACTGTTGGGAGGGAGACCCTCCTTTATAGTCTTCAAAGGGACCTCGGGGAACGTAACCTTGATATGCGAACGGCCGCCAGCTGTCATGATGCTGGTCATAGAGAACCGAAAAGTCGTCATCTACGGCCAGGTTTCTCCTTGTTGATTTGTCGTGCTGCGTGCGGCATCTCATCTTCCAAAGCATTCAAGAATCTTTTCTTTAGACCAGTTAAGGCCTGCTATCTTGGATAGAAATTTTTTGAACCCTGGAGATGAAAACTGGTGGTCCGGGTTTCGCTTGGGGTCATATGTCACCTCCTCGCAAGAGAAATCCCGCCAGGGAGGAGAAGCTTCCATCAATTCGATTTCCCACCAAGATCCACATGGACCACATCGCATCTATCTTCGGGTTATATCTCGCCCGGGGCAGAGATGTGTGAACTTTCCCCTTATTCCATATGGGTCATACTTCCAGCTATGCAGGCAACAAAACCAGAGCCAATCCGGGAAAACTCTTGCTCAAGGTAGACATGCTCTCCTACCTCAAAAATCTCAACATTTGCCCAGGAAAGAGGATATTGAAAAATCTGTCCTCTCTTCTTTCCTAGGCCGAACTCCTCTTCAACATAGTCCATTTGTCGGGCAACCTCCATCCCGAACAGTGCTCCGAGCACCAATAGGGCAGCAAATGGGGTTTGCCCTTGAATCCGTAGATTCCGACCACAATTCCCTCGCGTCAGTCTGAAAACGTCCCCGAGCTTCTGATTTATCAAAGCGCTCGTCATTTCTCTCGGGGACGGGGAATTTCGCTTTCACTGAAGACTGACATGACGAATCCCAGAAAGTTGAAGTTGAACTTGTAGTAGGACCCTTTCCGGTATAAGTCATCCGTCCAGTTATAGACGGGCTGTGGCTCTCCCCTCTCGTTGACCTTCTTCAGGTTCAGGATCGGCATCAGGGAGTGCAAATGGTACAAACAAAGCCAGGCTAGAACAGAACTGAAACGAAAATCGGTAGACTGCCTCTTCTGGATTTTTACCAGGCTGGAATGAACGGCGTAAGCCAGCCAGTCTGCCCAGTCGAAAGAGATGGGACGCTTCCCACTTCTCTGTGCTGCCGGTTCGTAGGACTCTCCACATAGGAGACATTCTGCCAGCGCTAGCTGGTACGGCTGTACCAGCTCATCAGAATCGCAGCCAAGAATAGATGCCAAAATGATGTACAAGTATTTGTTCTGGAATTGTGCCAAGGGCATGGGGCCGGTTGGCCACTGTCCAGCTGCAAGCGGGGCGTTCAGCTCTGAATTGAGGAAATCCCTCATCCGTTTTGTTGGCGTGAAACGTCCCGCCTGCTCGCCCAAATTTATCTTTCTGAGAATGGCGTTGGAGTCATACTCCAACCCTGGGGCGAAAGCCGGCCGGACGAGCCTCCCCGCAGCAAGGTGAACAAGGGTTTACCGCCGGAGCTGCAAATTTGCCGGTAGCTGGTCTGTAGTGTCTGACAATTAGGTCTACCAGTTCCGGGCATTGGTGGACAGGAGGGCACAAGAATCTGAACAGATTGGATTTGTACGCCGCTCCGAAATGGTGGGAGGGCGAAACTTTGTCAGCCCAACTTTCCACATTTGCCCGCAGCTTCGTTAGGCTCATAGAAAAAGAGCCGTCCTTGTATCCCGACAAATAATTCACCGGAGGTGGTGGGGCTTGCCCACGCTGTACTTTTTTCGTCCGGGACTTTGACTTTCTCTCTGGCGGGGTTTCACTTCTGAAAACGCCCGGCCGCGGTAAATCCTTTGGTTCGCCACTTTCGCTGGACTGCGCTGACACTGGCATCTTTCCTCTGTCCATCTCTCCGAATCAGCAATAATTGCAAGTTCAAGGCGTCTGCAGCAGATTTCGCTGTCACAGGAATAATTTGCACTGTCCGAGGAATAATCTGCATAGTCTGGAATGTTTAAAAACATCTGACCCCCTTTTCTAGATAAAGACAGCGCCATTAATGCCGCGCAGGAGGAGGTAGGTCGGCTGAGTTAAGGCTCTTTGGTGGCTGCGCAGGAGAATGTTTGGAAAAAGCGCGCTCCGGCAGACGTGCCATGCTCTTTTGCTTGCACTTTCGTTGAGGAACGTGCAATCATCAATTCTGTCTTGGACGCTGCGCCATGGCTGACGTCACTGCCGGAGCGCGGGCACACTGCTCAAGAAAGAATCATTGGTGCGGAAACCCACTTTGGAACGGCTACAAACGCGCCTTGGGCCCAGCTTGGGACCTTTTTTAATTTTTTATTCATTTTTAAACGTTGCCCCAAACTGGCCCAGAAAACGAGGCGCAGCTGGACTTCGCCCAAAGTTGGGCGCGGCCCGACTTCGCTGGCGAAGTCGGACTTCGCCCGACTTCTAGCGAAGTTCGAACTTCGCGCGAAGTGCGCGTTCGAACTGTTCCTTCTTCTTTCTTGCTTGCTGCGCCCAGGTTTGGGCGCAGTTTGGGTCCTTTGCAACCCTCGGGCCTTTGACCACACTTATCATTTTTCTTTAGATTGATCCTGGACAAGCCGCGCAGTGCAAACGCTGAGGCGGGTTCTGACTTCGCCGAACTTTGGGCGAGTACGAACTTCTCGCGACGAACTCGCACGGTCGCGCCGCCAAGTTCGCACTTCGCACGAAGTTGGTCGAAGCCGGACTTCGCGCGGAAGTTGGCCGAAGTCGGGCTTCGCCAAAGCTTAGCGAAGCCTGTCTTTAGTGTGCCCTTGTGGCTTTCCTCTCGGTCGCGCTTCGCACAGTGGCTGGCCCGAAGCCCGACTTCGCTGCGAAGTCGGACTTCGGCCAACACTTAGCCAATTTTTTGCCCTTTTTTTTTTCTTTTCTTTTCTGCACACGAACTTCGCCCCTCCTGAGGGCGACGACAGACTTCGTTGCGAAGTCTGTCTTTCTCTCCCATGCCGCAGTTAAGCTCAAAAAACGAAGAAAAACAATTTAAAAGCTGAAAACCGGAAACTGTACATGCCGGGAAATGAAAAAGCACAAGGAAATTTTTACAAAGAAGGGCCACTCGGGCACCTTCAGCAGCGGTAAAGCTTCAAGTGGAACCCGTTAACGAGGATAGGCAGGAGCTGACCCTCCATATCCCGCAAAGATGTAGGCATTGAACCGGTTTACCCGGCAATCCGATAAGGGCCCTCCCGCAGGGCATCAAACTTCCCGTGATTACCCGGCTTTGCTTTATATGAGTCCCACTTCAAAGCACCGAGTCCCCGATTTCGAAAACTCGGGCAAGTGGTGCCTCTTTGCAAACCAGCCTTGAGTGGCCGCAATGTGATTCGCGAAGGCCCGGTATGCACTTTCTCTGTCTTCTTCCAACTGCAAGAGTTGGCACAGTCTGTCATCCACCGGGTCTCCGCTGCATCTGTCTTCGTCGATCATCCACAGGGGTGGATCTCAATGTGTGATGGCATGACAGCCTCTTTGCCATAGACGAGCGCGTAGGGAGACGTTCTGAGGGATTTCTTGAATGCAACTCTGTCCGCCCACAGTGCCCGGTCCAGGAGCAAGTGCCAAGTCCGCTTGTTTTTGTCAATGGTCCTCCGGATGATTTTCAGGAGGTTCTTGTTAGTGGACTCGGCAAGGCCATTCCCTCGCGGGTAGTAGTTAGAAGACATCTTGTGATAGATGCCAAGTCTCGCCGGTGTACTCCGTGAGTACAGCCGCCTACAAATCCCGGACCGTTGTCCGTCACAATCGACTCGGAACCCCGAGCGGGTAATCGAGCTCTCAATGAACCTCGATGACCGTTTCTTGGTCTCGCGTTCTTGGTCGGGATCGCCTCCGTCCACCGCGTGAAATAGTCGGTAGCCGTAAGAATAAACTTGTGGCCGGCAGAGGAGTTAGGAGAAATCACCCCAATAAAGTCTAAACCCCATTGGCCGGAACGGAGTCTCGGCTCGAATCGGTTGAAGGGGCAGGGGTGCTTTTCTCGTTTCGGCCAAGCAAACCTCCGGCATTGATCACATTTAGAGCAGACCGCATGCGCGTCTGCGAACAAAGTGGGCCAATAGTACCCAGCCCTTATTATTTTTAAGGCCGTTGGCCTTGAAGAATGGTGACCCCCAGGCATCCCGGAATGAAATTCTCCGAGGACCCTAGGCTGGTCAGATTTTAAGACGCACCGCAACAGGATGCCGTCAATGTTTCGAAGTAAAGCCCCTCGGGGCGAAGAGTGTACTTGAGTGCACCTAGCCGAAATCTCCTTCGTTGTGAGGCGTTCAGTGATCGGGACATCTTCCGGTGCGTAAGTATCTCACCCGCTCATCCGTCCAATCACTCCCCTCCGATAAGGAGTCGGCTAGGTAGATGCGTGTCGCCGTGTCCTCCCACTTACAAGCGGAGATGCCGGCTACAGCGCTTCGGGCCAATTCCTGACACAAGGCTCGGCCTCTGATAAGCTTGGTGGGCCGCACTTCAATGTCAAACTCCTGGATCTTGGCAATCCATCCCGCTCTCTTGTGACCCGGTTCTCCTTGCAAGATGAAGCTTCGAACATCCGGGTGAATCACAAAGACAGTGGTCTTGCTCTGGGAGACAAAGTGCCCGAACTTTCGAAGGGACTTCATGACAGCATGAACCTGCCGCTCTATAAAATTGTACTTTTCTTCATGCGGCAGAATCACTTGGCTGAGGAATGCTATGGGGCGCTCCTCACCATCGTCTCCCTTCTGAGTCAGGACTGCAGCGTAACTTTCGGGTTCTCCCACTGCATACAGGATGAAGTCTTTGGAGTAGTCCGGGTTTGTCAACACCGGAGCTTGTGCAATTCGGGCCTTGATTTCCTCGAAGGCTTGCTCTCTCTCATCACCCATTCGTAACGTGTATCTTTCTTAAGCGGCTCGGCCATAGGCTTGATCACTCGTGCGAAGTCCGGAATGAACTTCCGCACGAAGTTAATCCGACCGAAGAAGGACCGCAGCCCTTTTTGTCGATGGGGGCTGGCAAGCGAACGAGGGCCTCTGCTCCGTCAGGGTCAATGGCGAGGCCTTCCTCGGAGATGACATGTCCCAACAGCTTTCCTTCCTTTACCGCGAAGACAGACTTCTTCGGGTTTATAGAAATGCCGAATTCTCGACAACTCTCAAATATTTGCCGTAGGTGCGAAACATGATCTCCTCGTTGGTGAGAGAAACAGTCATGTCATCAAGGTAGATGACGATAATCTTATTGAGCAGCTCTCGAAGGCCAGGTCCATGGCCCTTTGGAACGTGGCACCGAGATTAGATAAGCCAAATGGCATGCGCCCGATAGGCGAACGTCCCCCACTTGGTGGTAAACGCCGTCTTATGCTCGGTCTTCGTCTTTGACCCAAATCTGGTTGTAGCCGGAAAATCCATCTAAAAGTGAAAATCTCCGGGCTCCAAAGAACGATATGTAGGATCCGGTCGATTTGGGGAAGCGGATAGTGGTCCCTGAGGGAAGCCTGGTTCTTGTTTTTGAAGTCAACACAGAGACGAATGTCGCCATTCTTTTTCCTCACGGGCACCAAATTCGCGACCCAGGATGAATGTTTGATGGGGTAGATGATCTTGGCCTCCAAAGATCTTCAAGAGCTCGGTCTTCATCATGGCCTCAATCTTTGGATTCACGGCCCTCTGCTTTTGTCGGAATGGCTTGGCGCCATCCTCTAGCTCAATGGTATGCTGGATGACAGTTTTGTCATACCCCTTCAAATCCTCGTAGCACCAGGCCACGATGTCGGGGAACTCCCGGCACGATGATCCGATCTCGCTCCAGCTCCGCCGACGTGCGACCTGCTCCGACCTTGATGGTTTTACCATGTTCAAGTTCTAGGTCAGCATACCGCCTCGGGTCTACTTTGATCCCGTGGGATATTGCTCGTCATTCCGATCAAAGAGACTTTCTAATGTAATCTGTCCTTTTGGGACGTGATTATTCCGTAACTGTATCAACCCCTCATATTGCTCGTCATCGTGGTCTCTACCTTCGATTACACACACTTCGTTAACCAGGAATGTGACGATCTCCTCGTCACAACTGAACACCGCCGGTGGGTGTCCTTATCAGCACGAAGGCTCCGTAGACAGCACTGAACCGGCTTCGGTTTCTGGGACAACGTCTTCAGCCGGAACGTACCTGGCTCCAACAGACGCCGGAATATCAGCGTGCTTGTTTTTCTCACGCGATATCGCTTTGACATTCAATGAGTCGAATGACTCCATCAGGTCCCACACCCGATTGCGGTACGCTCTAAGATAGTGCTGTTTGGATGCGCACTTCTCCGTAACTTGGTGACACACCAGCTCTGAATCTCCGAAAATCTGGAGGTGCTTGATTCCGAGCCTTTCCGCCTTTCGCAAACCCAAGCACAGGGCTTCGTATTCCGCCGAGTTGTTAGTGCAGCTCCAGGCCAACCTGTAGGCATAGTCCTTCTGGATTCCGGTTGGAGAAACCAGCAGCACTCCTGCACCGGCGCCATTCTTGCATCGCGCGCCGTCAAAGAAGAGCTTCCACAACTCCTCGGGTGCAGGTCCTACTTCTTTTGCAGCCGACACGTCAAGCCTCTCGGGCTGTACAATGGAGTAACAGCCTTGCTCTGTCCCGATTACGGCATTGAAGTCCCGCAACGAGAACTCATCTTCGAGCTGTAGCACTTCGAGGGCTTGCTCGACCAACTCCACCGTCACTAGCCTCTTCCTCCGACAACCGGACCATGCAGCCCAACTCTCCTCCGGTATCTTCTCTACTAGGAAGGTGGAAGGCTTCTCATTAAAAATTTTCAGTCTCCTTCCCTTGAAGGGCACTTCCATGTGTGAGTAGTCTAGAGACAGGTACCCGCCCAACTTCGCAGTGAACTCCCGAGAGAGACACATGCCGAAGTAAGGCTCCAGGTCAACAATCACGACCTCTTGGATGACTACGATGTCGAGAGCTTTGTGCAGTCGGATAGGGATGTCCTTTATGACACCAACTGTCTTGACAGGGGTGCCGTCTAATTGCAGCACGCCTTGGCTGCTCCGTGTGTATTCCATCCCGATCTCATCGCAGACGGCCTTCGGCATCACAGCCGAGGAAGCACCCGCAGTCCACCATGCAGCTGTGAACTATGTGCCCTTGCATCCGTAAAGACAGATAAAAGGGTGGCGGTCCTGTTCTTCCCGATGGCAGGAGACTCGTCAAAGGTTGAACCAGGACAGCGGGCCGCATCTCGTCTCGCCGTTCTTCATGTTCTTCGATGATTCTTGCAAGCAGATCTACCCGGCTCCGGGAGCGTAAGAGCATCGTACATGCCGATTCTAGCAGGTGTTCTCTTCAACTCGTCTACAATGTCGTAGCCCGAGGTACTAGCTCCTTCTCGCTTGTTTAGCCGGCTCATACTTTGTCCGGCATCGTTGGGTGGCCTCAACTCGCCGTCTCTTGGTCGAGACGGGTACTTCACCTTCTCCCCGGGCTTGTTCTTTGGTTTCACCCGGAGGCCGAAGCACAGGAGCCTTAGCCGGAGTTGGGGCCTTTGGCCGGAGGTTTGGCCGGAACAGCGGCAGCCTTTGCCGGAGAAGGCTTGACCGGAGCTTTATCTTTGGATGCCTTCTCCCGGGCCGTGTAGGGCCACGCCCGCTAGGAGTGGTGGCAGCCCGCCTGGCTGCGGTTTTTCTCTTCTCGCGTAGACTTGCAAAGGCTTGGCCGCATCTCGCGGCCTTCTTTTCTTCCTTGGCGGGTGGCGCTAGATTCTCTTCGGGGAGGGCAAAGTTGGCCTCGCCGTCCAAGATCATGTACAGCTCATCGTCTTCTATAGCGCTGCCGGCCAAGGTCTGGATGTAGTGCTGGTGCAAAGTGCAGTCTTCCTCCGAATGCGGGTCATTGCACGTAGTGCACTGGCTAACCTCGGTCGGGAGGACCAGGCGGGTCTTCTATAGCAAGGATTTCTCGGAGGCGGACGCCTCGCGGGCCGGTTTTCTGGCGCTTTGTCTTTCGTTAGCGCCGGGGGCGCATATGGCCTCCTAGGAGCGAGGTCCATCTGGGCCTGCTTCTTCTTCATAGCGGTCATGTCATTGGACATGGCATGGTATCCGGAGGCCAAAGCCCGCACTTCTTGTAGAATCGTGTTCTGGATGCTGCTGTCGGGTGGCGGCAATTGTGCCGGTGGAGGCAATGCGGCCAATGGAGGAGGGTTAGAATAAGATGCATACTGTGGAGGAGCGGGAAGTGCTGGAAAATGCGGAGCGGGAGGCGGCGGGTGAGGGTAATGCAACCGAGGCGGGCCGTAAGGAGTTACGACCGGCGCCGGATTCCACCGTCGCCGGGGTTGCTGTCCTGATGTGGACGGCGAACCACCAGAGGCGGAAGGATACTGAGATCTGGGGAAGTCGGGATGGATGGGCTCCTGCACTCTGGACGGAAGCCTGCCGATGGAGATAATGTCAGCTTCGGCTTGCTGGGCAGCCTCGTACAGCGCAGGGAACTCGTCAATTCTGGCGATCTTCAACAGCAGGCATATGTCTGAGTTGAAGGATCTCAGATAGTAGTGAGCAGCCATGCCGGCTGAAGGCCGAAGTTCGCGAGGTACCCGTTTCCAGGATCTCGCAAACCTAATGTTAAAATCAGACACCTCCTCTTGAGGATGTCTCTGGATAGCTTGGAACTGATGCAAGAGAGAAGTAGGGTCAGCAGACTCGTTGCATCCTTTTACGAGCCTCCCGGCAAGCTGGGGCCACCCCGTGATGGATCCCTCCCGGCAACGATCTCCACCAAGAGAGAAGCTTTCCCCTCAGGGAAAGGGCCAGCAGACGGGTCTTCACACTTTCATCGGTGATAGTATGCAATGCGGCCGTGGCAAGGATGTCCTGGATGTGCTCGTACGCCGTCTTACCGTAGCCGTCGTATGTGGGAATAGACTTTAAAGCAGCAGGGGCACAGCTTGCTGTCTGACCAGGGCCAAGGGCCCCGTAGAGTCCACAACCGGGAAGAGATCATCGTCATTCGGCTGTTGAGCAGCCATTTCTTCTTCTTCTTCTTCTCCGCCGTCGGTTGTGTACTCAGTGTCGGTACTTTCCGAGGATGCAGGATCTTCTTCTTCCTCGGCCTCTTCTATTTCGTACTCGGCTCCTCCGACTTCAGCTTCGGCTTCTTCTTGTATCTCAGCCTCGGCTTCGTCGAAACGAGCTCGCGGATCAGCCAGCCTGGGGATCTCGCCTCGAGCGTTGATATCCAGTTCGTAGAACTCAGGCGGGCTTCTCGGATCCCTTGCTTGCCACCTTCTCGTGTGCATGAAGGTGCTGGGACCGGTCTTCTAGACTCAGAGGATTTGTTCGTGCAGAGTCGCCAGGTGTTCAGATTTGGAACAGCAATGAAGCGAACACCGGTGCTTCAATTCTGTCGGGGGTGAGAAACTTCCTTGTCTCACCGAGAGCTCAGGAACTGTCACCGCTGGTGGAGACCGATCAGAAAATCTCTCTTCAAATGTGGGACCGTGGTCCCACCGGGCGTGCCGCAGAAACCGTTGGTTACGAATCTGCCATGAGGAAAGGATTTGGGTTAATGCGCCCGCATTCGCCCACCAAAGATGAAAGGCCGGAAGGAAGAGATGCCTTCCGAGCCAATCTCCGGAGAAGGCCGGCTCCTTTTGGGGGGTTTTTGATTTAAGCTAAGAGTACAGGAAAGAAATAAATGTACGTAAAGAGATTTACAAATATATTCAAAGGTTGGTGGGGGGAACTAACAGTACGGGAACACACCAATCACCGCTACTTACCGCATATAAACACAAAGCATGACAAAGAACTCGCAAAATCTAACGTATACTTCCGATACCCAAGCAATGTACGCACGGCTACAACGGCTCCCTAACGGACATTCCCTACAAGGAACTAACAAAGACGGCAACACGTCAATCACCACCTACGGACACTAACATGGGTAGAAAGCAATCATAGAGATATCGGAGCTGTGTATATGTGTTTATGTAGAGAATTTAACCGCACAGACTTCAATGGCCCCCTAACGTACATTCCCTACAAGGAACTAACAAGACGGGCAACAGCACCAATCACCAGATACGGACCAAGGAACAAAACACACAACTGATGGAACCGCTACTACAGCTATTCTATGTATCCTTTTAATTCATGAAGTACAAGGGGTGCTTTAAACAAGCAATGCTAGAGGCACCTGATCATCAAATGCTGAAATGAATCAACGAGCCATGACACAAAGTTAGCCTAAGGCATGAATATAAAGAAAGGCAAGGATAAAAAATAGAAGTGACAGTAACGTAACCAAGCATACAGATTATATTTATAAGCGTAAGCACGGTTACAATGGGCACAAGTGGTTCCCTAACGTACATTCCCCTTCCACCCTTTACAATGAATTCACGGTGGGCTTTTATAGCCCGAGTCCCTCCCGTTACATTAATGGGCACAAGGTCCCACCAAACATAAGCCGACAAAAGCGGCGAAAGAGCCGCAAATGCCGACCTTTTGTCGGACCGGACCGTACCCGCAAAGATGGTCTTCCTGGAAGCTGGACAGCTACATGGCGGTGTGTTGGGCAGAATCTCCTTCTGGCAGTGATGCGGGTAGTTGGAGCAGGTGAAACCTCAGATCAGCTTTGAATGAGGCTACTGGCGTAGGCAATGCAGCCCATGCTTGTCCTTTTGCTCGGCACGTTTCGGCTCTAATCCCGAAGCTGGACACTTGTCAGATGATGGATGATGCTGTGTGACACGTGTCTGCCTTGGAAGGCAGTCCGTCCAACTTCGCTTGGGATCGTAGCGTCTCGGGTTGCGCGGGCGTAAAACAGCTGCGATCGGAAGGCCTTCATGCCTTGGTCAAATTCTCGGGTTTGTTCCCTCATCGCGCACTCGTCAAGGGCGCACTCCGACTTCATCGCGAAGTCGGGCTGCGCACGGTGGAAATCGGTGTCCGCCGCCGTACGGACTCTACTCCGGCCTTTTATCATCTTCTCGTCACCGCCACTCGTCAATCGCCGCTTGCAAGGTGCGCTCAGAAGTGGGGCGAAGTCGAACTTCGCACTAAAATCGGGCGAAGTGCGCACTTCGCACCAAATCGGGCGAGTGCGAACTCGCACCAAACTGGGCGAAGTGCGAACTTCGCACCCAGACTGGGCGAAGTGCGAACTTCGCACCAACACTTAGCCATTTTTCAGGTAACTTGCTGGAAAGTTGAAAAATCAACTGGGGACTCCAAGAAAGGGGGGAAAGAAAGAGAATGCGGGAAAGAAAAGGAAAGGGAGAGGAGAAGGAAGGAAAATAGGGGAAGAGGGAAAAAGAAGAGCAGCACAGTTACAACACTGAAGACATTGCACCCCGTGCAAAATGTGACAACAGTTAGCATAGCCAATACCACTTAGATTTTCATTAAGCATGTGTGGTTTCACTTTGGAATCTCGGAATCCATGGTATCTTATCATGACTTTAAGTTTGTCAGTCTCTTTTGGCAATTCTGGTTGGATTTGTTGGATATGCACATGGACCACTCTGTTACTTTCCACCTTGAGATTGATGGACAGACAAAAATGGTCAATCGCATCCTATTCATTTATCGCAAATGAATAATCATGATCATCCACACACTTGGGATGGCAATCTACCATACAATCAACACTCATATGATTGTGCTTTCCATAGCTCAACTGGGCAGTCTGTTGGAATTTATTACATATGATCAGAAGTGGTTGAGTGGTTAGAACCACTCATGCAGGAACCATGTGAGATCTGTTGGTTGTGATTTCCACCAACTATGGAAGTCACGTGGTTAGTATGGTTGCTCTATATAGAGCAACGTAATTTGTATTTAACATGCATTTGATCAATGAAAAATATCTAAGCTTTGCAATCATCAGTGGTATCAGAGCAAGCATAAACATTATGATACAAGCAAGTTCCCAGGCCATTCCTGGAAGGAATGGGTAATTTATTGAGTTACCAGATTGGTTTCAAGAAGACAAATGTGCTACATTTATTGCTTCTGTGATATGGAGGCATTTGTGTTATGAAATACAAAAGGCTGCATTTGCTGCTTTTCCCAGGAGGAATCTGGGAAGAGTTTGAGGTCAAGTGTGTGGATGGCAGGCAGCGAGACACAAACTAGATGCAAGGAGAAAATTCATTAAGTTTTTTCAAACCATTCCAGGAAACAGCAGAAGAGATGGAAGATCAGAACATCAATGGAACTACTGAGAATGTTTTGAAAGATTAGTGGAAGAATTTCTTTTAACATCTGCATATATTTATCTCTGTCAATAAAGCTGTTTGAGATCTATTGCTTGCAAGCAACTATGCAAACATGAATGCATTGTTTGCAGCCAGTGGTGCTAGAATGTTCACGTTTGTGAGTACGTTATTTACCAGAACATAAAGGATGATTGTGCACTTCCAACATTGACGGTGTTAAATTTTATTTTGCCATATTTATTTTTTTCTGTAACGTTGAGCTTGATATATTATGAGAATGCTATTCCTGGCCTGTGTTGGTTAATGAAAGAATGAGAATGCACGAAGAAATTGCCCTAGCAAAAAGGACATATTTTTTCTCGAAGGTGATGTTCTGTTGTGTTTGTGGATGGGAAAGCAGTATTTGAGGAGAGTAAAGAAATCTGTAAAGAAGCCTTTTTGTGCACAAAGGTGCCATGCTGCCTAACCATTCTCAGAATGGAGCATTGAGGAGAGTGCACATATCTGAACTACAATTTACTCTAATGAAGTGAAGGTCCTAAGTTTGAATAGTGGTAGCTGAAATTTCTGGCTGCGCAGAAGAGTGAGTATGATGATATTTTGAAGGGAGAAATGTTTTGGTATTGATTTAAAAAAAAAAAAAAAGAGCACATCAAAGGAGACAGATGAAGCTGATGTGTAAAGGACACAGACGAAGTTGATTCTGATGAATCTGTATAATGTTTTGAGCCTTGGGACTCAATAAAGAAGAAGAGATGATAGGGATGTTCAGGGTACTGGCGATTTTTGTGGTGCGGGACGTTACGGTCCATCATTTTCGGGGGGCCTACCAATGCTTTCAGAGGTTGGCATAAGGACCTTTCTGGCTCCTAGTGGAAAGATGAACATCCTGTCGTCCTTGTTCATGTGGCCAAAACACCCGAGAGCTAAGACATGCGGGGACCATTGCAATTGGGAGTATTTCAATGTATTTGCTTTATATTAAAAAATGGATAGTTAGGAAGTGTCTTCTAGTGTCATAAACGGTCATGATTAGTGGCATATACGAAGGGCTAGATTAGGTGTCATGTGTTTAGTATTATTATTATGATTATTATTAGAGCCATATTAGTTTTATAGAGGGATAAATTTATTATTCAAAGTTATATATATATATATATATTTGTATTTGTTGGTCTAGCTGAAATTAGAAGTGTCTATGTCAAAGATAGTTGCTTTAAAATCTTTTTGGTATTGAGTCAAGTAATCTGCCAGTGTCAAAATCGATTCAAAGGTGCATTTTCGGTGGTAACTGACACCTTAAAGATTGTTTTGTCTAAAGGGGGGATAATCCTATATTCTCTCAATACTCATGGACAAGACAATGGTGATTCTGAAGCAGCTGATTCGAGCACTTGAGATGAAGCAACTCGAAGTTGAAGAGGTCCATTTTGAATGCAATTCCTCTTCATCTGTAGATTCTAATCTAAATGGGATGGAAATGGAGGCCAGCGAGAAGGACCAAGAGTCCCCGCATAAGGCACTCAACATTCAATCGCTTTTTTCAATGGCACATTGTGCTGCTAGACAAAAAAGTGTGAATACATCGCTTATTATCAGATGAAAAAGGCCAAGATGCACAAGAAAAAGCAGTAGGTGATTGACCTCACCACAGCGAGCGATGTTCAAGACAAGAAATGGCAATAGGCCATTAATATTGTCAACAAAGGATGCAATCTTGCAGCACATGACAAAGACCCTTGTCCTAACATTAGCCCTAGTCTCTCTTGTCCTAACAGCAGCAATAACAGCAATAATAACAGCAGCAATAACAGCAATAATAACAGCAATAATAACAGCAGCAATAACAACAATAGAAGCAGCAATGGCAATAGCAGCAGCAATGGTAGATATTAGATAACAGTAAATACAGGTAGTTTTATATTAACAATGGCATTTACAGTTCAGCATTACAGTTTCAGCATTGCAATCTGCAACCTGCAAACCCTAGGCAGAATATCCTTCATGGCTGCATACAAGACTGGATTGCATCATGCCCTACGCACATATGCATCAACTCTCACATCATGAACATGACGGGCAACGCCCGTTGCCACCTGTGTCGGGGGTCAAGGGGGCGGGAGCCCCCTTGCAGGGTCAAGGGACAGCGTCCCTTGCGGGGTCGAGGGGCAGCGCCCTTCACATGCTCCCTCAAGGTAATTGTTGTCACATTTTGCACGGGGTGCAATGTTTTCAGTTTTTGTAAGAGATCTGCTCTTCCTTCTCCCCCTTTCCCTCTTTTCCCTACATTCTCATTCTTCTCAAAATTGACAGCAGTTGCCCTGAAAAATGGCTAAGTGTCAGGGCATGCTGAGGTGTTCGGGATTTTGCGGGCCATAAACAGGGGCGATAAAATGGACAAAATGAGCCCTGGATATTTTATTGTTGCAGATCTTCTCGCAAGCTTTCCAACGATATATTATAATAGGCGATCGGGTCAGCGGATCAAAAGTTATGGCCCCGGGAAGCCGAACCAGGAAACCCAGTTTTTTGTGCGAAGTTCGCACTTCGCCCAGTTTTGGTGCGAAGTACGCATTTCGCCCAGTTTTGGTGCGAAGTTCGCACTTCGCCCAGTTTTGGTGCGAAGTTCGCACTTCGCCCAGTTTTGGTGCGAAGTTCGCACTTCGCCCAGTTTTGGTGCGAAGTCCGACTTCGCCCCTCTTTCTGGGCGCACCTTGGCTGGCAGGAAAAATGACTAAGTGATGGGGCGAAGTTCGTACTTCGCGCGAAGTCCGAACTGCTCTCCCTTGTCCGTGCAAAGTCCGAACGGCGGTGAGAATCAGCAAGTGCCGGTGCGCAACCCGACTTCGCAGCGAAGTCGGACTGCGCCCTTTGACCGGTGCGCAGTAGGGAAATAGTGCTACCCGACTGCGCTGTTTTTCACCTGTGCTACCCGATTGTGCTCGAATCCCGGGCGAAGTTGGATAAACTGCCTTTCAAGGCAGACATGTGTCAAGCAGCATCATCCGACAAGTGTCCAACTTTGGGATCCGAGCCAAGACATGCCGAGAAAAAGGACAAGCATGGGCCGCACTACTTATGCCAGCTGCCTCATTTAATGCTGACGTGAGTTTCCACCTGCCTCAGCTGCCCGCATTCCTGTCAATATAAAGTTCTACCCAACGCGCTGCCACGTGGCTGTTCAACCTTCAGGGAGACCATGCCGAGGGTACGATCCGACTGACAGAGTCAGCATCAGCAGTTCCGCGGCTGCTTTTGTCAGCTAATGTTTGACTGGGACTTTGTGCCCATTAATGTAACGGGGGGAACTTTGGGCTATAAATAGCCACCACGTTTTCATTGTAAGTGGTGGAAGGGGAATGTTTGTTAGGGAACCACTGTGCCCATTGTAACCGTGCTTCTGCTTATAAATACAATCTGTATGCCTGGTTCTGTTCTGCCGCTTTTATTTCTTTATGCTTATGCTTTACGCGATTCTGTGTCATGGCTTGTTGATTCATTTCAGCATTTGATGATCAGGCGCCTTTAGCATTATTTCTGTACTTTTAATTTTCATATAATAGATGTGGTAGCAGTTCCATCAGTTATGTGTGACGTTGCTGGCCCGTATCTGGTGATTGATGCGATCCCCTGCTGTTAGTTCCTTGTAGGGAATGTTTGCTAGGGAGCCATTGAAGCTGTGCGGTTAAATTCTCTACATAAACACATATACCTGGATCTGATATCTCTAAGTCTGCTTTCTACTCATGTTAGTGTACGTATCTGGTAAACCGGTGCATTGCCATGCTGTTAGTTCCTTGTAGGGAATGTTTGCTAGGGGATCATTGGAGCTGTGCATACACTGCATGAGTATCGGAAGTACACGTAGTTTTTGCAGTTCCTGGTCATGCTTTGTGTTTATAATGCAGTAAGTAGCGGTAATTAGTGTGTTCCCGTACTGTTAGTTCCCCCCACCCAACTCCACTCTCATTTGTATATTCTTTCCGTTCCTTTATCTCTTTCCTGCACTCTCATCTTACTAACCCCCAAAAGGAGCCGGCCTTCTCCGGAGATCGGCTCGGAAGGCATCTCTTCCTTCCGGCCTTTCAATGTTGGTTCGCGGGTCCAGGGCGCAATAGCAGCAAATCCTTTCCTCGTGGCGGATTCGTGACCAACAGTAATTATAAAAGACACTTGCTCCCTCAACGACAAAACCTGATAAGGTAGCAAGGTAGCAGAGAGTTTTTTGGTCTTTGCAAGAGGTCAGGAGAGGTAATTAAAAAAGACACTTGATTTTTTCTATTTATCGGCTGCAGCCTCTACCTGCGCAGCTGCGACCGATTTTTTGACGATTTTTTGAAAAAATCACCGATTCCAATTTTTCTGCAGCCTCTACCTACGCGGCTGCGACCGATTTTTTGAAAAAATCACCGATTCCAATTTTTTGAAAAAATTGTCAAAAAATTGCCGGACTCGCGATAAGTTGCCGAGTCACTCGTTTCACGAATGACTCGCGATTAACTCGCGATTTCGGCGATTTTTTGCCGATTTTCTTAACAGAGGTTACAACCACTTATGCGGGAAGCCGGGAACCATGTGAAATCTGTTAGTTGGTTGTGATTTCCACCAACTATGGAAATCATGTGGTTAGTATGGTTGCACCATATAGAGCAATGTAATTTGTATCTAAACATGCATTTGATTAATGCAGTCCCTTTCAAGCTTATCTTGGACTTTAACCTAGCACCCTGGACATTGCTTGTCATTGGCTAGTCAATTCATGGACACCAATGCAAGTAAAGCAAGTAGACAAAATTGACTATTTCCAAGTTTCCAACAATACATTCATTAATTTCATCAAGTATAGCAAATATGTCCGTGCCAACAACAAAACTACAAGGAACGCCATGATCAGCATCATGTCCCATGCAACTTCCAAGTGGGGGATTGATTTTGGCTTCATATGCAGGAGAGCTTTATAGGCCCATACTGAAACATCAAGGGCACAACATGAATGAATACCTTTGTTCTTATTTTGCTGCCATACCTGGGAATGCATCTAGGTATGCAGAGGTTCTGAAATCTTACATTCCACCTTTGCTCGAGCTTGCACTCATGCGACATCTGTAAGACTTGAATCCTCAGTAGTGTGCTCAATGCCACAGGATCACCTGATTGATTATATCAGCTGGTCAGTTTGCCACTCAATCCAAGTCATACATACTTGAAAAACTTGCACCAATTTTTGCAGTTAGAGGGAGCTGCGATGGGGACCATTGCTTCTCAGAGAGGGATGAATGATCTAAGCACAACTGAAGTGGCCTCTGCCCACTCATGAGGAGGTGCCAATCCAGGCATCAACATTACATGCCAACCGCCAACACCGGCCATTAATCATCAGTCATCAACCACCATTGTAGCACCAGAGCTAGATTCTAAGAGATTCCATTCTAGTTCTCAGTCTACAGCACCTAGCATCTATGTTAGTAGGCGTCCACCTTGGCCCTAAAATAAAATGAATGGACAACAGTTCCTGGACTATCCCTACTTATTTCTGTAACTGTTCAAAGATGAAGTGTTTCATCTTCTTGCAAGTTTCTTGTAACTGGCCACATTACCATGTGTGGGTTGTGACTGATTATGAATTTTTGGGTGAACAATGTTAAGACAAACAACATAGAAAGGATCGAATTGCTGAGCTACACTAGACAGAAACTTTGGCACTATTGCCAAATATGCTGTTCCACATCATTGCCTTGTAAGATCCATTGTACAACTACACTATATGTAAATAAAGTTTCAGTTTTATTTGCATAGTTTTTTATTTTCATTGACCAATATCCTGTAGTTTGCTGTTCCTTTGCTCACTAAACAATTTTATGTCTGAATCTTTTCCATACCCTCTTTTGTTGTGTACAGTGTGACAATGATTCATGACTTTTTAGATTCACAAGCCGAACTGTGTAGTTCAACTCTGCACCACATCCTGGGCCCATTTTGTGGATCACTGTCACAGTCCCTCTTCCAAGAACCAGTTGCTGAATCTTATTCTAAGTAGATTGTGTCCCCATCCTTTATCTTTTAATACAAGTAAAATTAGTCCTTGCATTGAGTAACATGCTGTGAGCCCACTGTATATACTGAGAGTCTTGAAAGCCTGAGTGTGCGTAAGAAACAGCAAAGAACATGTCACCTGAAGTGTCAGTTGAATTATCTTGATTTTTCTTTTACCTTTGTCAAACAAAATTTCTCGTCCTTTTGTTCTCTGTACCGAAATTATTTGTTCTCCTTTTGTTTGGAATCAGCAGTAGTTTTTTCCTTCATTTTGTCCACAAATAGAACAGTGTTACAACTTTATCCTTACAAAAAGATTTTCTCCTTGTCATAGCAACAGTATTCTCATTGTTTCCAATTCAATTTTTTTTTTGTAGTATGGCCAAGTGAAACCACAAAGTTCTCATATCAACAAAGTGACAAAGAAATTAACAAAGTCATTACAATATCTTCTATTGGAACTTCTATACCACCTGATGCAAGCTTATGCACCATTTCATATATTGTGTTCAAGTTTTGAGCCATACTTTTCTTTTTCAATGTTAAATTTTTTTTGTAGAAACTTTCTTTAATATAAATTTTGTCTCATAAATCTTGGATAGCTTGTCAACACATTGTTATCTATTTTTTCTTTTGATACATTCAACGGAAATACTTCTTTCAAACTCCACTATGGAGTAACCTTTGCCTTTTCGTCTTATCTCTTCTTTCGTGGTTCTTCCAATAGCTTGTCAAGTACCATCTACATTTTTTATTTCAGCAGGTTGAAGCCCTCACCCAATTTTTTTTTTAATCATTCTCTTCTTCGTTGATGCCATTGTATTGTTTCTAATTTTAAAGTGCAGCTCAAGAATATGCCCAACATTCCCATGTCAACCAATCACTCTAAAATTTTGTCTCTAATACCATGTTGCTAGAGGAGAAAGGAATAGGGGAGAGGAGCTACTAGTTGAGTAGGGTCTAATAGTTGTGACAATAGTTGGGGCAGTTGAACCAATTTTTTTAACTCTATTTCACACATTATTTTAAGAAGAAAAACGGTAACCGACTAAATGGAAAGATATGGTAGTTGTATTGTAAGGTGGTGTCTTTCTACTATAAGGCACACATGTCAAGTGACTCTTAAAAGACAGGTGTAACATGACTGCATGCCACTCTTAGCTTCACATGAGGTGTGGAGTGCAAATGTGGCACCTACATGGTGTTATGCACCTTGTAACATAGATAAGATAATTTAATTAATATGGCCAAAGTAGGCCAATGGGACTTGTTGAAAAGAGATTTTACAATGCATTGTAGTAACCAAAAAAAAAGTTCTACAAAAATAAGCTAAACTAAACGATATAGTGTAAACTATATTGAAGTGGAAGAGCTGTAAGGAATAAACTTACAACCTTGAGGGTTACCCAAATTGGATAAACCCTAACATGCTAAAAGCAATGATGAAGAGAGAGCTAGAAGTTGAGGTACAACAGAGATAGAAAGGAGCTCCAGTGGATCCAAGCACCAACATTAATCTATGGTGGGATGTAAAGTAGAAGCATAGTCATCATCACCAACTATTTCAAAAGGTCGAATAGACTTAGATTCCATGGTTGGATAATCTTGGGAGGACATGGAGTTTGATCCCTTAGGACTCTCGTGGCATTTGTGGCTGTGGAAACAATAGAAGAGGACAAGAAAGTGGTAAGTTGTGCCTGTCTACAACTCCTTGGTATTTGATGGGTGGCTGAAACCCGACGTTGAAGAATTGTAGTTGTGTCCTACCGCAAGCAAGAAAGAACTGAAACCCTCATAGCCACACTTGCATGCAGACAAGGGCACACAAATCTGTCATTAACATTTTGGAGAGTTGTAGCTTCAAATGAAATCTCATTACCATTGACTGTAGAGATAGATTGAATGAATGGGGTGATTAGTTGAGTAGCACTTTCTCTCCCTTGTAATAATTGACGCCGATGAGCGATAGCTTCCCTAAGATATAGTGCCAATCATCTTTGGTCAAGATAGTTGAACAAAGTGGCAAGCAATCCACCTGACTCTCTATACAAGCAATAGTACCTCCCGATTAGAGCAAAGAAAACACACCCTATCCTCTCGGGGAATATGGTGTTCTGTCTCCACCTGCAATTGATGTGAGCATACTCTGAGCTGGCCAAGAGGAATCCTAAGGCTGTGTCCAATGTTGCTGGACATACTTAAGACTGGTAGTAATGCCATTCTCAATCCTCAAGAAATGTTTAGTGTGGAAGGTTAACTTAGGACCAAGTGGTTGAACTGGAGCAACCCAAGTGATTTGAATATATTGTCAATAAACATCATTGTTGATTGCTTGATTAATTACCTCCTTATTAGGAAGAAGGCGGAGAGGAGCATTCAAAGCGTTTTTGAATGGAGGTAATTGATCTATGGAGATGTCAACTGACTGAAGAAGAGATTTAAGTTCTAAGTACCATCCATGATGATGATCAAAATTGCTTCAAGAGGTAATGCATTTTGAGGAGCAAAGTGCCAAATATGGGTATCTCTCTTCGACTGAGGTGCAGCTACCCATGGATCTAAGGCAATGCAGCTGTAAATTAATTCTGAAGATGGTCTCAAGGTGAAGAGGATGAACTCCAAACTCAGCTTGAACAATTCATTGGGGATACATCTGTCAAGAAATTGTGCATCCACATATTAATACTCAAAATTGACACCTCTAAGATAATCAAAGTGAAAAAATACCAAAATTGGTGCGATAGCGATTACATATAAAATATTACACCATAGTGGACATGCTTCCTATGCATTTTATTTATTTATTTTGAGTCGATGTGGCACCATCTTATCTTGGCCAATAGATTAATTTAAGGGCGCCTGACTAATGATCTGTCCCCGATTGTACAAATCAAAGCAGAATGGAAAAGTATGGCAAGAAAAAAAAAAGGGAAAGAAAGAAAAAAAGGAAGAAGAGAGATACAATTCCTTGAAAACTTCACTGCTTTTTTTGTTCAACAATATGAAAAGCAAAATGGAAAAGCATGAAAGAAAAAAAAGGGGAAAAAAAAGTTAAAAAGGAAGAAGGGAGAATAAAGTACCTTGAAAACTTTAGTGCTTTTTTTGTTCAATGATATGGAACTTTCATTTATGCATGATAAAAAATTATAAGATATAAGAGAGGAGGAACCAAAACTGTGTTCCATGGGGACTTGTCTTGGGATTTGGGGGTCTGTCTTGGAGATGTGTACTGTCATACGAAACAGGTGTCCGGCCATCCTGAAACATACCCTAACCTCCCAAATAGTTGTCCTGGCATCCCTGTCCTCTAATTTCGTGGAACATAGAACTCAACAGATTGTCCACTTTTTGTTTTTCAACATACGTATCTCCCAGGTTCTAGAAATCAGAAAGAACATCAGTTCTCTTTTTTACTTTTTGGTCCTTTCTGTGGCTGCTGCTCAACAAATTCTTCTGCCACTAGTTGGGATTGCCACGGCCTTGAAACTAACACTAGCATTATAGGATGATGGCCACATGGTTTAACGGTATTGCTCATTGGATCTACAACTGTATGATGTTAGTGGCCATTATCATCAATGTAAAAGAAAAAAAATGTATGTATGCTCAACTAATAGCACACACCAACATGTGATTAGGACACATGACATCAATTTCTTCATAGAAATCCATGATGTATAGAGAAGTTTGATATAGCTGGATATTTGCTATCCAACAAAAGACCAGTAATTTGTTTTATGTTTGGGGAAGGAGCTTACTTTATATTATCTCCCATGTTATAATCTCTCCCTAATTAAATTAGATAAGCACTACAAATTTCGAGTACATACTATTAGGAGATTATTCTTTGGAGCACCACTTACATTGAAATGTTGTTGTTTTTTTCAGCCTCATTAAAACTGGCAAGATTAGGATCGAAATGAAGGAACAACTATTTGTGGATTATTTCCTCTCTAGTCCGTCTATTTAACTACAGGTTCTTGATGTTTTGTGTCTCTTCTTCAAATCTAGCACCCAATTTCTCTATTTAACGACATGTCCACGGTCCATGAGCTGTATAAATGATGCATTATATTTCTCCATATTGTTTACTTAATGTGTTATCAGCAGTCCTGTTCTTGCCTCTTTGTTGTCTCTATGTTTGTGTGTGTCTATGTCTCTGATTTTTTTTTAACTTATGTTGAGATATGATGCAATGTCATGAACACATAATTTTTCTTTGCATTCAAGAACAGTTGGTGTCACTCATCCCTTTGATATTTG
Organism: Wollemia nobilis; assembly: GCA_028583015.1. NCBI lineage: Eukaryota > Viridiplantae > Streptophyta > Pinopsida > Araucariales > Araucariaceae > Wollemia > Wollemia nobilis. Next base: position 824,296 of record JAQPPZ010001446.1, read on the forward strand.
GAAGGGTTTTACTGCTCATTATATCTCCCAAATCTTGTGCACTAAACTGCACCTGTCACTTCCATAAATGCATGTCTGGCTATTGGCTCGAGATGTGAGTAACATTGAATTTCTATCTAGCCTAAACAAACAACTTCTTTGTTGAAATCAAGATGCATTGATAAAGTTGATTAGTGTATGATTTTTGGGATCTCTCTCTCTCTCTCTCTCTCTCTCTCTCTCGTGACTTTGCTGATTTGTACCATTCTTGAATGCAATTGTGTTTAGTGGGTGCTACAAGGGCTGCTGTGGATGCTGGATTCGTTCCAAATGAAATGCAGGTAAGATTGATATCTAGCTAATAATCCTTACCTTTCAGGATCTGAGAACAAGGATAAATAAACATTATAAAGTCTGGTTAGTCTCACAATTTTGCTTTTGCTGTGTATTTCTTTGCATTGCTCTCTTTGTGATCACTGGTAAACACCAAGAGAATGCTGTTGTAACAACTCACTTGTCCCTCTTGTGCATGGGGGAGATGTAGTGCCTCTGACAGTAGGAACTGCATGCTTCTTGTCAGATTTATGGTTTATCTTGCTAAACAAGGTCCTAATGATATTAGTTGCTCTGCATTTATCGTAAAAATGTCCTGGCTGTATGGATGCAGGTGAGTTCCTAAATAATGAGCAGATATTGGAAGTGTGATTGAAGAACTTTCTGTTCATTGTATATGTGTCTAACTAGAATGTTGACAATATCCTGGTTCTGTTTGTTTGATTGAGTGATTTAAATTTTTTTCTTCCATTATCCTGGTTCTGTTTGTTTTGATGAAATTGTTGAAGTTTGCCACGTCATTTTAAAGCTGAATTATTTTGATCTACTGCTATAAGCACAACGTTTCTACAATAGTTGGGGATTTTCTCTCCTATAGATCCATGTTATTCATTAAATTTCAGAGTTCCATTTCTAATAGCATTTCTTGAGTGTAATAAAATGAAGACATAGATCTATATGTCAAATTTATATATATATGTGATGGATGATGAAGCAGGTAGATGGTACGTGGTGTTTAGGTATATGAGAGGATATTTCTTTAATAGGTAGATTCTTCTGCAAACTATATGCTCTATTTTTGAAAGAACCAACTTTCTATGAGTTGAAAGAATGCTCTGCTCTTCCAATACAAATCTTCCTTCACTTCATCTAAAACTGGCAGCTTAATCTGGATTGGTGACTGCACACTGAACATTTTCTCCAAACAGGATTCATGAAAAATATGAAGAACATGACTCTTATTTGATAAGTTAAATGCATCTTTGATTTTGTGTTGTTTTCTTCCGAGTTTGGTAGACCATAAAACTTTGGCAGAGTAACTCAAAATTTCTTTCACTGTACTCTGATGAAGTCTATTTATATAATTGGAGGCACACTTATACCTTCTCACCTTATTGTAATTCTCTATCCAAATTATGCTAATCAGCTTGCTCCTTCATGTGAATCCATATATATACATATTCCAGATTTAGTGTTAAAATAGAGCATATGCCGATGATTATGCCAGTTGCCTCTCCTAGTTGATGTTCCCACTGCTACTCTCTTAATTCCATCATAGCAACAACGAAATATGATTTTTTGTCTCTCATGTTATGGGATGCAGCTCTTGATTCCTTTTCCCACACTTTTCCTTGGCCAAAGTCTGTCCGTTGCATTGGTGCTTGCCCCATGAATGGTTTGTACGATAAAGAATCTAAGTACGTACAATGCAAGCTCCATTTTACTATTGTCCATGAGCCTATAGTTATAACTTACATCGAAGGGAATATAAATGCCTTGTTCGACATAAGAAATGAAAGTTACTTGCCGCTATGACCTCTTCTCTTTAGGGGACATCAAAAGAGCTATACATAAATAATGCACTAGCAAGGTTGCTGGTTTTGAGGGTGTAGCAGAGTGGTGAGGTTTCCCAACAATGAGATAGTGATAGAGTTTAAGGGCCAATACGTCTGTAGTTGACACTTTGGGACAAAGTCATCTAATAGAATGCAAACCTTAATTATTTATTAATAATGTAGGCCATATAAATATACAAGACTAAGGCTAAAGATAGCCTTACGCGTGAAGCTAAGAATATGCCCTAGTTTGTAGCTAACCAAAAACAATATGCCGCTAAGTTGCTAACAATGCTAACAACTAATTAAAATAGCACTAACCACTAATTATAAGATATTCGTGAATAAGACGAATATCTCCTAAATAATATCCTATGTCTAACAATAAAATATTGTTAGACTTACAATAGTGGTAAATAATAAATAACATATATCTACCCTAACATAGGAATATAGGTAATATCCCAAGTAATGGAATATTTACTCTAACATCCCCCCTTATTACATTATTTGGGTAATGTATATAACTGCCCCAATACAGTGAAGAAGATAAATGAAAGATGCTGATATGCTGGCTCTTGCTTTGGCTCGGGCTCATGGCTCTGGCTCTAGCTTAAAGTGTACCTCTGGATGAGTACCTCTAGGTCTATCTCCGGATTTTCCTGTGAATCTGCCTCTGGATCATTGCCTCTGGATCTGCCTGTAGATCTACCTCTGGATCTTTGTCACTAGGTCTATCTTTAGGTTTGTCTCTGGGTCATTGCCTCTGGGACTGCCACTCGATCTGTCATGGGATCTGCCTCTGGGTCTACCATAGGTTTTACCTTTCTTGTAGAAGCCATACAACATTGCTTTCATCATGGTCCATTGTGTGAGATCTGTCCATCCACAATCTATATGAACCTTGTTGGCCATTTTCACTTTGTACCAACAACTTGAAGAGGAGTGATTTGTACATCCACACAAATCACAAGGATGTAGTTTCCAACACCTAGCTGCTACATGTCTTGTTCTTCCACAATGACTGCAACAATGCTTTGTAGGAGTTGTAGGAGATTTAGGTTTTTCAAACATGGTTTTATTGGTACTTGCTTGTCCAGAATAGCCAAGGCCTTCATTCTTTGGCCTGACATTTAGCATTATTGGAGTTTTAATGCCTTGTTCATGTTTACCTAATCTCTCACCATTGAATCCCATTTTCTTCATCAATTTGGATCCAAAGCCTTTGGTGTGTTTTTCAAAACACCTAATTTCTTCATCTTCATCAATGCTTTTAACAATATGGCATTTGTCACTATTGATGAGATTATGGAGCTCATTTTTAGGAGGTTCAGTTTTTAAGTCACTGGTGTCGCAAGAAAAATCTGCTGTTGTGACGAGATCACCTGTGCTACAACTGATATCTACCTTTGAGGGTAAGAGGTCGCCTGTATCACAACAAGCATTGGCCATCATGGGCCCAAGGTCACTTGTGTCACAACAAGCATTCACCATCATGGGCTGAAGATCACTTGTGTCACAACAAGCATCGACCATTAGGAGCTTGACCTCTGATTCCTCACTTATGTCCCTTTTCTGTTTACATTGGGCAATGTCGAGCAACTAATGACATGTATATTGCCCTTACAACGCCAATAGGGATTAGAGCACCTTTGATCTGAAGGTCTTCAAAAGCTTCAGAATCACTGAGAATGGAGCTTACACCACTGCGTAGTGTGAAAAATTTTCCATCCTCATAAAAATCTGGCCCTTCCATCTCTGGTGGAAAGTAAGGACCTTTAACTGATTTAGCAACTTCAGTTGGTTTTGGGGCATTCTTTTTCTTTGATTTGCCCATTTTCTTAAGCTGTCGGTCACTGCCAAAAATGCACCTTTTACAATGGAATTTTGCAAAATATTGGCTAAGGAGTTGGTCTCTGCTAAAAATACACCTTTACAAGTGTTCCCCCCTTTTGCAAAATATTCTTGGATATAGGAAAGAAATGTTTTATCCCCCTCTTAGTGCAAAAAATTGCAACTAGGAAGCCTCTAGGGCTTTTACAATATTGCGCCTACACTCAAAAAAAATGGAGTGGTTTCAAGTGTTTGTTTGCAAAAAATGAAAGTTGCAAAAGGTTGTCAAAAGCAACTTTTTCACAAAATTTGTTAAAAGAAAACAACTTTTGAAGCAACTTTGTCCCAAAAGTTGTCAAAAGCAACTTTGGAAGCAACTTTTTTCACAAAAATTGCAAAAACAACTTTTTGAAGCAAAAGAATGCACAAAATTTTGGAAAAAAATTTTCACCTTTTGGTGCCGCCGGGAATGGAACCCACGACCTGTCGTGCAACAACTTAGCAACGGCCCTAGCAACCAGCCTGGCTACTGAAGCCGATGAAACATAGGAAGACGACACAATATTTGAACTGCTTTGTCAATTTATCGATCATTGTCAGAATAGTTGTTTTGCCCATTCGTTGGTGGTGAATCAATCGTAAAATATTTGGCGAACACACAGTCACTGGATTGTCCTCACGCGGTGTGTTGTCTTCTGGATCGCTTGTAACAGGTCAAATTTTGCCTGGGATATCTGCAGATAAATGAAGCAAATCGACGGGCATTTCAACTGGATTTTGCACTCCGAGATCGGCAACCGGAATTGTTGTCTGCACTGGAGCAACTCTTTCGCCGTGAGCGCAAATATCCACGCTTGCGGGCCTGTGGTGATGGATCGGTTGTGCGTGAATGCAACAACGATCCCCTTTAATGTTGAATGGCCTACGGCCTGTCACAGCTGGCCACTGTCAAAAGGATTATGGCCTGGTAGATGGAGCCTAAAAATGGCTCGTCTCTTCGAGCAATTGTTTTACATTGCACTGTCTCTTCTTTCCCGCGATAACCTGCAACACTGCGAGGAGGTCTTGAACAAATCTGCAAACCGCCTTTGATTTTGCCGTCCGAGAGGGTAGAACAACAGTGCACGTGAAATCACTACGTTTCAGAGCGAATCGTTTTGTGCTCAGGGATAGTTATCCCACATGTGGGATACGTAGGGACTTCAGGGAGTTTAAAAAAAGAAATACACCTAAGTGTTAATGACCACTGTAAGGTGGTTTAGCCTCCTTTTGCACATTTGCCTGAAGACTTACCCTTGTTTAAAACGCCAACGTATGCCTTCACCCACTCCGTGCCACGTAAGCAGGATGTCCGCATTAGTCAAAGCTAACCATCCACGCAATTGAGTCATGTGTCGTCTGCTGTCAGGCGGCTAGGTTTAGTTGTGGTAGCCACAAACAGGTCGCAGACCGCTTGTTCTATCCACGCCGAATCCCGGTCGCAGTCATGGGCATTTTGTCCACGATCAAGCTGACACAGTCCTATAGCCGTCAGTAAGTGTTCAATGTGGTAAGGGTCAGTTTCCCTTCAAGGACGTCGTATCTGTCCGATTGACGTCCAAATCACCTAGTCTAGGTGTAGGGACGCTAGTCTAGGGACTCGCGTAAGAGTCTCGTCCGTCGCGCAGACGTTAGCGTCTGTTGTCTGCTGCGTCAGATCAGATTGGCTTGAGTCCAATCAATGTCGAGCCAGGTCTTCTCCACAAGTGTGGAACCTATGACAGATGCGAAGTAGTGAGTCCGTCAGGTCTTCTCCACCGAGGGGTGGAACCTGCACAGATCCCGATCTGCTCGTCTGCCAGGTCTTCTCCATCGAAGGATGGAACCTGGTCAAATCTAGACATCTGCTAGATTAGGTGGAGCAGAGCACCTGCTCTGATACCATAATAGAATGCAAACCTTAATTATTTATTAATAATGTAGGCCATATAAATATACAAGACTAAGGCTAAAGATAGCCTTACGCGTGAAGCTAAGAATATGCCCTAGTTTGTAGCTAACCAAAAACAATATGGCACTAACAATGCTAACAACTAATTAAAATAGTGCTAACCACTAATTATAAGATATTCGTGAATAAGACGAATTTCTCCTAAATAATATCCTGTCTAACAATAAAATATTGTTAGACTTACAATAGTGGTAAATAATAAATAACATATATCTACCCTAACAGGAATATAGGTAATATCCCAAGTAATGGAATATTTACTCTAACAGGTTTTAGTTCTTAGTCATTATGACGACATTTCTTGACAACATCTTCTAGACAACACTAGCAAGTCAACATCAAGATGCTGGCATGACGACACCCACGTGACGAAACATCGTTTCTCCAGACGACGACTGCACTCCAACAAGACGACTATCTTCAGCAACGGTTGTTGGCGTTGTCTGATGGCGTCTGCACTTCTTGACTATGACTTGCAACTAGCATAATCGGACTGTCTTCCAACCTACAATCAACTACCTTGACAATGCACAACTAATAATCTAGTAAATTACTATCAACACACAGACATCCAACACATGAATGGAGAATGGATTTGCATTGATAATTTGCCAGAATGGCATTTACAAATTACAACAATGATATTCAGACTCACAATATGCTTTGCCAATGCTCATTCTAGATGTATACATCCATACGCTCTACGTATTCTCTCTCTCACACACATGATATGATATTGCAACAATGAAGGGGGGTCTTCTTATAGTGCAATCCTGGCCGTTGTTGGCAACGGTTTCTAGGACATGTTGCACATAACTACTTCCCCTCTTCCTACGTACCTAAGACATAATGCCAACTTTACAATATACAAAATATTTAAGCGCTTCACTATGATGGCTATTACATGCATTTCATGTTAATTACATTACATTTCATTGGCATTTCATTACATTTCCTTTGGACCAAAACTTAGTGCCTAAACACTTCGACATTTTTGCAGACAATTTCACTTTTGTTTTTCCTTATGTCCAAAATCAATGCGTACATCTCTCCTCCCCTTTAAATTGGTCGATGTTCTTGTCGACTTCCTTCTCTGCTTCGGTGGAGTCGAACTTTGCTGTTGAGGTTGTGGAACAGTTACTCTCGGTTCTGCAATTTGTAGCTTTAGTGCCTCCTTGGCGATTGAGGCATATTTGAAGTACTTGGCCCATTGCAGACCATAATGGTCAGCTTTTTATTCCATTACTGCCAACTTCGTCAGAGCTCCTCCCTTTTTGCGAAGCCTTCATTTGAAGTTCCTTGCGTCATTGTTGCAAGTTTGCTCATCCCTTTCCGCAATCAATTGATCTTTGTGCTCTAGCTCCTTTGTCTTGGCTTCCAACAATTGCTCTTTGATTGAGCACTCGGATTTTAGTTGTGCTATTATTGCGTCCTGTTCCTCATTGGCTATGGTCTTTTGTTCGACCTCCTTGGTCTCTTCCTCAACCTCCTTGGTCTTTTCCTCGAGCTGTTGTTTCAACTTGACTAGTTCTTCGGCTTCCTCGCCAAAATTTAGCTTTTGTTGCTTGCAACAAGTTAGCTTCTCTTCACTTACACTGTGAAGCTTTTCAATACCTACAGCTAACCACCACACCAAGTATGCCAAAAAATTGATCTTGGCATAGGTTGGAAATAACTGCAATAGTACGGGATAGAAACTAAAGGTGTACTGACAAACCAGAAAGTAAGAATAGCAGATCAAGATTTTATCTTGGATTTTGTAATAATTGCAATGCAAAAACCTGCTTATGATGCATTGTTGGGATGCGGATGGATGAGGATGGCAAAAGTGAACCATAATTGGGAGGACGCCTTACATTTAAGAAGGGCCAACACAAGTACATGATAAATCTAAAGAATCAATATGTTAGTCAAGACATTGCATCTTCGGACGAATCAAGAAGTTCGTCATCAGACGAAGAAACAGGGTACGAGCTTGATGAAGTTTTGCAACTCGAGGATTGTACGACAGACGAGCAAGATGATGATAAAGGACTTCTTCATCGATAATGGAAGATTATGAAGTGTTCACATCACAATGCTTTTGCATCCACGCAACAAAGGAAGACCAGGATGAAGAAAAGGAGGAGCCGAAAGTTTGTCAAAGTAGTCGAAGAAGATTTGCGATAAAGAAGGATGAGGAAAGCGAGAAGTGGACATTCCTGAAGAAGTTTATAGAGTACACGATAGGTGATACGGTCATTGAGGAGAGGAGGAAGTATTAATGTGGAACGAAATTCCTCATGGGAATATGCCACTGGAAATAAACAGCTTGTATAAAGACAACATCACATGAACCAGTTAGAAAGCAAGAGGGCCAACTACCCCCCACACACATGTCGTGACTCGATGTTAATAGGGGTGAGGAATCCCACATAAGTGGGACCAAGGACTTGCACCTTTAAGCCTACTACCCCATTGGCAAAGAGTATGGCAAGTGTTGGGGCTCATAAACCACTCAAGTCCCACAACTGGATCAATGTGGGATTATTAACGCACACACACACTACAGTAGAGGAGGTATTAATGTGGAACGAAATTCCTCATGGGAATATGCTACTGGAAATAAACAGCTTGTATAAAGACAACATCACATGAACCAGTTAGAAAGCAAGAGGGCCAACTACCCCCCACACACATGCCGTGACTCGATGTTAATAGGGGTGAGGAATCCCACATAAGTGGGACCAAGGACTTGCACCTTTAAGCCTGCTACCCCATTGGCAAAGAGTATGGCAAGTGTTGGGGCTCATAAACCACTCAAGTCCCACAACTCGGATAAATGTGGGATTATTAACGCACACACACACTGCAGTAGAGGAGGTATTAATGTGGAACAAAATTCCTCATGGGAATATGCCACTGGAAATAAACAGCTTGTATAAAGACATCACATGAACCAGTTAGAAAGCAAGAGGGCCAACTACCCCCCACACACATGCCGTGACTCGATGTTAATAGGGGTGAGGAATCCCACATAAGTGGGACCAAGGACTTGCACCTTTAAGCCTGCTACCCCATTGGCAAAGAGTATGGCAAGTGTTGGGGCTCATAAACCACTCAAGTCCCACAACTGGATCAATGTGGGATTATTAACGCACACACACACTACAGTAGAGGAGGTATTAATGTGGAACAAAATTCCTCATGGGAATATGCCACTGGAAATAAACAGCTTGTATAAAGACAACATCACATGAACCGGTTAGAAAGCAAGAGGGCCAACTACCCCCCACACACATGCCGTGACTCGATGTTAATAGGGGTGAGGAATCCCACATAAGTGGGACCAAGGACTTGCACCTTTAAGCCTGCTACCCCATTGGCAAAGAGTATGGCAAGTGTGGGGCTCATAAACCACTCAAGTCCCACAACTGGATAAATGTGGGATTATTAACGCACACACACACTACAGTAGAGGAATTTCGTACTCAAAGCAACAAAAAAGCTAGATACGGTAAAGTATGAAGGACCAAGGACGGTGCAAATGAACCTTGGCGAAGATGGGGAAGAAAATATGATACGATGTGGAGATGATTGGGACCTTGTATTGGAAGCAATAAATTTCAAAATTTTCATGAAGTACAAGGACATGTTCGCATGGACCTACAAGGATCTTAAGGGAATACCATTAGAGTTGAGCGTACACTAAATACCTTTGATTAAAGGTGCGTAGCTACTGAAGAGACCGCCATATAGAATGAATTCGAAATATGCAACTTTGGTGAATGTCGAAATTGAGAAGATGCTAGGAGCAAGCATTATTTTTCAAAGTTACGGTGAGTGAATGGGTGTCACCGATAGTGATCATCTTGAAGAAAGAAGCCAACAAGATATGGATTTGTGTGGATTTATAGAGCCTGAATGCCATAACTATAAAAGATCCCTTCCCAATCCCATTCACAGACTCCATAGTCCATACTGGAAGAGGTAGCAGGACATAAGATCTATTCATTTTTGGATGGGTTCTTGGGTTATAACCAGATCAGTATTGCCGAGGAAGATAAGCTGAAGACTACTTTCATAATAGAGAATGGCATATATGCATATAATCGGATGCCATTTGGATTATGCAACACACCCGCTACCTTTCAAAGAATCATTCTGTACATCTTTGATTAAATGTCCATAGGAACTTCAAAGCCTTCCTCGATGATTGGTCATTGTATGGCAAAACAATCGAACATTTGCAGGCATTAGAAGAATGTATGGGCTTGTGCTAGAATGCCTGGATAGCACTAAACCTTGGAGAATGTGTATTAATGATACCTTACGACAAGTTGTTGGGGCACATTTTCTGTAAGGAAGGATTGAAGCCTAACCCGGATAAGATACGAGTCGTATTGCTGATGGAGAAACCATACGACGTAAGTTTCGTTAAGACCTTAGGAATAGTGGAATACTATAGGAGGGTTATAAGGAATTATGCAGAGACCGCTTATCGGTTGGATGCCCTTATGTGCAAGAGTGTCCCTTTCAAGTGGATGAAGGAACATCAAGAGGCCTTTGAAGGATTGAAGGCGAAGTTGGTGAGCGTGCCCATTTTGGTATTTCCAAATTGGGAAAAAGGAGTTTCACATCCATGTTGACACATCAAATTTTGCTATTGGATGCGCCATGGCCTAGGAGGGGCAGTTTGGGCTAGACCAACCCGTCTATTTTGCAAGTCGGTTATTGTCAAGAACAAAAAGGAATTACAGCACTATGGAATGAGAAGCATTAGGGATGGTATATGCAGTACAAAAATTTAGACATTATCTGCTAGCCAACCCATTCGCTTTCTATGTAGACCACCAAGCATTGTTGTATCTAATCAACAAACTGACGATATATGGGCAAGTGAGTAGGTGGCTCATCACATTGAAAGAATTTGTGTTTCAAGTGGTGATGAGACGAGGGAAGAAACATATGATAGCAGATCCACTGCCAAGCATTTACTTTGGAGAACTTGCACTAGGAGTACCATATGAATTCCCTGATGCACAATTGTTCATGATAAGTGTAGTACCCGCTTTGTATAAACAAATAGGGGAATATTTGTCGACAGGGGACCTACCAAAGGAGATGCTGGTAGTTGAAAAATGTAAGATCATTGCGAAAGCGCACTGTTTTCACTTATTGTAGGCTTGTCTAAATTGGGATTTGATCAAATCCTAAGGTGTGTTATGGAGGAGGGAGTACAAGTAACGTTGAAAGAAGCACATGACGGATTAGCTGGAGGAAATATGGGACTAGATGCAACAACAAGAAAAGTGTTGTTAGTTGGATTATGGTGGCCTACCTATTATTACAATGCCGAAGAGTATGTTAAGGCGTGTGATACATGCTAGAGAACAGGGAAGCCATTAAAGAGACTTCATGCCATTATACCCTTCTCAACCACAAGAGCTTTTCAAGAGATGGGGTTTGGACTTCGTGGGACCCTTCAAAACAAACAAGAAGAGGAGGTGCCTATACATCGTCATGGGCACTTAATACTTGACAAAATGGGTGGAAGCAAGAGCTCTACCGGATAAGTCTACAAGGAGCACTGCCTGTTTCTTGTATGAACACATTATTACAAGGTTCGGGATCCCTATACAATTGACAAGTGATAGGGGAGGACATTTTGTCAATGAGATTATTTAGAACTTGACCACCGAATTCAGGATCTTTCATTCTTTGTCTAGCACGTAGTATCCTAGATTCAATTGTAGACAGGGGTGAGTGTCGAGATGAGGGAACGACAGGAGTTTAGGAAGGAAAGGATTGACAAACTTGACTGTAAGACATGGTGTTAGCTTACACTATTCAGTCCCAGATGGGTAGACTGTTGTAGACGTCTAATACAGGCGAGTAATCAGTCTAGACGAGTACTATCAGACGTATATTGTTCCAGATGGGTTGTGGGCTAGACGTGTACGGTCCAAACGGGTAGGTGCAGACAGGTAGGATCCTAGACGGGTTCCCTCAGACGTGTAGCTCCAGTCAAACGGGTAGTCACAGGCCTAGACGGGTTTAGCACCAGACGGGTAACGCACAGGTTTAGACTGGTGGTACAACGGACAGGGCCTAGACGGATAGGCCTAGACGTTTGACAGTTAGGCATAGATTTATAGGCCCATACGGGTTCTGTAACTTGTGTTATTCATTCTTTAGTCTACAAACTATTCCCGATCGCTCCTTCCTACAACTTTGCACAACACGGAAACACAACACCAGTCTGCCCAACCTACTCCATGACATGCATCGATCAGATACCTGTAACACAAGACAATGCAAACACAGAAATCTGCACAACGCTAGAACAACTCTACTGCTGTATTCATTCCTCAATGATAGATCACCAATCGTATATACAAAAATGAGTAGGGGGGTATTTATAAGGCAAGCCTTAGCGGTTACTGCAACCAACCATGCTCAACCGTCCAACTGCCCCTACGTTACTGCTCTAACTAATCAATCTTAAAGCATAACAAACCAGTCTTAGACTGATTAACAAAGCTTAAGTAATTATGACAGCTGAATTTGTCATTTTGTGCCTACGTTATTAATCAGTCCGTATTACATTGTGACGGCTGATTTTACATTACAAAATCATTACATTTATCAAAATTGCTATCAATCTGTAGACATTTTGTCAAATAGTTCGGGATGTCACTTCTTTGAACTGCTGTCTACACCAATGGATAGGCTGAGGCAACAAATAAGGTCTTGGTAGCTATAATGTACAAAACGTGTGAAGTGGAAGGAGCCAATTGGGAAGAAAGATTTCCAGCAGTCTTGTGGGCATATAGGACAACCTTCAAGCCAACAATGAACCGCACGTCCTTCCAGTTAATGTACGGATAGGAGGTTGTAATACTATTTGAATTCTTGATACCTAGTGTGAGGGTAGCAGTGGAGAATCATCTTAGTGACGAAGAGAGCCTAGAGGAGAGGCTCACAACATTCGTACAATTGGAAGAAAATCCAGTTATGGCACAATGGGCAACAAAGATTGCCCAATGTTGAAGGAAACTTTGGCACGATAAGCACCTACAGAAGTTGAACTTGAAGACGAGTGACTTAGTGCTTAAGTTTAATGGCAAAAGAGAGACCAAGCTAGGTAAGTTGAAGACCTTATGTCTTGGGCCCTTCCAGGTGGAAGTATTGACAATGGGGTTGTTTGACTAAGGAAGTTGGACGGGACAGTTTGCCCCAAAACAATAAACGGTTCTAAGTTGAAGATGTATAAGGTGGAGGCACATGTAAACGTGATCAACTTAGAATCATCACAAGGAGAAACTTTGAGAAGATCAATGGAAGCACCGCAACAAGGAGAACCTAGTGGAACCGCCAATCTAGGTGCAGCTCGCGAGGACAAGCAAATGAACTTAGAATGGTTATTTGGGACAGGGAGAGGACCTGTGATTGAACAAAGAGAGTTGGAACCTAGACCAACAGAATGAAGAAGGCTGCAGGTTCATGTCAGATTCCCAGATAACGAGAAAGAAATGAGACTTTGAACTCTAACCAATGTAGCATTGCAAGAAAGAGAGTTAGGCGTGAAGGAATTTGAGGAGGAGACTCAAAACTTAGAAAATGGAGATGAGCCGTGCCAACCAACAAAAATTGGATTTCTGCGACAAATGATAAGGGGAATGCAACAATTACAAGAGTAAAACTCTGCAAATGTATAATACAAGATTAAGAGAACAAGTGGTTCAAGAATTAGAAGAAACAATGTAACGAATGAATGAAAGGGAAGAACTAAGAGGAGCGAAGTTAGATTAATTAGATTAGTTTGAACAAGGGATAGCTGAAGAAAAGCAAACAGATGAGTTAAGAAGAAATATCGATGGCAACTAAGGATTACCTTCAGAAAGTAGCCTTTGTAAACTAACCCTAGATAACTTTTGTCCTATGTTATTTTAAAATAAATCAGATCTGAAATTAATTTATTTAAACATGCAACAGTCACATAGATGGCTGGAAAAATAAACAACGTGAACAGCAGAAGTTAAATATATTTATGAACCTGAAATATTACAAAATAAAGGAGGCTACAACTACAACAGGACACCCTGCTCTCTTGCTGCCTTTCTGGCCAGCAATTTCACTGTTCTTCTCCTCCTAAGCTTGCAATTTTTCCTTTAGCAATCTATTCTCCTTCTCTTCTTTCTGTGTGTAAAACACTCTTGACCTTCTCCTTTTATCCTTGAAAAAGGTAACCCTAATCTCTCTAACCCTAATATTAGATCTCATCTCATCTTGAGATGTATGGTTAAAAATATAAAATCACTTAAGTGAATTTCAAAATAGAATCACTTAAATGAATTACAAAATAGAATCGCTTAAGTGAACTTAAAAATAGAAAATCACTTAAGTGAATTTCAAAATAGAATCACTTAAGTGAATTACAAAATAGAATCACTTAAGTGAACTTAAAAATAGAAAATTACTTAAGTGAATTTCAAAATAGAATTCGAAATGTCTCGAACCACTTCTAGCACGTTCATACTGAAGCTTGTGCAAGAAGTTCCTGTCCGAGCTACATTTCTCAACACTCCCTCTTAGCGAGGAAGGAATTTTACACCAATCCAAGTTTGTCTCTGAATGCTTCAAACTTCCCTTTCACTAAGGGCTTGGTCAGAATATCAGCTACCTGCTGATCTGTGGGAATATGCTAGAGCTTTACAGATCCCTTCTGAATCCTATCTCGTATGAAGTGATATTTGATGTCTATGTGTTTGGACTTGTCTTGAAATACTGGATTCTCAGAGTGTTTAATATAACTCTGATTATCACAGTATACCACCATGGGATCCAAATCCTGATCAATCAATACTGTAAGCAACTTGCGAAGCCAGATGGCCTCACAACTAGCAATACTGGCTGCCATGTATTCGGTCTCTGTTGAGCTAAGTGCCACAGAAGTCTGCTTCCTGCTGAATGAAGATATCATGCCTGATCCCAAGCTAAAGCAACACCCTAAGGTGCTTTTCCAGTCTACTACACTGCCTGCCCAATCTGAGTCTGTATACCCCTGCAACCTCACTTCACCATCTCCAAGATATCTCAGACCATACTCCATCATGCCCCTCAAGTATTTGAGCACATGTTTTGCTGCTACCCAATGCTCTTGCCTTGGCTCCACCATGAACTAACTCAAGGTGTTCACTACAAAACATATATTTGGTCTAGTGTTGACCAAATACATCAAGGATCCTATCAACTGCCTGTACAACCTAGGGTCCACCAATTTTGAATCTGAAGCTGTCGCTTTCTTCATATTAGTGATCATGGGTGTGGCCATAGATTTGCAGTCCTCCATCCGAAACCTCTTCAGGATCTCAATTGCATACTTACCCTGCCCAAGGAATATCTCCCCTGGTCTTTTCCAAACCTCCAAACCCAAGAAGTAATGCATCATGTCGATGTCCTTCATCTCAAACTTAGCTGCCATATCTGCTTTGCAACCTGCAATGAGCTTCTCTACGCCTGTAAGAAACAAGTCATGTACACATAACACCAAAATGAGTATATCAGTCCCAACAAATGTGTAATATAGATTAGGATCTGCATCACTTTTGGCGAAGCCCACACTCTGCAAGTATCCATCTATCCTGGAAAACCATGCTCTCCGTGCCTGTTTGAGTCCATATAAGGCTTTCTTCAGCCTACAAACATGGAACTCCTTCCCATTTACCTCAAAGCCCTGAGACTGTTGTATGTACACTTCTTCCTCAATGATTCCATTAAGGAAAGTTGTCTTCACATCCATTTGATGAATCCGCCATACCATAGATGAAGCTAAAGACAATGGAAGTGTATCTAGCGATTGGAGTGAAAGTCTCCTCATAGTCCACTCCCTCTTTCTAGGAGAACCCTCTCGCCACAAACCTTGCCTTGAACTTCTCGATGCTGCCATCTGCAACATGCTTAATTTTGTAGAGCCACCTGGAACTCAAAATTGATTTCCCCTTCGGTCTTGGCACTATGTCCCAAACATCACTCTTCATGATGGAGGTGTACTTCTCCACCATGGCATCTTGCCAAACCTACTGATCTGTTGCCTCCTAGAAACTGGAAGGCTCTGAATTTATGATGTTACTTATCAATGCCATGTAGCTTGAAAACTTCCTTGGAGGGCTGCTCTCCCTAATCATGCAGCTAGGAGCCTCAACATACTCCTGAGCATCGCTCAATGTCTGTGTAAGCCATCGAGGTCTCCTAATAGAACTGGAAGGGGCTAATGTCTCCACCTCCTCACCTGAAGGTTGTTGTCCTGAACAGGAAACCACTGGTGTCTTTGGTAACCCTGGCTCAACCTTCGGAGCTTCTTGCTCCTCATTCTCTATCACTGGAATAGGCTCATGGGCCTCCCTGGATGCAACGTCCTCAAACTTTACATCCCTGCTCACTATTGTCTTCCTCTTCTCTGGAATATAAACCCTGTAAGCTTTTGAAGTCTCACTGTACCTGACAAATAAACCCTTCCTTTTGGAGGGCTATAACTTGGTCGTCTTCTCTACCAGAACATGGATATAAACTGGACATCCAAAGATGCGGAAATGACTCACCTCTGGTTTCACACCAGTGAATGCCTCCTTTGGTGTCTTGTCCTCCAAGATCCTGTGAAGACAACTGTTATGGATGTAGACTGCTTTGTTGCATGCTTTTGCCCAAAGAAACATCGGCAAGCCCTGGTCATGAATCATGGCCCTAGCAGCCCCTATGATGGATCGATTCTTTTGCTCTACAACCCCATTCTGCTGTGGGTTGTATGGAACAATCAACTTCCTCTTGATTCCTGCCTGCTTGCAAAAACCATCGAACTCTTTGGAGGTATATTCACCCCCATTGTCAGATCTCAAGACCTTGATCTTCTTCTTTGTCTGGTTTTCAACTAGAGCTTTGAACTCTTGAAACCTGCTAAAGACTGCATCCTTGGTCTTTAAAAGTAGATCCATGTCTTGCGAGAGAAATCATCAATAAATGAAACATAGTACATGCTACCTTGAATTGATGCTATTGACAGCGGCCCTCAAACATCCGAATGTACTAGATCTAGTATCTCCTTAGACCTATGCTCGCTATTTGGGAAAACAGCCTTGGCATGCTTCCCAAGTGTGCACCCTTTGCATACTCCCTGTTGCTCAATGCTGAACTCTGGAAGACCTGTGACTATCTCCCTCAGAATAGGCAATGCTCTATGATGCAGGTGCCCCATCCTCTTGTGCCACAACTCACAAAGTTGTTACTGCTATGAATTAGGGCTCAAACAGGTTCACCTTGCAACCTGTATAGACTGCCTTCTCTAATCCCTATCACTTGTGTTGTTTCTGGGCTAGATTCTTTTGGTCTAATAAGGACATGTTGGTTCTTGAACTCCATTGCATAACCCTTATCCTCCATAACCAAAACTGAAAGTAAGTTCTTCCTGAGACTTGGAACAAACAAAATATCATCAAAGTCTAAGAGTTCCTTGACTGGAGTCAAAAAAGAATGGTACCAATTCCTTCTACTGGATATTTGGCATCATCGCCAAGCTCAACCTGAACCCCTGAGTCTTGCTCTTGTAGATTGGTAAAACACTGTCGGGTTGATGTCATGTGCCGAGATGCCCCACTGTCCACATACCAAGCATCCCTCGAAATTGTGCTTGTAGAAAGGCAAGAGACCAATGAGAAATCCTTCTCGAATTTGGTAGCAAACTCGCTCATCTGAGTTTTTTCCAGAGGCCGCTACCTGTGTTTGCTACTGCTTCCCTTTGTCCTTCTTGTCTGTACACTGTGATGCATAATGGTCGTGCTTATGACAAATGAAGCACTTGATCTTGCTCAAGTCCTTCTTCCCTGACTGTGAGGTTGACTCCTCACTCTTTACCTTACCCTTGCTGGGTCCTTTACCTTTGCCCTTCTTGGTTTGCCCAAAGAGAGCTAGGTTATCGTCACCACCTTTCTTGCTGGCCTTTGACTCCATCCGAGTCTCCTCCTGGATGAAATCATCCCACAGTTTCTCAAAGGTGGGAAGGTGCTCACGAGCACAAATGCCTTTGACAAATGGTTTCCATGAAGCTAAGAAACCATTAAGTGCCACATTCACCAACTTTGTGTCTTCAACCTTCTCCCCAACTACTGCCAGTTGATCACGAATCTGCATGATCTTCATCAGGTAACTGGTAACAGTGTCCGATCTGGTCATCTCCATAGATCTGAGTGTGTTCCGCAATATCATCTTCATGTTTATGTTCTCGCTCTGGTAGAGGCTAACTAGGGCATCAAACATCTCCTTTGCCTTAGTCTTCTCGGATATGTGAGGAATCAGGTGATCCTTCATTGCATCCAAGATCATCCGCTTGGCCTTCACTTCCTTCTTTTTGTGAGCTGCCAATTGTTGCGGATCTGTAGGCAGAGTCACATCATCCTTGACAATATCCCAAAGATCATTCTCTTCCAATAAGAACATTACCTTGACTTTCCAAGGCAAGAAATTGGAGGCACCTTCCAATATATCCTCAAATCTGAGGCTAGCTGCTGCCATCTTTGAGATCTACTGCATGAACTTTCAGATCTGATATGAATGACTTAAAAAAATTGTCCTGCAAATACGCTTAGTCCTTCAAGCAAAAAATATGAAACCTTCTAACTGCTGGTTTTAATATCCAGCAGTGATCTACTGTTGTAAACCCTTGAGGATCTCAATCACAGAACCTAGCTCTGATACCATGTAAATTTTCCTAACCCTAGATAACTGCTGTCCTATGTTATTTTAAAATAAATCAGATCTGAAATTAATTTATTTAAACATGCAACAGTCACACAGATGGCTGGAAAAATAAACAGCGTGAACAGCGGAAGTTAAATATATTTTTGAACCTGAAATATTACAAAATAAAGGAGGCTACAGCTACAGCAGGACACCTTGCTCTCTTGCTGCCTTTCTGGTCATTAATTTCATTGTTCTTCTCCTCCTAAGCTTGCAGTTTTTCCTTCAGCAATCTGTTCTCCTTCTCTTCTTTTTGTGTGTAAAACACTCTTGACCTTCTCCTTTTATCCTTGAAAAGGTAACCCTAAGATTAGATCTCATCTCATCTTGAGATGTATGGTTAAAAATAGAAAATCACTTAAGTGAATTACAAAATAGAATCACTTAAGTGAATTACAAAATAGAATCACTTAAGTGAACTTAAAAATAGAAAATCATTAAGTGAATTTCAAAATAGAATCGCTTAAGTGAATTACAAAATAGAATCACTTAAGCGAACTTAAAAATAGAAAATCACTTAGTGAATTTCAAAATAGATTTCAAAATATCTCGAACCACTTCGAGCACGTTCATATTGAAGCCTGTGCAAGAAGTTCCTGTTCGAGCTACATTTCTCAACAACCTTTTCTCCTTAAGCTCAAGTAGCTTGTCTTCGAACATATTAAGAATTTGATTGAATAGTAATAGTACTATTAGTTCAAGTTCCCCACTACAAGAAGATTAAGGAGGAATAGAAATCTAGTTCAGCCAATTCCTCAAAGGCAAGAACAAAAGGAAGTGCTTGAACAACTAGAGAGGATTGAGGAAAGACCATGTCAAAACGAGGAAGAACTTGCTAGTCCAACAGAATATCGACTAAGCAGAGAACAAGTTGCTAAAATATTATGGAGAGATATTAGGAAAGTACCGACACAAGGAAATGAAGGAGGCTGGATTGAATATTCAAGCAGTGATTTCCTGATCAAAGAGAAACTAATAATCCACATCCAAGTCCTGATCCTTTGAGAAGGCGACAAAGGGACGCAATTTGAAGCCAAAGAGCAGGTGTAAGATTCCTTGAAATGGTCGAGAAGATGGAAATAATGAACAAGTAATCCCTCAAGAAGATGAAGAAGAGAGAACGGGGAATAGTTTAAGCAGCAATAATGATCTTGGAAGATGATAATAGGTTTGGCCTGAGGTACAAGAGTACTGTTGCCACATTTTGCAAAGGGGTAAAAATTTTGAAAAATCTGAAGAATTATTGTTGCAGCTCTTTATACCAGATTCTTCCTTTCCATATTTGTTCAGGCAGTTTTCATCTTTCCAGTTTTCAGTTGTATTTTCTAAGTGTTCAGCAGATCCTGTGAAGCTCGGGAAAAGCCTAAGTTTTTCTAAGGCTGGGGCACTCCATTGGTCGCTCCAATTTGGAGTGATCCTGAGAGTCGCTCCCTTTTTCCAGCGATTCCTGACTTCTCCTCTCCCTTCAGCGATCGATGGCAACAGCAAAGACCGAGGCGAGTGGGAGAGAGTGGGAGAGAATTCATGAAATTATTCTAAGTGTAGAGGTTTCCCACGATCGCTCCATTTTGGAGCAACCCTCGTCGTCGCCAGCCTCTACAAGCGACCCTTAGCGGCGAGCAACCGTCAACAATGAGCAAAACAGGGAAAAAATCTAAGGCACGGAGAGTTGACGACGGTCGCTCCATTTTGGAGCGATTTGCATCGCTGCCCCTCCTTTCCAGCGATCGTCGTCGCCGCAGCGATTTCCAGCAAAGACCGTGGTCGAGGGAGAAAAGTTCATAAAATTGGCTAAGTATAGAGCGTCGACGCCGGTCGCTCAGTTTTTGAGCGATCGACGTTGGTCGCTCCACTTTTCAGCGATCACGGTCACTAGGCGAAGAAGGTCAAAAACAATTTAAGTGTCGGCGTTGACGCCGGTCGCTCAGTTTTTGAGCGATCGACGTCGCTCGCTCGCTTTTTCGGCGATCGCGGGCGCGCAGGGAGAACAAGCAAAATATGGCTAAGAGTTTGCAGACGTCGGTCGCTCCTTTCGACAGCGACGCCCATCGTCGCTCGACTTCAGCGGCGACGCCCGTCATCGCGCATTATCCCAGCGACCGTTGTTGTCCCTGGTCGCCCATTTTTCGAGCGACTCCCATCGTCGCTGCTCTCAACCAGCGACCGTTGTTGTCCCTTCCCCCATTCAATGACTGCTAGCAGGAAATGACCATATTGTAGATTTGCCTAAGGCACAGTGTGTCCCGGGTTCGCTCCATTCTGGAGCGACTCTCGGGGTCGCTGAATTTATCCAGCAACATTGGTCAACCCTTCTCCATTTCAGCGAACCTCAGAAGATGTACGAATTTTAGGATTCGAGCCTGACAAGACAAAACAGAAGGTGTACTTTAAAAGTACAGGGTAGGTGAACATTAACAACAAGCATTCAACAGCAGTTCAAATTGCACCTACCGCATTTATCAGACGCGCCTTCTCAACCACTAGTTCTGTCCGGAGCCATACCAGATTTAGGAGGATCTTGTTGCAGGTACACTCACGGCCAACAAGGGTCTAATCTCGGCAGCTTTTGGCAGCTTTTGCAGTTCTTCGGGTTCTGTGCACAATTGTAAAAGGGAAAGAAATTTCTGCTATAGATAGCAGTAGAACTTCATTGTAAAAAGGGGGGAACATATTGCTAGAGAGCTCTGCTGTATCAAACATTTGCATTTAATACAAAGCATCCTTGGCTCTGACATTTGTCTCTTTCTTTTATGTTGCCTTCTGCTAGTATTTCTGCTCTGTGTTCATTTATTTTTCTGATTGCTGTCATTCTGAATGCTGGATCACAGCATTGGCAATTAATTGAATCTGGAATACGAAACTGAAGGATACATAAGAAGGAATCACAGTGACAGTTTATGTTACATGCTTTGTTTTGATTGTTGTTCGTTTGTGTGCTAGATAGGAATCGTGCTACTTGTTCTTTCCCACCCAAACTGCATGATATTTACTTTTCTTCCAATCATTTACAATCTCTTTCCTGTTCTCTTATCTGAAAACCCCTAAGTAGTGTAGTATAGGAGCCGACCTTCTCCGGAGATTGGCACGGAAGGCATCCCTTCCTTCCGGCCTTTCAATCTGTTGGGCGGGTCTAGGGCGCAAAAGACCAAAAACCTTTCCTAATGGCAGATTCGTAACCAACAGTTTCTCTGGCACGCCCGGTGGGACCTCGAGTGCCCCACCTCATAAGCAGTATTGAAGTATCGGTGTTCACTTCAGTGCTATCAAATCCGAACACTTGGCGACTCTGTTGAACCTGAATATACTCTGAGTCTCGAAGACTGGTCCAAGATTTCAAGTCCTTCATGCATACAAGATCGAGAGTTAGAAATACTGAGGAAGATCCTGAGTTTTATGAGCTCGATATCACTGCTTTCGGAGAACGCCTTACGCGCAGCTTCTTCCAAGACGAATTATTTTCACAAGAAGCTGTAGTTGAAGAGCAAGATCAAGCCTTCGATAGCACTGCGACCAGTTACCCTCCAAATCCTTCGAACTCTCCGAATCAACAGGCCGTTCCGGCGCAACTTGACTGGCAGTTAGCTTTTCCTGGTGTATGTATTCAACCTAATCCAAGTGCTAACATGGCGAACCCACCTCAAAATCCGAATGTGCCACCAAATCCGCAGCCAAATCCAAATCCACAACAGAATCAGCCGCCTGCGCCTGATCTATTCCCAGATTGGAATTCTACCGGACCTCTCAATCTAGCTGGCCAAAGTGTCGTTCCTGCTGCTGCATTAAAGGGTATACCTACATTTGACGGCACTGGGAAGACGACATATGAACACATCCAAGACATTGTCGCTCTGGCCGCGCTCCACGCCATTACCAATGAGTGTTATGGTCCGACTGTTGGCTTTGTCCCTGCGCGGATAGCTCCTGTACTGGTATAGATCTTTGTCGGCTGGAGCTATCATTGGGTGGCGACAATTGGCAGGACAACTGGTAAAGGGATTCAATGAGTCCGCGGATCCATCATCTTTGCTGCATCAATTCCAAACTATTCAACGACATCCACATGAGGTAGCGGATTTCAATGTAAGGTTCGCGAGATCCTAGCATAGGGTACCCGTTGAGTTGCGGCCGACTGCAGGCCAAGCCGCTTATTATTTTCTCAGAGCGTTCAACTCGGACATCAGTATGGTCATCAAGTTTTCCCACATCAACACTTTCCCCGAGTTGTATGAGTTAGCTCAGAGGGCAGTTTTAGATATGATCGCCATTGGTAGACTCTCGCCTAGGATGCCAATGCCAATTTGCCCTTTCTTCCCTCAGTCACAATACCCTAGTGCATCTACCCCGTGATGAGACATAATAAGAAAAAGACAAAAATAGAAAGAGACAAATGCATGCAAGGTGATGAGGTGGCAAGCATGTGGCAGTTAGAACATGCAGTGGCGGTTGGGCAACGGTTTGCATGGGCGGAAATTGCATGTGGCGAAGAGTATAAATAGAGGCATAGGGGGAAGGCAAATGCACAATGCAAACAAATTTGTAGAACTGAGATGCTTCGAATGTTCGCCCAAGTTGTAAAAAACGGACAATGTCAAGGGTTTGAAGACTAAGCCCGTAGAAAATAATTGTGCACCATAAATATTGATGAACTAGACAAAGGACGCCATGGTTGTATACGTGGAAGAAACAAAGGAAGTATGAAGGATTTGTAAGATTTACAATAAAACTGTGCCAAGAAGGGTAACTCTATTGACAAACTTGCAGTCAGACGAAGACCAGTTGGGGGTTGCTACCAAAAAAATACGAACAAAAGCCAGGGGCTGGAGGAGTTGTCGTCATAGGATGAAGAGCTGCCGTCTATGCAGTGCTATTTGCATTAAAGGAATTCAGAGCATTGTTGTTGAAGGAATTTCGTCAAAAAATCGCAGGGAGAATGAAAGAGTGAAGATTGTGTTGTTTGAAATAAGCTACCACCGCCATCATTAGCAAAGAAAACTATTGTCGCTGTCATCAGTTTGAAAGATTGTCGTTGTTGTCATCAACTAAAGAGTGTTGTCACAGTCATCGGCCAGGAAGGTATTGTTGTAGTCGTCAACCAGGAGGGTGTGGTCACAGTTGTCAGTAGGGAGAGTGTCGTCGCAGCTGCCATTGACCGCCATCGTAAGCAAGTATGGTTTGCCATCACAAAACTAGTAGTCACTACCATCACAAGCAGTCTGCTTCCTGCAAGGTTGGACAAGTGTCGTTTGAAGGACAAAGCGACAAAGAAGGGTTTGACGTGAGTAGGAGATTGTCGATTCCTGAAAGGATCACACATGCGGATCAATGGAGAGGGGTGTTGCAAGAGTCTATGTCCGAAAAACGACTCAGGCATCATCATGAATATTCCCGAGCCATCTGAGTAAGTGAATGGGAACATGATTTGGAGATGGGATGGACTCAAGGAAGGCAAGCACGACACCAGGAAGAGGTCATTTCGGAAGGAAAAGGAAAGGAGATTGAATAGAATGAACGGGAGTAAATACCTCTCAAAGATATGACGTGGATACATGCCACAAGAGACTATTGCTAAACATGGTGGGAAAGAGCACCAAAAGAACATGTGTTGCAGCAAATATTGCAAGAAGCAGGAGTGAATTTTATCCTGCAAGTGCCAAATTTCGACAAGGATTTGTATAAGGAATAATTGTTGTAGATGTTGCAAACCTATAATCCCACAAGGAATGCGAGCATAGTACAGGTGGGAGAGAGGCAACTAATCGTTGGACGTTCAAGCTACCAAGGAAAGGGAAAACAATTGTTAAAGAAGGGATAGATTCCAGGAGGAGTAGGCAGTTGATTTAAAGCGTAACAGATCTGGAAGAGGTGGACACACTAATGTCGCATGGAAGTTGAGGAGTTAAGCAGGCCCAATTGAAGGATGTAGGGCTGCAATGCATCATGAATGTGCTTATGGCAAGGTTGTCCGAAGAACAGAGGGCCTCGAAGTTGCCTATTTGGTTGATACCATACCTACAAGGTATAGAAAACGGTATAGCCTATGATTGGGCAACCTATTTGTCATCACGCATTCAAAACTTCTTGATGCGTACTACAAAGAACTTCTCAATGGTATTCCATGCTATTGGGCTGTTTTTGGATGTTGCATCTCAAGAAGGTGTGGAAATTCCTGGATTGGATCCTCCTAGAAAACTGCCAAAGTTGGTACCAACAGTGTTGAGGTGGATGAATGCGAAACCTCAACAAAAGAAGATTACTCCAAAGAAACAACCAAGGGTGAAACAAAGGTTTAGCAAGGAGTCACTCTTGGATGAACCTTTGGAAGAGTTGGAAGAAGAAGAAGCGACAACCAAAGAAGAACCACCTCTGAAAAGAAGGAAATATGTGCCATCGAAACCATCACAATCTCCACCACGAGGTTCAGTCTAGCAAAACGGATTGCAAGGAGTCTTGCTGTAATGTAAGGAATACAACAAACTATGGAACAAGCACACCATCAAATAGAAGAAGTACCAATGGATATGGGAGTAGAAGCTATAGTTTTTAAGCAGTAAGACAAATATTTCGAGATCAAGGAGCCCATTGACACAGAAGCAAAGGATGGAAGTGGGGATGTACAGATTGGACCAGCTGAATTTTTGGTAGAAGCTCAACATACAGATCCAATGGCATCACCTGTACTGCAAGGAGAATTCCATTTTCAGAAAATATCGGTCACGAACGAGTTGCAAGCTCGAAAGATGACCATATATGTTGAAGTACCTATTGAAGAGGTGGCGGACAAAGAGAAGGTGGTGGAAGAAGAAAAGGTTGTGGAAGAAGGGCAGGAGTTAGAGCAACAGGAACTACTAGAGCAGTAGAAAATACACCCATGAGAGGGTGAATTCTTTTCTAAAGTAGAATTAGTTCAGGGGGGAGAGTAGTCAGAAACATAGATCAATTGAAGAATCTGAACAAGCAATAACTAAGGGAGAGGCAATAAAGAAACAGATTGACTTGTTAGAAAAAGGGAAGGACACGATCGCAAAGGAAGAAGAAATAGAGAGAGAGGAGAAAGATGATGGCCTAAGTGAGCATGTGCTAATAGAGGTACCAAATTTTCAGCTACCACCAGAATTTGGGGCACGCATTAATGAGCAAGTTGTTACTTGTTTTACTAAGTTGACCCAAGTAATGGACAAAATAAAGCTGGAATTTGAGGTAGGCTGTATAGGACAGTGGAAACAATGGCAACTAATGGCAAAAGAAGAACTTAAGAAGCTGGTGAAATGGGCTTGGAAAGGATAGTGGAGGACTGAAATTTCCAGCATCTATCAAGAGCAGCCATGGGAGTTGATGATTGGAAGCATCAAAACCATGGAGGGAGTAAAGAAGTTTCTATAAGGAGTACTGCCCCTGTACACGGAACTAGCTCGTGTACATGTACATGGACATGGAAGAAGAAATAGAGAGAGAGGAGAAAGATGATGGCCTAAGTGAGCATGTGCTAATAGAGGTACCAAATTTTACGCTACCACCAGAATTTGGGGCACGCATTAATGAGCAAGTTGTTACTTGTTATTCTAAGTTGACCCAAGTAATGGACAAAATAAAGCTAGAATTTGAGGTAGGCTGTATAGGACAGTGGAAACAGTGGCAACTAATGGCAAAAGAACTTAAGAAGCTGGTGAAATGGGCTCAGAAAGGACAGTGGAGGACTGAAATTTCCAGCATCTATCAAGAGCAGCCATGGGAGTTGGAGATTGGAAGCATCGAAACCATGGAGGGAGTAAAGAAGTTTCTATAAGGAGTGCTGCCCCTGTACACGGAACTAGCTCGTGTACATGTACATGGACATGGAAATCGCAATCTATCAGATCCAACTAGTTAGGAGATGGTGCAGCAAGTCGAACTGGTACCTAAATTATTTGCAGTGTATGCTCAAATGTTTTTTTTTGCACACTTGGTACAATGGTTAGTTGAGGGGATAAAGAAGTTGTACATTGTGAAAAAGAACCTAGCAAAAGAATTGCAAATTTTAGAGGAGAAATATCGACGAGTAGAACAACAGATAGAAGAAGACATAGCTCAGCTGACAGAACAACTTAAGAAGGTCAGGGCAGTTCAAAGCGAACTGGACAACATGAATGAGCAATTAAGAGAGAGAAAACATTATTGTGAATATGGAGGAACAACTGATACAACTAAAATCTGCAAGCTCACTTCAACAACAAGTGGAGGCATTGCTGAAAGAGTTGGACCAGAAAAACCAACAAGAGCGTTGCTGAAGGAGTCGGAGTAGAAAAATCAGCAAGAGGGGGAACTGTTGAAAGAGTTGGAACAAAAGAACCAACACATTGCAGCATTGATGCAGGGGACTGCAAATGAGGCCTTTGCAAAGAGGGAGGAGGAGATCTTGACACAGTTGGCAGTGATGGAACAAAAAGCCAATCATTATGGCGTAGAATGGGCCAAATACTACAATTATGCCAAGAGACTCAAGGACGAGAGAGAAGCCTTAAAGTTGCAAGTCGCTGATTTGACAGGTATGTAGGATCCAACACAGAAAGCAATTGAGACCCTGACGGAGCAGAGAAGAAAGTCGTTGAGGATAACGACCAGTCTAAAGGGGAGGACAGATGTAGGCAACAATTCCAAGAAACAAAAATGAAAGTGTTTGTGAAAATGTCCAAACACTAAAATATAATGTAATGAAATGCAATTGAAATAAAGTGAAATGTGGTCAAAATGAAATGCAAGGAAATTCACGGAAATGAAATGTAAATGCAGCTGACATTGCAATCCTTAATAAATCAATTAATTATAAGGTTGCTAAGGTTTGCTAAAGTTGACAATGTAATTAGGTCAGGCAATTGGTTATGTCAACCGCTAGGACATCGCTTTGAATAGCCCCGCTTACTTCATTTTGGTAATCCATGCTAGCTTTAGACAATGCAAGGCTGTGACAGCATGAATGTTTGGTTGATAAGTCAGATTGTAGTCACAATAATTGGAATCTCTGTCATTTTATATTGTGTCATTCTGATAAATGAAGACAGATTTATTGTACTCTCCCATTGTGTCCATTATGGTGATGATGCTTAGTGTGATAGAATGTTAGGATATTGTGCAAGTGTTGATATTGTTTGTAGGTTGATGGGCTTCGACGCAAAGAGGATTGCAGTTGCTGTTTGAAGTGCAGCCAAAATACAGTTGCAAACTTCGTTAGGAAGTGCCGACGACGTCAGAGAATGCTGACGCGGTTAGAGAGTGCCATCGCTGACGTTGGAGCAAGTCATGCCGTCATGTTGTCATGAAGAATGCTGACCTGCCGACTGAAGCTGGATTTGTCGTCATAAACTGTGTCATTCTCCTAGATACTGCAATTCCTTGGTCTAAGAATTGTCATACCCTCATCCTTGGGAATCCTCATTGTTGTGCTACACATGTAGCATATATGATCTGCTTGATTTGGCACTTATAGTATGTAGCAAATTCTAACGCTCTACATTTTTTAGTATAAATTAATGGTTGTTTTAAATTACCGGGAAAAAAGAAGAAGTAGAAGCATAGTCATTGTGATGACCAACAATCCAAAAAGGGCCAACATAGGATCTAATGATGCTTTTGGAAGAATGGTTTGGACTAAGGGGGCTTGGATGGATAATCTTGGGAGGACACGGAGTTTGACCGCTCAAGACTCTTCTAGCATCCTCTTTTAGGTCAAGATAACTAGTTCTCCTCCTCTTAGGACGATGTCCTTTTATCCAAACTTTTGGCATCTTCAAGAAGAGGCTTCTCAAACAAGGAGTGACTTAGTTTTGGAAGTAGGGTTTTGCTAGAGTTTCTTCAATTGAACATTTAAATGCTCATAAGGGGCTGGATTGAAATGGAAGGTATATTATTTGATAACTTGTTGGCCTATTTCAAAACTAAATGGTTGGCATATTTACAGCAAGAAAGATAAACCAATTCCTTCTCAATATTGTCGTATATATAAATGGTAGATAAAAATATGGAGGCTTCTCGACCAATGGGGTTTCCCAACAGGCTTGCCCAACTATCAGAGTATACAAATATCAGGAACTCAATGCTTTGGGGTTTGACCCTGGTCGTTGGAGTGGTTGCACCTTGTCATACCCATTCAATGACAGCTTGATGGATATTATTATACTTTTTTTGTAGCTCTTATATCTATTTTTATGTTGAATGTATTGCATGCCCTTCCCTTATGCAATCTCCATGGTGCATAATTACCAGGTTCAGGTTTTTGGGCCAACTGAACTGGTTCAGTTTTGTTTGGTCCCATTCTTTTAGTATTTAAAATATTATTTGCCCCTGCTTTTGTTTAAAAAAATCATGAAAATACATATATAACTTCACCGAATCTAAGAACCATAAATGATTATTGGCAGTACTTCTGTCAAGACTGAGAGGCAAAACATCATCCACGGAGGGAGGTGTAAATGCTATTTAGCTGAGCCAACTTTTAAGGAATATTTTTCATGTTATAAACATGTTTTTGTATGTTTTTTATATTTTCATATATATCCTATTCTTATATAGATCGATATACTTGTATTTTCCCAAACTAAACCGAACCTCTGAAATTTTTCCGCCTTCTGTTTGGACTGGACTTTAATACCTTAACGATTTTTTTCTCCTCCTTTTGTTTAAAAAAAACATGAAAATACATAAATAACTTCATAGAATCTAAGAACCATAAATGATTAATAAAAAACCATTGGCAGTACTTCTGTCAAGATTGAGAGGTAAAACATCATCCACGGAGGGAGGTGTAAATGCTCTTTAGCTGATCCGACTTTTAAGGAATATTTTTCATGTTATGAACTTGTTTTCACATATATCCTATTCTTATATAGTTCGATATACTTTTATTTTCCCAAACTAAACCGAACCTCTGAACTTTTTCTGCCTTCTGTTTGGACCGGACTTTCCACAACTATTAATTATGGTATGACGTATTTAGCAAACCCATGGACTGTTTTTTGTTCTCTTCTGGATATTAACATTTTTTCTTTAAGTTGAAGGTTTTCTTTCTAGCATCTTAATCAGAAAAACTTCACAGCAATTCATTAGCTCATCTTTCAAAGGAAATAGGAAAAGTATTTACTATAAGGGGAGTTCCATGGTGATTGTTTTACTTTCTTTGTTAGTGTTTCACAGCCTTGAATCTATTCATAATCAACCATAGGTAATAGTTTATTGAATCTTTACTTCCATGGCAGTTAAATGGTGGATGTGAGTTTGTGTATCTAATCATGACATAGTTGAATCTTATTATTTTTCCTTTTGACTATTGTAAATTCTTGTATTCTTCCATTAATTATCAAGTCATCTGCAATAGCTCTTTGTCTCCTTTCTTTATGTATTTCTATGTCAACATTAAATATAGGTGTTAATGCTTGCATTGCTAGAATTGGTTCTCCCTCTACATGGGATTTCCTGCAATGTTAAGTAGATTGAATAAAATAACAAATTAGATACTCAACTCATCGGCATGGTCAGATTATAAATTCCAATAATAGATAAATATACCAGACAGTGTTTCTTACTCAAATATTTATTACTTCCACCATCAAAGAGACTTGAGAAGGTGTAGGATGTCTAGAGTTTATATTTGTTTGCTATTCTATGTGAGTTCTGTGGAATTATTTTCTCATATTATGATTTTATTGATGCAATTTATTTTTAGCTTTCTCCTGCATGCCATGCAGGTATTTTTCATGGAAATTAAGTTCTTTGTTTTCTGTAGGTTGGTCAAACTGGAAAGATTGTTGCACCGGAGCTCTATATGGCGTTTGGTGTATCAGGGGCAATCCAACATCTTGCAGGCATGAAAGACTCCAAAGTCATTGTTGCTGTAAATAAAGATTCAGATGCCCCTATATTTCAGGTGAGTGATTAAGATCACGGTTTCAATGTGCATTCTTTCCTGACTTATGTGATTTGGTAATAAAAGTTGCAAGTGTACTTTTGGAGTTAGTTATCTGGAAGGTTCAGCTTATCTTTATTGGCATTTGGAAAAACAACTTCTCATGAATACTTCATTTACTTCAGTATTGGAAACTAGAGTAAAGAGGAAGCAAAAATGTAATTTATATTATGTAACAATTACAATACCATGTTTTGTATGCAATGACTTTTTTCCACTTTATTAACATTTTGCTGATGAAGCATAGATTCAGCCCTTGAATGATTTTGGCTTTGTATGAAGGATTTCTTTAAAATGAGAGCAACTTTTCTCTAGTAATGGATTATGGGACCAATAACTGGAACCATGGAAAGAAGTTTTGATTGCATGTGTTCACTCTGCGTCGTTTAGATATTGGAAGAATGCCAAGTGGATATATATACAAAGATTATTGTTAGAATAAATTTTTTAATGTATTTGCCACCATAGTTAACAGTTCACTATGCTTTAGCTGGCATAAAATGAAATATTTGTTG
The DNA here is from genome assembly GCA_028583015.1 of Wollemia nobilis. Lineage (NCBI taxonomy): Eukaryota > Viridiplantae > Streptophyta > Pinopsida > Araucariales > Araucariaceae > Wollemia > Wollemia nobilis. The sequence continues at coordinate 855,205 of JAQPPZ010001446.1, forward strand.
GATGACTAAGCAGTAATAATTTAGGAGACAATAATGAAATTTGAAACTTCATTTTTTTTTTAGTGTCTAAAAATGATTGAATTAGGTAAATAGGACTGAATTATTATGAACAACAGCCGATAGGAGTTCCCATAAAAAGGGGAAAACTTCTTCGCTGAGAGAGAAACTGTTTATAGCATGTGCCCAACAAATAATGGTTTAGGCGGGAGAGGAACTAATCATCCTTATCACTGGAAGCAAGAACTCTGATGTTGATATCAAGCTTGTTGGAGAATGTCTTCTGGACAAGGGTCTGGATCGATAGATACCCAGGGAATAATCAATGATGGCTTCCATGTATTTCCACAAAAGGAAGCCAGAAAGAAAGTATTCGTAGCATCAAAAAAGGAGAATCCAAAGACGTTGGTTATTTGTTCATAGCCTCTTGCTTCGTTAGGAGACAACTGTGGAGTAGGATTGACCCTTCTCTGCATTTTGGTCCTAATTTGACTGGGTTGTTGAGTAATTTGAGTTGTAGAGCAGTGTATGAAAGATTTAGTACTGTTGTGTTGGGAAATATCCAGACACAGATTACATGGCACTGCTTTTGCTTGAGATAAGTTGAAACCTGAAAGAAACAAATTATCTGTATATCAGTGTTGAAGAACTTTGTGATGATTGCATTTAACTAACCGTAAGGAACAAGGCAAGACATCTCTGATCAGTATACACAAAGAAAGCATATGTTTTTGATAATCAGCCACACATTTGTAGTTAGAGACTGTCACCTACTGCCTGTCCTAAAAGAAACACATGCAAGGGCAAGAACTGTGTACAATACACATTTATGCAATAGCCATAAGAGCAGAACATAAATGTACAATAGCCCTTCAATAGCTCAACTGTTACAGTTGTCAGGGTGCCACTTGCCAGTACTAGGGGTATGCAAAAGCCATAGATTTGGGAAGTCATCTCATTGGTATGATCTGAATTTCTTGTCTGAGATGTTTACGAGTAAGTTCTACAACCATGGCAATTTTTATTTATGTATGATCATAATAGTTAGATGAGAATATCATGTAACTAATGTCGCAATCAGGATCGTTTACCTTCATTTGGATCAGCTAGTGCTTATTACAATAATGAATGATCATGATAATTATATATTCATATCATATGCAGTAGCTCAATCCAGCTGTTCCATGTAATTCCCGCCAAACTATCCATATGTATTTTAGTGTTTACAATTTTTACCATGTTATAGACATTAATCATCATATGCTATATAGAGTTATGACTGTGATGTTAACACATCATAAGAGATGCAGGCAACTGGCAGTGTTGCTTGGGAATATTTTCTATTTATATTTACATGAATATAAATGCATGGAAACATGTTCATTATCAACCTTCATGCGTCACATAACAAATTTGGTAATAGATTAAAGGGGTCATAAAAGGATCCAATTTGCAGCAGCAAACTATATACAAACTATTTTTACAGTGGCTGCTTTTTGATATGAAGCCCAAAATATTCTGCTGCATACAGACAGACAGGTATTAACATGGAACGAAATTCCAATCATGGAATATGTAACAGACAGGAAGTTAGAGCTTTTGGTTTGCAACTAGGAATTAAACACAAATTGATCAACCTGAAAAATTCAGATTGTAGCTGCTCTGTTAAGTGATTGTAAACAATATTTAGAAGCAAAAGTTCTTGCCAGCCAAGGTTGATGTATAGAGTATATCTGATTTGTGGACAGATTAGAAGGCCACCTCCTTTTTAAATGTTCCAGTATGGAATTGTGCTTTATAAGGCTTCATGTGCAATAACTAAGCAATCATCTGCCATGCAGGTTGCTCAATTTATAAGAAGAATATGATGGAATTACATGAGAAATGACTAATTCACTGCACTAAATCGTGAATACTAAATATATGTCAAGACTCAATGAGACCCACCCATGGGTTGAAGTCTGACTGGTGAGAATGTTTTGCTTACAAAGAGCCCACCATTGTTCAACTCTCTTGGGTGCCATTATGAGATGATTTGTTGTGACATCAAATACGACAGTAATTTGGTCATTATGTAATATGGGTGGGGCCTGTTTCAATCCCATATAACCAGTTAAAAAAAAAGAACCAATGAGACCCAGAGACCAGAAAAAGTTATACTGGATAACATCAAATGATGGCTTATCAATCATGTCCAACTTATGTGACTTGACACGTCCAATTCCTACATCAGTCATAGTTATCTGTTCCCCAAGTTGAACCTTATATTACAGATTCAAAGGTCAGAGCTAGTTGACTTGTTTGACAATTCTTTCTGCCTTTGACAGTACTAGAGATAGCTGCTCTAGATGCAATTTATAAAGGCGGATGGATCTGAACAGTCATTTGACATTTGCACAACTTGCCTTCCTAAAAAATCCTTTTTAAAGAGGGGCATAATATTATCATATCTAATATTCTCCTTATAGAGATCAATACCAACATTGTTGCCTATGTCTGCTACAACGCCCTTTCTTGAAATGAATGAATGAGATGTAATTGAACTTGTCTTGGACAAAGCATGTGCTACATAATAAAGGTCAGGTGCCAAAATTATCATCCGCCTTTATGAACAATATTGAATACTACGTGACCAGTTCAACAATAGGGAAAGTCAATTCTTTTCTACAGCGCACCCACATCATCCAGTTCGGACGGAAGTAGGGTCACTAGACAGCGCACCCACAGTTTGTCAGGGTTCTGAACTAGTGCTGGTCAGAGACATATCGTGGACTTCTTCAGCTCTAGTACTTTGGCCTCGATTGTTAGGAGAGATTAGTTTCTGGGGGGTTCTTGGAGCTTGCCCCTTCTGGGCTCCCCCCTCCCCCCTCCTTTTCTCTCTCAGTTCTTCTTGGCATGCACTCTTCTCTTCTAGACTGCAGCCCTCCCCTCCCTCAGCTCTCCCTTTTCTTTCCCTTTTCTCTTTGGCCCGGTTGTCGGATTTCGTCTTGTATTTATCTTAGTTCTTTTCTTTCTTGGGCTTTTTAGCATGCTAGCTGGCAGTCATTATTGTCCTCCTTATAGTCCCTTCGGTCTTATTTTGGCCCACCACAGACACTAATAATATTTCATTTCATTTCTACAGCTAGCTTCAAGTGCTTAAAAGAGTATCTTGCCTTCCATAGTCTTTCCTTGACTGATAACATATACCAAAGAGGTGATGCCTTTGCAATTCTCTTCCCACCAACCCTAGGTTCCCTTTGACAGCCTCATCAGAGTTGAGCCTAGTGTCCCTAAGGTGGACACTATGATTAACTCAAGGTTTTTAGCCTCATATTTTCCTATCCCTTTTTTAAGTGAGCTATATGGAATTGAAATGGGCCCACCCTGTATTACATCATGCTTGTGCTAGCACAGTACTTCAACAAACCACATTGTGGTATTCTTGGCAATATAACATATATCACTCTACAAGATTTGACCCAGGTCTTCACATTGGAAGTCCATGTTTAAAACCATTTGAGCTTATGGCAATTAATATATATTTCCTTACCCTTTTAACAAGGGAATGTAAGGCAGATATATTAGTTTACTTCAGCTTTAAGGTTTCTTATTGAAAAGAATAATGTCTCAGAATTGATTGAAATACTGGACAGAGTCCTACTCCATGTTTATAACTCTGCATCCATCACCACATGGAGAAATGCTATGATCCAAAAACTGAATTGTTTTTTTTTGACAATTATTGACAATATTAGTTTCATTTCCATTGTTTTTTATTTTATTTTGTTTTAATGTTAAGTGCTATTTTTATAGTTATTTTACCTAACTGCTTCATACTTTGCAGGTTGCCGATTATGGGCTAGTTGCAGATCTATTTCAGGCAATTCCAGAGCTGCTAGAAAAGCTTCCAGAGAAAAAATGAACTCTACATCATTATCTCATAGTTCTACGATTCTTTTTTACTAACTAAAGGGAAAAGAGATTTTTAATTTATTAGGTGGCAAACCAAGGGAAATAAAAAATACCCCCATCCAGATAAGGTTTCTACAGTAATTTTGGGGAACCTACAAGAGATGATATGGTGCTTCAAAATATAAATATATTAATCGAGAAATGCAGAGTTTATTAGGTGGCAAACCAAGGGAAATAAAAAATACCCCCATCCAGATAAGGTTTCTACAGTAATTTTGGGGAACCTACAAGAGATGATATGGTGCTTCAAAATATAAATATATTAATCGAGAAATGCAGAGTTTATGGGCTATTGTCTTTAGCAGGTTGATATTTTTATGCAATATTTCAAAAATTATATTCATTAATTGATAATCTTTAAAACATTTTTTTGGCATAAAATGCAACTAAATTTGATTTTACAAATTTACATTAGCTGCATGTAAACCAGCAGACTTTTCTGAAAAATATCTATGAAGTGGTTGAGCTGCTCAAGAAGGAGATAAAGGAGTAAAATCTTGACTCGACACAATCATGAATATTATTTTGTGGAATGTTTGTGGGCCGATAGAGTTGTAAGGAAAAATACATTATGAGATCTGTCTCAATTGCTTGGTGTATCGGGTGTTGTCATTTTGGGGTGGTTATGCCAGTTACTCCATTCTTTGAGTCAAATATTCCTGACCCCCACACTTAACATACTTGGTTCCGAAGGAGAATATTCAGGGTCAAATATTGGGCCTTGTAAGTGTTTATGCATCTAATTATGCATGTGAACGATCTGCTTTTCAGAGGTGGTTGGTTGACAAACTTCTTCTTGTACATTGTATTTACTGTGATGACTCTGATATGATTAAATCTGTTGAGAACAAGGAAAGGGCTCTACCTAGGCACTGCCACACTAGGAAATGAAAAGGATTTTTTTACATGCATAACAAGTTGGGAACTTATGACCCAACTTTTGCTGCTGAATAGGCTTCATCCCTCTGGTTTGCATGATTTTAAATTCCAGAGGGTGCCAACAGACTTTTGAAGTAGCTGGATTCTTTATGCTCCTGGTGATAGATATTTTGCAATATATTTTATTGCCTTATGCATGTGGTTTTTAGCATCCACATGCATAATTATTTTGGAACACCCACTTAACACATGAGGGTATTGGGATGTCATTGCTAGATCTGAATTTGGTCCCTAGACTGAAATTTTAGCTTGCTAGGATAGTGGAATGATGTTTTTCACATGATCAAATTTGTACATTTCTTTGGGAAACAAGTTGCTCATTTCGATTGAATTGGAAACATTGTCATGGAGCAAGAGTATACTAGGGTTTCAACACATCTCGAGGAATATCTTCTAGATGATGCTTTGCAAATATAGGTGGACAAGTTTCAACATATATTAAAGTGGTGGAAGCAAACATGGCTAGAGGCTCTCAAATCAAAGCTTATCTATATTTGCTCAAAGTAGGCGACAATGCCACAAAGACTCTTGTTGCCCCAGGCCTTGCATTTCGAGCATTTGATTGAATAGATCATAGCCATTAAAGTTATGCATTGTTGAGTCACTACTGAATTAAGGAATTGTCTTGACTTCCATTTTAATGATGTGCCCCAATTCTAGCTTCAACAAAGTTGGAAGTGTTAGAATTATTCACTATTGAGTTGTCATTGATGTCAAAGGCCGACTTGGTTGTTGGCAAACGGTGGTGTGCTTGGGCGAATTATTCAAGGCAGATATATTTATTTTTCAAGGGTGATTTAATTATAGGTTTGCTTATGAGTTTGGGCGATATCAAAGGGTTTACTTGATTTTAAAACATTTAAATATTTAAACCCACCAATGAGGAATCAAAGGGTTTACTTGATTTAAAAACATTTAAATATTTAAACCCACCCATAAGGAATCAAAGGGTTTACTTGATTTAAAAACATTTAAATATTTAAACCCACCCATAAGGAATCAAAGGGTTTACATGTTTTTAAAACATTTAAATATGAAAACCCACCCATAAGGAATAAATGGGTTTACATGATTTTAAAACATTTAAATATTTAAACCCACCCATGAGGGGTGCACAGCCAAAGTTTGACATATTTAAATTAAATATTTAAATATTAATGTGATGTGTGTATGGGCCGACCTCTTGGGCGCCAAAAGCAAGAAGGTGAAAGGTTTGCATTTGAAGAGTTGCATATCTATAAATACAAGGCCAGAGTTCATTTCTATATAACGAATTTCATTGAATGTCTTTGATATACATGAGGAGAGTAAAAGGAAGGTATAATAGGGATTATAATATCTTGATGAGTAGAGATTAGAGTGCAGATCCAAGAAGACCTTGTGACAGAATTATGTGCAGTCCTGTATGCCATTAAAGGCCGAAATTGTGAACAGTCTTGTATGCCATTAAAGGCCGAAATTGTAAGCAGAAGTTGATGCCATTAATGATCAAATTTTGGAGCAGACCTGAGCGAAGTTTTTGATCAGATTTGTGAGCAGAAGATGATGCCATTAATGATCAGATTTTGGAGCAGACCTGAGCGAAGTTTTTGATCAGATTTGTGAGCAAAAGTTGATGCCTTTAATGATCAGATTTTTGGAGCAGACCTGAGCGAGGTTTTTGATCAGCAGACCTGTACAAGTTTTTGATCAGATTTTTTTGTGCCTTTTGATCTGAGGTTGGTGCCTCAAGGAGATTGGTGTCTCCTGTAGGTTGGTGCCTACGTTTTTGTATAAGGGAATTGGTGTCTCTGTGGGTTGGTGCCTATGAACTCTTTTGAAGTGATAAAAGCAATATGTTTTTTTTTTTTTCTTGAAAGGGTTTTTCCACGTAAAATCCTTGTCTCTTGTGTGTGTGGTGTTTTGTGCATTGATTCATTATTGCATTCATATTATTGTAGTTATTGTTTTGGAAGGAAATTTTTTATCTTATACTGTTCACCCCCCTCTCAATATAAGTGTGTGTTTCTTCAATTGATATCAGAGCAGGTTCCTTCGTGAAAGCCTAACCGCTTGAAGGAAGATCTTACAAGAACACACATGGCTTATCAAGAAGGTTTTTCATCAAGTAGGGTTCCATTGTTTGATGGGACTAACTATACCTTCTAGAGCGTGAGGATGCGAACCTATTTGATGGAACTGGCTACGATATATGGCAATTCATTGTGGATGGGTTCACACCACCTACAACCCCCCCACGGATCGAGATGACAAGAAACCATTTGAACATAATGCGAAGGCAATGAATGCAATATTAAGTGGGTTATGTGAATCAAAGTTTATAAAAGTCATGCACTGCACCTCTGCAAAAGAAATATGGGACAAGTTACAAAGAACATATGAAGGAGACAACAAGGTTAAAATGGCAAAACTTTAAACCCACAGGAGGGAGTTCGAAGACTTAAAGATGAAGGATGAGGAAAATATTGCCAAATATCTGCTCCGTGTTGATGAGATTGTCAACACCATTCATGGACTTGGAGAAAGTATTTATGACCATATTATTGCTCAGAAAGTTTTAAGGTCACTTCCCATGAGGTTTGATGCGAAGGTCTCGACGATCAAAGAAATGAAGTATCTTAACGCTTTAAGCATGGATGAGCTGCACGAAATTCTTACAACCTATGAGATAAGGATTGAAAAAGATCAAACATCCAAACGGAAGGCCACATTTAAAGTTTCAAAGAAGACAAAGAAAAAGGAACCAGAGTCAAGTGAAGGATTGAGTAGCGAAGAAGAAGCCAACTTTGTGCGAAGGAATAAGAAGGGATCAAGTAAACACAAAGGTAAGTATACTTTGAAATGTTTTAATTGTGGTAACATTGGTCACTATGCAGCTAGGTGCCCAAAAGCAGGAAGTTGTAGCAATGAAGAAGAAGAGGAATACAAGAAAAAGAAGGAAATAAAATATCATCATGAAAAGAAAAAAAGGCACGATCAAAGCAAGCATGAGAAGAAGATCTATTGAAGGCACAAGAAGAGTCTTTATATTGAAGAAGCAAGCAGTTCTTCCAACAGTAGTGACGAAGGCCTCGTCGATAGTGAAAGAGAAAAATCCTATTTATGGCTATGGAGGTGAAAGAAGATACTCATGTTGTCGAAAACCAAGGAAAGGAGAAAGATCCATAAAATGAACAGGAAGCCATAATTAACATAGAAGAGGAACTTGTTTTTGCTCTTGAAGAGGTGAAGAGGCTTAGAAAGAAGAACTTAAAATTGAAGACTCAAGTACAAGAGGATGAGAAGACAAAGGCAAAGTTTTTGCAAGATCTCATCGACTTAAAAGTTAAAATTGAAGAGGCAAAGCAAATTGAAGAAGTTATGACTGAGCAATTAAAGACAAAAGTGTTGGAATGTGAAAAACTAGAACATGAGATTGTCTCTCTGAGGAAGGAAGTGGAAAAATCTAATGATAAGCTACATCAAAATATTAGGTTTGAGAAAAGCACATAAATCTTGGATAATATTATCAAAGTACAAAGATTCATGTTTATAAAAATTGGACTTGGTTTTGAAGAAAGTCAAACGAAACAAAAGGAGTCAATATCAAAAGGAACAAAGACATCAAAGAAAATAATTAAAGAAGAGCCTAAGACCTATGTTGATGTGTTCAAAAGTGAAAGCATCAAGAAGGAAGAAAACAAAGCATTATCATGGACCAAGGTCCATCACAGAAACAACAATGAGAGAACCATGCGGCCATATCCTCTAAGGCAATCAAACAAGTTTCAATATTCCTTTCGGGGTTATTGCTTTTCATGTAACCAATTTGGTCATAAAGGTGTAAATTGCAAGGTCTGTGCTAAAAATGATTTTGGCTTCACTAAGAGAATTTCAATTCATTTGCACCTCTCATGGACTACAACATCATTTGTCACAAATGTAATAATTTTGGGTGTACATCTAAATGGTGTAGAACGATGTTCCCTAAACTTTCGAAATCAAGTAAGGAGGGTGGTCAAACTGTTCAAAAGGATATGTCCTCCGAAGTTTGGAAAAAGAAAATGGATGTCAAATCAGCATTTGTTAATGTTACTTAGAGGAAGAGGTCTACATTGAGCAACTAGATGGTTTTAGCCTGATAGACAAGCCAGACTATGTATGCAAATTGAAGAAGGCTCTTTATGGACTAAACAAGCCCCCAAGGCTTGGTACTCAAGGTTGGATAAATACCTCCAAGAACAAGGTTTCAGAAAAGGTATAGTTGATAGCAACCTGTACATCAAGAATGAAGGAAATGACCAGTTAATTGTAGTGGTCTATGTGGACGACATCATTTTCGAAGGCAATAATGACAAGATGTGTCAGGAATTTGCAAAATGTATGCAAACTGAATTTGAGATGTCAATGCTTGGTGAGCTATCCTTCTTTCTTGGTTTGCAAATCTCACAGTCAGATAAAGGTATATTTCTCTCAGAGTCTCAAACCAAGTATGTAAAAGAAATATTGAAAAAATCCAGGATGGAGGATTGCAATCCTGTGAGTATCCCCATGATTACAGGATGTAAGCTAAGATGATGAGTCTCCTAAGTTTAACCAAACTTTGTATAGATCCATGATTGGAAGTTTACTGTATGTCACAGCTATAAGGCTAGATATAATGCAGACAGTCAGATTGGTGGCAAGATTTCAAGATACACCAAAGGAAACACATGTACATGCAGTAAAAAAAATCTTCAAGTATTTGAAAGGAACTATGGATTTTGGACGGTGGTATCCCAGATGCGATAATTTCACTCTCACTACATATACAGATGCAGATTGGGTAGGCAATGTGGATGATAGGAAAAGCACAAGTTGAGGAGCATTTTTTCTTGGAGACTGTTTGGTCTCTTGGCTAAGTAAGAAACAAGCATCAGTGTCATTATCTACTACAGAAGCAGAGTACATTGCAACAACTGCTTGTTGCACACAGGTTCTATAGATGAAACAAACCTTAAGTGATTTCAAAGTAGAGCATGATCATCCTATCTCCATATTTTGTGATAATACAAGTGCCATCAATATTTCGAAGAATCTGGTGATGCATTCAAGGACCAAGCACATTCCGATCAAGTATCACTTTTTGAGAGAGCAAGTGACTGATCAACAAGTCAAGTTGGAGTACATTGCTACAAAGGAACAAATTGCTAACATCTTTACAAAGCCACTTCCAAAGGAGATATTTGAGTATCTCAGAGGTAACTTGGGAGTGGTTTCACTCTCATCTCATCATTGAATGTCTCAGTTAGAGCAGTTAGTAAAGGGGAGTTGTCAAGTGCCTTATCCTTTAACCTCGAGAAGCCTTTGCCATTGATGTCAAAGGAAGAGAATTTCAATAAGGAGCAACTTGTGATCTTGTTGCAATAAAGGACGAATGTCAGCAAGGGGAAGAATTTCAGTAAGGGGGAGCAGCTTGTGATTCTATTGCAATAAAGGATAGTTTCTTTTTAGGGTTGCCATCAATGACAAAGGGAGAGATTGTTAGTATTATTCACTATTGAGTTGTCATTGATGTCAAAGGCTGACTTGGTTGTCGTGCTTGGGCAAATTATTCAAAGCAGATATATTTTTTCAAGGGTGATTTAATTATAAGTTTGCTTATGAGTTTGGGCGATATCAAGGGTTTACTTGATTTTAAAACATTTAAATATTTAAACCCACCAATGAGGAATCGAAGGGTTTACTTGATTTAAAAACATTTAAATATTTAAACCCACCCATAACGAATCAAAGGGTTTACTTGATTTTAAACCATTTAAATATTTAAACCCACCCACAAGGAATCAAAGGGTTTACTTGTTTTTAAAACATTTAAATATTTAAACCCACCCATAAGGAATAAAAGGGTTTACTTGATTTTAAAACATTTAAACCTACAATGAGGGACGCACAACCAAAGTTTGACATATTTAAATTAAATATTTAAATATTAATGTGATGTGTATGGGCTGATCTCTTGGGCTCCAAAGGCAAGAAGGTGAAAGGTTTGCATTTTAAGAGTTGCATCCTCCTCTATAAATACAAGGTCAGAGTTCATTTCTATATAACGAATTTCATTGAATGTCTTTAATATACATGAGGATAGTAAAAGGAAGGTATACCAGGGATTATAATATCTTGATAAGCAGAGATTAGAGTGCAGATCCAAGAAGACCTTGTAACAGAATTATGTGTAGTCCTATATGCCATTAAAGGCCGGAATTATGAACAGTCTTGTATGCCATTAAAGGCTAAAATTGTAAGCAAAAGTTGATGCCATTAATGATTAGATTTTGGAGCAGACCTGAGTGAAGTTTTTGATTAGATTTGTGAGCAGAAGATGATGTTATTAATGATTAGATTTTGGAGTAGACCTGAGCAAAGTTTTTGATCACATTTGTGAGCAAAAGTTGATGCCTTTAAGGATCAGCTTTTTGGAGCAGACCTGAGCGAGGTTTTTGATTAGCAGACCTGTACAAGTTTTTGATCATATATGTTGGTGCCTTCAAATATGAGGTTGGTACCTCAAGGATATTGGTGTCTCCCGTAGGTTGGTGCCTATGTTTTTGTATAAGGGGATTGGTGTCTCCTGTGGGTTGGTGCCTACGAACTCTTTTGAAGTGATAAAAACAATATTTTACCGTGGTTTTTTTCCCCAAAGGGTTTTTCCATGTAAAATCCTTGTCTCTTGTGTGTGTGGTGTTCAGTGCATTGATTCATTATTGCATTCATATTATTGCAGTTATTGTTTTGGAAGGAAAAGTTTTATCTTATTATGTTCACCCCCCTCTCAGTATAAGCGTGTGTTTCTTCAAGAAGGGAGTACCTTCTCCCAACCTCCAAATTGAGGCCAACTCCCAACTCTCCATGCAAAAATACCCATACACTTACACTAATTGCATGAAAAGTAAAATACAGAAAATAAACATACATTAAAGATTAAGGGTGCAAGTGATTCAAATTAATATGGTTTTAAACCGTACCGAGAGTGTAAGTGATTAATTAACACATGAGAATTTAAATAACATTAATGTCTCATTCATTAAGTATGAAATTGTTTAAGCGAATGATAAGATGAGAAAAATGGCAATGCCTCATCCATAGTGCACTTAGCAAACCAAGAGGGTGGTGCTAGTGATGAAATGCCTAAGGACTTGCCAATTTCTCAACAATCTTATGAGATCAAAGCACAATGTGGGTTTTATAGAGTGTAGCTCTAAATTCTCATGGCCAAAAGATAAATACAATGGAGCCCTAGGCTCCTATTTATAGTTGGAGTTTACTCGAGTTACCTAGGGTGAGAAATAATTACTCCTAGTAAAAGTAAATATTTGAGGGCATCTTTAGCAAAATGATGCATCACCAAATGTTACCTACCTCTAATTATACCTCTAACAGGCTTAGAAGGCTTCTAAAATGATTGTCACTATATGCCAAAATATCGGTTTCCAAAGATTCTCCATGGGATTAATGTCTTAATTTTTACCCCTCTATGGTCTGTTGAGCGATTTGCTCCAGTTAGCAAGTGAATCACTCGCTTTTACTAGCAAATTGCCAGCAGACCCTAAATGGTTCACTCTTGCAAGCCAATCGATATCTTCTACGAGCAAATCAATCCTAAGGCAATTGACACCTTTTGCAAGCGAATTGGTCTTGAGCCAATTGACACCTTTGCTATACCTAGACAAATTTTGGAGGTTTTTGTAAAGCAACTTTTTTTTTATCTCACTATTCTATGGTCTTTCAAAATTGCGAATCCCAAGGAAGTGTTGAGGCACTACATTTTTGGCGACTTCATGGGGTGCCAAGCTTGATTGGAGAGAGATCATAGATCATATCTTTAGTTTTGGGCACAAAGTCTACAAAATTAGGATTCCTACGATAAAATTGTCAAAATTTTGTCCTTATCCTATGTTTTGTGACAACAATCCGAGTAGTTTTTGCCACTCCTCATTACTTGGTAGTTGAATTGAGGTGATTTCCCTTACTTCTCCCATTAGATATTTGAATGGATTTTCTATCAGTGCTCCTTGCTTCTATGTTAGTTCTTGCAACTTGGCATATATGGGCTCCAACTTCTTGTAGATCTCAACTGCATTACCCTTGTTGATCTAATCCTTTTCTTCTTCAAACATGTTGTAAACAATATCGTCATCCAGGATCTTCATTTTCGGATAAAATATCTTAGGCATCCTTACAACTAAACCTTGAAATTCTTTGGTCATTTCCTATGTTTTAGTTTTTCGGGATGCCAAATTATCTTTGCAAGCTTGGAAATCTCTTTGGGCATCTATGATATTTTTCAATTTCTTGACTAGGTCCTTTCGATCCATCCCTAGTTGTTGTGCATGTGATACCGACATAGAGGATAGAAGTTTAAGAACATCTTGGTATTCATTCCTAGAAGATAGTTGTTCTTCCACTCTTTCCAAGCTCTGTTATGCATAGGTACAAACTGGAAGAGTATTCATAGGTATTCTTCACTTCTTCTATGATCTTGTCCCAAAGGGATTTGAATTTTTGGATGTCATGAGCCTTCCTGGTATCTTTTGATGTCTCCTTATGTCTTGATGCTTTCAACTCCATGATCTTTTTATCCTTTGCCTTCGAGGCCTTTTGAAGTTGTTCGACCTGGTTCTGCCCTTGCATGATTTTTGAAAGGTCTTCCACCTGGTGTTGGTTCTTTTCAACCTCAACAATTTAGGACTTGAGTTCTCGACTTCCTTCTTTAGTTGGTCCTTTTATGAAGCATCCCCTTTTAGAGCCTCATTCTCTTGTTGGAGTTGATCTTTTTGCATTTTCAATTATGTCACTTTTGCTTCAAGCTCTTGGTTCCTTTTTTATGTTGCTTAATCCTTAACCGCTAGACGACTGAACTTCATGGCCATACCAAGTGTGATTTGGTTTGCAAATTGAGCCATTTGGTAGGGATTCATCCATTTTAAGTCTAACTCAGACACCTTGGTAGTCAAGTCAACGAGAGCTACCACCACTTGGGAGAAAACAAATTCGGTCACCTTTGCAATGTATGTTTTAACCCCCTTCCTGATCAACTATGATTGCGTGAGGATTGATGCCTTAGAGGTTTTATCTTTAAGCTAGTTATACTCTTTCTTCCACTTCCTTTCTTAGACGACGATATCAAACACCTTTGTGACATCTATTTCCTTTGACCCACACATTGTTTTCCATGCAAAGGCCAGATTTGGCCCCACAATTGTTCTAGAATAAGGGGGTGCCCCTATAGACTTGATCTCTTAGGTTGGAGTGGTAGATACTATTGACTGTAGTTAGATTTGTCTTGCCTAAGATTGTTGTGGACAAGGCAGACATGTGGAAGTAGAAGACAAAGTGAGTGGAACGAATTGTATGGTGATGGGAGGAAATGGGATGGAAACGAAGGGAGTTGAATGAGATGCCAATTATACTAGTGTGTCAACTAGCAATGATAATGTAGGTGATGGCAATGGCTAATGGTGATGATGTGGTGTGTGAGACTAATGGTTTTGTGGTGGAAACTTGAATGGTAGATGATGGGAACAAAGTGATAGGTGTGGTCCCAAACATGACAAACATTGTTGGAGGCAGAGTACCTCTAAGAGAATGATGAATTGGATTGGTGGAGGGTGAAAGAAGTGCAACAAAAGAATGAGTGGAGAGAAGAATAAGTAGGAACAAAAGAAGAAATGGTAGAGAAAGAAGGGGAAGCGGTGGATGGCGGAAGGGAAGTGAAAGTGGTCACAAAATAAACCATGATGTTGGTTGTTCCCAACTTGGGAGGGGAGCCTCCTTGAGGATTTCCTCCTTCTCAAGCCGGGTTTTTTGCCTTTGTTGTTCTCATGCCACTGTGACCTTCCATTGCATAGAACCATATATTTTAAAGCCCCTCTGTCCTTCAATTGCAGTCTACCTTATTATCGAACTAACCATTGCCAACATCATAGGTGTAGCCAAAATGTTGATCTTAGGTACAAATTTCTTCTTAGGTCTTTAGGAGCTAGATGAGTTTATTATTGTTTCACTGATTGTCTTGGCCCTTTTTATGCTCTTAGGGTATTTTCATCCTAGATGGCAGAGAATTCATCATCAAATGGATCGTCTCTAGTAGGTCTTGCTAGCATATTTTTTTGTACCTCATCTCCTACCATGCCAATATTTCTTGTTTGTGTACCCAAATTTTCTGAAGGTCCCCAACCTTTGGTGGTTTATTTTGATTTCAAGGTCAAAATCATTCTTCTTGGGTCTCAGGAGGACAACACAACGATTCAGGCTTTGGCTCTTCTTTGGGAGGTCCAAGGTTCAAACTGCGGTGTGTGTGTGGGTGTGTTAATCCCCTATTTATAAGCTTAGCTCTTGGTCTTACGAGGGGTCATGGCTAGGATGGGAATGCTCAACCCTAAGCGTTGGTCATAGGGGTTTCTCACACTATCCAAATCCAAAAAAATAAAAAAATATATTCTTCTTGGTGTAGAAGGTATGCCACTCTAGTGGGTCATTATACCATTTATGAATCTCCTCTTTTACCCATAATTGCTTCCCATTGTATCAAGGGCCAAATCCTCACTAAGGTTTACCTCATTTTGGATGTTGTACCTCCTTTCATACACAAAGGTGTCTAACTTCTTGTTATTCAGGGTCTTCTTGAAGACTCCAAGTGAATTATAAGGACAACGATCTCTTAGCTGCTCCACCTCCACATCTCTCAACCTTGCCTCTACAATTTGGTGAAACATTTGCATTTTTTGAGTGATTCTCATGATGGGTTACTGAAGCAGGTTAAAGGTGGTTTTCTTCTATCCCTAAAATATTTGAGGTCCACATAATTGAATTGTTGCACATATTTGAGATTGAACGTGTAGTTGTGCACACATGTGTGCAACTCAAAATGCATAGTTGAGAAGCCATAGAGGCAAATGAAGGATAAAGACATCCCTAGATAGAAATCTCCATTTGACCATATTTTGATTTCATTAGCTATCATGCCTCATCTAATAGCCTTGATACTATGGCATTGAAGTTCTTCATTATTACTTTGTGCCCCTCATCATAGTAGTAGTATGTCTTGTATGCTTCTCAACAAGGTGTGTTTGTGTTGTCAACCACTTAAAGGGGTTTTCCATCTACTCTTACTTGATATAGTTGAAGGGTTGTAAACCATTGTTTCCTCTAGTATATAATGAGCCACACTAAGTAGGAGGTGTAAGTAAACTTCCTTTCCTTCTTGAATGTTTTTATTTGGCTATCCATTTGCTTTGCAATGTACGAGACACAATCAATCATTTGCAAATGCCTAGGGCAGGTTTGTACAACGTGAAGTAGGGCAATATTTTCATAAATTTTTAGGTCTATCCTTGCTCCTAATATTGTAGTGATCCTTGAAAACACCATCTACACGTCTTCCTTGAACAGTCCCAAATCTAGCGGGATGCTAAAATTAGTTGGCAGGTTTGGTTTCTTGAGGTATAGGATCAAGAAATCTTGCTAGTAGGTGCTTGTGCATTGCTAGTAAAAATCATTCTGAATATTGGGATTACAAGCCACCCACATGATTGGGTTGCTTAAATTCCTAAGATCCCCCTCCCTTAAAAAGACTCTTCACTCCACATAGGGGGTATGAAGCTTCTCCTCGAAGGATCATATGTTTCAACACATGTTTTGACCAACTTGGGGCAACTCCATACTTTTGGCATTAAATTCATGATCATCCCCAATGTCTAGATCTGATTGATGCTCCATGAGTTGGTTTGAAGCCCCAAGTTAAAACCTCTTAAGGCTTCTCTCCTTACTAGCTCAATCGAACGGATATAAGTCCCTTTGATTCTTTGGTAGGGATCATCAAACAAATCTTAAACCCTCTTAGGGGGAGGGGAGGCTTGCCTCTTCCTCTTGCCCTTCTTCTATTTGTCCCTTGATGATTTTGCCTCCTCAGGTAGGATTGGAATGGGTGAAGCTAAAGTAGATGTGACTGGGGTGGTGGTAGTGGAAGGTGGTAAAGTGGGGTGTGCTTTGGATATGGATTGTCATTTAGAGGCTGATGATGTGTCCATGATGGCTTAAATGCGAAAAGGTTCAAAATTTTGGGGAAGGAGAAAAGTTTGCTAAATCTAGAGAATTGAAGCAATTTGCTCCATGGAAGGGCACTTGGTCAATTTTAAAAGTCAAAGAGACTTGTTTTAAGGACAATTTAAATTTTTTTATTCTCTATGTAACACCCTAAATGAGGAGCAAATTTCCTGAGAGAATTGTACTTTCGTGTCACTTTGTTGATCAAGGTTATGCCCTGATTTATACTAGCAAATTGCTAGCCCTTTGCACTAAAAAAACATGATTGGTTATAGAAAGGGGAGCTCTAATGGAGTTCTACCCTGTTGACAAAGGGTCTCTATGCCAATTGGCTTGTAGTAAAACATGTTTGAAAGTCTCCAAATAGAGTTTGTTGGCATTGATAGGGCAAGGGTAGCATGAAAGGCCAGATGCATGATACAAAGGAAATGTGTGAGGTGGGGGCACATGTCATGACCCTCCCTGGCAGAAATTTTAGCATGAAATATTGTTATTATCAATGTTAATTTGATACTTAGTTTTGTTGCAAATGAATGACTATACAATTCTTAGATTGATTTATCTTTGAAGAACATGGTATTGCTGATAGATTGTCAATGTGCAGGATCAGGTACGCTCGTAGGTGGAAGAAATAGAATTGTCCACCAGAAATGGGGTACTTGAAATAGGGGAAGTGATGATTAAGACAACTCAAGGGTAACATGAATGACTACCCTCATATAGACACGCATTATCGCTTTGGGGATAATTGTCAATACCTAACCATCTAAAGCCGCAATTGATAGCCTAGTAACTATCGTAAATTCTTCGGCTAAGACGGGTGACTGGGTTGATGGAAATATTTCCTCTTTGTTTGCTGCATCTGATTGGTTGTCCTTTACTTCATCACTCTACTACATCTTGGTTTTGGAAAGTGTGCTTATGGTTACCTTTAAATTTCCTAAATTGTTGTTAGTATAGCATGATGTTTATTTGTGATAAAAGAACCATATATATATATATATATATATATATATATATATATATATATATATATATATATATATATTTGTGGATATATAAAAGAGAATCTATTCTAAATAATAATAGAACTTTATTTAAATAGATAAAGAAACTCTATTTTTAAATAACAATAGAATTTTATTTAAAATATATAATAATAACTCTATTTAAATAATGGTGGAATATTATTTAAATAAATAAAAGATCTTAACTTCAATAATAGAATATTATTTAAGTAATAATATCTCTATTTAAATAAAGATAGACTATTATTTAAATAAGTAATGAGGTATAAAAGAATTTTATAAACGATAAGATCTCCTTTTTATTATTATGAATGAATTAAAAGTCTTCCCTTCGAAGCCAGAGAAGGAAGGACTGTGGGAAGAAAATTTGCTTGTCGACTTGACAAAGAACTTTATTTATGGTGAACTTGGGAATAAGAGAATAATGTTTTAAAAACTCATAATATTTGTTCGTCCTCCAAGAAGATAGAAAGGAACTAAAAGCGGGCAGGTAAAGGGTAATGAGGAAGGAGGATGGTTGGAGACGTGAGCAATATTGGACTTCATCCCTTAAGAGGAGAAGGATGAAAGAGAGAAGGAGATGATGGTTCACGGGGGAAGAAAGAAAGGAGAGAGTGAAAGCAACGAGAAAGAGATCGGACTTCACAAAACAAACACGTTTGAGACAAATCAAACCAACACAAGCAATCCACAGTTTGGTGATATTAAATTCGTCTTCATCTATCCTTTGTATACTGCCTTAATGGTTTAAGATATATGTAGCCTTTTGGCTGATGACAACATGGTAATTTTATCTGCCTGTGTTGCGTGAGATGACACTATGTTTTGTATTGGCATAATATGGTGTTATTTTCCACGTTCGAGTCCTTTAAACTTGTTGACACTCACCACTCTCCTTTGGTTTATGCTTGGTGTCTTCCATGATCTGTGGATTCTTAGTTCCACGTAACCATTTCTTATAGCCAATGACTCCCAGTCGCTGCACTGAGCATGCTTGGGTTTGCTATTGGTGATCGTGGGTCAGTTTGAAGCCACCGAGTTATGATTGCAAAAATCTTGGTTTGGTTGGGCCTTTGCATATTGGTTGGGCCTTGGTATAGGCCAGAGCGTGGCATGGTTGAGGCACCTTCGATTTTAGATAGCATCATTCACAATTGGAGTGCACCCTAGCCATTTTTCTATAATAGTTTCTCTTCGATCAACTGGCATTTTTTATACCTCTTACTATCGTTGTTTGGGTTATCCCCAGCGTTGCTTCTCCCATTTGCTTGTTTGGTCGTCATCTTTGTAAAAGCTTTGAGCACCTGACCCTCCCTTTAGTCACTTGGACCATTGTCCTACATGGAGTAAGTTTGTGTGGGTCGCAAACTGTTGTTGGTTATCCAACTACTCTCACCCCAATCTAGGGTTGCTTGTTATGCTTGTTGTAGGGTTTCTGACCTTGAATCTGCTATTGTTTCATGTAGTCCGAGGCGATCCTTTGCGATCTCCGAATGTCCTCGATCGACCCCATTTTACCCTGTGTCGCCTTACGCTCCTTGTAAATCCTTCAATTTTTACTTAACACTTTAATCTCTTATTTAGACAAAGGTTTGAGTTAGTTAAATTTGAAGTAGGTTTTAAATCTTATAAAGGTCTCCTCCACTTTTTTTGAAAATGATTTAAACATTAAATTCTTTAGTTTCATCTTTAAAAACTGATAAGAGAAATATAAGATTTTAATGAATTAAATAAGAGGAATATTTAATTATAGTTTATTTGGTTAATTAAAGGTATGGGACTTTGATTAATTTGAATAAAGAAAATATAGTTTATTTGGTTAATTAAAGGTATGAGACTTTGATTAATTTGAATAAAGAAAACACACTTTATTTGATTACTTAAAGGTATGGGACTTTGATTAATCTAAATAGAGGAAAATAGTTTATTTGGTTAATTAAAGGTATAAGACTTTGATTAATTTAAATAAAGAAAAAATAGTTTATTTTATTAATTGAAGGTATGAGACTATGATTAATTTAAATAAAAGAAAAATAGTTTATTTGGTTAATTGAAGGTATGGGGCTTTGATTACTTTAAATAAAGGGATTGTTTTTATTGGGTTAATTGAAGGAATGAGACTTCAGTTAATTTAAATAAAACAAAAATATATTGTTTACTTAATTAAGGAAAGAGACCTTAGTTATTTTTATTTTTTATTTTTTAAAGCGAAAAACCCCTTGCGGGGCCGCCTTGGTTTGAGAGACCACAAACAGGGGGTTCTACACCGTCAAAGTCACCCGGGAGTCGCACCCGACCCCTGCCCGCATCAACATTATCAATTGGATTTTGGATACCCAATTCAGCTTTTTGGTAGGGTGGAGATTTGAACTTGGGACCTCTCTTGGAGGATTTCCCTCTCCTCTCCAACTCACCTACAACACCTGGGTCCTTAGTTATTTGAAATAATGGTTTTTGAAGTTATTTGATTAAAGAAAGATTTGTTACCAAACTGTATTTGTTGAAATGAATCTCTTTGAGCGAATAAGAGATAAGACTGGAAATGAAGAAATTCTTATAAGATCAACTAGACAGTAGATGGTTGAATGTTTTAATTAAATTTGTATAGTTGCAATTTGGAAAAGTAAACAGTAAATGCATTGGTTTCATGTTACTAGTAGATGCATTTAGATGCATGTCTTTCATAGAAACATGAGTTGTCCTGATCCCCTACTATTCTCAAAAGAACGATGGAAAGACAAGGAGGACCAAAGAAGACAACTGGGACCAATGCACTAGTTTGATTTATAATTGCAATAATTTATTTATATTCAAAATAGACTAGTAGGATTGCCCAAACTGTCGAACTCGTTTCGGCCATATCTCACTCATCCGGACTCGGATTGAGCTGAAATTTTGAGGGTAGATGCCTGAAAAACCCTAGAACGTCTCCACCAATTTTCATATCATTTGGAGCAACACAGATCCTAGCGCATCCCTATGTGTGAACGAGATATTTGGCAAGCGGCTATGCGAGGGTTTCATCTCGGGGTTGAGTGCAAGCAGCTCCGGAGGTTGGTTTTTAGGGCCTTCGGGCCCTAGCGGCCAATATTTTTGTGGTTTATGCTCAATATTTTAGCAAGAAATGTTGCAGGGGATCCAAGATGGGTTAGAAATTTGTCTTTCAACAGATCATACCGTGAACTTGAGTGACAACGGCTTCCAATTTGTCTGCACAAAAGAAAAGTGAAAACCATACCTTTCCACGACGTCTAGGGCAAGGATTAAAGAGATCACGAAACAAGTTTCAAGCAGTTGATCAAAAAATGGCTCATATCTCAAGTGAATCTGGTGCTAAGGTGCACCCACAAAATAATTCTACCGTGAAAACCCCCGTCAAGGGTAAGAATTTCGAAGACTCAGCCCCAAAAATGAATTTTAGGGATGCCCTTCGTGGTGGACAGCCTCAGCCCAATGCTAATATCAATCTTAGGGCTTCCCATAAACCTCTAAGAATGCCTAAGATTGATCCCAGGAAAACGGAGTCGGGATGTCTTAAAGCAACCGATGGAACTCCTATTGTTAAGCTTGATATGGGTAACATTCAGACCGGCATTGAAGATTTGGAAAAAAGAGGACTAATTTTTCGGTTCGTGGGTTTTCGTCCGAGTCTATCCGCTTTCAAAGTCTGGGCTGCAAAAAGCTGGAAAACTAAAGGTGAGTTACAAATCTCTATTTATCCAAATGGTTATTTTCTTGTTTTATTTGCTAATAATGAAGATAGAGAGAAAACTTTTCAAGGGGGTCCTTGGTTTTTTGGAAGGGCAGGGCTTTTCATGAAGCCCCGGCATACTAAATTTAAAGCCGAAGAAGAGATGCCTTCTATAGCTCCCGTGTGGGTTAGACTCTTTGGCCTCCCTATTGAATTTTGGAATCCTACTATTTTTTCTTCAATTGGAAACTCTTTAGGAACTTTTATGATGACTCGCTGATTGTACTCAAAATTTTGAACATATTATTTATGCTCGGATTTGTGTTTTAATGGATTTTGACAAACCCCTACCTAAAAATATCACATTACAATTTGGGGAAGACACTTGGGAGCAAGTAGTGGACTATGAGAACATTCCTTTTCGTTGTAGAATTTGCCATGAATATGGTCATTTGGCCGATGCTTGCCCAAATAAAATTCCCGATCAAAAGAAAGAAGATATAAACTCAGCAGGTTTCCAAATACCTAAGAAGAAGAACACTAAAAAAAACCAATTATGAAGGATCAATCAAAGTCATCTGCTAATATGTTTGAAATCCTTTCCACAAATGATGTCCCAAGTGAGGAAGAGGAAATAATGGAAACCGAAATCTTAGAAACACAATTTAAATATGAAGGGAAGAACTCAGAGACAAACCAACAAATCAAAGGTTTTCAACAGAAAAAAAGGGAGAAAATTTACACAAGAAAAACAATCTTTCAAATGTCAAAACTTCAAATAATGCAGGTCCCAATATAGACTCCGTTGAACCATCTAGTAAAATTTTGGCCGTGTACGAGCATTCTTCAAGGTTAGAAGCCATCTCAGATTCAATTGGAATAAGTCAAGAAACAGGGAAAAAAATTGAAGATGGATTCTAATAAAAAAGCAGGTCGCAAGACCAATCAATATCATATGGTAAAAGAAGGTGAAAAGCTTGTAGAGGAAGGTAAGATTAATGCCCTTCCCAAATTTTTTAGCCCCGGTATTAATGAAGATCATCACTTGGAATATTAGAGGACTCAAAGGGAGTCTTTCAAAACAAAATGAAATTAGAAGAATGATTCAGATAAATCATCCACATCTTGTTTTCCTTCAAGAAACAAAGATGTCAATGGAGGATATGGACTCAATTGCCAGTAAAATTTGGCCAGCTGGAAAAGTGGTTTCCCTCAGCTCCCAAGGGACTTCTGGTGGCATTGCTTGTCTTTGGGACCCAAAAGAGGTAGTTATTCACCATATGGTTGGCAGCTGGGGTTTGTTGGCTATAGCTATTCAAAGTAGACATTCCAACCAAATTATGCTCTGCATTACTGTTTATGCTCCGACTTCTTTGGAGGAAAAAAGAAGATAAGTGGAAGGATATTACTCATATTATATCTAATTTTCCTGAAGCTTGGATCTTGATCGGAGGAGATTTCAATACCATCCTCTCTCTGGATGAGAAAAGGGGGGAAATAGAAATTTGGACAAAAGCACCGACCTCATGAGCGAATATATTGCAAACCTCCATCTTGTGGATATCCAACCAGATAATGGCCTTATGACTTGGTCTAACAGAAGGCAAGGCTTAGCTTGTATAATGGAGAGATTGGATAGGTTTTTGCTCTCTGAAAATTTCTTAATCCATGGTCACATTCCTAAAGTGAAGACTCTTAATAATGTTGGTTCGGATCATTGGCCACCATGGTGGAAATGTGGAAAACCAATGTGAGTTTCTCTCCTTTTCGTTTTCAATTAATGTGGCTTAGAGACATTTCCTTCAGACCTCGTGTGCAACAATGGTGGAAGGAAGGTAAACCTAGGCATGGGACTAAGATGTTCTGTTTTGCCAAAAGACCGCAATACATTAAATCCAAAATCAAGACTTGGAACTGGAAAGAGTTTGGGGATGTTCATAAAAAAAACATGAAGTTATTGCTCATCTTGAAAATTTGAATAAGAAAATCCGTTTAGATGGCCTCACAGAGAAGAGAAGTGCAGATGAAATTAAACTCACAACTCAGCTTGAGGAATGGGAAAAAAGAGAAGAAATCTTATGGAAGCAAAAATCTAGAATTCAATGGCTCAAAGAAGGAGATCGAAACACAAATTTCTTCCACAAATCTCTTCTAGCTCGAAGATCTCACAACTTTATTTCTTCCTTAAAATCAGTCTTTGGAGATGTTGTTTATACTTGGGATGGCATGAACTCTATTGTTGTTGAGTACTTTTCCAATATTTTTGCTGCTACTCCTCTTGACTCAGCTTCACAACAAAATGTTCTTCAAGCAATCCCTTCTCTTATCACTTCTGAGGAGAACTCTATTTTGACTGCTCCTGTTACTATCAATGAGCTTCAACAAGTAGTTTTTAAAATGTAAAAAGGGAAAACCCCAAGTCCCGATGGTTTTCCCATTGAGTTCTACCAAGAGTTCTGGGATATCCTTCATGTTGATTTATTAGAGGTGGTGGAAGAAGCCAGGAAAGCCAAAGAAATTTTGAAGGTTATCAATAAAACTTATATTACTCTTGTTCCAAAAGCTCAAGAGGTTGATCATATCTCAGCTTTTAGACCTATTGCTTTATGTAATGTTCTTCTCAAAATCATTACTAAAATCATGGCAGAAAGGTTGAAGCCTCTTTTGCATAAGATTATTTCCCAGAGCAAGGGGGTTATGTGGAAGGACGTCAAATAGTAGATGAGATAGTTCTTGCTCAAGAAGCCATCCATTCCATGGATATGCAAAAATCTCCTTCCATGTTCATTCGGTTAGACTTATCCAAAGCTTATGACAGAGTGGATTGGCACTTCCTTATCAAAGTTTTGAGGCAATTTGGTTTCTCTAAGGATTGGATGGATTGGATTATGGGATGTATCTCTTCAGTTTCCTACTTAGTTCTTATCAATGGCAGGCCTTCTCAGTCATTCCCAACTTCCAGAGGTATTAGGCAAGGTGACCCGCTATCCCCTTATTTATTCATCATTCTTGCTGAATGCTTGGGTAGGACTATAACCAAAAAGAGGGAAAACAAAACCCTTGAGGGAGTTACCATTGCTCATGGAGCTAGACCTATCTCTCATCTTCAATTTGTGGATGACTCTACTCTTTTAGGTAAAGCTACAGCTTAAGGAAGCTTCTAATATTAAGCAAATCATTAGCTATTTTTCTAAGGCTATCGGGCAGCTTGATCAATGAAGACAAATCTAAAGTTATTTTCTTTCACTCGCTTCGCTAGACAGAATCCATGGTCTTGGATAAATTAAGATATAAGAAGACCTCCCTTCCAATCACTTATTTAGGTATTCCCATAAATATTCAAAGGCAAAAAAATAAAGATTGGAATTGGTTGTTGGACAAAGTCAAGAAGAAAATTGGAAAGTGGACCAACAAGTGGCTTTCTTCCGGGGGTAGAATCACCTTGGTAAAATCAGTCCTTCAAGCTATTCCTATTTATGTTTCTTCCATTTTGAATATCCCAAAGGTTGTTCTTCGAGAATTGGATCAAATCAGTCATCGTTTCCTTTGGAGTGGTACTAAGGAGAAAAGAAAATGGGCCTTGGTGAAATGGGATACTTTATGTCTTCCTAAGAGTGAAGGGGGGTTAGGATTCCGGTCTTCTATTAATAACAACAAAGCTTTAGCTGCTAAATTATATTGGAGGATGTTGCATAACCCCAATGCTCTTTGGGCCAATAATCTCCGTGCTAAATATGCCGAGAACAAAAGTCCCGAAGACCTTGTTCGCTATCAACTTCCTACCAAAGGTTCTCCCATTTTAGCAGTTCTTAAGACTCGGTGAGGATTTGATAAAGAAAAAATTATTTTGGATCATTCATAATGGTCAACAGGCAAATTTTTGGACAGATTCTTGGGATGGTCACAAGCCTTTGATAACTCAGTTTCCCGATTGGAGGCCTTGGATGGAGGAGCTTCACCGAGCTAATTGGATAAAGGTGGCTAATTACCGTCGGTACCATACTGGTAATTCAAAGGTTGGTAGATATTGGATCCCTATTGAGGACTGGCCTATTCAAATCCCAGAAAGGCAAAGACAAGATATCCAAGGCATCCTTCATATGAGATCCCTCTCTTGGTCCCATGAAAAAGATTGTTTTGGATGGAACAACACTACTAAGGGTGAGTATTCACTTGCTCAAGGTTATTTGACCTTATGCCATAATAATCCCAACCATTCTTCTGACATATTTTCTCGATTGTGGGCTCAAAAGCTTTGGCCTAAGGTGAGGTTCTTTAATTGGCTTTTATTGCATCGTAGGGTGCTTACTGGTGAGCAACTTATGAAGCGTGGTTTTCATGGCCCTTTTAGATGTGAAATGTGTGAAGAGAATGTAGAAACTCTCAACCATATTTTTATTGAGTGTACTTTAGCCTCTGAGCTATGGAGGAGAATGGCCACTTTACTTGGCTTACAGTGGTCCAATTTTTTTACTTTTGAACAACTTTGGAGGGATTGGCCTAATCAAGAGGGTGTTGATCATTTTATTAGGCAGTTAGTTTGGATGGGTTCTACCATTCTTCTTTGGAATATTTGGAATGAAAGGAACAACCAAATTTTTAATCAAGATAGGAAGGATATTCACTATATTTGGCAAAAGACCATAGCCAACTTAGTTGAATCAGTCCATCAACTCCTTAATCACCCCCAAAACTCCCACCAAAGATGGGATCAAGTGATGCAAAGATTGAAGATTAAATATTCTAAGGGCAACCAACTTAAAGGGAATGTGAGTATTAGTAAGATGGATAGGACAAGAAATTGGCAACCTCCTCCTAAGGATTTTGGAAAAGTCAATACTGATGGAGCCTCTAGAGGGAACCCTGGAAAAGCCAGTGTGGGAGGAATTGGTAGACTTTCGGATGGCTCCCCGGTTTTTACTTTTGCCGAGAATTTGGGTATTCTTTCCAATAACCTTGCCGAGGGGTATGGTATCCTCGGAGGCCTTCAGGAGGCTACTAAGGTTGGATGGGAAAAGGTGTTAGTTGAGTCTGACTCTCAACTTATGATTAATCTCTTGAAGACTCCTTCTAAGAATCATAAGGTGGATTGGAGAATAAAAAGAATTATTGAGAAGATTCAATTAATCCAGATGGGATTTTTGAAAGTTGATTACAATCATGTGGCTAGAGATCAAAACAAGAGTGTTGATGCTTTAGCTAATTGGGCTTTGGACAAAGGTGATCTTACTTGTTATGGCCACCCTCCTATATGGTGGGCTTCTCAAATTAGGGAAGCTCTTCTTTCTATCATTTCTTTGGATGGCTCCAGCTTCGAAGGTACCTAGTTTCTTCTTGTTTTTTTTTTTTGCTTCTCTTTGGTTCATTCAGTTTTTTTTAGTTCCATAGCTCATTCTATTCTTTATTTTGTTTCCTCTGTTGATTCTTGCCTTAATAGTCTTCTCGGTCTAGATAGGTCATTGTTATGTTCAATTTTTTTCTTTTTTCTTTTTTGTTTTTTTTGTTTAGTTTTTTAAGGTGGGTGGGTTCTTTTGTTTTGTTTTGTTTTTGTGTTCTTTGTGTTGTTTTTTGTTGTTCTTGTGTTTTTGTTGTTTTGTGTTTTTTTTTTTATATGTTTTTTGTTATTGTTCTTGTGTTTTTTTCGTTCTTGTTCTTGGGTTTCTCTTTGTTTGTGTTAATTCGTGTTTTTATGTGTGAGTGTTTTCTATGTTTTTTGTTTTTGTTTATTGTCTCGTTGTTGGTTGTTTTTTATTTTTATTTTTTTATTTTTTAGGTTTTGGTTGTGTTTATTTTTCATGTTTTTTTTGGGTTATGTCTTTGTAGTGTTCTGTTGTTTTTGTCTTGTTTGTGTTTTGTTATGTGGTTCTTGTGTTTTTCTATGTGGTTCGTGTTGTGGTTTCTTTTATCTTATTGTGCGTGTTTGGTTGTGCTTTTGTTTTTGACACACTCAAGGAGCATGTTTTTTATTTTATTTTATTATTTTTGTTGTTATTTACTTATTTTTAAATTGGTTTTGTGTGTTTGTTTGCTCCTTGAGTATGTCAAAGGTGGTAGGCCAGGTCCGAGTCCCGGGTGTTTTTGGTGGAATGGATACCCCTGCCTCCTTGGGTCTTACCCGAAAGTGGCATCCCTTTTGGGATGTTTTCCACAAATTAAAAAAAAAAAATAGACTAGACTTGTAGGGAGAAATCCCTAGATGGATATGGATGTATTACTTTATTTCTTTAAAAGTATGAAGGTTTTACCGTACTTGGATATATGTAATAGTTTAGTGAATGAATGAGGAATATATATTTAATTTAATGTTTTGAAGTATCTATGCATTGTTAATTAGCTTTTCCTTCTATTTAATGTTTATCTTCATTTAAATGTTGTTTCCTTTCTAAGTACTTCTTATATGCTTTATAAATTTTGTTCCTTGATTGATTAAATAGATAGAGCTATTATTGTCTTCTCGCTAAACATAAAAGGAACCTAAGAAAATGAGACCTCTTAGGGTGAACATAGGAAAGACCTAAGATATTGAGACCTCTTAGGGTGAACATAGAAAATACCTAAGAGATTGAGACCTCTTAGGGTGAACATAGAAAATACCTAAGAGATTGAGACCTCTTAGGGTTAAAATATATTAAACCTAAGGGATTGAGACCCCTTAAGGTGATGTTGACTAAGAAAATTGATTGCTTATATCAGAGTTAAGATAGCTCGTCGTAAAGATGATATGGATATTTTAACTCGTAGTACACATAGCATACTTACATAGATAGACTTGTGTATGGTATGGTGATGTGTGTATACCTTCGACTGTACAGAAGGTGATAAATTTAGCTCATTAGGAAGGATGAGATGAATAGCTTATCTACAGTACACATTGTATGCCTATACATATGGACTTGTGTAGGGTATTGAATGCGATGTAAATCTTTGGGAAATGATGAGAAAACTTAGTAAACCTAAAACAATAGATTAACCAAATGTAGGATAGGGGTTTATGAATCCCTCTTAATTAAAAAAAAAAAAAAAACCTTTTTTCTTGTTTTTTTTTAAGCTAGTTTTTGGATGAAAGTGTTGCCTATTCATAGAAATTGACAACATTATCCTAGGTGGCAAGCTTGTAAGCATTTGGGCCCACAATTTTTAGAATTTGGTAGGGCCCAATCCAAAGTGAGTCAAACTTTTGGTGTTCCGCTAGTTTTTCCCAATCTTCATACCACTTGAATACTAGGTCTCCTTATTTATAGTCAATCTTTGTGGCTTGTTTTTTGAACCATATTTAACAACCTCCTGATGTTGCTATCCTTTTCAAATCCATTTCTCTTTCTTCCCCTAGGGCCAGTAACACATTTTTTATGAACCTCCTTGCTCATCCACAGGCATTAGTACCAATTTACAAAAATATTAAAAGCTTGGTACTCTCAATGAATATAAGAACATTCACATGTATGCTGGAAAATCATTAAATTAATTCATGAACAACTCATATAAGATAAAACATGCAAATTCTTCAATTTATTCAATTAATAATCAAACCCTTGAGGTAGGGAAACATCGTACAATGCTCCTTATTGGAAGGAAGCCACTCAATATATGTCAACTTGAGATAAAATACAATATTTTTCTCAATACCCCCTCTATAAATGTTTTCCCACATTTATAATGTCCAACTACCTACCACTTCCACTTATCCATACATGTGGTATAATTACATCTATTACAATATTATAATATTAAATAATTATCTTGGGTACCTAACATTCCATCCCCCTTACAAAATATTTCATCCTTGAAACATAAGAAGAGACTAAACAATATGATATTTTGAGCCTTGCTATGAATTGGTACCAATCTCGATCATCCATCCATCCCAATGAAACTTTAATTGGTGGTGGTCTTCGCTTATGTTGATATGCCCTTATGCCATTTGAGTTTTTGGAAGTAATCCCTTGGTTCCATGTGTTTGAGACATCTTTCTGCTGGCAATAAATATCACTCTTTTTCATCCATACTTGGTTGTGTTTA
Organism: Wollemia nobilis; assembly: GCA_028583015.1. NCBI lineage: Eukaryota > Viridiplantae > Streptophyta > Pinopsida > Araucariales > Araucariaceae > Wollemia > Wollemia nobilis. The sequence continues at coordinate 884,896 of JAQPPZ010001446.1, forward strand.
CCACTTGAGTATCAAAGATTGCTTTGTTGGTTGCACATTTTTGTTGCTATACTCTGGTAACTCACTTGATGGGTCCATTTTTTCCTTGATGTTTTTGTAACACTCTCAAAACCAAATTTACTATGCTTTATTTGCCAAACATTACCATAGTTGGTGTCATTTTGATTCCATATAGAACCATAATATTATTTCCTCAAGCCATACCTCCAAGATTGTTGTTGCTCCTAGTGGTGTGGGTAGCTATATGCTGCAATATTAACCTGATGTTCTGTTAGCTTTAACTGTTTAGTATTTTGTTCTTTTATTTTATGCTTCTTTGTCATACTTCCATAATTTAGTTCGTCCTTGGACTCTACTTTTTCTTCTTCTTTAATTTTTGCTACTGCCTCCTTCTTCACCTTTATTTCAATTTTTTTTATTCTTCAATTTGTTTTAGATTTTCCTTGATCTTGGACATAGTTTATTGGATTTTTGATGTTGATCCTTTCTAGGATATTTTTGTTTTCATAGATTCAAGTTTTGTTCTTATATTGGTTTCTCGACTTGTTCCCATACTATAACTGCTTCTTGTTTTTCGTTGGATTTTTGCTTCTTACACTAGGAAATATCTTGTATTGTTATTTTCTTTTTCTTGTACCAAAACTTCATAAACTTATTTTGTATATTAATATCAATAGTACCCAAAGAATTTAACCAAGGATAACTAAGAACAATATCTGCATCATCAATCTCAATAAAATAAATTTGAATGCAAAATATATTTGTCCATGGTGGCCTTCAGATCTTCATAAATTTGAACATTCGTACCCTCAAGTTGTATGTGTTTGATTTTCTTTGTCTAAAATTGCAACCTATTAACCAAAGACATATTAATGATGTTGTATCTATTGCTAGAGTTTATAGAAATAATAACAGTTTCCTTTTGAATGCAACCATGAACCTACAAAATATAACTTTTAAAATTGAACAAATTTCTTTGACCACTTTTTGGCTTATATCTGATACCAACGATGTGGTTCTTTCAACTTGCACGCCATCACTTGTATTTTTCCTTCTATCATGTCCTATTTATTCATTTTTTTTGTTCCTCTTGAATCCTATTCACCTCTTCTGTCAACTTCATATTTTCAAAATTTTATATATAGCCTTTGGTGCTTCCTTCAATTTGTATAGTATCATCCTTCTCTTTTTCTTTTTCCATTTTTTGGAAATTATCTGTCTGTTTATTTCTTCTACATGTTTTGGCAGATATAAACCTTTTTGAACACTATTTGACTTGTCTAATGCCCAAGTTATTCTTCCTTCAATCTACATATTGTCACCCTTATATTTTTCTTCTGCTAACTTCTTGAAAATTTTCAACTCTCTTTAGTTCCATTTGTTCAACCTGGGTCTTAACTACCATTTTCTTGAATACCCATATGATTAAGAATGCATCTTCAAATTTCTCTCGTGTGAATGTATGTTGATGGGTCTAATTAAATTTTATAAACCATGATGCATTCCCATCAAGAGAATTATAAATCTTACCTTTCCATTCAAAATTATCTAAAGATTTAAAAATTCTCCACCATCTCTTAGTATCATCATTCCTCCATAGTGTATATTGATTAACAATTGTTAATGGCTTGAATACTATGTACTTACAACAAATAATAACGACTTGCTCTACGGATTATTGTTTTTTGTGATTGTGACCAGACTGCATACTTCTCTCTCTTTGTTTTTTTTTAAACTGTCACTTTTGGATTGCTACCAAATTGCAGATTTTTTCAAATTATTACCAAACTACAATTTTTTTTTAAACAGACTACCACTTCTAGACTGCTACCAAATTGTGCCCCTTGAAATAATTTGGTTATGATATATCCAATGATTGAACCATTGTCTCCTAATTGGATGATTTTTTTGGGACTGCTTCAACTCACTTTGTGAAATAATCGATGGTATTGAGGATCCATCCATGCCCCACACTTGATAATGGACTAATTTTACCTATGAAGTCTATGCCCCATTATTGGAATGATCTAGTCATGATGATGAGCTTCAGAGGCATTGGCCCTCTCCTATTTCCTCTGAACAGGCAAAAATATTTACAAATTTTGACCCACTAATGACAATAGAGAAGATGGTAGGCTAGTAATATTCAACCCTCAAAATTTTGTGGACTATAGTGTGTGCAAAATAATATCTCCCTTCATCATGGTACTATTTTATTAGTTCCTTTGTATTTTCTTAAAAGTATTATAGCAAGATACCATCATACCCCTCCTAAATAAGACACCATCAAGTCAATAATAGTATGCTACCTTTTGCTTGAACTATACTCTTTCCTTGGAAATCAACCCTTCTAGTACTTGTCTCATGACTTTGCATGTCACCCATCCAAACCTATTATGTTGTCATGATTTGTGTGTCACCTTATAATTTCAAACTTGATCCTTTAAGGAGTGCTAGTGGCTTTGAAATGAAAAGGAGTTTGCCATAATGTAACTTTGAAATTGGGAGCATCCAATCTATAGGGCTATATTGATCAAACATTACATATATAATATGAAAATTCTAGGTATTAGTGAAATATGCCTTAATAATAAACTTCAATCTCTTCCACTATGGCAATTTAATCCTTAGGAATTGACATCGCAAGATTTTCACATAAAGCCCTTCCCATGTTGAGCTTGGTGGGTTTGATATCAATGTCAAATTCTTGGATTTTTTTAATCCACCCAACCCTCTTTTACCTTAACTTGCCATGGAGCACAATGGATTAGATGTCGGGATGTATTATGAAGATCGTGGTCTTGATTTTCCATAGGTAGTACTTGAACTTCCTATGAGATTTCATGATGGTAAACACATTTAAAAAAATGTTTTATCTAGCTCCATAGTTATGGAGCACTTGACTTATTGAGCTTGGATGTTATTCATCTTTATCATTCTATTTGGTTAGGACAACGATGATGCTTTTGTCTGTACTTAAAACATATAGCTTGAAATATTTAGAAAAGTTTGGGTTAATCAAGATTGGGACTTGGATGATGGTATTTTTAATGTATTTAAAAGCCCCCTACCCTCTTCCATACACATTAGGGAAGCATATTTATTTAACATTTTGGAAATTGGTTTGACCATATGGAAAAAAATTATTATGAATTTGGGGATAAACTGGATTTGACCTAGGAAATATTTGATCCTTTTGATATTGGTGGGTAATGAGAGATCCTAAATTGATTTTATCTTATCAAGGTCTATTTTCGAACTTTTGACACTATATGACCTGGTATTTTGCCTTCTTAAACCATGAAAATAGACTTCTTGGGATTAAGTGAGATGCCAAACTCCCTACACCTCTAGAATACTGACTCAAGAGGTTCAATGTGCATACTCTTATTAGAGTGTACAATTAGGTCATCAAGGTATATAATGCTTGTTTCACTACATTTGATACTATGTCCATAGCCATTTGGAAGGTTTCCCTTGCATTTGATTAGTTGAATGAAATTTGTTAATATGCAAAGTTTCCTCATATGGTGGAAGGTTGTTTTATGTTGGTTATCATCTTTGACCCAGATCTTATTGTATCATGAGAAACCATCAAGGAGAGACAACATCTACGACCCAACTATCTTTTGTAAAATATGATCTATGGTAGGTAGAGAATAATGATATTCTAATGGAGCTCTATTCAAGAAAAAAGTATTGGCACACTAAAGTCAGTATTTTGTTATCATGATTTGTGTGTCACCTTATAATTTCAAACCTGATCCTTTAAGGAGTGCTAGTGGCTTTGAAATGAAAAGAAGTCTTCCATCATGCAACTTTGAAATTATGGGTGTCCAATCTATAAGACTATGTTGATCAATCATTACACATATAATATGAATATTCTAGGTGTGAGTGGGATATGCCTTAATAATAAACTTCAATCTCCTCCACTAGGGCAATTTTATCCTTAGGAATTGACATCGTCAAGTTTTCATATAAAGCCCTTCCCATGTTGAGCTTGGTGGGTTTGATCTCAATGTCAAATTCTTGGATTTTGTTAACCACCCAACCCTCTTTTCCCCTAACTTGCCATGGAGCATAGTGGATCAGATGTTGGGACGTATTATGAAGACCGTGGTCTTGGTTTTCTATAGTTAGTTCTTGAACTTCCTCTAAGCTTTCGTGATGGTAAACTGTAGGCAGCAAATCCATCTTCCAGAAGAAGAAGAAGTGATAAATGGATTTACCCAATTTTAATAGTTTTGGCAAGTTTTTAAAACCGTATAGGTAGGATTAAATCGTACATTTTGGAGGTAAAAAAATACAAGGCAAAGGCAAATCGTACAAGGCACAATGAAATGAAATGAAATGCATGGGAAATATAATTTTAGGTTGTAATAGTGCATGTATTTGATTATTAAGGTATTAGAATTAGTAAAAGTCTTAATTAATGCATCTCTTTATGCATGGTCAGTTTTAAATAATTAATCACCTTAGGAACCACTTTGGAATGACCTGGTAAATGTTATATAAGGCCCCATTTTCAATTTTGATATGTTGGTTACATTCTGGTTATGATATGCTAATATATTCTGGTTAGTCTGAGGATGATTGTTATTATTTACCTCTGATTGTAATTGAAATTATTGAATAATAATATATTTGAGCATATTTTATGGTTTCTCTCACATATTGTATGACCCTGGAATGGTTGAATAGCAATTGATGGTTTAGTTTTGTTGCATGTACTTCTTTGTGAGTGTTTTGGCTATTTTATGTATTGCTATGGAGTAATGGATTGAACCAGCATCGGTGTAGCTTTGTGGAATGATATATGGTGATTTTAATATCAAGGAATATGTGTTGAACCCTATTGTATGATTTCTAGGCATCACCATTGGATATACAACTCTCTCAAGCCCTATTGATATATTTTACATGTTATTGGAAAAGGATTAATTACCATATTAAACCCTTACAAAACCTATCTAAGAGATATTGGTCTAGTAGAGTATCCAATTTGGCACTTGTCTATACCTTCATTTCATACAAATCGTACACCAAACTTCATACAAATCGTACAAAATATAATTACCCGATTTGGCATTTTATGTTATTAGAGGAAATTTACCTTATTTGGAAGTTTTGGGAAATAGACTTGTTTGGTTACAAAACTATATACGACAACTTGCAAAACTAAACTTGAAGGATTGGTTGAGTGTGGAATCGTACAAAATCTATCACTGTATGATTTTGAATCGTATAATGTGTCGATTTGGGTTTTTTACAATTTGTTCATTAGGCGTAAACTAATAGTTTTAGAGATTGTACGGTGATACGATTCGGTCCACCGATTGGGGATAGCAAATTGATCATCCTAAGCCTTAGAAACCACATTCCCATCAGAAATAATGCACCCTTGTGCTACATAAACACATTTAAAAAAAAGGTGTATCTAGCTCCACAGTTATGGAGGACTTGACTCATTGAGCTTGGATGTTCTTCATCTTTATCATTCTCTTGGGTTTGGACAATGATGATGCTTTTTTTTGTAATGAAAACATATAGCTTGAAATATTTTTCAAAATTTTGGATTTATCAATATTGGGGCTTGGGTGATGGCATATTTAATGTCTTGAAAAGCCCTCCTACCCTCTTCCATCCACATTAGAGAAGCATCTTTCTTTAACATTTTGGCAATTGGTTTGACCATATGGGGAAAAATTATTAGGAATTTAAGGATAAACTATATTTGACCTAAGAAATATTTGATCCCTTTGATATTTGTGAGCAATGGGAGATCCTGAATGTCTTTTATCTTATCAAGGTCTATTGTCGACCTTCTTTTGATACTATATGACCTGGTAGTTTACCTTCTTAGACCATGAAAATGGACTTCTTAGGATTAAGTGATATTTCAAACTCCCTACACCTCTAAAATTTTGATTCAAGAGTTTCATTGTACATACTCTTATCTTTAGTGTGTACAATTAGGTAATCGAGGTATATGATATTTTTTTCACCATGTTTGGAAAATACTATGTCCATAGCCCTTAAGAAGGTTGCTCCTACATTTGATTAGTTGAATAATATTTGCTAATATGTAAAGTTCTCCCATATGGTGGAAGGTTTTTTTATGTTGGTTATCATATTTTACCTAGATCTTATTGTATCATGAGAGACCATCAAGGAGAGACAACATCTATGATCCAACTACATTTTGTAAAATCTTATCTATGGTAGATAGAGAATAATGATATTCTAATGGAGCTATATTCAAGTTCATAAAATCAATACAATCTTATATCACCATTCTTCTTGCATACAAGAACCAAATTGGTAACCTAGGTGGTTGTTTGATTGAGAATATTATTAGGACCTATAGGAGTTTAAAAAGTTCATTCTTCATCACTACCTCAATTTTAGAATTTATTAGTTGTTGCTTTTTTCAAAAAGTACTAGCACCAAGTTCCAACTCAATAGTGTGTTCAATGATTTTCAATCATAATTATTGAGATATTTATGACCTGGCAATGATGTCCCCTTGTCACAAAGTTATTTGAAAATACCAACCTCTTCTTGAGTGCACTCTTTACTAAGAAATAGGTTCTTCCCATAGACAACCTCAATAGGATGGTAAAGAGACCTTCACCTTGAGACTTTATTTGCTTGCATTATCATTGGGTTGAACAAACTGTCTAAAGTAATTAGCCCCTTAAGTAGTTGGTTTGTCTTCAAATGTATTCCCCCATATTTTATATCATCCCCATAATCATTTTTCTCTTCAATATTATGGGTCTCCCTAATCAAGAATTCTATTATTTATTCATTATTGTTGAATATTTTCTAGTGATTAAAGTTATCAAGGATGATTGGTTTGAAAACTAACCCCAACTCATGTGGTTTATCCCACATATGTGGTATGGTCAAATCTAGCTACCATTCATACCCATTCATTTGCCTTAGTTTTCAATTCTCTAGGAATAGCCTTGAGCTCTTATGTATCAAAAAATTCTAGCAAGTCCTAGACCTGATGCTTGTACAAATTTAGGTTTTATTCTTTATGGTGCATTGGGAATTAACTTGATTCACTATCAATTCAAAGTCACCATATATCCTTGGTTTTTTAATATCCATATTTTTAACTTTTTTCAAGCCAATACAAAGTGCTTCATGCTTGGACATATTGTTGGTGCAATTGAATAGTATTATGCATAAGAAATGAGTTTGTGTGCCTTGCAGGTCAATGAACTAAATGCAAGCATATACCACATTTATGATTTTGGAGCCATTTAAGTGTATCGTTTAGGTCTTATCGACATCTCTACTTGTTAGAGTTGGGAGACTAGATGGTTTTGTGATAAAATAATTCATGAGTTTAGTCTCTTCATAGTCAACCTTTGGTTCTTCTTCATATTTTAGGATGCCACTTTAGAGGTTTGATCATCTTCAAGACCCTCATTATCCTCCATGAATTATAGGAGTTCATTCTAGTTTATAGTGATATCTTCATCTAGATTATGTAATAGGTAGTTGCAAGGTGGCTCATTTTCAATTATGATCATCTTTTCATTCCTAGGTACATTCATGTGGATGTAGTCCATTTCTAGGTAACCACCTTCTGATAATTTATGTGTTCATCTCTATACAATGACATATCAATGTATGAGGGGAGATCAATGATTATTACTTATTGCATGACTACCAACTCCAGATGTATGGCTATGGTCATGATTAGGTCCTTCAAGACTTCCACTGCATTTACCCTAGTCTATTTGGATTGGATGCCTAACTATTTTGGCATAAGATAAACCCATATCTTTACAAATTTCTTTAGGCATCATGATCACTACTAACTATGAATCAACTATAAAACTTCATAGTATATAAATTTCATTTTTTAGGGTTACATAAAATAGGAGTAACTTCAGATTTTTAGGCTTTGGGGAATTCAATATACCAACCACTTTGACTTGGATGTCTACTGAAATCTTCTCTATCAAGTTTTCTTTCTCAACCACATTGGTCCGAGTGAGCTTTGGTTGGTTACTCTTGGCATAACTCCTTTCTTGTTCTTTTAAAGCCTCATGGAGTAAATTTCATTGAATAGGTGGGCTAATGCTTCTAGCATACTAAATTTAGTGAGCATTCTTTTTATTTATTTTGTAATAGTAAACTTAAATTCCATAGAGGTACTCTCATTTCATATCGTGAATATTCAAAATTACCTTGTGGCCATCACATGACCTTAGCTAAAGAGGGATAGTTTAGTCGCCACTCAAACTCTTTCTAGAGATCTTTTCCTTGTTCCTTTTCTTTGTATGATTATGTCTCCTTCATTCCTCTTGTCTATTTTGGATTTTTTTCCTATGTTAGCTTGTTTTTCTTTACCATACTATGGCTATGTTTGTGTGTTGTTTGCAACATTTCTTTCGGCCATGTGATTTTCCTTTTGTTTCTCTTGTTGCCTTGCTATTGACCCTTTATCCTTCAAGTGTAATGGTGGACTCCCTCTCCTAAGCACTAGTGTCTCCTTCCTCACCTTAGTCTATTTTTGAGTCGGTTGCTCTTCAAAAGCTTTTCCTCTTGCCCCTAGTCTCAACCCTTGGATATTGTCTTCAAATATAGATTACTTATTTGTTTTTAGGGTGCTAGATTTGGCAAAGGTATCATTGTTGGTATTTGGTAGGATGCATAATGAATGATGGGGTTGAGGTTGTTGGTACACAAATTGGTTTATTGCAAGGGCTAGTTTATCTAAGATAGTTGTCTGTTGAGTTTTGCATTATTGATTGTACTATATTATTTGATAATACCTAATGGTTCTGACACATTGTAGGATATGTAGACACCAAAACATAGCCACTTGTCCTCCATCCTAGCTTTCCCACCATTTCCACCCATTATTTATATATATTCATATATATTTATTTAAATAATAATATTTTATATATTACATTTTATATATATTTAATAAATATATATTTATATAAATAAATGAATCCCAACCATCCGATTTTATTTAATCTCATTCTTCCATTTACCTTAATCCATGCCATACCCTAAATTTAAAATCCACCCTTAGATATGCTTTAATATCAGCCACACGAGTAGTGTCATTTAAACTCTAGCATCCCCTAGGTTGGATTATAAATAGGAGCCATTTTGATAGCTCAACCCCTGAATCCCTGAGTTTATTGAGTTTTCAAATGTCCTAAGTGATTGAATTCCCTAAGTCCTTTGAGGTTCCCTGAGCTTTCAAAATTCCTTAGAGTTCCAACCCAGTCTTTGTGCCCTAACCTCACTCCATCCATCATATCCCTTGTTCCCTCGCTCGTTGCCACCGCCATCGCATCCCTTGCCCTCATCTGATATGCTTCTACAGATCTGATCTAACTTCTCAAGCACCTTGCTACTCTCCACCATAGTCCCGAGTGCCTTGCTACTCTCTTCCATAGTCCTAAGCACCCTATTGCTTTTCGTTACATTCTCGAGTGCCCTGATGGTCTTCACCATAGTCCTGAACACCCTGCTACTCTCTGACATAGTCTCAAGTATCCTTCTGCTCTCCACCATCCTCTTGAGTGCCCTACTACTCTTTGTAGACCTCCCGAGCACCTGACTGCATTTCATATCCCTATTCTGACGACAAGCAAGATCCTCGGGTGTCGCTAGGGCACATCCTCACCATATACTTATAATAGATCCAACCATCAATAGATAAAAAGCAATAAGTAAAGCAAATATATTTTGTTTTGTCATATTTCATATTTTTTAATTATGTTTGCATTCATATTTTTATAGCTAGGATTTTAGTTGTGATTGTTGAGGGCTCACACAGTGGAGCCCTCATTATTATTACTAACTCTATGGTGTTTCTTTGTGTGCGGATTAGACAGTATATCAGAAGCATTTGATAGCTGATTAATCTGGATTGGACTGGCATCAGATATGCAGAAGCCCACTCACACCTATTGGGAGCAAAGATGCAATTGAAGACACCACCATTTGTTGTGGCTAGGTTTCAGAGAACCCTAGCAATATTTGTAAAAATTGTATCAAAGAGGATTCCAAAATCCACTATTGTAACAACGAAGTTTTTAGGCTCCCCCTCGTTTAATATAAATTTCATTTGTTGTGCAATATCTAGTTTATTTGAATTTTGCTTTATTTAGCATTGTTTGGTGTCGTATTTTTAGCTCTACAAGATCATACCTCTTATTACATTGAAAACACCATGTTGGTTCAACCTTTGAATTGACATTGACCATATGGTTGTGAGTTTGATTTACTCTTTGGTTAGCACCTCGCCAAGGCATTTGATCCCTTGTAAAATATGGGGTCTTCTGGGGTTACTCGTTATGTTTCTATTGCCACTATTTCCTATCATCATTGTTTTGATTTATCAATTTTTTTGTCACTTCCACCATCTCAGTCATTGAAAAATTATTAGTCAATTTATTGTTTATGAAGGGCCAAAAGTTATGTCTAAAAAGCAACAATGAATGATGTATTTTGGCCAAAATGCATGATAATGCATGGTGATGGACATAAATTAGAAATAACATTTTATGGAGGGTTCAGAATGGGTGAAATGGGGGTGTAGGACTAGGTATTAACATGTTTTGAGTAACATGGGATGCATACGCAAAATGTGGGGCAAGAGGTATTTTTCCTACTCTAACCAGAATATCTTTTTCTTGGGCTACTTCTTTGAAAACTATAGCAACTGTACGATGATTAAAAATACCAACCATCAAAGCTAAGAATAGACTATAAACCTTTTATGTAATAAGTTAATACTTTTTCTTCATGTGGCCTAAGATTTTAGGGAATTAAATTTAAGATTATCAAGAATATAGTATTAAAATCATGTATGTTTTCTTGAGGGTTCCTTTGTATTGTGTTCAACTGAAATAAAACAGAGTATCCATTATCCATACTACCAAACCTACACATAATATGTTCTACAATTGATGCCCAAATTATAACATAATTATCTGATAATCCTCTATATCATAATGCAATCTTATCACACAAAGAATATAGTAGTGATTGTACCATGATGTTATCCTCTTAAATACAATGAATAGACTTGTGTAGATAACTTGTTGAAGTGATCTAGTACCATGTTAATATTGCTTCTATCAAAGGTGGGCAATGCTTTCATGGCCACTAGGGGAATAAGAGAATGATCCAAAGTTTAATGGTACTTTGTAGGTCTAGTTGAGAAGTTGAATTTGTGGCCTAGGAGGTGCCTCGAGATTATTCTATTGAGGAGTTTTACGTATTGTTGATGCAAGGGCAACTAATATACATTGGATAACCATGAGGTGGATATGGAGGGTGTTTGGGATATATGTATGGAGAATAAAAAGGTATATGATGATGAGGTGGTGGACTCTGATAACCTCATAGTTCATTAGGAGGAGGTTGCATGTTTGGATGTGGAGGATAATACAAGCCTCAGAGGAGGTGGTCCTTGCACATTTTGTTGTGCCTCACTAGCTAGGGATAGTGTTGGCCCCTAGGTGTTTCCTTGGGATACCTATAACCCCATTTGTTTAACCAACACCTACACATTTTGAGCAAGGCTTTGATTTTTTTTTTGTCTTGAAGGTCCTACATTTGGAGTTGTGAATTTTCCTTGTGGAAGGTTGGTTGTATACGATAAACTAGATCTAGGTGGGCTCTTTGTTGAAAAAGCACTTGTAGGAGGGATTTTTGGGCATAAGAGGCAAGGTGTGGATTCATATTATCGACATAGTATTGAATTCTAAAAAGTATATTTTTAATGAATATATTCACATCAATGGGTATACCATAAAGGAAATTTGTGTGTTAATGTAGGATTGATATTTGACCATGTTTGGTTTGCTAAGGATGATGAATAACTCATTTGTTGGCTTGAGAAACCAATTTACAAGTGTGTGAAATTTTGAATAATAGGGTTAGCCATGGGATATTTTCCTTTTGAGGAAATGAGATTAGACACTAGAATCACATCATAATCATCATCAAGATGCATCCACATTATGGTTTGTTCTTTTATTTTTCCTTGTGTTTCTTCGATTGTATGCAATAATCTCCATCAATTGATGTTCTTTCCTTGAAATTTGTATCTTTGAGCATATATTTATAAGCTTATGCATACAACCTATGCAGATAGATTTTAGGGTCAAAATCTACATAATCTTGGAAATTTGCTTATGGAGCAATTCATATGCAAAATGAAGCAATTAGCTAGTAGTTTTGAACTTTGAAATTTTTTGAAGTTGAAAGGGTCCAAGCAAATCATTAGAAATTTATCACTTTGGAACTAGAGTGAATTGCTCTCTCAAGTAGTTAGGAATAACTTGTCTTCCCTAGCAAATCACTTCTAAGATTCTAAGTGAATCACTTGTTGAATTTGACTTGGTGAACTTTTATTGTTTCTAGAGCCAATTGCTTGTTGGATTGAGCGAATCACTTATAAATATGACTTTTGGAAAAATGGACTCAAAATATCCTTTAAATATTTTATGCTCGTGGTAGATAAAACTTTGAGTTCAAATTTTAGTTTTGAGGTTCATGTCAAAGTTACCATTTGTAAAGTGCTTACAAATACAAATAATAAAAATGATGAGTTGGTTAATTTAAGACTAGGCTTGATAAATCAAGTTATTTCCCATAGTGAATTGCTCTGTATTCAACTTGTAAAAATGAAAGAAATTCATAACTAAGTGATAGCAATTCAGAGCTAATCATTCACAAAATTTGATTTAGTTTTCAAGCAATTAGCTCAAAATTGAAGAAATTGCTCAAAGTTTAGAGCAAATTGCTTCCTAAAGTTGGACTCAGAAAAAATCATTCAATATTGAGCCAAATATATCATTTATGATGAATGCAAAGTTGGCATAAAAAAACAAGGAATTTTAGCCAAATTACGAAAAACTTGAGGAATAATGGAGTTGGTCCCATCGAGTGTGCTAGACACTATGTTGAATAGTAAAATTATCGTGACTTTTATTTTAATGATGTGCCCCAATTCTAGCTTTAATAAAGTTGAAAGGAAATTTCAATGGATCCTCCCAACCTATTGAGGTGAACTCACCGCTCTCCATGCATAAATACTTCTACACTAATGTATACTAATTGCATGAAAATTGAAGCATAAAAAATAAACATGCATAAGGGTGCAAGTGACTCAAACTAATATGGATTTAAATTGTAGTGAGAGAGTGTTAGTGATCAATCAACACATGATAATTTGAATAACGTTGATGTTATCTCATTCATTAAATATGAAATTTTTTAAACAAATGCCAATATGGAAAAAAGGGTAATGCCTTAATCATCAAGTACTTAACAAACTAGGAGGATGATTCCACTAATGATATACCTAAGGACTTTCATTTTCTCAATAATCTCATGAGATCAAAACACAATATGGGTTTCATAGAGTGTAACTTTGAGTTCTCATAGGCTTCTATTTATAGTAGGATTTTACTCTTGAGTTGCCTAGGGTGAGAAACAATTACTCCCAATAAAAATAAATATTTGAGGGGCATCTTTAGCAAAATGATGCATCATGAAATGTTATATGCCTCTAATTACACCTCTATTAGGCTTAAATGCTTATAAAATGACTTAGTGTGCCACCACATGCCAAAATGCCACTTTCCAAAGATTCTCCTTAGGATCCATGACTTTATTTTTACCCCTTTTTGGCCTTTTGAGTGATTCATTATAGTTAGCAAGTGAATATTTTGCAGACCCTAAGCATTTAACTCTTGCAAGCCAATTGATACCTTCTATAAGAAAATCATTGTTGAGCCAATCAACACCTTCTACAAGTGAATTGGTCTTGGGCCAATTCACACCTTTGCTAGAACTAAGACAAATTTTGGAGGGTTTTGTAAGGCAATTATTGTTTGATCTCATTATTTTGTGCTTTTTCAAAATTATAAATCCTATGGTAGTGTTAAGGCACTATACTAATAAAGCTTCTTCAAATCATTCATACTTTTGTGGACTATGAAAAATTGGTCTTTCAAACCCAAAGGGACTTCCTCACATAGAGTAGCTATAATATCCCCAATTAAAATTTACAAACCCTAGCTGAAAATATTATAACTTTTCTCCAATAAAATTTTGTACCATGCAAATAAAAATCAGATCTGAAAATATGTGCAGAAAATTTGACACAAGAAACCCCAAAGTGGCAAATGTGGCCACACGAATTTATTAAAAATATTCTGCAAGTTGCAATGGATAGATCAGCCCAAATACATCTCAAATTCACCACAAAATTGCATAAAAGAGAAGCCCTAGGCTGGACGTCCTCCTCTAGGAGGTAGGGCACACAATAGACTCCACAAAAATCCCTCCAAACACCACAAAAAATTACCCAAAGCTGGGCGACCCTCCTCTAGGGTAAATCTGATCTGAAAACACACTAAATATGGCCCCCAAAATTGGGCGACCCACTCCAAGCACAGCTGCACACAGAAAACATTGAAATCTGAAGCACAAATTGTGAATCCTGAGGTAGATCCACCAATCTCCAATCAAGAGCAAGGGCACATCACCTTGTCTACAAGATTGGCTTCTCCTGAAGACTAGGGCACATCACCTAAATCTGTAGAAGATGAGTAAGGGTTCAGCCCTCAACTCTCATACAATATCACAAATACCAAATAACCCCCTCAAATGGGGTGCACCTCTCCCTTATATAACATGAGCTTCTAATTCTTCATTAAGGGGGGCCCACTTTATTACTAACTTATGACACAAGTTTAAAACATAAAATAACTCCTACTAATACATAAAAAGTGCGTCCCACTTTTCCTAGTCTAATTTTACATTACATAACATAAGGATGAGTGGGGTCCACAAGACACACAAAAAAGGGGACATTACAAGTCTGCCCCTCCCAAATTGCTTGTCCTCAAGCAATGCAAACTGAATCTGGTAATCCCTTCCACTGAATCAGGTATTTGGCAATAGCTTTGTTCATCACTTTCTTCTTCTGGGTCTCTAAAATAAGATCTGATACCAACTGAATCTCATTCCTGCCCAATATAGATGGTATATCAGCATTGAAGCACTCTTTATTGTTCCAGGAAACAGCTTCTCCTTCAATATATTTCAGAGGTGATTGCATGTCAGCTTCTTTTGCCACCTGATCAAAGCCTAAAAATGCAGACATAACAACCAATTTTTGTCCCATAGAAAATGTCATCTCAGTTGGAAAGAATGCTCTCACTCCAATCTCACATGGGCCATAAGTGAGTGTGTCTAATACACCTTCAACACTCCTCATGCTAGCTTCAATATGAAAATATGTCAAGCCTATAGATCCAAGTATGTTAGGTTTAAATATGAAACCATCATTCAAAATTTGAAGTAAAATATTGAAGACAATTGCTACATAAGGTTATTTTGAAATCAGAGAGAACAAAATCTGATCATGACTGATATAACTCTAGGGGACTTCAACAACTATCTGATCTGTTGTGTACAGCTGAATCAGACATCCATAGGACACTCTGCTATTCACTATATGTCTTCCAGCAATGACCATTGAATGACCCTGTTTGGGTGATTGTCTCTTGTCCATGTCAATCTCATTCATGGTAGGATTCTTTGAGCCACCAGTCACTCTAAGAACTTCAGATATCTGCATATTGACCACAACATCTTCTCCACCCAAAGGGATATCCATGGATGCAATACTTTCAAAATATCTTGTTTTAGAATGGCATTTTCCATTAGGATTCTGATTTGGAATGTTTAGCTTTCTTAAGCTTCTAGATACTTCTGCTATGTCTGATGATGTTCGACTACGTTCCAGACTTTGAGGATTTAAATTAGGCACAACTCTCACATGTTCTTCAGAATCTTGGTTAGAATGATGAAAGTCATTCATGACTTCTGGGTACCCTTCAAAATTGCCACCTTGAGAACCACAACTGCTTCCACTACTTGATACTTGTAAATGACCTGAATTCATGTTTTCTTGTATACAACCATCTTTCAACCAATCCATTTGGAAAGCTGAAATAACTGAATGGATGTTTGACACAGGGTTTCTTTCCTGTTGCATGCTTTTGAAGTTATGATGAGGCTCAAATACTGGCACCAAATCTATCTTCCTTGCTTCAAGAATACGAGTAGGGATGTTTTCAATATCTATTTCCCCACCAAGGTGAACTACATCATAGCTTTCCTCTTTTGTAGTCTTGGACATCATAGCATGGAAACATATCTCAACAGCTTCTGCTTTATCCACCTGTTCATCGTTTGCATTCAAAGTGAAAGGTGCAAAGTTTTCCAAGGATGATGACTCTTCATCACTCATTCCTAAGGAAGAACATCTTCCCCAGCTTTCACGATTTGAGCTCGAATATGAGAAGCATTCATCATTTGGTCCATTTCCTTTACCCTGTCATGAACATGACTTAACCTCATCTCTCCCCAGGTCAATGACAACATTATTTTGCTCTAAATTTCCTTCTGGTACAATGATTTTTTCAATTTCAGAGGAAGACTTTGACAGCTGAAGTGCTTTGTTTGGTAAAGGCATGTTGGAGTCATTGGATGTGCAAGGAGCTGAAGAAAAGCTAGTTGTGCCAGGTTCTATCATACGGAGGTCTGTAATAATCTCATACAACAAAGTCTGATCCACTACATTCCCAAGCTGTAAAGCTCCAAGTTCGAAATATTTATCAGCTGCAAGAATGACTGTAGCTGACAATTGTGGAGGGCGAAGGACATTATAGAAGAAAATAGAAACAGAATCATAGTAAAACTGAGGCCATGCAAAGTTATGATTACCCTCAAATTTGATAATATTCTTGTCCCCTGCATATGATTTGAAAATGATGTCAGAATGGTGTGGTTGGATGAATGCGTTCTCTATTGCATGTCCAAACAGTGCTGGAATGAAGGTTTTCGGAGCTATCTGAGTGACGTTTAGATTCATAGTATCAAAACTAGCTCTCTTTTGGATAACCCGTCACATATACTGGACAACTACCTTCACCGTAAACTTGGGAAGATGAATTTTATAGACATCCACCAGCTCCATCATGAGATCAAATAAATTAGAGAAAGGGCTATCCAATATCATTCCAGCAATCAATGGGTCTTCTGCTCCATATAGAAGGCTTGTAACAGCTCCCATTGATCTTCCCCAAAGTCCAATACAAGAAATATTTTTCATATCATGCAGGTATGAAACAGCTGATTTAAGATCATCTTTCTCATGCCATCCGAGACTCACATATTCACCATCCCACAGACCTGAGCTAGAGAAATCAAGAGTGAACACAATTATGTTTGAAGGTAGAAGGATCACTGCTGCCTCATTTGTATCTGCTCGACAACCACTATTTCCATGGCAGTAAATAACACAAGGAAGTGGTGTGTCTTCTGAAAAAGGGGATGGAATATAGTAACTACATTGCAAGACATGGCCACAACTGTTTCTTATCTCCAAATCTTGTCTGCAGTACTTCCACCCTGCGAGAGTAAATTCCTCCTCCCAAAAGTACTGATCTGAAGTGTACTCAACCACTTGTTGGAATCGCCATTCAAGAGCAGCATCCTTCTCAATACAACGTAGCCCTCCTCTTCCAAGCATAGGCTTCAAAAATTTGCTTGCATCCATAGCTCCACTCATAGCACCTGCTCCAACAACTGTATGAATTTCATCAATAAAGAGAATGGTCTGTCCATTTGATGTTGTCGCCTCTTTCAGAACAACTTTCAGTCTAAATTCTTCATGAATTTTGACTCTAGCTGTCTCTGCCTCATGACTACACATCACACCTGGATCCCATATTTCTCTTGTGTTACTAACATCAGGAGGTACATCATCTAATTCAAAAAGTGGATTGTCAAAAGATAGTTCAACATCCATCTCAGACAGTGGGTTATCAACAAACTAAAAATTATTTTCATCTTCTAGCTTCAACTCCTCCATTATGCTTTTAATATTTTGCAAATCAGAAATGGAAACAGTTTGTTCATTCTGATTTCTAGGTGTCTTTTGGATCAGATTGTCAACAAATCTCTTAGCATCATCAAACTTAGACAGGGTATACACCTCTTTTTCAGTGTTAACTAACAATTGTTTCTTCCAATCCTCATGAATGTCAAGACTATGCCCATTTAATGAACTGCTGTTATAATGCATATCAAAACCAGAAATAAGTTCATACCTTTTAGCAATGTCTTCATGGCTGTCCCAAGACTCAAGTGCCTCTTCTTCAAAATATTTATTGCTATGCCCTAGATCAAAATCAGCTCCATGAAACAGTAATTCTGATTTATCTTTATCAGCACAATGATCAAAATCAGCAACATTACACTCTTCAATTTTGTTCACTGAAGTTAGGGCAGATTCATGCTCAACCCATGAATCATCCCATGGCTGCAACTCCTCATCTACTGTTGTTTTATCAATGTCTACATCAGGGCACTTTATGATCTCATCATCATTGAACACTTCTCCAGTAATGGATGCACAAGATGAATTAATTTCATCTTCTAGATCTGCAACAATGTTAATTTCATTGGAAAAATCTCCTTCCAACATCCTTTTGATGCTTTCCAATTCTGATGCATCTTCTCTAACATCAATTTCTTCATTAAATTTAGGAGTTGGAGATCCCCTATTCCCACAAACTTCATCAAAAACACCACCATTATGCATGAAAGGACTGCTATTAGGAAATAAACATGTTTCCTCATACCTGTTATCAAAAATCTCACTATCTTCCATGGATGAAGACACATGCATTGTGGTAGATTCATTTTTGCATACCTCTTGAGACAAGGCATCTTCTTCCAAATCTGAAATTGATGAAACTTTCACTTCAGGATCTGATTTTTCTTGCTTCTCTCCAAGCTCATCATCATTAATGGCAGATCTATGAGTGCTTGACTTTCCTCTCAAAATTCTTGCCCAATGAGAAGCTAAGCTCTCACATCCATGATCTCTTGTAACCCCATGAGATGTGGGTTTTTGTGGCTGAGGGTTTCCACCTTGACCTAGCTTGGCATCCAATTTAGTCAACACATCAAGCATTGCATCCAATATTTTCTCATTAATCTTCATGGTGGCTGATTTATTTGAGTTCCTCCTTGTGTAATAATTGTGCCCTAGCTGCATAAAAAACCCTCACAGGCTGGCAGGAAACCAGCTCTGATACCACTGTAATATCCCCAATTAAAATTTACAAACCCTAGCTGAAAATATTATAACTTTTCTCCAATAAAATTTTGTACCATGCAAATAAAAATCAGATCTGAAAATATGTGCAGAAAATTTGACACAAGAAACCCCAAAGTGGCAAATGTGGCCACACAAATTTATTAAAAATATTCTGCAAGTTGCAATGGATAGATCAGCCCAAATACATCTCAAATTCACCACAAAATTGCATAAAAGAGAAGCCCTAGGCTGGACGTCCTCCTCTAGGAGGTAGGGCACACAATAGACTCCACAAAAATCCCTCCAAACACCACAAAAAATTACCCAAAGCTGGGCGACCCTCCTCTAGGGTAAATCTGATCTGAAAACACACTAAATATGGCCCCCAAAATTGGGCGACCCACTCCAAGCACAGCTGCACACAGAAAACATTGAAATCTGAAGCACAAATTGTGAATCCTGAGGTAGATCCACCAATCTCCAATCAAGAGCAAGGGCACATCACCTTGTCTACAAGATTGGCTTCTCCTGAAGACTAGGGCACATCACCTAAATCTGCAGAAGATGAGTAAGGGTTCAACCCTCAACTCTCATACAATATCACAAATACCAAATAACCTCCTCAAATGGGGCGCACCTCTCCCTTATATAACATGAGCTTCTAATTCTTCATTAAGGGGGGCCCACTTTATTACTAACTTATGACACAAGTTTAAAACATAAAATAACTCCTACTAATACATAAAAAGTGCGTCCCACTTTTCCTAGTCTAATTTTACATTACATAACATAAGGATGAGTGGGGTCCACAAGACACACAAAAAAGGGGACATTACAATAGCTCTTCGACAATTTCATGATATTGTTCCATGTAAGCTTTTTGATTCATAGGCATTACTCTATAATAGTGCTTACTATGGATGAACTTATAATGGTCTTGCACCAAATGTTAAAATAAAAGACCCATAGATTAATGATTTCCCATGTGAATTTTGTAGAGGCATTGCTAGCTTTCTAAATAGGTTAAGTCATAGAAAGCTTCAAAAAGTCTCGGATTAATGATACAACTTGGTTACAATGCATGGAGATTTGCTTCCAATATATCTTTTTTCATAGACTTCAATTATTTAACTATTGCTCTCCTCTTTCATCCGAGAGATGCAACTTTTCATATTCTTCTAATAAAGACAAATCTCTCATCTTGCCACATATCATGTGACTCTTCATACTCTCTTGACACTTTGCACTCTTTCTCATATTTCCACATACATTATATAAAATATAAATCATATATAAAACTAATATTGCAAGGGGGACCAAATAATGTAATATCTCCAACACCCCCTCGTATTACATTATTTGGTAGGAAGGATTTTTACCTTCTATATTTGATTCTTCCTTCTCTTCAATATTCAGCCCTGGATCTATCATGGCTAGATAAATAGTCTATCTACCTCTAGATTAATGTGTTTGAGTCACCTCTAGATCTTTATCTCTAGGTCATTGCCTCTGGATCATTACCTCTAGGTCATTACCAGTGGTTTTGCCTCTATATAACTACCTCTGGGTATCTACCTCTAGGTCATTGCCTCTGGGTCACTTCCACTGGATCACTGCCTTAGGGTTACTACCTCTGGAACTCTACCTTTGGACCACCTCTAAATAATCATTTTCTTTGGGTCATCCACTATAAAAATCACCATATTTGTAGGATAATCAACAGATGCATCTTCTAAGTTATGATTGGATCTTCTTTCTCTTTGTATGCTATGGGACCTCTTTCGAGGGGTCTCCTTAATCTGCTTTTCAATTTCTTAAATACTATCTTCTATTCCAAATATATTCTTGGAATAGGTAAATTAAATCTATCTTATACTTTTCCTAAATTTATTCTTTCTCAAAATTCAAAGATTTATTCTTCACTGGTTGTTCTTCAATCTAGTGGTATTAATCCTTATCTTCACTAGTTTTTCTTCAATCTAGTGGTAGTACTTATCTTCTACAACTTTCAAGTTTTATGCAAGAAAAATTTGATTATACTTGGTTTCCTTCTGTAGAACCCATACAATATTCCTTTCATTTTATCTCATTCATCTATGTTCATCCATCCACAATCAACTTTTACTCTGTATTTTTTCTTTTTTTGTAGATAAAATATTTGTGAATGATTATGTGCTCCACAAATATTACAACTATGGAGATTCCAACATATCTCTATCTTATGTCCATATCTACCATAATGACCATATGTTTTCTGTTTCTAAGTTCTTTTGATCATGTTTTCCTTTATCGCAACTGATTCTATCAATCCCTATCATAGATTTGATGTTACTATTCCCTATCACAAACTTAGTTCCTTGATCATTACTGCTAGTCTAACCTATATATCCAAGACCTTCACACTTTGGTCTTATTTTTTATACAATTGGCTCTTTCATTCCTTGTCCATATTTTCCTAAACCTGTACCTTTATATCCTATTTTACTTAACAACTTTGAACCAATTCCTTTAGTACTGTTGTGGTTGATCCACAACACACCCCAAAATTGGGGACCCACATTTTTTGCAGGCTTGCAGGGAAGGAACTCAGTGACCCAGATGCCAGAATTGAAGAAAAAGAGAAAATGCACAAGTGTAGAAAGGGGTCGCGAAATCGCGACATGTCGCGAAATCGCGACCGAAGCCGGAAAATTGTCGCGAAATCGTGACATGTCGGAAAATCGCGGTCAACGCGGTCAACGGCAACAAAACAGAAAAAGTGTCACGAAATCGCGACGTGTCGGTGACCAGGATGAAAAGGATGTCGCGAAATCGTGACATGTCGCTGAGGAGAAAAGAAAAGGTGTCGCGAAATCGCGACATGCTGTTGAGAAGAAAATAAATGATGTCGCGAAATCGCGACACGCCGTTGGAAAAGGATGAGAATGGTCGCGATTTCGCGACGTGTTTTGCCGAAGCGTACGGATGATGAAAAGTGTCGCGATTTCGCGACGTGTTTTGGAAAGGTGTACAGAAGCGCGAAATGACGATGTGTACGGACGGAGAAAATGGATTTAAAATGGTCACGATTTCGCGACATGTTTCGGGGAAGCGTACGGAAAGAAAAAGCGGTAGTGATATCGCGACAGAAAGTGGCATGAAGGTCCGAGGGTGAAAAACGTCGCGATATCACGACGGTTTTGCCAAGACGTACGGATGATGAAAGGTGTCACGATTTCGTGACGATTTTCGGCATTATTGGACAAGGAAGATGTCGTATAATCGCGACGAATGAAAATGGCTAAGGAAGCGGTAGCGATATCGCGACGGTTTGTCGAAAGAGGGCTTGAAACAAAAATGGTAGCGAATCGCTACCATGTCACAAGGAGAAGGCTTGAAACGAAAGTGGTAGCGAATCGCTACCACATTTCAAAGGGACGCGACAAGGCCAAGGTGGTAGCGATATCGCTACCACATTTTGAAAAGGGCTCAAAGTTAGAAAGTGGTAGCGATATCGCTACCATTCGAAGAGGAGGGCTCAAAATGTTAAAAGGGTAGCGATATCGCTACGAGAAGTTGCCGGAGGTAGACAAATGAAAAACGGTCGCGACATCGCTACGGGGAGCGGATGAAGGCGTACGACAGGAAAGCAGGTAGCGATATCGTGACATGTCGCGATTTCGCGATCGGGAAGGTGAACAGGCGGACTTGCAGTTTTGTCGGGTTTTTGCGCAGGAAAGCATTACAGGGGGCGCAGAAAATGCGTGACACGTGGCGTGCAGGTGTCAAACTTGCAGAGGCGTTACATGCAGAGATGAATTTCGAAGCGTTTCCAAATTTGAGCGTGAATCAAGGCAAGGAAAGGCAGGAATTTGAAGGGTCGCCCACAGGAAGAGGAAATGAAGCGACGGAGGAAATCGAAGAGCCATAACATTGCTATAAGACCAGAATTGCAAATTGAAGAGGGGGTTGGAAATTGCCGAATACGGAGTTGCAGAGACGAGAGCTTTGTGCTATTCTGGGCCCGTACTTGGGCAATTTCCTTCTTTTTGTTCTGGGATTTTCTTTTACACCTGGAACATTTTTGAATGTAATCGAAATATTCTTTAATACAAAATACAGAGAGTTGGCATCTTTTGGATGAGAAAGAAGGAGTTACTTTTGCATGCATGATTTAATGTCTATCTTTCCCTTCCAGATTTCTTAGGTTTTTAGGTGAAGTTAATGCAAGATCTCTTGGTTGCTTCATGCGAATGCCTGTTTTCTGGAATTACCACAGAAACCCTCGAGACTCGCACCTGGCCTATTTGGATTGTGTGGATGTGCAGGTTCATTAGGTTAGGTTGCATGTAGAAAGCCTCAGTATCTTCGGTTTCATCCGATTAATGACAACTTTTTGACTGTAATTTATTTTACGTTTTTATTTATTTTGCTTTGCTTTTCAAACCCATATTTTATTTTCAGCAGTTTAATTATCGTGTTTGAATAAATCACTAAAAATCCATCGAATTAAAGATTAAAACAGATTTTATTCATTTTAGAGTCCATTGCACTTTCAGAATTAAATAAACCACGGTGCCCCTTGTTAACATCCACTTGCAAACCCTAAGGTGTTCTTAGCATTTCATTTTAAACGACATCCTTGATAATCAATAATTAGCATAATAAGAACCTTGGAGAAATCGTTTTTCTTTGCAAGCGGAGGATTTAGGACTCGGATCCTACAGGAGAGTGTGTTTTCACAATCGGGTTAAAACACCACTCAACAGATTGGCGCTAGAAGGAGGGCCCGAATCGGTTTATCTATTTCAATTTTTATATCTGAATATTTTGTTTTTGATTTAATTCTGAAATTATTTACGGCTAAACTGCAACACTGTTTTTGTGTTTGTTGCAGGTTTTCTTCGAACTAGCCGAGGGTTTCCTCAGGCAGGCTGGACCCACCACGCCGTATTGCGACCAGGTCTCAAACAACCGGAGAAACCATTTTTCACGACCTTATTGGTACTCCCAAGGGTAAAGTCAAGCAAGTCGTAAGCACTCCAGTAGCAAAAGGCCTGTTTTCTCCAGGAACGTCGAGTGGACCTACGCCAATAATATCCGTTGCCCCTAGTGTGCCTATAGTTTGTAATATTTCTTCTGCTATTGTAGGTCTGTCTACATCAATTCTGAGTCAAATGGCTCAAGCTCCAGCAGCTCCTTGGTATGGAGCTAACAATACTCCTTTGAATATTGCTGGGGATATCCATGAAATCCCCAAGAACATTGAAATATTTCTGCCTAAATACAAGCCAGATGGCCTAAGAACAGCAGAAGAACATATCCAAGCCTATAGAGATGTTTTAATTAGGTTGCAAGTTCAGCATGAAGATGTAGCTCTGCAGACTTTTCCCCATGAGCTTGGATCCAATAGCATATGAATGGTATATATGCTTGCCAACCGGTTCAATCACCTCTTGGACACAAATGGAAAATGCATTTGTCAATCAATTTAGGTCGCCCTTAGATCCCGCAACTATTTACAATCAGTTTATTACATGCAAACGGGGCCAAGGGGAACCAATCCGAATGTTTAATCAGAGATTCCAAAAGAACTATAACAGAGCAATTAGACATTTTGCCATCGATCCTGCAAGTAGCTTTGCGAGATATATTTTGGGGCATTGGACCCCATGACAGCCATGTTTGCAAGGCGTAATCCTCGGGTCACCACGCTGGCTTTGGCCTATAATGAAGCCATGACTATTGAGCAAGAATTGACACCGCAAGGCTACGGGTTTACCCAGATGCCTATGTTGGGACAGGGTGCTCCATATGGTCAAGTTCCCCAGGCAAATCAACTCATGGCACCACAAATGCCAAGTATGAATGCCTTCCCATATCAGCAGACCGTATCCACCAAGGACCCGCATATGCACCCATTCCAATCCAACCAATCACAACCATTCCACCTGTTCCTGCATTTTTGCAGAACAGTCAATCAACTACGCAGGAAACTAGTCAAGTCAATCCTCAAGCCATAGTTCCTGTTCCGAATCCAATCCCAATTCAAGGTATCAATCCATATGGGAATCCAATTCCTCAGAACCCCACCCAAATGTGGAATCAAGACCCCATCAATTATGCAAATCCAATGGGGGTTAACAACAATGTGGTTCCACCGAAGGATGTCTTTTCGAAAGTCGAAGAGCTCAAGAAACTAGTGCATAAACTAAGTAATGACAGGGTTCAACAACAGAAGCATGAGTCCCGTGCCCCTCACCCAAGTCAGAATTTTAACAATAGAGGGAGGCACTGGAACACTAAGCCAAACAATGGGGGAGTTCCTGCTCCCATTGCTAATCAATTAGATGCTTCTGCAGGCCCTAGCCAATCCAATTCTCTTTTGAATCTTTCAGATTTGGCATGGGAAAGAGGGTGCAGGTTACATAACACAAAAGAACACAATGAGAGGAATTGTCCTGAGATTGCTAGATACACTCATTGTCTTCAGGCACAAGTTGATGATTTGGAACTCGTATCAAATGAGGATCCATCGTATCAGCAAGATGAAAATATTATGGTGATGGAAACGGTATATCACCAAGAGGGTGAGAGCGAGGAGGAAGAAGACGAAGTTTTGGAACAGGAGGTGCAAGCTTTTCGAGATTTCAGAAAGGGGACTCATGGGTACCATTTGAGGAGTAAGTCTAAAGCCCCTAAAACCTCATCAACACCTCCAAACAGTTCTATTCTTCCTCCAGATACAAAGGCAAGTAACAACCCTCCCCCTCCACTCAGAAGAGAAATGTCTAATGACGTTCAGAAGACAGTCAAATTCGAAAAACCAAATTATGACGTAGTGGAGGATATGAAGAAGTCCAAATCTAGCCTTTCATTCCTGGACGCAGCTAAATTGCCTGGTCAAAAGGAGGCGTTGATAAGAGCTTTGAACTCACCTGATCCGATGTGGAAGGAAAAAAGAGCTGAATCCCATCTGATTTTGCGAAAGGAGAGAAGGGATGTCCCGCCATTCTTATTAACTCTGAGAATTGCGGGTAAGAACTTGCATAACTGTTTGGTAGACACAGGAGCCACGAGCAACCTCATGCCTACGGAGATATGTCAAATGCTTGGTCTACAACCGGTTTCATCCAAATGCACGGTCTTGCAATTGGACCGTTCAGAGGTAAATGTAGTAGGGACCTTATATGATGTCAAGATTCAATTAAATTCTGAACCCAGGGTCCAACAGGTTGTAGACATTTTGGTGGTTAACATCCCAAGTAGGTATGGAATGTTACTTGCGAGAGATTGGATGAAAACGCTGAATGGCTATTTTGCAACAGACTGCTCGCATATGTGGCTGCCATGGAAGGGCATTGCTAACCAAATCAGAGTGGAAAACGAACCGAGGCTTAAGGAGATTATAACAGATTTTAACAAGCCGAATGAGGTTCAGTTTTCTGAGCCAGACCTAGGGGTCTATGCTCTTGATGTTGAGAAAGCTGTTGATGAACTTAAAGAAGAGGTGTGTCATGGTGGTTCTTCTGAGGAAAAGGATTACACGTGGTTGCTCAAGTTTGATGGATCAAAATCTAGACAGGGAGCAGGAGCCGGAGTCGAGCTCACCGGTCCAGGAGGTAAACCATTATTGGCTGCCTACAGATCGCAATTTCCTTGCACAAACAATGTGGCAGAATACGAAGCATTGATCTACGGTTTACGTCTAGCATTGAGCAAACATGTTAAATGCTTGAAGGTTTTGGGAGATTCTGAGTTGGTTGTCAAGCAAATCAAAGGGCAGTATACATGCCGCGACAAAAGACTGAGCCTTTATAGGACTAGGGTTATGGACCTCATGGAGGAGTTTGATGCATTCAACATAGCCCTTATTTCTAGGAGAGGAAATCGAATAGCAGACTCTCTTGCAGTCGTCGCGGGCATGTTAAACCCGGTGGATATAAAAAGATGTAAAAAGTTTTCCATTGAGCTGGTTCCTTGTCCATCAATACCTGATAATGTGAAGAATTTCCAGGTTTTTGAGTGTGACAGGCACATCTTCAAGTTTGTCACAAACTCGGGTATTTTTGAAAATCAGGTGATCGATGAGGAACAAAGGTGGCAGGATGAAACAGAAGAAAGTGAAACTGCGTATCAATCCAACAAAATTCCTAAAGACGTGGTTTCATTAGAAAAGATGTTCGACATGGAATGCAAGAACAAGAAAAGAAAAAGAGTCCCGCTCCCCAAAGATGCATGCGATTCAATTAATCTGGGAAGTGCAGACAATCCAAAGGAGGTGTACATAGCAAAGGCATGTACAGGAGGAAGAAAGGAGCAATATAATACGAGCTTTGAAGCATTACATAGATTGTATTGCTTGGAACTACAATGAGTTGAAGACTTACAACCAGAACATTATCACGCATACCATCCCTTTGAAGCCAGACTCCAAGCCTTTTAGGCAAAGACAACGAGTTGTTAACCCGCTATTGGAGCCTTTGATCGAAAAGGAGGTTAAAATATTATTGGAAGCGAAAATCATTTTTCCTGTTAGGCACTCAACCCGGGTGGCCAACCTCGTTCCAAGTAAGAAAAAAGAGTGGAGAGATTAGGTCGTGCATAGATTTTCGAAATCTTAATAAAGCCTCTCAAAAAGATAATTATCCATTACCATCAATCGATGAAATTCTGCAAATGGTAAATGGATCTGAAATGATGTCCTTTCTTGATGGATATTCTGGGTACAACCAAGTTCTTATACATCCAGATGACAGGATGAAAACAGCCTTCACTACCAAGTGGGGGACATTTGCATATAAGAGAATGTCGTTCGGACTGTTAAACGCTGGTGCAACTTTTCAACGCGCCATGGATTACGCATTCAAAGGACTAATAGGCAAATGCATCATCGTGTATGTGGATGATATCCCAGTTTTCTCGAAGAAGAGAGAGGATCATGTTAAAGACTTGAAGAAAGTGCTTCAAAGATGTAGGGAACATGGAATTTCATTAAATCCCAAGAAATGCATTTTTGGAGTGACAGAAGGGAAACTGCTAGGTCACATTATTTCAAAGGAGGGAATATCCATCGACCCAGAAAGGATACAAGCTATCCAAGACCTACCTCTCCCGAGCAATAAAAAAGAATTGAGGTCTTTCTTTGGGCAAGTCAATTTTGTGAGGAAGTTCATTTCTAGCTTTGCTGAGATAGCTAAACCTCTAAACCGAGATGCTCAAGAAAGATGTGGACGTAAGGTGGAACGAGGAAAGTAGAGTGGCTTTCCAGAATATCAAAGATGCCATTTCCAAAGCCCCGGTCTTGATAAGCCCAGACTATTCCAAGCCTTTTTACATTTATGCTTTTGCATCGGAACACTCCTTTGCGAGTGTCTTAACCCAAAAAGGTGAGGATAGTGCCGAAAAGCCCATTGCATTTTTAAGTGCCCCCCTAAAAGATGCCCAATTAAGGTATTCAATCCTTGATAAGCAAATGTATGCACTTTTTAAAACTGTGAAAAAATTTAGGCACTACATCGTGCACAGCAGAATTATCGCCATCGTGCCCGATTCTGCTGTCAAGACCATGTTTTTACAGAATGAACTAGGTGAGAAGAGAGGAAAATGGATTTCGACCATCCAAGAATTTGATCTCGAAATCCAACCAATGAAACTAGTTCGAGGACAAGGACTCGCAAAGGCGATCGCAGAAAATGATCCGCAAATAACGGGTCAATGCTCAAATACAGAATACATGGCTAAGGAGGACTCGGTATGTTGATATTGTGCAATTTTTATTGACTCGGTAAGTGCCCTTCTAATTTGAATTCAACACAGAGGAGAGCTTTAAGGCTTAAATCTGTTAACTATCTGATAAAGTCTGGTGTGCTTTACAGGAAAAATCATGAAGGTATCTACCTGAGATGCTTGAGCAAAGATGAAGCCGCCGGGGTGTTGCAAGAATTTCATGGCAAGCATGGAACCGGTCATGGTGCAGCCAATGCTACAGCACACCAAATACTATGAGCAGGATATTACTGGCCTCATATATTCAAAGATGCACATACCCATGTACGATCTTGTCACATCTGTCAAGTGGCTGCAAATAGAGAAAGAAATGCAGCCATGCCGTTGCAACCTCGTAGTTGAAACGAGACCGTTTGCACGAGTGGGGACTAGATTTTATTGGGGTTATTAACCCAAATTCTTTTGATTCTCACAAATTCATTTTGACGGCTACAGACTATTGTACAAGGTGGACAGAGGCGATTCCTACTAAACATGCCACCACAGATGTTGTGATTAAATTTCTTGAGGATCAAATTATAACAAGATTTGGGATGCCCGACTCTATTGTCAGTGACAATGGTAAAGCTTTCATTTCCACACAATTTGCAGAGTGGGCATATGATAATAAAGTGAGCTTGAAATTTGCATCCAATTACTATCCTCAAGGAAATGGGTTGGCCGAGTCTTCAAATAAGAATTTGTTGAATACTATTAAGAAGTTGCTGGAAAAGAACCCTCGGGACTGGCACAGTCAACTAAAGTTTGCCCTTTGGGCAGATAGGACCAGAGTGAAAGAATCCATAGGGAATACTCCCTATCATTTGGTCTATGGGCAAGACCCGATATTTCCAGCAAATTTGAAGTTGCAGACCTTACATTTCATACAAGAGTACTTGGGGACGAGATGATCAAGTTGAAGCCGAGGTTGAGCCAGTTGTTGCACCTTGATGAAAAGAGAGAAGAGGCCATGAATCACATGAATAAACACCAGGCAGTTGTCAAAAGGTGGTTTGACAGAAGGGCCAAAGTTAAATCATTCAGAATTTCAGATTTAGTATTACTATGGGACAAAAGACATGAGGAAAAAGGAAACCATCAAAAGTTTGATTGTCTTTGGTTAGGCCCATATCAGATTTCAGAGATTCTTGGGAAGAATACCTTCAGGCTAAAAACCTTAGAAGGGAAAGATTTCATGCTGCCGGTTAATGGGCAGATTTTAAAACATTATTTTAGCCCTTAGGTTGTGGGACTTTCATATCATTCTTTGATTTTGGTGGGATTTTCAGATCTTGTTTCATTGTTTAGGATTTTCAGATTTTGTTTGATTTAGGATTGTTAGCTTAGCTAGGATTTTGGTTGTGGATTTGATTTCGGTTGACATGTTGTTAATTTTGAAAAAAAAAAAAAAAAAATAAAAGAAATAAATTGAGATGCCAACTTATGCTTAGGGTTAGGAGAATATGAAATATTGGAATTATCTTGTAAAGGCTCCACCAAGTAACACAAGCATATTAAGTTATATTGTTTGATTTTGTGATACATGAAAGAATCAGTTTTGCATGACATATCATTTCATTTGCAAAGATAAGGCATTCATATTCCATCTCACCTCACATACATTTCATTTTAGTTACATATGCATCTTATGTACAAGCCATGAAAGTACGTCAAATTCTCTTAGGGTTATGTTATAACATAAATGTAAGTAGCTCCTAAGGTTGGAAACTGAGTCTTGAGATATCTAGAACCAAGCACGTCTCATGCATTAAAAAGGATCTTGAGCAAAATGATCAAAACCTAACTTGGAGGAAAAGGTTGGGCGAAAGAAGTTATTCATGTCTATCCTATTATGCAACATGATCCTTAAAGCTGTGGTTTTAACCACTTCCATTAAGCCTAAAGCCTAAAATCAGAGTAGTAAGGATAGGGTTAAATCCTCATCGAACTTAGGTTGAGGATCCAATTCCCCAAAGCTTTGATTTGACCCACATGGAGTAGTAAGGATAGGGTATAAATTCTCATCTCGGTTGGTTGAGAATCCGATTCCCCAAAGCTCTTATGTCTCATTTCATAATCAGTCTTGGATTGTAAGGATCGTACTATTTGTCCTCTCGCAAGGGATGGATAGTCATCCCCAAGGTCTAAGTAACAAAATTAATGATTTATATCTAAGGTTTGGATTGTAAGGATCGTACTACTTGTCCCTAACCAGGATGGGTAGTCATCCCCAAGGTCCAAGAAATAAATAAATAAATAAATTTTTCCCATCTCATCTTTATTTTGGATTGTAAGGATCGTACTACTTGTCCTCTGCAAGGGATGGGTAGTCATCCCCAAGGTCCAAAGAAATGGAGATAAGTTTTGGATTGTGGGGTTAGATATGCCCATGCATGGCATCATGTCTTGCCTAAAAAACAAGACCACAGATTGTCTAGAGGGTTAGACTAGCATGACCATTTCTTCCATAACTGGTTTAATTATTTTGCTTAAAGTGAGGTAATGAACTCTAAATCAGAATAGTAAGGATAAGGTTAAACTCTCATCTCGGTTGGTTGGAAGTCTGATTCCCCAAAGTTCTGATTTCACATTCACTTGCACATGGGTTCTAGATAGTAGGGACTCATAACCAACTTTGGGATACAATAAGATAATGAACTAGTGGATCCTAAGAGGGTTTGGCAATCTTGAATGCTTGTACATAGTATTAGAAGAAGTACCATGCCCTTTATGGAAGCAAATCTCCTTGCACATTCATTAGGGTACACAAATCATTCACCATCCCATATATGCATTCATGCAAAACAGATAATGGAATGTTGATCAATTTCAAACGATAGGGAATGAAAACACATTGCACACACTCGAGCTAATACTTGATGATTCGATGATTCATGTACTTCGATCTTTGGGCATTTGTTATTTTGCTTATGTGCTAACATGTATTTGCGAGTTTGTGATATGTTTCGAGTTGGGTTCTTACTAAAATGCTCAAGAGCATTTGACAGCAGAGTCGCCATTTGTTGTGGTTGATCCACAACACACCCCAAAATTGGGGACCCACCTTTTTGCGAGGCTTGCAGGGAAGGATCTCAGTGACCCAGATGCCAGAATTGAAGAAAAAGAGAAAATGCACAAGTGTAGAAAGGGGTCGCGAAATCGCGACAGGTAGCGAAATCGCGACCGAAGCCGAAAAATTGTCGCGAAATCGCGACATGTCGGAAAATCACGGTCAACGCGGTCAACGGCAACAAAACAGAAAAAGTGTCACGAAATCGCGACGTGTCGGTGACCAGGATGAAAAGGATGTCGCGAAATCGTGACATGTCGCTGAGGAGAAAAGAAAAGGTGTCGCGAAATCGCGACATGTTGTTGAGAAGAAAATAAATGATGTCGCGAAATCGCGACACGCCGTTGGAAAAGGATGAGAATGGTCACGATTTCGCGACGTGTTTTGCGAAGCGTACGGATGATGAAAAGTGTCGCGATTTCGTGACGTGTTTTGGAAAGGTGTACGGAAAAGTCGCAACGGGAAAAGGGAGAGGAGAGGAGTGACGGACGGAGAAATGGTCGCGATTTCGACGTTTTGCAGGCGTACGGAAGAAAATGGTCACGATTTCGCGACGTGTTTCGGGAGGCGTACGGAAAGAAAAAGCGGTAGCGATATCGCGACAAAAAGCAGCATGAAGGTCCGAGGGGAAAAACGTCGCGATATCGCGACAGGTTTTGCCAAGACGTACGGATGATGAAAGGTGTCGCGATTTCACGACGCATTTTGGCATAGTTGTACGGTACAAGGAAGATGTCACGAAATCGCGACGGAAATGAAAATCAGGCTCGAAGCAGGGAAGCGGTAGCGATATCGCGACGGTTTGTCGAAAGAGGGCTTGAAACAAAAATGGTAGCGAATCGCTACCATGTCACAAGGAGAAGGCTTGAAACGAAAGTGGTAGCGAATCGCTACCACATTTCAAAGGGACGCTCAAGGCCAAGGTGGTAGCGATATCGCTACCACATTTTGAAAAGGGCTCAAAGTTAGAAAGTGGTAGCGATATCGCTACCATTCGAAGAGGAGGGCTCAAAATGTTAAAAGGGTAGCGATATCGCTACGAGAAGTTGCCGGAGGTAGACAAATGAAAAACGGTCGCGACATCGCTACGGGGAGCTGATGAAGGCGTACGGCCAGGAAGCATGTAGCGATATCGCGACATGTCGCGATTTCGCGGCCGGGAAGGTGAACAGGCGGACTTGCAGTTTTGTCGGGTTTTTGCGCAGGAAAGCGTTACAGGGGGCGCAGAAAATGCGTGACACGTGGCGTGCAGGTGTCAAACTTGCAGAGGCGTTACATGCAGAGATGAATTTCGAAGCGTTTCCAAATTTGAGCGTGAATCAAGGCAAGGAAAGGCAGGAATTTGAAGGGTCAGTCCACAGGAAGAGGAAATGAAGCGACAGAGAAAATCGAAGAGCCATAACAATGCTATAAGACCAGAATTGCAAATCGAAGAGGGGTTTGGAAATTGCCGAATACGGAGTTGCAGAGACGAGAGCTTTGTGCTATTCTGGGCCCGTACTTGGGCAATTTCCTTCTTTTTGTTCTGGGATTTTCTTTTACACTGGAAAATTTTTGAATGTAATCGAAATATTCTTTAATACAAAATACAGAGAGTTGGCATCTTTTGGATGAGAAAGAAGGAGTTACTTTTGCATGCATGATTTAATGTCTATCTTTCCCTTCCAGATTTCTTAGGTTTTTAGGTGAAGTTAATGCAAGATCTCTTGGTTGCTTCATGCGAATGCCTGTTTTCTGGAATTACCACAGAAACCCTCGAGACTCGCACCTGGCCTATTTGGATTGTGTGGATGTGCAGGTTCATTAGGTTAGGTTGCATGTAGAAAGCCTCAGTATCTTCGGTTTCATCCGATTAATGACAGATTTCTGACTGTAATTTATTTTACGTTTTTATTTATTTTGCTTTGCTTTTCAAACCCATATTTTATTTTCAGCAGTTTAATTACTGTGTTTGAATAAATCACTAAAAATCCATCAGAATTAAAGATTAAAACAGATTTTATTTTAGAGTCCATTGCACTTTCAGAATTAAATAAACCACAGTGCCCCTTGTTAACATCCACTTGCAAACCCTAAGGTGTTCTTAGCATTTCATTTTAAACAACATCCTTGATAATCAATAATTAGCATAATAA
The DNA here is from genome assembly GCA_028583015.1 of Wollemia nobilis. NCBI lineage: Eukaryota > Viridiplantae > Streptophyta > Pinopsida > Araucariales > Araucariaceae > Wollemia > Wollemia nobilis. The sequence continues at coordinate 919,034 of JAQPPZ010001446.1, forward strand.
GAACCTTGGAGAAATCGTTTTTCTTTGCAAGCAGAGGATTTAGGACTCGGATCCTACAGAGAGTGTGTTTTCACAATCGGGTTAAAACACCACTCAACAAGTACGTTTTTCAAAAATACCAATACAATCATTAGACTGATCTCTATCAATATCAATACAATTTTGAGCATCACTATTTCTATCATCATTTGAATTCATGCCTTCATCAATTTTGATAACATAAGATTTTTCTAAATAATCACAAATTGTATTCAAATCACTTGTATCATACATAACATCTATTTTTGTAATAGGTTCTATCTTTGTCATGAATTCTAAATCACTAGTGTCATTGCTTGCATCACAATATTTTCTTTCATTTTGACAAGAATCATAATTTGCATCTTTTTCTTTTTGAAGAAGATCACTAGTATCACAACATGCATCAATCATCAATGGTTTTGATTCTATAGTATTGCAACATGAATCTATCATCATGGACCTTAAATCATTTGTATCACAAGAAGCATCTTTCATCATTGATTTGTTCTCTACTTCTTCAACCTTTTCTTGTTTTCTCATCTTAGAAACATTAAGAGTGATAATTCCTTTGTAGATTATTCTCCATAGACTAACAGGTATAGTAACAAAATATTCATAACAATCATTAGCATCATTAAGAACACTTTGCATGCATTTTTGAAGTATTGAAATTTCTCTTTTTTCTGCTTCACTAGTAATATCAACAAGCCTATTCTTCAATGTATCATCAATGAACTTGTTTTTCAAATCTTTAATCATGTCCTCTTGTCTTCTATTCTTATCTTTAAGGATTTCATGAGAAAGAAATATCATATACATCAAATTTCCTATATCACTAGGTAATGTAAAACCACTTTTAGAATCTTTATATGCCTCTTGAAGCATTCTATTCAGATAATTACTAAGTGCTAAGAAATTTTCATCTTTGATTTCTCTCAACATTGATTGTAAGACACTCTTTTCACTTATTGATGTATCCTTTTCAATTTCTTCTATCATGTGTTGTATATGGAATTTTAATATTTCCAACCTTTTTGAAATTTCCTAAAAGTCTAATCATTTTTCTTGGACACAGGTTTTCTTCTTCAAATGTTTTTGACAATTCATGTATTTCAATTTTTTGACCATTTGTATTCTTTTTCATTTGTTTTTTCTTTGCCATGTTTTGAAGTAGACTACCTTATATCTCGAAACTATAAAACTAAGAATTTTGCAAATATATGTTTTCTAAGTTTTATGTAGAATTCCTTATCTCTCCATAATTAAAGAATTTGCAAATATTCTTTTATTTTTAACTTCCAAAAATAAATCTTTCAAACCATTAATCACTTTGAAAAACTTTAAAACAAATAATTCTATAATTATTACGATAATGATGTTTTTTGCATGCTGAAGAAGATATTACGTCTTCACCATGTGGCAATTAGTTCAAGCATTTTATGCTTTGCTTGTCTTGCAAAGTTCTCCTCCTCAACGCTTCACTTCGTAATGATTTTTCCTCCTAAACGCTTCACTTCGTAGCATTTTGTTTGCACTTAGAATGGTTCACCTTGCACTTGAATTGATTGCCTTTTCACTTCAATGGATGATGCTTCGGATGACTGTCTCTTGGCGCTTTGGTGTCCACCTGAGCGATGTTCCACCTTGTTTTGACACTCCTTGTTGTGGGTTCCAATCTAGGTTTAACATCCACAATGTAGCCTGGTTCGAAGCCCCAAATGCTACTTGGTTTTGGTGTTGTTTTGAATGGCTGTCAATGTCCTTTCTTCTATCACTTATGTCCATATTCGGATGGCTCTTGATGTAACTTTTTATCACACATCGATGTCAAATATTGAGATGATATTTTATGCTTCTACTATGATACTTCGGTGTCTTCTTTCTGCACTTAATCCTTTGCTTGGTTTTCCTTTGTTCGGCTTCCTTGGATCTTGAAAAATCCCTCCACTTTCTTGTACTCTTATTACCTTGATCAACACTTTAATATTATATAATTTTGGGTTTTTCTCAATACTTTCTCCCTTGCTTCAATATCTTCTTTACTCCTTTTCTTGCACACTTTCTAACTCTTCGTTTCCTAATATATTATGCAAATTCTAAGATAACAAAGATGTCTCCTTCCTTAACTTGGAGACACTAAACTCAAGGCTTTCTTTTCACTGATTTACAGACTTGAATATGAAGCTTTTTAAAGCTTGAAATAAAATACCTTCTTTATGCTTTAATAAGGTATTCTTATAGCACCAATTTACAAGATTTTTGCTCACCAAGCTTGCTGCCCAAATCTGTAAAAATGTAGCTCTTTTGCTCCTCAAAATTGCTGCTAAAAAAACTACTCCTTTCTCCTTTCAAAAAATTCCAAAAAACTCTGAAATTTGCAACTCAAATACTTCTTCGAATGTTATCCATAGCTTTAAAACCACTGTTAACTTTCTGAATAGGTTAACTTACAGAAAGCTTCAACCAAAATCTAAATATAAAGCAAACCAATGCTACTAACAATGACACTTAATAACAACTATCTTACACATAATATCTCATGAAATATAACTAGTAAAATTGTAGACTTAAATTTCTTAAAGTTCATGGCTTCATAATTTAATTAAAGAGGAAAACAACAAAAATGTTTATCCAAATTAAAATATTTATTTTAAAAGAACTGAACTGAACTTTCTTCACTACCTAGAGTAGGTTCCATTTGTCAATTTAGCAATGTTGGCTAGATTGGCCTTTAAAAAGGAACCTCTTGTTAAGGAATATGAATATATAATGGTAAATTCAAAATCCGACTTTTAAGCATATTTAATAATGTAGTAATGATGTCCGCTAATGGTGTACCATATTGTTGTATTTTTTAGCTATTATTTAGGGATCTAAGACCACAAAGTACAATTTTAGTGTGGAGGGAACTCGTGTACTTGGACATTTTAAAAGTGAGTACCCTACTCACCATTCCATTAAAACCTTGACCTTGTGGTCAATCATATTGTTTTTTAGTTATAATTTAGGGATCTAAGACCACAAGGGACACTTTCTAGTGCGGAGGGAACTCGTGTACTTTTAACATTTTATAAGTGAGTACCTTACCATTCCATTAAAACCTTATGATTAATGTTTTTAGTTATTATTTAGGGATCTGAGACCACAAGGGACACTTTTTAGTGCGAAGGGAGTACTCTACTCACCACTCCACTATGTATGGTATTGTTGATATAAACAATGTTAAAAAAGTGGATTGAAGTTTGGAAATCAATATTATTAAAAACCTAGAGAGAGAGCCGTTTGGGAATCCATCCTTACAAAACCCTGTACACTAATGTTTTATTTTGGATTGCTAAACCACGAGAAAGCCTTAATCTCTGATTGTGTTTGACGATCCCCAAACTTTCATGCTTTATCTTTGGCAATACTTTACGTTGATAAAAATAAATATCCCTCTAATTGTTGTGTGTGAAGAAAACATCATTTTATGAATAACGCAGACTAGAGCAACTCAAATCATTTGGAAGAGAATTAACAATTGTAAGTGACCATATCAATAGATTGAAATTTTCTTTGCATGCTTTTTTACAATAAAACTGATTTGGAATACATACTGCACCGACATGTTTCTTGTCATCCCTTGTGGCCTGGATGGACAATATAGCTTTTTTGAGCAAATAGTCCTTTATGATTTACTTATATGCACTATAACTCCACAAATAACTGAATTACTTCTATGCACTCTGACACCACCAATAACTGAATTAAATTCTGAATCATTGGAGTATAGGAGTAATGATACAGTGCATATGGGGGATTTGGGATGGGATGGGCAGAACAGATACAAAATTTGAGCTGAATTTTTTCTACACGCTCAACCTAATGTGTCACATGCCATACATGGCCAGCTCTGGTGGTTCTTCAATAAATGGCACACTTGCCTTCTTAGTTATTCCTCCCTTCAACTGCAAACATTAATGCATGAGGTGTTGCTGCTAACTCAGTTTATTAAGTGCTCCCACTGCTCTTGGTAAGTGTCCGAGTGCCATCGCTGGTGCCCCATGGTCACCTTTGCCTTCAAATGTGGTCGTCTTGAAAATAAACAGGTGGCAGTAAAGAGACTAGGTGAAAAAAGGAACAGCTCTTTTTCAAGTGGCATCACTTGCTTCACCTCCTAATTTACAGACTGTTTTCAATAGGTCAGCCTCATCCACTCTTGGAAGCCATTGCACAAGTTAATGCTGATGAATAGATGAGTCTCCAATCTAACTATTGGCAGGAAGATCTTGTGGATGCAATGAAGCAAAGCCCAGGGATGAATCTATAGTATGTTGCAACCTATTAATGCATTTAGTACAAGCACACCCTAATTATATGATCCCTTTACCCTTTTTCAATTTAATAAATTAATATATACACTCTTATTCTGTATGCCTTTCAATTTTCTTTGCGCTACTAAAGGTGTTAATGCTAGGAATTAAGTCCTGTGACTGCATAAGATTTTGAAGGGGCTGCTATTTATGGTGATGTTTTAGAGGAAATTGACAAAAAAAAATGTATCCTCAATTTCTAAAAGAAACTCTTTTAGTATATGAAATTATATTTTTGATTAGATTCCACAAATGTTCCTACCCTAGGAGAAACATGAAGTTCCTACTACAGAAGAAACATGAAACAAATGTTTATTTTTATTATTCAATGAAACACAAGTATAGCTGCTTTCCTGAAGCCAATAGCAAACTTGTGTGATCTAAAATACGTTTATGATCCACTAAGAATAACTAGTCACTGACAATGACATTTGAAGTTCTCAAATCATTTTGAGGAATTCCAACCTACTCGATAAGAAGACCAAGAAGAGTAGGAAAATCAACTCATTTGAAGTGACAACTTGGAATTAAACAACACCCAATAAAATAATGTTTTTTGTGCCTTGATCCTTGCAATCAATATGACTACTAGTACTTTAAGAATCGCTTGCTGGTTTTAACCTACCCCTTCAAAATCATCACAATGTGCTTATGGATGAGGTGAAGGGTATAAAAAATGAGCACATTGAGATTCATCCAACCTCATCATGCGCAACTGCAAGAACATTCAAGTTCTAGAAAATAGGCCCACCGCCATGCAGCAAGTTTTGCATAAATGAAATAGGCCACCATGTGCTATAACTCCTTGGCCAATTAACATAGAGACACATGATAATTAGGTTGAACAAATAATTGGAATCCTTTAAGCTTCTATTAACAAGCTCAAAGTCCATAAAATCAGCGATAATGAAGCAGTGGTCAAGTTTTATGATAATGTCTGTTAATGATTTATTTCAATAGTTAATTTCTATCAAACCTTTATCATTGTGTCCTTCCTGACTCTCTGCTTGCTATACCTGAGATGGGATTTCAGTTTCACCTGTTTTGGATTGGAAAATGATTATGCCATAATGCTTTGCCCCTATTATAATGCATGATACTTTGTCATTATTAAAAAAGAATGATAAGCCAGCTCAGAATAACAAACATAAAGCTATGTTTTTTTCTTTTTTTTTAATTGGTTATATAATATTGAAACAGGCCCTACCTGTATAACATCACCACATAGTGGTATTACAACAGCTTGAATATTATCCATGTATCGCTTGGCAAGATTTGAACTTGGGTCTCCTTGAATCTTAAGGAATCTAACCAGTTGAGTTATCTCCATTTAATAAACATAAAGCTATGTTAAGAATAAACAATTAATTAAATATGCTCCCAACTTTACTTTTTTCCATATGTAATGAAGCACTGTAATGACATACATAGATTCTCTTGCTTTCCTCTAATTTATCTACCTCCATATGGAAGAATGATTTATGGCTACGTACAGATTACAATTTTGAAAGTAATTTTGAAAGTAATCCTGCTGATAGACGGCAGTACGAAGTGCATGAAGTTAGTCCTGGGCTCATAATCAAAAGCTATTATGGTCCTCTCTTCCCAGTGTGCATGTTGACATTAAATTTGCTTTGGCCAGGCATGAGGTTTATAGTAATATGACAGCATCCAATAGTGGATATAAATAGGTGATTCAGAGAGGTACAACCGAGCATCAAGAAATTGCTACTAAATTAGTTTTTGCTTCTATGGCTTGATACTGAAGATGGGACCAGCATTTAAAGGCTGCAAAGTCCAAAGTTTTCCTCTGTTATCAAGACATGCACAGAGCCATGATGTTTGATATAATCCACTTGGCAGTGCTGAGACATCCAACAAACACATAGAAAATCCTTGCCCCTTGTTGTCCAATTCAAATGTAACAAATGTCTTGACCTTCTGGTTAGACTTTTCAACGTTTATGTCCATATACTCAGATCTAGTTAAATCTAGCATCATAGAAGTTTTTTTTGTTTTAGAAGACATGCTAAACTTCGTTTTCAGTCTCATATGTGCTAGTAACTCCTCTTTCATATCCAACACTTCCTCTGTCACATTCCAACCTAACCTCCAACGAGCATAATATTCTGAAGCTCCCCGCCTCGAAACATCTGAGGGCTGAACAGTAATGACACAACAGATCCTCCTGACTTTAAGGGAACTCCCAGGTAAGATATTTTTGACCTGTACACAAATACTCAATGGGAGCTGGTAACCATGTTGAACAGAGATTCCATCCAAATTCCTCTTGTCCATGTTTGCAGCAAAAAGCTCCACACCAATGCAAGCCCTGGAATTAATTTTAAAAAATTGGAAGATCAGAATCATTAAACAGAAGCAATTAATTATGTAGTTCTGTGACATTACAACATGAAAATATTCCACGCAAATACAAAATAATATACACTACATCTAGAGAAGACAGCAGAAAACATAAAATTTGAAAAGTTTGTACGCAGCAATAAAAAATTGATGGTAAACCACGGTCTTGAGAGCCTGAAATGAGTCATAAGTGACAACTGATAATGAGCGAGGCATAACAGATAAGAATATTTAACCTGGCATCATCTCTTGTAGATAATTATCAGTTCATTTCAATAAGACCTTCAAAGGGAGCCCAGTGCAAGTTGGTTCAAACTTAATGTCAATGGGGCTTTCAAATGAAACCAGAGGCAAGTTGGCTCGGGAAGGGTGATCCAACATGCTAAGTGGCACAGGTTTAGCTTGTTTATAAATATTTTACTATTACCTCTAACACTGAAATTCATTGAATAGGTTCTCTCATGAGCTCTACTAAAAATCCCTAGTTATGATCCTGATTCCTGAGCTCCTTACCCATAACTATGCAAAATTTAGGCCTGTTATTCTAAATGGTCTCCCAAAAGTTTTTCTCAATTTTTCCTTTGCTCCCCCTCATGGAAACTCTCAGGCCTTTGTTGTTCATCTTCACTGTCATGAAGAGATGAAGTCTGTCGGGAAGGGAAGTGAAGAATGTGGATGGAACACTGCAGACAGCACTAGGGCCAAAACAAATCATTCAACACCTGAGACATGAAGAAATTCTTTCAGGAAAAATCCAAGCTTGGTACAGTAAGAATTACATAATTCTGCTCGAAGGATGGATGGAACAGGGTTGGAGGTTTTGAACCAGTATGTCACTCAGAAGGATGGAAATTGAAAAAGAAACTCAACATTTCCCTGGAACTAGGTCAATCCCTTGAATGTAAGAATCTGTTAATTGTTTCTAAAGAGAAACACTTTAGAACGAAGGATATAGTTCCTGGATGTGGGAAAGTAACCATGGAGAAAATGAATATCAGGCTATGGAAATCTCAGTGCATTTAGAATTGTCAGTTTGTCAGGGAGTTTTACTGCATCATAAAAGGCAGTGCAACAGAAGCTTGTCCCTCATCTCCACTCTCTCCATGTATTTTTTTATTTTATTTTTAAACTCTCAAGGACATCAAAAGAAAGCTTCAGCTACCAAGGTGGAGGAGAGACTTGAGAAACTTGAGGGCTTGTATATGATCTTTGTTGAGAGACTTAAGAAATTGACCAAGGTTTGAAAATTACAAACAGACAAAGACACCACTTTGTACATATAACAGAAAGAAGGAAGGACCATGGGGGTTGAAGCAAGTGATGGGGAGCAAAGAGTTTCACTCTAATCTCATGGGTGAACCTTAACATTTATCAAATGGCACTAGCTCAAGTGGTTGAAAATGTGGGCTCCTAATATGAAGACCTAGGTTCAAATCTTGTCATGCAATATAATACCCCTATGTGGTCTGTTGTAATACTATGGTAACATTGTCATGATGTAATACAGGTGGGAGCCCTTTCAATCCCATATAACTGATTCAAATAATTTTTAAAAAAAATGGTAACAAGTGAAAAATATCCAAGTGCGTGCTTTGTTGAAGACCAGGTTCCCAGGTTTGTCAGCAAGCTGCAGAATGAGGAGGCAGCGCCCTGAATAACTATTCTGAATTTTTCTATTCTCCCTTGCCATTTAGTTTTGTTTAGGCTTTATATTAATGGACATATTCTATAGATGTCAACAAATTATCAAAGTGAATTGATACAAATACAGCAAATTACAAAAGCTAATATGCAGTGCTAAATGAATAACTCCAAAAATGAAAAATAGAACATCTAAAACTAAAACTGGGAAGCGACAAGACCAGGGGGGTGGGGAACAAACCATAGATAAGCTATTATATAGAAGAGGAAAGTAATAAGAATCAATTTTATGGGAGGCTGTCCCCTGGTGCTAAAGAAAAATTATTTAGCACTATTTTCAAATTACTATCACGTGGTAAAGGAAAAAAAAAAATTGTGGTTGAAAGAGGTGGGAGTGCTGACCTTGTTTGAAAGAAATATTTAGGAACATGTGAAGGAAGGTGAAGCCATTGCAGAACCACATTTCCTAAAAGCTTCAGCCCATTTTGCCATATACTGCAAAACTCAGGTTTGTGCTTTAACCTTTTTGCTTGCTCCTGCAGATTCAAAACTCCAGAAATTGCCAGCCTACACAGCCTCAGAATGGCTCTCTGTTGATACCCAGAACTAGACATACATGTTATTAACAATGAGCAGTCGTTTACATCTCCAATGTCTCTTGAGAACACTACAAGCTCTTCCCAGGTTGTCGCATCTATCTGCTGCAATCGCTGTGCTAGATCCTGAATAACTGCAACATATGATTGTTTGCTAACATGATTTGAACTTGTGTATGGCTCCTGCTCACCAATTGATATCTTTGGGAAATGTATTACAAAGAGAGTGCAAAAGGACAGTAGAGAACAATAAAGTGCAAAACTTGAGATGCATTCGAAGCTTTTAATATCAATATTTATGAAAGACATATTAAGAAGGTCGAACTCCTTAGCCAGTCGCCTAAATTTAGAAGAAAATTGAAGCAGCATGGATTTTAATGACTTAATCCTTTGCATATTCTGTTTCCAAAAGCTACAGAGATTCCCTTTCATGTTAGAATCAGATTCTTCTTTACTGGCTGTCGCTTTTATTATATGTGAATCTCTATTCAACAATCCTAACAGCTCTGCAGTATTCTCCATTAGTCTTCCCCTGAGATTCAGAAACCACCTCTGAAATTCAAATGTTCTATCTAGATTAACAGCAGCTGACAGACTGTTAATAGCAGACCCATTCAATTTAAGAGCTTCAGGCATAACTTCACCAAGTCTACTTAAGACATCAAAATAAGAATCTGGCAACTTATTTTCAATACTATTTGTACCTTGCTTTTCACCGCCTGCAATATTCTGGCACTCATGCAAGTTGCCTATGCCATGTAATGAAATCAACACAGCATACACTTTATTTTCAGCCCCAGCCCACAAAGCTAATGATCTTAACCACAAATAGCATGTTTCTGATTGTGCTCTTTCTACCAGATGCTGAAATATAGAACTGGCAGTGAACCAAGCACCACAACAAGCAGCGTGTATCCCAATTTTGTAAGCTCTCCACATATTCCTTCCATTCATCATATCAGTTGCAACTTCTAAACTCAACTTTTCATCTCGAACCCAGTTGCCATCATAAAATATTTGCACATTTACCTCCATTTTTGTGTTTCCATCATATACTGCATATTGATCATTAATGAAGTTTGTTTCATCTGACAGTGCAAAATGTTGAGCTTGGCATGAATTTAATAAAGCTGGGATTAGATAGCATAAGAAGTTATTAGAAAATTCTACCTGTGCAACAGAATCAGTAAGTTGCTTCACTTTACTATATATTCTGTTATCAAGCCCTCCTTCCATATCAAGCTTATCAAGACATACCAACAAACATCGACAAAGAGAGGTCATCAGATCTAAAGTATAAGAATGTTGTTTATCTAAAGCAAAGCCTTCTGGCTTACTTTTGGTGCATTTGAGCATTTGTCCATATGTGTTCATGCTGCTCTGGAAGTTGCCTGCAGCTATTTCTGTTTTTATTGGCTCAGATCTGCCAAGAATTTCTTTCTTCACTAGGGCTTCAAGCATGCTTTTGATACAGTCTATGACTGTAAGAGATGCAGTAGGGCATTCTCCGATCAAACGTGAAATCAGATTGAAAAACGATTTGGTCTGTTCTATGCTGAAACACCTCTCCATTGGATTCTTAAATGCCAAGGCTATCTGATCAAAAACCAATAATGTTGCTCTCATTGGGAGGTCTATCCACACATTTTCATTTTTGTACTCATCTGTAATCCTCCAAGAATCCTTTTGAAGAACACTTGTTTCTGTCTGGTTTTTGGAAACCTCATCCCAGATACTTTTTCTGAACTTTTGAATGTTGCATGTTAGATCCACCAATAGAGAAACTGCTGCCTCTCTTTTGGACCGATCAGGGTGAAGACAATTAATTTCATTTATGGCCACCAATTCTTTGAGCTGATGGGCATCCACATAAGTCACATAATGATCACAAAGCTGCAAAGTAGAAACCATACAGATTAGTTGATTATTTAAAAGCAAAACTTGATAGAATGAACATGACAAGTTCAATGTAGCAAGAAATTTCACCTTGTGTAGAATTTGTAAAGCAAGGCACTGTAGAGCGGTTGGCAAGCTTATGTCCTTCACTATGGTAAGTAAGGTTCTAAAACCTTTTCCCTTAAATGATAAGCATCTAGTTGCTTTAGCAGATAGTGTCCTAAAACATTTCAATGACATTGCACGAACTATGTAACGGGGATCGGAGTCAACATATGATAAGAGCAGATCCACCTGCAAAGATTCTTGTTAGATCTTCTTATGCATATACATAACCAAGTAGACACTTAAACATAACCCATAATGAGTTTGAAATATAATTAGAACCCTACAGATTCATGGTATTTTTCTTCTAAAGACTCACATACAGCAATTTCAAAACAAAAAAAGCAATGTGTTTTATTCAGTTCAACATGAAGGCTTGATGATATACCCCTGCTTCAGAGGAATATGGCCATCTCAAAAGCTTTCCACTGATAAGTCATATATCTAGGAGTTCCACTTTATCTCAAGTGATATTTTTTAGGCATACAGGCCATATTTTAAACCATGATTGCAGAAGTGTTGACACAATCTAAACTGAAAATCCAGCAAGAGTGTTGCTTCCTGATGAAGGAGATGCAATTCAAGAATTCTTGCACTTCAAATTTAGGTGTATTGAAAATTTCTAGTATACAACTTTGAAGGGAATTCATTTCATGGTTTTTAGTTTAATTTTAATCATAAACTTGATAATATGGGGAAAAAAACAAAAATCTTTCCTTGTCCCCCATGATTATAGTTAAGGGCAGAGTTCTCAAAGTACCAGTTTGTATGGGCCACGAAAGAGAAACAGAAAAAAAGACAATACATTTGCACATTGCAGGAGGAGATGCTAAAATATAATTACTATTTTGTCCTTGTTTCAAAGAGCCAAAGCGACCATCTCAAATATAATGTAAATGAAGATTGTGGACCTTTCACTCAAATTTCACAAAAAAAACATTCTAGTTTCTGTCATTTCATTTCATCTTGGTAAATCGCCAAAATTTATGTGTTGCAGCCAGTGAAATATCAAATAAACAACCATTTACCACACAAGAAGCAAATCAACTCGAAAAGAAAAAACCAACAAAATGACCATGACTTAAGTATTACAGTCTAGAACCCAATAAGAGGTAATGATTAGCCAGTGTAATAAGTTAATTAATTTTCAACGAAGGACTGAGTTATCCTTCTTTGAATTTTTTTTGAATCAGAAAACACAGATCACAATGTTTTGGACTCCACATGGACGTAAAAGTGAATTACCAGACTCTCCAATTATGTTCATTAATCAAGATATATTTCTTATGCTAAATCTGTGACACCCTTGCATGAGATTTTTAACCAACAAAGAAGCACAAGTACCTGATCTGGCAATGTTACTACTGATCCAATGGCAAGCTTTGATAGTGACAACAACGTAGATGTTACAATCTCATCTGTTGGTAATTTTAACATTAAACTTTTGCCAGCCTGCATAAAAAAAGAATGATGTTATGCTCCATTGTAACCAGCCAGAGGCCACAAAATATTAAATTCAAATAGATAAATAGTTTTCCCTTTAAAATTAAGCGGAAAATTGTAAAACTAATATCAGTGTTTTACAAAGGAATCAATAAACCAAAGCAAAAAAGGAAGAAACTTATCCCTCGCACTGAAGCATATGATGTATAAGTGCAATAAGTAAAGAAAGCATCTAAGGATCATACAAACAAAATCTACCTTTCACAAGAAAGCTCCAAAAAGTAAATTCAGGGTTGATGTCTGTAAAAACTTCCATTCCAAAACAAAATTCAGTCAATGATCTTAAGAGAGTGGTCTAGAATGCAACTATTTGCAATAATACTCATAAATTGTCACCTGCCATTTGCAATTGTTTGTTCTTAAACATAAAAGGCCCAGAGATTCATCATGAATAGAATTAAGCTTTCATCTAAGGCTTATTTCTTCCAGTTATATGCTTCCAATATTACCTGTTCATTTGGCAATATATATATATATATATATATATATATATATATATGACACTGTATATTACTAAACCTCAAATATAGATAATGAAGTTCTCTTCCTGCTCGCTACCTACAAACTCCTAGCTATTGTGAATCATGATTCATTCAACACTGGCTTCATGTAGCAATTAAATTTGATTGAGACAAAGCTCCAAGCCAAATAAGTGCAGCACAAAAGATAAGATAATTCTATTTTTGTTCACAGATGGCCAAAGTAGGCCAATGGGGCTCATTGAAAAGAGCTGTTACAATGCACTGTAGTAACCAAAAAGTACTACAAAAATAAGCTAAACTAGAGTAAAGAATCTAGTGTAAACTACACTGAAGTGGAACAACTGTATGGCATAAAATTACAGCCTCAAGGGTTACCCAAAATGGATAAACCCTAACATGCTAAACATAATGATGAAGAGAGAGCCAGAATTCAAGGTAAAACAGAGATAAAAAGAAGCTCCACTTGATCCAAGCACCAACACTAATTTGTAGCAGTGTCTAAAGTAGCAGCACAGTAGCCATTGTCACCAACTATCCCAAAAGGGTCAACACATGAACTAAAATACTCCCATGTAAATGGCCATGACTAAGAGGGCCTGGGACGACACGGAGTTCAATTCTCAACAATCTTATAGCATCCATGACCATGGAACCAGTAGTTCCAGTCAAGAGGATAGGAAACTAGTAAGGTGCATTTGTCAACTCCTTGGTATATGAGGGGTGGCCGAAACCAGATGTTGGAAAACTGAAGTCCTATCCTGTTGCATCCAAGAAGAACAAAAAACTGAAGTTGTGGTAGACTCTTGTGTCCCGAAAAGGCCACAAATCTGTCATTAACATTCTGGAGAGTTGTAGCTTCAAATGAGCATTTATTACTCTCGACTACAGATATAGAGTGAAAGAATGATGTGACTAGTCAATTAGTGGTCAATCACCCCTATAATAACTGATGTCAAAGACCGATAGCTTCCCTAAGGTACAAAATCGAGAATCTTTTGTCAGGATAACCGAAAAAAGTGGCAGGCAATCCACTCGAGTCTCTATCCAAACAATAGTACCTCCCTCGAATCTCATAATAAATAACACACCTAAAGATAAAATGTTCTTCAATTCCACCTTCCAGATAGAGCAAAGACAACATTCCCTATCCACTTGAGGAATATAGTGGTCTGTCTCCTGTTGCAATTGATGTAAGCTGAAAAATAATTCTGAAGATGCTCTCAAGGCAACGAGGATGAGCACCAAACTCACCTTGAACAATACATTTTGGAAATGTTCCTTTACATAAGATAAATTATTGAAGCAATATAGTCTAGACCCTCTCAATGCAAGCCCAATCAACACATCCTAACTTGGACCCAAAATCTCATATCCATGGGATTGATGATAATACAATCAAAGAGGTGCACCTTTGTAGGTACGTCTTGGAAGTGTTGTAGCATTGGTGTTCCAAGAATGAGAGAGATGTGTATTCCTTGAAAAGTTGTGCTTGTAAAGTTGGTCGAAGATTAAGGGAAGGACCTGCAAACTAAAACCCCAAGTAGGTGTAAGCAATGGTGATGTCAATCGACTTGCCTTATAGAAGACCTGAAATGTAGAAAGGGTACACTTTGATGTGTTGAAGATCGTCACCTTAGCCTTGCTATGATTGATTGCCAACTCTTTTAAGTCACCGAAGCGAGCAAGAGCATCCAATTGTCTTTGCAAGCCCTTAGGAACTGTTACAAAATGGAATACTTGTTATTATTGAATGAAAGGAGCCTTGCTTAAATAGCAAAGTCATACAATCTGATCCATTGGATCATAACCAACTGAGCTAATCTCAGCCACACAGATTATCCTAGTAACAACTTAGGATATAATTTATTATTCTAACACCCCCCCTTAAGTGGTACTAGGATATACTAACACCCCCCCTTAAGTGATACTAGGAGGTAGTGAAAAAAAAACAAAACCAAATAAGTGGCATATCCACAAATATGAGTCCCGGCAACAAGGCCTGATAAGGTACTCATGTACAATATATTTATAAAAAATCTTTGTTGAAAGATGATGAAAAAACCATAAGGGAGAAAACCACCTGTTAGAATAGAAGAAGAAGGAGGAGGAGGAGGAAGATGTGCAATGAGGATGGAGAGGAAGATGTCCTCTTCAACCCCCCTAGGACAACTTCCATAAAGAAGCCTGCAAAGGATCCATATGATGTCTCAAAAAAAGGAGAGAAGACCATACTCCCAGACTGGTGCTTGTGACACATATAAAGGCTGTGAACCATGAAAAAAAGGTCACTAAAGAAAATTCCCTGAAACCAAAGTGTCTCACAAAAAAAAGAGTGTGAAGATAGTGTGGAAAGAACCACAAGAATCGCAAGGGATGTCCAAATTGACTCCACAAGAATAAGTAGTGGTTTCCACCTATATGAACACTATGGGCTGATAATAAGGTCCAAAACTTGTGGACAAACAGCAAAACAAAGGGATTAAATAATGAAAGGGCACCAATTTAGTGTTTGAATGTGTCCTTATGGTGACCTCCTCATCCTACCGAAATGCATGGGTAACCAGCCGCTGCAACCGCTAGGTGATATAGAGGAGATGACTAGATACTAGGATCACATAACAAATGTCTTGGGAGTGTCGGGTTTGACCGAGAATGCACTCCATGGTACAATAATATTCGATCCACAAAAAAGTGTGGAGAACAGTATCAAAACTGAAAATAGACACCTCCATTGTGTCCGTCTCGAAAAAAACCTTTCCGACGACTGTAAAAACCCTTATATACGGTGACATATCGGCCTTCATTTACAAGAAAAACAACAATCTCCTCTTACAAAAAAAATCTCTCCTAAATTTTCAATATTTGAAAAAATGGCCATATTTCCCCATGCTTTCAAGAAACATAAAAAAAAATTATTGCCTCTTAAAATAAGTGTGAGCCCACACTTTTTTTTTTTTCTAAACTATTAAATTCCACATAAAAGTGGATCGTTTACTTCTTTTTTTTAAAGGTTTTAGAAGTTAAAAAAAAAATTATTAAAGTATTGAGACCCCACCACTGCACGCTCCCACCGTCGCCGCAACCGAGCTATCGAGACCCCTCCATACGAACGCTGCTCGAACTCCGAACTCCACGACGTCAGCTCATGCTGCTCGTCCATGCTTGGCGGGGCAGAAGATGCAGCAGCAAGGGTGTCTCTGCATTACGGGTACCATACAACGCAGCGACCTGCTGCAATCGGGCATCATTCCGAGAATATGGCACATCCTCTTTATCTCAGTTTTCAAAAGACGAGTTTAGCATATCGGTTCTCAGCAGATGGTGTCACAGAAAAATCTCCGTTGTTTCAAGTGAACTGAACTTTGCTTGCGTAACCTGATACTTCAGATCGCTATTTCTCCCGAAACTTCGCATTCGTGGCGATCTCAACCACTTTTGTCTGCCTTCACATGGCGTAAAACACAGCGCACAGGCAGTGTAGTTTCACGTAGTGAGTGCGAGCATTTGCTCCAACTAGGACTGGATAGTGGCAAATTAGCACGACACGAAGAGGAAGATTGTGATCGCAAAAAATAATGAGTTTCACAGCGGCCTGCTGGAAAATCGCCATGATGGTTGATTCTGGCCCATAATTGACAGAATGCGGATCGCCACTTTTAATGAGAAACAAGGAACCACTGCCAAAGCGCACTCTACGGATTCTGCCATCGAATCACCTTCGGGAACGTCCTCATTCACTTGCAGCAAAAGGTCGTCAATATTCCCGCAATCACGAAGTCTGCGTCAACGATAATTCTTTGTCCTCTGGAGCATCATGTCAGCCGGTGCGCAGCGATTAACGGAAAAATATCTGGCAAACGGCTAGAATCATAACTCCAACTCACTGTCACTGAAAGCAAAGCCCAAGCAAGTTGAATGGTGGTGGCCACGATCGTGTCGATAGCATGCACAATAATAGTGATCCCATTCTACCGCCAAGAAATCATAACGCCAACTCCTTGTCCGGTCGTGGTCGCACAAAGACAAGCCCCTTCGAGGTACAATTGATAGGGAAATTTCCGATTGCCGACCGCGATAGCGAATACCACGTCCTCAAAGTTTTTAAAATACCGCAGATTTGTTCTTGTTGATCAGAAGAATCCTGGGGTGCGGGACAACTTCAAGGAAAATACAAAAAATGCAGGCTGCTAGGAGCGACGAAAAAACATAGCGCCCTCCGACGACGGACTTGCAGTTCGTCACCGTGTGCATCAAATAAAAAATTCCCGATCTTGATATATCAAACTGTGTAAAACGGGACTTGCAGTTCGTCACCGTGTGCATCAAATAAAAAATTCCCGATCTTGATATATCAAACTGTGTAAAACGGGCCCAAGTTGCAACCTATTCATTAAATCGCCCCAACTTCATTTCACAAAAACGGCCGAATCATGTAGCGCGATCACAGTCCACACCCGTGTCAGAGAAAAAGCCAAAAATCTGAAAAAACCTGTGCCGTATTAGCACGACTGCATCACAGTGCTCCTGATGGATCACAGTTTTCCTGATCATACCAGCATTAGCATGTGACAAGGCCCTCCATTTCCTGAAATGCAAAAACCCGCTTACAACATAAAGGCTTCTTTGTGGACTCCGGCATCGCAATGACTAGCCCCAAACCTGCGCTGCAATAGCCGTGCAGCAGGCACTACTCAGAAAAGGAGCACATGTGCCCACAACATGGCTCAGAAAAGGAGCACAGGTGCCCACAACATGTCGGAGATCAAAGATTCCTATCCACGAAGGTATAAATCAAACTGGCAACAAAACAAGCACTGGGTTTAAAGCTCAAAAAAAAAATGCTTCCAAAAAGAAATGGATCTGAACCTTACACCAGATTATACCCTAAAAAAACACAATCATTAATTTTCATCAAACATCTGGTTTCTGATCCATCAAAATATGGAGAGCATACTCCCTCATTTTTTTGAAAAAAAATGGCCAAAGGAACTAAAAAAAAGAGAAAAAAAAAAAGGGCCCCCCATGAGGAAAAGCTCCTCAGGCTCATAGGGCAGGGAAAACCTGCTCTGATATAGGGCAGGGAAAACCTGCTCTGATACCATGTTAGAAAATGAAATACTTGATATTATTGAATGAAAGGAGCCTTGCTTAAATAGCAAAGGCATACAATCTGATCCATTGGATCATAACCAACTGAGCTAATCTCAGCCACACAGATTATCCTAGTAACAACTTAGGATATAATTTATTATTCTAACAAGAACATTAGCAAGAAGAACAACATCATCTGCAAAAAAGCAATATAGCTATCAAGACATGATGTAGAAGGCAACCATCGTCAACATGTGTGTTTTGAGAAATAAATTCTTTAAACTCATCAATGTAGATCCAAAAGAGTGAAGGAGAAAGGGGACAGCCTTGTTTGATGCCAATGGTACTCTAGCATCCTCTAAGAAATCAAAAGTTGTCTGAAAACGGACAACTACCTTGTATAGTCTCTTGATGAAAGTGATAAAGAGTTCTGAGATGTCGACGTCATGTAGTCTATGAAACAAAAGATGCCTAAGAATGGTGTCAAAGGCCTTTCTAAAAGTTCACAAAACAATAAAAGACTTTAGAAGACCGTTGACAAGCCTCCTCAATAATAGCCCTAAGAGTGAAAACATGATCAATAGTCTAATGATCATAAAACAGCCTGCCCTCTCTCTCTAAGCTTGCCCTAATCCAGCAGTTCTAAGAGTTCCATGTTTAAAACTGTTGCATAAAACATAGCAAACGTGTGCTCAATCATGATAGTTTTGTAGTTATTAGGATTTGGATAGTCCCCAAATTTGTAGACAGTGTGGATAATATGTTGTGAACAAGAGGTAGGAACCTAGAACAAGCAACCTCAGTGAATAATTCCGCAATGGGATAGCCAAGGGCTTCAGCACCATATTTCAAGAACTCAGCCTGAAATCCCTCAAAATCAGCAGCCTTGCTAGTGCATAATTTATGTATAGCTCTTTTGATGTCCCCTAAAGAGAAGAATGTGACATGACGTAGGAGGGGAAGACATATGAATGGTGGGCTTCCCTTGGATATCATAAGGAACAGGAGACCAAGGACTTGTTATTGATGCACGTGGGATGGAGCTTTCTAAGGAAAAAGAGTGCACCAAAAGGCTTTGGGAGAGTGATGAGAAGCATCTAGAAGGTCACAATGCATAGCGGCAAGAAACTTTCACTTCTTACATCGAACAAGGCATTTTCCCACTAGATGGAAGATATAGCTGTAGGCCCATGGATAAGAACAAAACAAAGATTCCAATGCATGGACTTACATTTTTCATCATACCAACGATTCATGGGGCAAGCACCAATGCGAGGAACAAGCTATGGACAAGGAAAAGTGTGGGAAAAGGGGTCAAGGGCTGCATCCCATAACATGAGAGACTGAAATTCATATCATCGACAAAACAAGGATCAAAATGAATCTTAGGATGGTTAGTAAAGCTAAGCGATGGAGGGAGAAGGAAAAGATGGAGAGATTAAAGAGGAGGAAGTCAAAGAAAAAATTTAAAATTGCATGATCACCCAAGGGAAGCTGACAAGAAACCTGAAAGCTATGAATATCAGAAAGCAAGGTTTTGTTTGTGATGACATAATCAACCGATCACACCTCCCAAATGTGGAAAACAACTATATGACCTGAAGAAGTTAGGAAATTGAGGAATCCCATTAATAACCAAAGGCCATGTAACTTGCACAACTATATCAAGTTTTTCCATAAGCAGTAACAAGATGCTTCTCATCTGTAGAGGTCCTACTAAATGCAAGATCCTTTTTGGGGTTGAGTTCGATGAGATAACTAGTCCTCTATAAGATCGTGAAAAGATGCCTAATGGCTCCTAGTGCAAGCATTGGAGTAGCCTAAAAGAATGACATGACCCACCAATGAATATTTAGAAATCTCTGGGTAGAGATCCAGTACAGGTTGCCATCAAAGTGGATGACAAAAGTTGACGACATTAGAGGAAA
The DNA here is from genome assembly GCA_028583015.1 of Wollemia nobilis. Lineage (NCBI taxonomy): Eukaryota > Viridiplantae > Streptophyta > Pinopsida > Araucariales > Araucariaceae > Wollemia > Wollemia nobilis. The sequence continues at coordinate 939,013 of JAQPPZ010001446.1, forward strand.
ATAGCATACTGCTATGAAGATGTCTCTAAGAGGGGGTGGGCCCCTCTTGATCTAAAACCACATATAAAAGTACTCATCTGATGCAACAAATGACATCTATTGACAAAGGCAAGTCCGGTATGAGGGAGGCCACACCACCTGAACCGTGAACGCCACCTAATCAACATGTTTGATGTTCGAAAGCATAAACCCAAAAGTAACCACTAACTAGTGGAAAAGATCATTTCAGGCCGTAATAAATCTCTGATAAAAACAAGAACTCATGAAGAAATAGCATCCTAGAATGCATCCAAGGCAGACCATATCCCCCATTACAGTTCCAATGAGAAACAAAAAGGCTACTGTTACTTACTGGGACCCAAGAACACCACCATTTTAGAGCCAAGGATGTAACCACCATGGAGGAGAGTCATGAATCACAGCTTTTCAATCAAGGATAACTGCCCACTTATTGTCCTTTCAAGCAACAATCACTTGTGCACATGCTTTCTACAGTTCCTCCATCCAAAGACATGTGAAGTCCTCATCCAAGTAAATTTTTATGGACAAAGTAAAAAGATTCTTCTTGGCTCTTATTGCCCTCAAACATTCCTTAGATGAGTAAAATCAAATGAGAAGAGTCCCATCAAGGGATACACCAGTCCGATATCTTGATATCCAACGTGCTATTAAAAAAATCATGCCTTGCCTTTAAAAGATATGTTAGCTTTGGATGACCTCAAACTCAAAGGTTGAGTTCTTTAGCTTGACGTACCCTTTCCTCATCAAATTTGGCTAGCACAGCTAACTCCACAATGGGAGGAGTCATTTTTTTCCCTTAACCATTTGAACCCATGAATTATGTTCTTCAACTTGTATTTGAAGATATTGTTGATGAACATTTGTCTCGTTTTTTGAGGATCTCAATTAGCTTGTGTAGTATATGACAAACAATCTCTTGGAAATGATGAAGATTGTTAGTTGGAGATGCATGAGTTCGTTTAGAATGTTCTATTTTGACAATCTTTTCACCTTGTATCTAGAGTTGACATTGTAGGGACTCAATGGTAATGTCCTTCTCACAACACTAGTTTTGGAGTTGTGATATTTGTAGTTCAAGCTCAATGCCAAAATGCTTGACTTCTACAATCCATTTGGCGAAGCAATTGTACTTTACTTTAGGAGTTAACGTTGTTCAAAGAGCATGTGAAGGTGGAGTTTTCATGTTAGATCAGAAACCCTAGCTTCAATTTTAGCTAGAACACATAGGATGATGATTTTTCTATGCAGACGCAAGCCAAACCTTCACTCACTTGCAGGTGCCTACTCTTAGTTTTGATCTTTGCAAGTGCCTACTCTTAGTGGGCTAAAGCTTTCAATCAGATGGCCAATAGTTAATTTTGAAGGTGAAAATTGAGTGAACTGAAAAACTTAGATTATTTATCAAAGATATTAATGATTATATGCATAATTCTTTTTTTGGGGGGGATTCTTTTTTTTTTTTCCTTTTGTCGTTTTTTTAGTGGAGGGGTGGGGTTGAGAAAGCATCTCTACTCAAAGTTGCATTTTTTTTCCAAGGTAGATTGTGCTCTCACATGCCTTACAGTGCTTTAACTCTATCATGCAGGTTTTAACATTCTTTATGAAGAAGAGTGTTGTGTTGTGGATACTTGCTGAGTTTATCTATGTTTCTAAATCTTTATGTTACATAGCAATTGTATACAGCCTTTATGATTGTCTAGTAATTAGTTAGCAGCCAAAATTACTAGTGCTTATTCATTCAGGAATAACTAAAGAAATGGAAAAGAAAGAACCTCTTGTGCTGCATATGCAAGTGTCGGTGAGTGAACCATCTTTGCAAGTAGGCATATAAATCCAGCCTTCGTTTCTGGTATGGTCTTCATAGCATTCACCATTTCAATGACTTTTTTCAAAATGATTGATGAGAAGTCTTCTGAAAACTCACAAAGACAACCTGCAGCAAATAGTGCTGCATTGACCTGCAATAATATTTGGTAAGCCCATAGAAAAACATCAAATGAAGAAATGTTTCAAGTTCATGCAATTTTTTTTCCTCCTCTACACATTTAAATAATTTCATGTACTGAGAACTTGTCATGCACTGATTAAAGATAAGAACCGGGTTACCTGATACACAATGAAAAGAAGCTAGAAAAAAACAGGAGGTGCATACGGACGCAAAGATCGATTATTTATTAGCCAAAGGAAGGTATTTTAAAATTAGGAAAGGAAAACAATCATCAATGCAAACAAGTCACAATTTCATAGAACCAAAAAAGTATTTATGATTAAGTAGAAATAAGCATGGGCTGAAGTGTAGATATATCATTCTGTTATGTTAGGAATTCTAGAATACTGATAAATAAAATTAACAAAAAACATGTTCTCTAGAAAAGTGAGCAGTAAAAGTGCCTACAAATTAGAAACATTTGTAACTGTATCTGCTCATTTGACATTTACCTAGATTTTTCTCCAGGTTATTACACCTCATCATTTTCAAGATGATAGTCCTCTTCATGTTAGCCCACAAGAGATTGCAGGGAGACCTTGCCTTCCTAGAAATCAAACTCATTAAAAATATTAGGATCTTCAATGCACCATTGAAGCTTTAGAAGAGATTCCATTTCATCTTCAAATAATAAATTATTTGTTCTCCTACTGCCATTATCTACTTACGTGGAAAATTAAATTTCAATGGCATCTTTTCTAACCCACGAGTTTGTGGTGCTACAGAGATAATCATGACATTCTATAACTCAATTTGTGGACCAAGCATTGGTCATTTTATCTGGCATAGGCTGACAAGAGCTATTGACCTCCTATAATAACTTAGTCCATTCTCACAGCCACAGAATCGGCCTATCAAACATTGATCTACCAAAGTAGAATGTGAAGCCTCAATCAGCATCAGTTGATTACAGAAGAGTTCACACATTAAATAACAAGGAAACAGATCAAGCAAACCTATGCCTGTCTGATGGAAGCCTTGTTTTCTTAAAGAGGAACTTTTATTTGAATGTTGGACCGACATCTATCTATATTCTTATGTAGCTCTTAGTTTCACCCCAACACTAGTGGGAGAAATTAGACAGATGTGACTCATGCATTGGTCCCACAAGCCACATGTAAGTCTATGCAGCAAAGCAAACTATTCACTGGACCTCGAGTAAGTTCCAAGTCATAGACTAAGATATGAGATGGTACTGTTTCCAGCTGTGTATTGGCAAATCTTGAATATATCTGTACATCTTCAAGCATTAAATGATTTCTATAGCAGTTATTACATCCCCACTTAGAGTCATTATTTCTCAATATGCCTTTCTCTATATTTCTGTTTCTGGATGAAGATGCTCAGTACACGCTATCAATTGTGTAATATGTTTGTTGCACTGAGCACCTTTTTTGTCATCCATCCACGTTGAAATGCTATTGACCTTTCTGTAAATTGTTAGGAAGTGAAGTCACTATGCAGTACAGGCAGCCAGGAAAAAGGATTGCAGCAGGTTAAAGCAGGCCAGACGTCTAGGCTGGTAGACGTCTGGGCTGCCAGACGTCTAGGCTGGTAGACGTCCGGGCTTGATGTCTAGGCTGCCAGACGTCTGGGTTGCAAGACGTCTAGGCTAGTAGACGTTTGGGCTGCCAGATGTCTAGGCTGGTAGACGTTTGGGCCTGACGTCTGGGCAGCCAAACGTCTAGGCTGGTAGACGTTTGGGCCTGACGTCTGGGCAGCCAAACGTCTAGGCTGGTAGACGTCCAGGCCTGACATCTAGGCAACTGTTGTCACATTTTGCACGGGGTGCAATGTTTTCAATTTTTGTAAGAGAGCTGCTCTTCCTTCTCCCCCTTTCTCTCTCTTCCCTACATTCTCATTCTTCTCAAAATTGACAGCAGTTGCCCTGAAAAATGGCTAAGTGTCAGGGCATGCTGAGGTGTTCGGGTTTTCGCGGGCCATAAACGGGGGCGATAAAATGGACAAAATGAGCCCTGGATATTTTATTATTGCAGATCTTCTCGCAAGCTTTCCAACGATATATTATAATAGGCGATCGGGTCAGCGGATCAAAAGTTATGGCCCCGGGAAGCTGAACCAGGAAACCCAGTTTTGGTGCGAAGTCCGACTTCGCCCCTCTTTCTGGGCGCACCTTGTATTTGGCAGGCTGGCAGGCTGACAGAAGAATGACTAAGTGATGGGGCGAAGTTCGTACTTCGCGCGAAGTCCGAACTGCTCTCCCTTGTCCGTGCAAAGTCCGAACGGCGGTGAGAATCAGCAAGTGCCGGTGCGCAACCCGACTTCGCAACGAAGTCGGACTGCGCCCTTTGACCGGTGCGCAGTAGGGAAATAGTGCTACCCGATTGCGCTGTTTTTCACCCGTGCTACCCGATTGTGCTCTAATCCCGGGCGAAGTTGGATAGACTGCCTTGCAAGGCAGACACGTGTCAAGCAGCTTCATCCGACAAGTGTCCAACTTTGGGATCTGAGCCAAGACATGCCGAGCAAAAGGACAAGCATGGGCCGCACTACTTATGCCAGCCGCCTCATTTAATGCTGACGTGAGTTTCCACCTGCCTCAGCTACCCGCATTCTTGTCAATTTAAAGTTCTTCCCAACGCGTTGTCACGTGGCTGTTCAACCTTCAGGGAGACCATGCCGAGAGTACAGTCCAGCCTGACAGATGTCAGCATCAGCAGTTCCGCGGCTGCTTTTGTCAGCTAATGTCTGACTGGGACTTTGTGCCCATTAATGTAACGGGGGGAACTTTGGGCTATAAATACCCACCACGTTTTCATTGTAAGGTGGTGGAAGGGGAATGTCTGTTAGGGAACCAATGTAACCGTGCTTCTGCTTATAAATATAATTTGTATGCCCGGTTCCGTTACTTGCTGCTTTTATTTCTTTATGTTTATGCTTTACGCTTCCCTGTGTCATGGCTCGTTGATTCGTTTCAGCATTTGGTGATCAGGGGCCTTTAGCATTGTTTGTGTACTTTTAAATTTCATATAATAGATGTGGTAGCAGTTCCATCAGTTGTGTGTCACGTTGCTGTCCGTATCTGGTGATTGATGCATTGCCGTGCTGTTAGTTCTCCTTGTAGGGAGAATGTTTGCTAGGGGACCATTGTAGCTGTGCGTACACTGCTTAGGTATCGGAAGTACACTTAGATTTTGCAGTTCTCAGTCATGCTTTGTATTTATAATGCAGTAAGTATTGGTGATTGCTGGTTGTCGTACTGTTAGTTCCCCCCCACCCAACTCCACTCTCATTTGTAAATTCTTTCCGCATTTTTATCTCTTTCCTGCACTCTCATCTTACTAACCCCCGCAAGGAGCCGGCCTTCTCCGGAGATTGGCCCGGAAGGCATCCCTTCCTTCCGGCCTTTCAATGTTGGTTCGCGGGTCCAGGGCGCAATAGCGAGCAAATCCTTTCCTCGTGGCGGATTCGTGACCAACAGTTTTTGGCACGCCCGATGGGACTCTTTGTCTCGCATTTGGAAGATCTCAAGCTCGTCCTTGTTCGGGCTGACAGTTTCTTTCCGAATGCTCGGTGGGACAAGGAGGTTTCTCACCCCCAAACAGAATCGAAGCACTGGTGCTCGCTTCATTGCTGTTCAAAATCAGAGCACCTGGCGACTCTGCACGTTCATATTCTCTGAGTCCAAAAGACCGGTCCTAACGCCTTCGTGCAAACAAGAAGGTGGCGAGCGAGGAACCCGGGAAACCTGCCTGACTTCTCCAGGCGAGCGCGTCAGGCTGGCTGATTACCAAGCTCGCATAGACGAATCCGTGAGGTGAGACGAACAGTCTCCATATTTTAAGGAAGCCCGAGTTGGTGAATCTTTGGCTTGCCTTCATCTGGCAAAATCACCTGGCGACTCCGACTGAGCTGAAGATCCAGATTTCTTGATCGCAGGCGCCCTTTTTTTTTTAATAGAAGACACCCCGAAGGAATCGAGGTTTGGTGAGCAGCCTTGACCTCACAAGCGGAGAAATGAATGTTCACCTACAGTCTCCACCGTGGTGGTATTGGCTCCAACCATCACCACAACCGGTACCCGAAGAGGGCTCCCGTCTGAAAAATCTCCTTGCCACATTGTTCATCGATTGTACGGGTACCGGCATGAATGACAATCTGCCACGTTGCACCATGTTCGCAACTCTGGCAAGCTTTGGGAGGCCAGCCGGACTTCAAAGATCATCCGAAGTACAACCGGATCCGGTCCGAGCACCGCGAGTTCACCGGATAGGCAACCAAAGCTAGATTTGTGATGGCGGCATGCCAATAACGCCGCAAAATTTTGTGTAAATAATCCGGCTAGTATTCAAAGTTTTAGTTGTTTTTCTTTTTTCAGTCTGTGCAGTGTTTTCTTTTTAAGTGTTCCAAGGAGGCAGTTGCCGGAGGTGGATCTGAAGAGCAGTTGCAGCGAGGGTGACTCTGTTGCCCAATGGATGAAGGCATGGATTCTTTGCGCCGAGGCGAGCTCGACACCCCGCGAGCCGCCAAAAATGTTGTCACATTTTGCACGGGGTGCAATGTTTTCAATTTTTGTAAGAGAGCTGCTCTTCCTTCTCCCCCTTTCCCTCTCTTCCCTACATTCTCATTCTTCTCAAAATTGACAGCGATTGCCACTGAAAAATAGCTAATTGTCGGGGCATGCCGAGGTGTTCGGGTTTTCGCGGGCCATAAACAGAGGCGATAAAATGGACAAAATGAGCCCTAGATATTTTATTATTGCAGATCTTCTCACAAGCTTTCCAACGATATATTATAATAGGCGATCGGGTCAGCGGATCAAAAGTTATGGCCCCGGGAAGCTGAACCAGGAAACCCAGTTTTTTGTGCGAAGTGCGCACTTCGCCCAGTTTTGGTGCGAAGTCCGACTTCGCCCCTTTCTGGGCGCACCTTGTAACTGGCAGGTTGGCAGGCTGACAGAAGAATGACTAAGTGATGGGGCGAAGTTCGTACTTCGCGCGAAGTACGAACTGCTCTCCCTTGTCCGTGCGAAGTCCGAACGGCGGTGAGAATCAACAAGTGCCGGTGCGCAACCCGACTTCGCAGCGAAGTCGGACTGCGCCCTTTGACCGGTGCGCAGTAGAGAAATAGTGCTACCCGACTGCGCTGTTTTTCACCTGTGCTACCCGATTGTGCTCTAATCCCGGCGAAGTTGGATAGACTGCCTTGCAAGGCAGACACGTGTCAAGCAGCTTCATCCGACAAGTGTCCAACTTTGGGATCTGAGCCAAGACATGCCGAGCAAAAGGACAAGCATGGGCCGCACTACTTATGCCAGCCGCCTCATTTAATGCTGACGTGAGTTTCCACCTGCCTCGGCTACCCGCATTCCTGTCAATTTAAAGTTCTTCCCAACGCGCTGTCACGTGGCTGTTCAACCTTCAGGGAGACATTGCTGGGATTACGATCCGACTCGACAGATGTCAACATCAGCAATTCCGCGGCTGCTTTTGTCAGCTAATGTCTGACTGGGACTTTGTGCCCATTAATGTAACGGGGGGAACTTTGGGCTATAAATAGCCACCACGTTTTCATTGTAAGGTGGTGGAAGGGGAATGTCAGTTAGGGAACCAATGTAACCGTGCTTCTGCTTATAAATATAATTTGTATGCCTGGTTCTGTTCTGCTGCTTTTATTTCTTTATGTTTATGCTTTACGCTTCCCTGTGTCATGGCTCGTTGATTCGTTTCAGCATTTGGTGATCAAGGGCCTTTAGCATTGTTTGTGTACTTTTAAATTTCATATAATAGATGTGGTAGCAGTTCCATCAGTTGTGTGTCACGTTGCTGTCCGTATCTGGTGATTGATGCGTTGCCGTGCTGTTAGTTCTCCTTGTAGGGAGAATGTTTGCTAGGGGACCATTGTAGCTGTGCGTACACTGCTTAGGTATCGAAAGTACACTTAGATTTTGCAGTTCTCAGTCATGCTTTGTATTTATAATGCAGTAAGTATTGGTGATTGTTGGTTGTCGTACTGTTAGTTCCCCCCACCCAACTCCACTCTCATTTGTAAATTCTTTCCGCATTTTTATCTCTTTCCTGCACTCTCATCTTACTAACCCCCGCAAGGAGCCGGCCTTCTCCGGAGATTGGCCCGGAAGGCATCCCTTCCTTCCGGCCTTTCAATGTTGGTTCGCGGGTCCAGGGCGCAATAGCAGCAAATCCTTTCCTCGTGGCGGATTCGTGACCAACAGTTTTTGGCACGCCCGGTGGGACTCTTTGTCTCGCATTTGGAAGATCTCAAGCTCGTCCTTGTTCGGGCTGACAGTTTCTTTCCGAATGCTCGGTGGGACAAGGAGGTTTCTCACCCCAAAACAGAATCGAAGCACTGGTGCTCGCTTCATTGCTGTTCAAAATCAGAGCACCTGGCGACTCTGCACGTTCATATTCTCTGAGTCCAAAAGACCGGTCCTAACGCCTTCGTGCAAACAAGAAGGTGGCGAGCGAGGAGCCCGGGAAACCTGCCTGACTTCTCCAGGCGAGCGCGTCAGGTCGGTCGATTACCAAGCTCGCATAGACGAATCCGTGAGGTGAGACGAACAGTCTCCATATTTTAAGGAAGCCCGAGTTGGTGAATCTTTGGCTTGCCTTCATCTGGCAAAATCACCTGGCGACTCCGACCGAGTCGAAGATCCAGATTTCTTGATCGCAGGCGCCCTTTTTTTTTAATAGAAGACACCCTGAGGAATCAAGGTTTGGTGAGCAGCCTTGACCTCACAAGCGGAGAAATGAATGTTCACCTACAGTCTCTACCGTGGTGGTATTGGCTCCAACCATCACCACAACCGGTACCCGAAGAGGGCTCCCGTCTGAAAAATCTCCTTGCCACATTGTTCATCAATTGTACAGGTACCGACATGAATGACAATCTGCCACGTTGCACCATGTTCGCAACCTGGCAAGCTTTGGGAGGCCAGCCGGACTTCAAAGATCATCTGAAGTACAACCAGATCTGGTCCGGGCACTGCAGGTTCACCGGATAGGCAACCAAAGCTAGATTTGTGTGGCGGCATGCCAATAATGCCGCAAAATTTTGTGTAAATAATCCGGCTAGTATTCAAAGTTTTAGTTGTTTTTCTTTTTTCAAGTCTGTGCAGTGTTTTCTTTTTAAGTGTTCCAAGGAGGCACGTGCAGGTGGATCCGAAGAGCGATTGCGGCGAGGGTGACTCGTTGCCCAATGGATGAAGGCACGGATTCTTTGCGCCGAGGCGAGCTCGACACCCCGCGAGCCGCCAGAAATGTTGTCACATTTTGCACGGGGTGCAATGTTTTCAATTTTTGTAAGAGAGCTGCTCTTCCTTCTCCCCCTTTCCCTCTCTTCCCTACATTCTCATTCTTCTCAAAATTGACAGCAATTGCCCCGAAAAATGGCTAAGTGTCGGGGCATCGCCGAGGTGTTCGGGTTTTCGCGGGCCATAAACGGGGGCGATAAAATGGACAAAATGAGCCTTGGATATTTTATTATTGCAGATCTTCTCGCCAGCTTTCCAACGATATATTATAATAGGCGATCGGGTCGGCGGATCAAAAGTTATGGCCCCGGGAAGCCGAACCAGGAAACCCGCATTTTGTGCGAAGTGCGCACTTCGCCTGATTTTGAGTGCGAAGTTCGCACTTCGCCCATTTTTGGTGCGAAGTGCGTACTTCGCCCAGTTTTAGTGCGAAGTCCGACTTCGCCCCTCTTCTGGGCGCACCTTGTAGCCGGCGGTCGGGCGGTCGACGAGAAAAATGACTAAGTGATGGGGCGAAGTTCGTACTTCGCGCGAAGTCCGAACTGCTCTCCCTTGTCCGTGCGAAGTCCGAACGGCGGTGAGAATCAGCAAGTGCCGGTGCGCAACCCGACTTCGCAGCGAAGTCGGACTGCGCCCTTTGACCGGTGCGCAGTAGGGAAATAGTGCTACCCGACCGCGTCGTTTTTCACCTGTGCTACCCGATTGTGCTCTAATCCCGGCGAAGTTGGATAGACTGCCTTGCAAGGCAGACACGTGTCAAGCAGCTTCATCCGACAAGTGTCCAACTTTGGGATCTGAGCCAAGACATGCCGAGCAAAAGGACAAGCATGGGCCGCACTACTTATGCCAGCCGCCTCATTTAATGCTGACGTGAGTTTCCACCTGCCTCAGCTACCCGCATTCCTGTCAATTTAAAGTTCTTCCCAACGCGCTGTCACGTGGTTGTTCAACCTTCAGGGAGACCATGCCGAGAGTACAGTCCAGCCTGACAGATGTCAGCATCAGCAGTTCCGCGGCTGCTTTTGTCAACTAATGCCTGACTGGGACTTTGTGCCCATTAATGTAACGGGGGGAACTTTGGGCTATAAATAGCCACCACGTTTTCATTGTAAGGTGGTGGAAGGGGAATGTCTGTTAGGGAACCAATGTAACCGTGCTTCTGCTTATAAATATAATTTGTATGCCTGGTTCTGTTCTGCTGCTTTTATTTCTTTATGTTTATGCTTTACGCTTCCCTGTGTCATGGCTCGTTGATTCGTTTCAGCATTTGGTGATCGGGGGCCTTTAGCATTGTTTGTGTACTTTTAAATTTCATATAATAGATGTGGTAGCAGTTCCATCAGTTGTGTGTCACGTTGCTGTCCGTATCTGGTGATTGATGCGTTGCCGTGCTGTTAGTTCTCCTTGTAGGGAGAATGTTTGCTAGGGGACCATTGTAGCTGTGTGTACACTGCTTTGTATTTATAATGCAGTAAGTATTGGTGTTTGTTGGTTGTCGTACTGTTAGTTCCCCCCACCCAACTCCACTCTCATTTGTAAATTCTTTCCGCATTTTTATCTCTTTCCTGCACTCTCATCTTACTAACCCCCGCAAGGAGCCGGCCTTCCCCGGAGATTGGCCCAGAAGGCATCCCTTCCTTCCGGCCTTTCAATGTTGGTTCGCGGGTCCAGGGCGCAATAGCAGCAAATCCTTTCCTCGTGGCGGATTCGTGACCAACAGCAACCAGACGTCCAGGCCTGACGTCTGACCAAGTAGACGTCTAGGCCAAACGTCAAACCAAGCCAAACGTTTGACCAAGTAGACGTCAGAGCAGTGGACGTCTAGGTAGACGACAGGAATGCGGAAGATGAACAGTCTTGGGAGCGGATACGAATAGTCTTTTGGAGGCTTCCGTTGGGAGAGGAAACGAACAGTTTGAAGTCTTCCTTCTGCTCTATAAAAGGGACTTGATCCCTGCCATAAAGTTGAGAGGTTGTTGAAAACGTTGAAAGACGTGGATGTAAATTTTGCTGAAAATAACAGAAGAGAAGTTGCCATTGCCCCATGGTTTTTCCTGCACATTGCAAGTTTCCGTGTTTCTATTTTTTGTTATTGTGCTTCCTCTTGCAGGCATAAAATCTGAAATAATTCCTAACATCTGGTATCAGAGCTAAGGTTTTGTGCGAGAGGGAGCTGCAACAATGACAAAAGGTGTAACCAAGTTCGAGATTGAGAAATTTGAAGGCAGGAACTTCGCTCTATGGAAGAAGGTGGAGGATTTGCTGGTTCAGAATGACCAAGCTCAAGCCTTGAAAGGGGTCGCGAATAAACCGAGCAGCATGAAAGATGAGGAGTGGACAACGCTTGGCAGGAAGGCGGTTTCTACAATCCGTCTCTACCTAGCGGACTCCATCTTGTTCAATGTAGCTGAAGAAAAGTCCGTGAAATCCCTTTGGCAAAAGCTTGAAAAGTTGTATGAAACAAAATCAACAACTAATAAGGTTTTTCTGAAAAAGCAACTTTATAGCTTGAGGATGAAGGAAAGTTCATCCGTTGTAGATCATTTGAACGAGTTTAATACTCTCATCAGTAAACTGGTTTCAGTTAATGTGAAGATGGAGAATGAAGATACAACTATCACCCTACTTTGTTCCCTCCCGGACACTTGGGATCATATGGTGATGACCATCAGTAATTCATAATCAGGAACTCTCAATTTTGATGATGTGGTAGCCGCTTTGGTGGCAGAAGAGTTGAGGCGAAAAACATCTCTGGAACACTCAACCAATGAAGCCCTATTTGTGAGAGGTCAATCTTTCAAGGGGAGTAAACAAGGTAGAAAGTAGTCCAGATCTAAGTCTAAAGGACGTAAGCAGAAAAAGAAGTGTTGGCATTGTGGGAAGCTAGGACACTCCAAGAAGGACTGTTGGCAATTAAAGGATGGTGAAAAGCAAAATCAGCCATCAGCTGAAGCCAGTGCAGCAGATTCAGGAGAGACGGCAACATGTGAAGCCTTCTGTATCAGTAACAGCAAATCGGTTTTATATACCTAGGTTTTGGACTCAGGTGCGTCTTTCCACGTCTCCCCGCAGAGACTGGTTTGACAAATATTAGCCATACTGTGGTGGAAAGGTCTATTTGGGTGATGATCACCCTTTAGAAATTGTGCGAAGAGGGGATATAAGGATCAGGCTGGACAATGGTAGAGAATTTGAGGAAGAATTTGCTCTCAATCAAAATTATGGATAAGCTAGGGTATTCTGTCACCTTCAGTAACAACTACTGCAAGATTACCAGAGGAGCTCTTGTGGTAGCAAAGGGAGAATCTAATGGGACCTTATACCGTTTATGCGGTGATACGGTGACAAACCATACAGCAACAACAACTTCTGTTCAGGATGCAGTAATGCTATGGCATCAACGCCTAGGCCATATGAGTGAAAAAGGCCTAGAAATTCTGCATGAAAGAGGTATGCTTTCTGGGATTAAGTCTTGTAATTTAGAATTATATGAACACTGTATTTTTGGTAAACAGAAGAGGGTTCGGTTTACTGCAAGTCTTGGTAAGAGTTCTGATTTTCTGCAACTTATACATTCGGATATATTTGGACCAGTCCCTACTCAGTCCTTGAATGGCACCATCTATTTTCTGACTTTTATAGATGATTATTCTAAGAGAGTGTGGGTTTATTTTCTGAAGAAGTCGGAAGCTTTGCAGAAATTTAAAGAGTTCAAAGCACGGGTATAGAAGAGTTTGGGCAAATCGATTTTATGTCTCGGGTCAGATAATGGGGGTGAATATTGCTCCAAGGAATTTGATAAATTTTGTATGCAGGAAGGTATTAAGCACTAGAAGACCGTACCATACACTCCACAACAAAATGGTGTGGCTGAGCGGATGAATCGCACAATCATGGAACGTGCAAGAAGCATGCTTAGCGCAGCCATGTTGGAGAAAAAGTTCTGGGCGGAGGTTGTTAATACAGTTGTTTATCTTATTAACAGGTCACCTACAGCTACGTTGGATGGTCAAATTCTGGAGGAGGTTTGGTGTTGTAAGCCAATTGATTACTCTCATCTGCGTACCTTTGGCTGTGATGTATTTTCCCATGTACCCAAAGCAAAAAGGTCCAAGCTTGACCCGAAGTTAAGCAAATGTGTTTTTCTCGGCTATGGAGATAGAGTGAAGGGGTATAGACTGTGGAATCCTACTGCCCACAAGGTAATTATTAGCCGGGATGTTATTGTTGATGAAAAATCCATGCAAAGGAAGGAGGTACAGCAAAATCCTAATGTTGTACCTGTTGAAGTAGAATTGAGGGAAGATGACTATGAAGATGAACATGCTAAAGTTTTTGTTCAGCATGCAGAACAGCAGGTAGAGCAGCCACAACGGTCACAAGACCAAGATCCACAATTAACAGATCATTGGGGTAGAAGATCTACACGTCCACAAAAGTGTCCAGAAAGGTATTCTCATGTGTATTAGTCCTCTTTTGTTTTGTTAACTGATGATGGTGAACCTAGTTCATTTCAGGAAGCTAGAGAGTCTGAAAATGCAGAAAAGTGGAGGAAATCCATGGAGGAGGAAATCGAGGCACTTCACAAGAATAAAACGTGGGAACTTGTGGATCTCCCACCTGGAAGAAAGACTGTTGGAAACAAGTGGGTGTACAAAGTGAAGAAGAACAGCAATGGGCTGTTGGAACGCTATAAAGCTCGCTTGGTGGCAAAGGGCTATGTGCAGAAGTCAGGTGTTGACTTTAATGAAGTTTTCTCTCCAGTTCTTAAGATGACTACTATTAGAGTTCTACTTGCACTTGTAGCTGCACAAGATTTGGAACTAGAGCAGCTTGATGTAAAGACTGCTTTCTTGCATGGTGATCTCGAGGAAGAGATATATATGGATTAGCCTGAGGGCTATGAAGAAAGAGGCAAAGAGCATTTGGTTTGTAGACTGAAGAAATCACTGTACGGATTGAAACAGGCGCCAAGGATGTGGTATAGGAAATTTGACACCTTCATGAAGAGCCAAGGTTTCAGCAGGAGTGAAGCTGACCATTGTGCATACTATAAGAGGTTTGACGATGGCAGTTTTATTATTTTGCTGTTGTATGTTGATGATATGCTGGTTGCAGGCCCCATCATGAAGAAAATCATTGATCTTAAGGCTCAATTGGCTAGGACGTTTGAAATGAAGGATTTAGGAGCAACAAACCAAATTTTAGGGATGAAGATACACAGGGACAGAAAAGGAAGAAAGATTTGGTTAAGTCAAAAGTCATATATAGAAAATATTTTGCAGCGCTTCAATATGCAGAATGCTAAACCAGTTAGTACCCCACTTCTTCCACACTTAAAGTTGTCTTCCAAACAGTGTCCTAGAACGGAAGCAGAGAAGACAAGCATATCTCGTGTACCGTATTCATCAGCAGTAGGAAGCCTCATGTATGCCATGGTGAGCACCAGACCGGATATTGCCCAAGCAGTGGGAGTAGTCAGTCGGTACATGGCAAATTCTAGTAAGGAGCATTGGAATGCGATGAAGTGGATATTCAAATATTTAAGAGCCACTTCAGATGTTGCCATTTACTTTGGATCGGCAGATTTGCAAGTTACAGGTTTTGTGGATTCTGATTATGGTGGAGATAGAGATGGGAGAAAATCCACTACAGGATATACCTTCACTCTTGCTAGAGGAGCGGTGAGTTGGGCTTCTACGTTGCAGTCTGTTGTGGCCTTATCAACCACTGAAGCAAAATACATTGCAGCAACTCATGCCGGCAAAGAGGCAATTTGGCTAGATCAATTGTTGGGTGACTTCAAGGTAATACAAGAGAAAATTACGCTGCATTGTGATAGCCAGAGCGTTATTCAACTAGTGAAGAATCCAACATTCCATGATCGCATGAAACACATTGATGTCAAGTATCACTTCATCAAAAATGTGGTGGAAGAAGGTAGGATCCTGTTGCAAAAACTCGACACTAAAGTGAATCCTGCAGATATGCTTACAAAGTCGATCAAGGTAGAGAAGTTTGAATGGTGCAGAACTTCTTTAGGCTTGCTGAAAAAGTAACAAGGGCAGCATTGGGGCAATTGGCACTGGATGAAGATCTTTGGCAGAAGAATTCTTGAATATTGACTTCAAGTGGGAGAATGTTAGGAAGTGAAGTCACTATGCAGTACAGGCAGCCAGGAAAAAGGATTGTAGTAGGTTAAAGCAAGCCAGACGTCTGGGTTGCCAGACGTCTGGACCTGACGTCTGGGCTGCCAGACGTTTAGGTTAGTA
Source organism: Wollemia nobilis (assembly GCA_028583015.1). Lineage (NCBI taxonomy): Eukaryota > Viridiplantae > Streptophyta > Pinopsida > Araucariales > Araucariaceae > Wollemia > Wollemia nobilis. The sequence continues at coordinate 954,524 of JAQPPZ010001446.1, forward strand.
GACGTCTGGGCCTCACGTCTGGGCTACCAAACGTCTAGGCTGGTAGACGTCTGGACAGCTAGACGTCTAGGCTGGTAGACGTCTAGGCCGGTCAGACGTCAGGCCTGGACGTCTAGGCTGGTAGACGTCTAGGCCTGACATCTGGGCAGCCAGACGTCTAGGCAGCCAGACGTCCAGGCCTAACGTCTGACCAAGTAGACGTCTAGGCCTGACGTCTGACCAAGTAGACGTCAAGCCAAGTAGACGTCAAAGCAGTGGACGTCTAGGTAGATGACAAGAATGCGGAAGACGAACAGTCTTGGGAGCGGAAACAAACAGTCTTTTGGAGGCTTCCGTTGGGAGAGGAAACGAACAGTTTGAAGTCTTCCTTCTGCTCTTATAAAAGGACTTGATCCCTTGCATAAAGTTGATAGGTTGTTGAAAACGTTGAAATACGTGGATGTAAATTTTGCTGAAAATAATAGAAGAGAAGTTGCCATTGCCCCGTGGTTTTTCCTGCACATTGCAGGTTTCCACGTAAATCTCTGTGTCACTTGTGTTACTGTTTCTGTGTTTCTATTTTTTGTTATTGTGCTTCCTCTTGCAGTTATAAAATCTGAAGTAATTCCTAACATAAATCATCACCCTACTTTCAAAAATCTCTTCAACAGCATCTAACCTCCAACTCGCTGAAAAATGTATTAAAGAAGCCACCCACACTGTATCTATCATGGATGCAGTATTGCTTGACTACAAGTATAAACTCCAAACTAACCTTCAAAATTGAACACTTCTTGAACATATCAGAGAGTATTCAGAATACGTTAATTGTCCCCTTTTCATCTCTTTGATAATTTTTGTTGCAATGTTTAAGGTCTTTGTGGAATCAAATTGGAAGTTTTCACCTACCATGTTACCAGATGAAAGCCGAGGTAGAAACACCACACACTATATATGCAGCTTCCGTTCACTAACAGACAAAATAAATACTTCATTTTCAACACCCACTTCAGTCAGATTAAAGGTATATCTTATTGTCCATGTATAGATGTAAAGATTCACTGTCCACCACCTTTAGCTATGAGACAAAAATAGGTTGCATGACTTCCCTAAAAGCTGGTGTAGAATAAATGATACTGACTAAAGCACATCTGGAAGATATTCAGAGTTTGTTGGGTCATGTACTCCTTGCAAACCATGCATATATATATATATATATGAACTTAATTGTACTTAAGCATCTATACGCATTGATCAGAAAACAGACCTATCATTCAAGATTGGTATAAACCTTGTCTACCAATTAACCTTCATTAAGGTTTAACTGGACCAATCATGACTGCATCTTCAACTTCAACAATTCCATATTGAAAATACTAATCTTGGATGATAAGTCATTTCCCTTGTACCTCTCATCTGTGAGAGCAAGTACTTACCTTTTGCCAACAAAATGGTAGTCTTATGGCTGTAAATCATTAGATGACATCCTACGGCAGAATCTAGTAGATTAAATATCAGTTCATAAGAACAGGTACTATGTTGGACAACTATGGAAGCCAGAGTTGCTTGATGGTGGAAAGCACCAAGAATCACTCACTGGCATTTAACTTTTGTTTCAATATGTTAAGGTTATTGTATAAGTCTGGAGATGCTTGGTTGCCAGACATTTGAATATCAGAATGTCTAATATCAGTTAAATCTTGAGTGTATTTGGGGGAAAGCTAGAATGAATTGAACCTGTGATTGGACACTGCAACAAGACAAAATAGGGATTAAATGAATATTCCACTACAAAAAAATAATATACCATGAAACAAGAAATTTTAATCTGATATTTTTGATGAATATAAAAAAGTGATATTCCATATAATTTATACCAGTTATAATCCTGCAGTTACTGCTCATGATTATACGATAAAAAGCAAAAAGGTCTATTTGTAAGATGGAAACCAATTTATCAAACTACATCATAGAAGAGATCATGTGGTAAACATTTTATGTACCGAGTTTCACTAATGAACATCCATATATATTTTATTACTTGTATAGTGTCACTACTTAAAGTATTCTATGTCTATGTCTTGGTAGAAGAAGTTGCAACTATGGAGGTCTGTCTTTCTATAAAGGACTTATGCATGCCATGCTGCCTCTTTAATTGATTTATTTTGAGTCCTAACTCCTTGTGGTCAACCTACAGCCTTCAACCTTTCTATCCAATTAAACTGAGTGTTGGTTGTGCATCTGATGTCAACCAAAGTTTGTTAACTTGGGACATTAATGTTCCAACAACAATCATAAATACTGATGAGGATTTCCAGGTGATAAAGTATATTATTAGTGCACTGTAATAAGGGTGATGAATATTCTCATCACCTATACTTGTCTTCTTTCTTGTTTGTGGTTAATGGTTTGCTTTGCCTATACAAACCACAAGGTTCTTCTCTAGTTTAGCAATACAGTTATTCCACTTTACTGAAATTTACTCTTTTTTTAATAGTTATATAGAACTCTTGTTTAGCTTATTTTCATAGTACATTTTGAGTGCATTATAACAGCTCCCTTTGATGAATCTTATTGGCCTATTGTGGTCATCTATGGACATTGATAGAATCATCTTACCTTATCTACTCATTTTAGATAGTCTATTATACCTATTTTCAGTTCTATAAACCTACTGGAGGCCCTTCTTTGCAAACTTACAAACAAAATTAGAACTTAATTCCATATCAATGGTATCAAAGCAGTTCAGATCCTTGCAATTAGTTCCACTCCTAGGGATTTTAGAAGTCAGGGTGCTTTCGTTTTGAGAGACGGATTGCTAAAATGGCCCTTGGAGTTTCTATATTACCCTTGTTTCCTATCAAAGCATTTTCGATCCTAGTTAGGATTTGGATTTTGCTTGCAGTATACAGGTTTATTTTTGGCCAGCCTCCACTCTGGTACTCTCCAACTCCTGAGGAATTTAGAATCCAGGGTTCTCTCACTTTGAGTCGTAGCTTGCTATCATGGCCCTTTTGAGTTTCTACATTACCCTTCTTTCTGATCAAAGCATTTCTAATCCTAGTTAGGATTTGGGTTTTGTTCTCCATATCCAGTTTAGTTCTGGCCAGCCTCCGTTCTGGCACTCTCCAACTCTGCCAATCTGTTTTCCAAGAGGCAAGTTATTGCAACAATTGTCTATGCCACGCAAAGCCAGCTGTGATTTTGCTCCATGATGTGTGCACAATCAGTAACACATATCTTCCATTTCACCTCACATCTCTTGGAGGGAATTTCTTTTTGGATAGTAATAGAAGCTAATTCTTGCATTCACTTCATGACGGCCTGCTCTAAATCATATTACGATTGGATATTGGTTAGAGGCATTAATGACTGACTTTGGGCTTGAGCTTTGCTACAAGATATTCTTTATTGTTGAGCACTTTCATGTTCGCCATAGTTGAGGACTCGACTCTATAATGTTATAACTGCAACCGAAGTGTGAATCCATTGTTGCTCACTAGGCGCATTTTTAGTCTTCAACATAGTGTGTGCTCTCAGAAGCTAAAAGCTTCTACACATCTAAATCCACAACACCCACAATGAGCTCCTTATTTCCATGCATCATGCAGAATAACATTGATTTACTGTTATTCTGTTTACTTTTCTAATGTGAACCACATTCTGCTGATACCAACATGGCAGATCTAGTGCAAAGATGGCATTCTTCCAAACGTGGCATGGTACAAGGTAATGTTTTTTGTTTTGCCCCTCAATATCAGAGATTGTCTCAAATGTGAATTTCCTAGGAGCTCATTTTAGGATGATTGGTCTTTCCAAGGCTCTTTGACAATGTTGTCGAGATCCTCTTCTTTGTGTGAGTTTGCCTTGATAATAGTGGTCTTTCCAATACATGAAGGAATGGCCACCATTGCTAATTATAAGCGCTTCTACAACGTTTATGGCATACATCGTTCACAATTGGAGCTTGGAGGCCTGACTTGGTGTCAACTTGGCCGATCTTGAGTTTTCAAAGGCCATGTCCATGCCCATGCCTATAATTGGTGACAATAACGTTGTTTCTTTCCTCTTCAAACTTGCATGCTACACCCCCACCTCAATTAGACGGTACACCCACAACCATAAATTGCTCATATTTTGTCCCTGAAGCAGAGAATTCCTTCTAATATTTAGTTCATGGCAACGATATACACACAGGCTCTTAGGTTAATCTAGACAAATTCAGAGATTGTTGTTAAAGATGCATATAGAACAAGCAATCTCACCGTGCAGATTTCTGCATTTTCATTTCTCAATTCGTGCATTCTTTTTGTCGCTTAGTTGTTATATTTCTTTTAGTATGTCTATTACCCAAATTGACATTGCACCTCAAAGTGAGCTTAATCTAAAATTTGGTCATTCCTTTAGTTGGTGCTTGGACAAAACCACCAAGTGAATGCCACTTCGTGCTATGCTGACAACACAGATTACAGCAACTAGTGCATATGTTCTCAGGGGATTTGCTTAGGTACACAGCACATATAACCAATTGTTAGAACCCTCTTTTTCAAGCTGCACACCACGTTCTTGACTAATATGTAACAAAAATGAAAAATCTTGAGGAATTTCTGCTAAGACAGTGATTGAGACATACGAATTCATTGTACATCGGTGAAGGATTCAATAACATGGGTATCTCCCACACCTTGCTATTGTCAACTCATCCATGTTTACATGTCAATTCTATCCACATCCAGATCTTCGAATTGATCTCCCGAGGAAACGAATGGTTCTAACAAAGGAAATATGGGGGTGGTAGTTAGACAACTTCACCACTACCTATGACATTTGGGCACATTTTCCTCTTTTATAGACGGTCTCTTGGACATTATGGCTTGGCTTTGATAGAAACAACGATGAATAGTCTTTGCTGATCACACATATATGCTTTGCCACTGTTAGTGATGATGTGCTCTTTATTTGATGAGCGATCATCTTCTCACCACCTTCTATGTTGCCTGTTATCTTCTTCAATCATGTTCATTTTGCGCTCAAATCACCATGCCATTGTCCTCAACATTTAGGAATGCAAGGGGTCTTAAGTTACCTATCCTTTTGCTGTACAGATTCTCTTTTAGGGTGGTTTCCACTAGCTATGTGCATTAAAGGTCACACCTACTCTTAGTGTTCCCATCTCTCTCTTCTGTCAGACCTTTGTGCATTCTGTCATTGAGATTTGGGTGATTAATTGTTTGTTAAAAAGCCGATGATTCACTTCTTCAACATACCTTTGCATTTCATTGTTACTGGATTGAAGCTCATCTCATTCCATTCAATGGTCCACTTACCTTCTTCCAATTCTATTGGAATCTCGTGTTTGGATTTGAGTATTGTGTTCCGATCCATTGGAATTTGTTTGAGCATTTGTATGATTCCTATGGATGCTCCATCATTGGCATTTGTAGCTGCCTCCCTAACATTTTTTTATCGTTCTTCCACAAGGTCCATTTCTGTTTCTGTTTTGGCAGCCCTTCTCCTAGGATCATGCTAAAATGTGCCAACATTTGGATCAATGCCACTTTCCAATCAACTACGTTGGTGACACAAATTCAGCTTCACCACTTCTGCATGTCATCAATCAAGTTTTCAACATGTTGATTTTTCACATTTCGCATTGGGTTCCTTGGCTGTCTCCACATCAGTTACCTTCATCTCTCCTTGTTCCTTCACTTTTGTACACTTTGGAGTCTAAAGCTTCTATTGTCGGGAGGAATGATGAGGATTTCCAAGTGATTAGGCATATTATTAACACATTGTAATAAGGGTGACAGATATTCTAATCACCCATACTTAACCTTACCGCCCAGTTTTAACCTTAAAACTCCTTGTTTTGATATGAATTAAAAAGCACAAATGCTACTATGAGAAAAAGACACAAGATTGCCACAACTGTACGCATTGTACATTCAATATAATATCAAGTATAGGAAATATCTAGAAATAAAAACTATTTAACGAAGGCTATTTACATGAAAGTTTCATGAAGAAGAAAGAAAACAAGTTTATATGAAGAACACGAGAACATATGCAAACACAGAATATAAAATTATTAAATGCAATAGTCCACAATGACCTCACAGACATTAAAAAAAATACTTTCCTTTCCTTTTCTTTAATAGCCAATGTAGCTATGTCTTGTCATTTCCCATGGGGTCAACGTCTGACTAGGGAGAATGTTTGGCTTACAAAGAGTCCACCAGGGTCCAATTCCCATGCGTGTCGTGATAAGATGGTTAGTTATGGTACCACAATGTGGTTGGTTGAAATACCATGGTTACACGATTATGATGTAATATAGGTGGGGCCCATTTCAATCCCATATAACCAATTTGAAAAACAAAAATGAAAAGGAAAAAAAGAAAGAGAACTAGGTCTTGCCATTTCCTCCCTACTTAGAAGAAATTGTCCCTATCTTCTACTTCAGATATAGAAAATGCTTCTTAAATTCTAACTAGGAGAACCACTCAGCTTGAGTTGGCAACGGGCCTTTCCAACCAGACAAAAAACGTGTCAATAGATTAAGCCTAGTAGTGTGAACATCAGGAAGAGTATCTTCATACAAAGGAGGCTGAAATCCGGACTAGTGTCATCAGACTATGTGATAGATAGCTCTTCCTCCAATGCCCTTGCTCATAACTTTAAGCTGATTCACATTTACAACATCATGTATTCCAAACTAAGAAGGAAGATTTAGTCGCAAAAACATTTTCTCTATTCTGTTCCACGATGGTAGAGGGTCCATGCCTAATAGGTTTGAGCTTGTGATGTTGCTGAGATCTGAATCTTTGTTTATCCAAGTAGAAAGAAACTTTGTCACCAACCTGAAAATGTGAAGGAACTCTATGCCAATCATGAAGTTCTTTGTATTTGGTTTGAGTCTTCAATAATGTATTATGGACCTTTGCCTGGACTTTAACCAAATGTTGAACAAAAATGGAACTCTTATCTTGCTTCTTTTATTGATGAGATGAAGCCGTTATAGAAAATGCTAGAGGAACATCATAGGTAGCAAGTAATTGATACCCATAATAAACTTCAAACGAAGAATGACCACTAGGGATATGAATAGCTCTATTGTAGCTATGCCACAGCACACATGAAGATAAGTGTCTCACGGCTTATTTCAACAATAATATATGCAGAATGCATGAACCAATGAGCAGTTAACTGCCTCGGTTTAAGCCGTTATAGATCTAAGGCAATCTCATACGTCTGTCTCTCTGACAATGTTGCAATTGTGTTCCTAAGTTCATATCATGGTAGAGTAGAAGACTATAGGTTAGAATCAGCTTAGTCTAATGCGGGTCAAAATAGAGAAGACGTCTATACTTTAAAATTGTTCAACATGTTTCAGGTACTCAAGAGTAAACAGAACCTTTTACTCTACTTGGATGGATAAACCAAAAGCTGGGACTCCTGCACTGCATAACATTCCTGACCTTATAAAAACCTTCTTGATATGCTAATGTTCTAATAATTCATCATCAAATGTGTCCTTTTGTCTAAGGTGAGATGTCATTTTGTTATAATGTTATCAAAGACCACTAATAAACATTGAAAGTATGGATATCAGAATAGTGAGAAAATTTGAAAGTCTTTGAAAGGTGATTTGCCCCTAAAAGAATGAAAGCAATGCACAAAAGAAAGAAATAAAGAGGCTTAAAGATCAAAACAAATTAAAGATTTGTAAAGCAAAACAAATTGAAAGCTCCTTAATATCAAATAATTGCTTCTGCTGGAAATTCTAGTTCTGCAAAAACTAAAATTATGACGTGATAAAACCTCAGGTTCCAGATTAACATAATAATTGGAATAAGACATGCAAAAAAGCAGTGTGCAATCATTATGCATCATCATGGAAAAGGACAGGAAACCATAGTAAAGAAGTCTGCAAACAAAAATGTCCAAAATTTTAAATCAGTGAAGTGCATATTAACAACCATTGGTCATGACAATGGGCATTCCATGTGCATGAGGATTGACACATGACAAAGTAAGGGCTACTCATGGTCATAGCTAACCCCTCACACAAGAAAACATCGATAACTGTCCAAACTGACTATCTGCCACTGCGTAATCTGATTTGTTTTGTCACCAACCTGACAATCATTCTTCACGTATGTTAGTTGGTGAAAAATTAAGAACAGGTTTAAGTTTAGTCTCTGACCTGATAATTCACAACGAAGAATCCCTTAAAAAGATTGTAGCTACAATTGTAATATAAAATCGGCTCAAGATCCAGTAAGCACCAGATGATTATTACGAAAGCTTCAATGTCCATCAGCAATAATCTAGTATAAGCTTATCCTCCCAAAATAACTATAATGAAGAGTTCAGTTATGAATATAATGAATATACCACTAACAGATATGTGGGAGTCCTAAAATAGCAAAATGGTCAAGAAAGCAAGCAATAGACTAAGATTTTGGTCACTCTGATATGGCTTTTAAATTCATTCGAGTGTCTAAGAGCAAAATCAAAATATTACATGCCCTATTGCTTCCACAGAAACTAAGGGCAAATCTCTGGACATACTAAATATATATATGATTCCAAAAAAGTACATATCTGTTGCTTACCTCTAACAAATAAGGAGAGTCCATTGCATCAATTATAAGGCGCTGTATCTCTGCACTATCTTTGACAAGATCAACCAAGCAACCAAGCACTCGTAAAGGTAACGCCCTGGCCACAATATCACCACTATTAAAGACCTCCTTAACTCTCTTCACTATTTCTACATGATTAGGTATTCTCTCTTTTGCAAGAATACCTTTATATCCATTTCCCTTATCATGGCAGCAACGCTTCTTTAACTCCAAAAGGAAAACTTTCAGAACACAAAGTCGTGTGAAGTTATTTCCAGTTTGAAAGGCATCTGCAAGGCGAAGAAGGATAGAATTCGCAAAGGCTTTATCTTGACCAGAATCTAGCTTAAAGAGGCTTGCAGTCAACGCTGTGACTGGACACTCTTCACTCCACCTATAAAGCCTTGGCCCCATCTTCATAATAGCTTCTATATTTGCACCTGAAATAAGCAAAGGACAAATTGAGAACAGTAAGTGACAGTAAGATCCATAATCATATTTTTTTGGAACCTTTTTGCTAAATCATCTTAGACAGTTACCCTCTCACTAGAAACCATGAGGTTATGGGTGGTAAGGAGACAAGATATAAGAAAATTAGACCATTAGATTTTTGCTCAGTTGTCATACTATTTTAACTATACAAATTCAAGGCCATTGGCATGCACAATATCTATTCAGCTTCTTAATAAGTGTGGATAGTTAGAGACTACAACAGGGTCTTGACAAGAGTTAAAACTAATATATAAAATTACTCTATGATTATAAGAATGAGATTTTATTACATATAACATATTATTTGACCTACCATTAATTTCTTGTCTTCTTGGTCAATCACATGAAAACAATTTGTAGAATTATAAAGCTCTTCTACCCAAAAACATAAAAAAATATATGGTTGAAAATGTTTACAAATGCCAATCAACTTCAGATTCCGCTTAAAATTTTGGTTTTTGCAAAAGTGACTTCAAAATAATCGCGATTTCCACCAGATAGTAGCATAAAAATCATGAGTATGACATTTTTGTTAGTCTTTAAGGAAAAGACTAATGGTTCCCATCTTCACCTACATCTTTTCCAAGATAGAACATCATTAACCAGAAGCGAGGAAAAGAATGCAATGACCATACACTGGTAATTCTACAGCATGCTCAACTTTAAAAACGTGCGATATAAAGTATGATGCTCACCCCAGTAAAGCAACAGATAACACAGGCCAACTTGAGTTCTCATCACCATAAAATCATCAAACATCATTATTACTTTAACATCAAAAAATTGTCAAACTAAGAAGTCCTATACTGGGAAGCTTAATACAATATATTTGTGTGGTCAACAGTTGACTAATAACTTTCCAACATATGTTCTCAAATTGAATGCTTGCATCTTAAACTAGTTGCAAGTGTTATAACATAATTTTTCAATGAAAATTCATCAACGCTTTGGGGTCACAATTGTCTAGTCTCATTATTCAAAATATATCTCCATAAAGCAAAATCATCTTCTTGAAAATAATCCATTTCCTATTTCGTCCAAATTCAATGAAATGCTCTAGAAAAGGTGTAACTTTTTAGTTCATGTATGTGACATAGTAATAAATATATTTACTCCATGCTGCCTTTTTAACAACCAATAGCAGTGCTTTAATCACTTTATGAAATCAAAATTACATAGTTCTTTATCCACTTTTACTAGTCTTCTGCTAAATAGTCTACCAATTAATTGGTGATTGCCAAGTTGAATTGTTCAATAATTGACAAGACTTGTTTTCATGGAGCTTGTCAAACAATAAGCCTATGCAAAATCATTGCTTAAACTTTTTGCATGCCAATAAGTTGAACAAATGGACCACACAAATGGCTAAGCTTGGGAGGAAGGCTTACAATGATTAAAGCTGTGCTACAAGCCCTTCCAGTTTATAAATTTTCCATACTTCAAGCTCCAAAGGGAATTCTAAAAGATATTGACAAACACACAAGAAAGTTTTTGTGGTTAGGCGTAAGGGGAGAACAGAAATTAGCACTAGTTGGGTGGGAGAAGATATGCCAACCAAAAAAACAGGGAGGCTTGGGGATAAGATCAGCATCCCAAAACAGCAAGGCACTAGTAGGGAAGCTATACTAGAGATGGATTACAGCTGTTGGGGGCTTATGGAGCAGACTGCTACAAGAGTGGCTAAGGAGAACATCCCAAGACTCAAAGTGGAAGGAGAGGGATCTACAGTATGGAGAACAATGGAAGCGGGCCAGGAGTTAACAACGCCATATCTATATTGGCAATTAGGGGGTGGAAAGGATGCTCTCTTTTGGAAGGATTCATAAAATCAATCCCAACCAATTATTCAGACATTCCCAGAGATGGAGAGTTGGAAAGCAGAGCTCTAGGAGGCTGGGTGGTTGAAAGCCTCTCACTATATGGAATCATGGAATCAACATGTGCCAAACTTACTACAATGGAAACATCCCAGGGAATGGCCAGTGAGGCGAAAAGAGGAACTGTTGGTTACGAATCTGCCATGAGGAAAGGATTTTTGGTTAATGCGCCCAGATTCGCCCACCAGCATGAAAGGCCGGAAGGAAGAGATGCCTTCCGAGCCAATCTCCGGAGAAGGCCGGCTCCTTTTGGGGGGCTGGATTTAAGCTAAAGGGAACGAGGAAAGAAATAAATGAACGGAAAGAGACAAATGTACGGAAAGAGATACAAATATGTCCAAAGGTTGGTGGGGGGGAACTAACGGTGCGGGAACACACCAATCACCGCTACTTACGCATACAAACACGAGAGCATGACAAGGAACTGCAAAACCTAGGCGTACTTCCGATACACCGGCGGCGTATGCACGGCTTCAATAGCTCCCTAGCAAACATTCCCTACAAGGAACTAACGGCGGGGGATCGTATCAATCACCGGATACGTACAGCGACGGGGGTAGAAAGTAAACCTAGAGATGTCGAGCCGGGTATATGTGTTAGGTAGAGAGTTTAACCGCACGGCTTCAATGGCTCCCTAGCAAACATTCCCTACAAGGAACTAACGGCGAGGGGATCGCATCAATCACCGGATACGGGCCAGCAACGTCACACACAGGCGATGGAACTGCTACCAAATTTATAATGAATGCTTTAAATAATGAAGTACGGAAGGTGCTTTAAGCAAGCAATGCTAGAGGAACATGATCGCCAAATGCCAAAGTGAATTAACGAGCGAGCGACACGGGTGGGCCTAAGGCATATAATGAAAGACGGCATAAAAGAATAAAGATAGTAGAAACGAGAACCAGGCATACAGATTGTATTCATAAGCAGAAGCACGGTTACAATAAGCACAGTAGTTCCCTAACAAACATTCCCCTTCCACCCTTTACAATGAATTTCAGATGGGCTTTTATAGCCCGAGTCCCACCCGTTACATTAATGGGCACAAGTCCCGATCAAACATGAGGTGACGAAGCGGCGAAAGAGGCTGCAAATGCTGACCTTTTGTCGGACTGGGCTGTACCCGCAGCATGGTCTTCCTGGAAGGCTGGACGGCTACGTGGTGGAGTTTTGGGTAACTCTTCAAGTTGGCAGGCTTGCTAGTAGCTGGAGCGGGTGAAACCTCAGATCAGCTTTGAATGAGGCTATTAACGCAGGCGGTGCAGGCAGTCCATGCTTATCCCTTTTGGTCGGCAGTCTTGGTTCAAATCCCGAAGGCTGGACACTTGTCTGATGATGGGTTATCTTTGTGTGACACATGCACTGCCTTAGAGGGCGATCTATCCATCTTTGCTTGGGATCGGGGCTCCTTGGGATGCGTGCAGAAATCGGTGCAGTCGGGGAAGGCCTTCAAGCCTTGGTCAAATTCCGGGTTTGTTCCCCTACGTACACTGTCAAGGCGCATTCCCGCTCCGTTGAGAAGTCGAACTGCGCACAGGCGAACACTGGTGTCTGCCGCCATATGGACCTGCTCCGGCATTTTACCTTTTTTCTGCATTGACCTGCCAGTCTGCCGGTGCAAGGTGCGCCCAGAAGGTGGGGCGAAGTACGCACTTCGCACCAAAACTGGGCGAAGTACGAACTTCGCACCAAAACTGGGCGACCCAAGGAAAAGGGGCGAAGTCGCACTCGCACCAAAGCGGCGAAGTGCGAACTTCGCACCCAGACTTAGCCAATTTCAGATAGACCTGCTGGAAAGCTGGAAAATCAACTAGGGAACTCCAAGGAAAAAGGGGGGAGAGAAAGAGAATGGGAAAGAAAAGGAAAGGGAGAGAAGGGAGAAAAACGGAAGGAGGAAAAGAAGAGCAGCATTGTTACAAAACAACATTGAAGACATTGCACCCCGTGCAAAATGTGACAACATTTACGGCGGCTCGCGGGGTGTCGAGCTCGCCTCGGCGCAAAGAATCCATGCCTTCATCCTTTGGGTGCAGAGGAACTTGCCTCCCCTGCCTTTTCTGCTCTAAGCTGTTCTCCTTGCGGCAAGCTGTTCTTGATTCATCTTTGTCGGTCGCCTCATCGGTATCTCCTTACGAAAGGTCTCCATTTCACTGTACGCCTCGCACATGCGAGTGTACGCCTCTTGGGGCTGAGCGCCGGGCTTCCGCTTCGAATGGCTTGCGGTCGGCTATGTCTTCTAATGCTCCGTGAAAGCGGCGACCGCGTGCGGGTCGATGGTGAGGTATCTTTTCTCTAACTCCTGAAAATAGGAGCGGATCCTGGAATATCCGGACACCATCCGAGTGACTTGATTGTCTTGAATTGGCTCTGTCCGGCTATCAATTTCAGTGTATGTCTGCTTCAAAGGACTGCCAATTCTTCTTTACCCGATCTAGGGTAAGGAGCTCGCCATTCTCAACAAAACCTGGACACCCAAGTTTTGAAAGAGCGTGAAAGGGGGCAGACAGATATCTTTTTCATGTCCGAATGCGTCAAGCATTCGTCAGCCACTCTCACCTCTTCAACTTTTCTAAAATATTTGTGCAAGGTCACCCTTGCACCTGCCCATTCTGCGGCGAATGAGGACACGGGGGGAAAAAAGGACGCCGTCGCGCTCGCGCTCTGAAGGTTTATCGCCGGGTCCGGCCATTGCTTTGCACGGCGCTCGGCCTCCTCTACCACGGGCTTTCCACAGGCGAGAAACTTCTTGAATCCTGGATGCGAAGTCCGGGACTGCCATCGCCTTAAAGGTATGGGGCTTGCATTCCCTCGGCAAACCAGCCCTCATTTCCTTAACTTTTGTCTTTGAAAAGACAGCCGCTTGAGATGTTTTTTCGCAAGGCTGCGACGTGCTGCTTCAAAGACTCCTGGAGCTGAGAAATCTGCTCAGAGGCTGCTTTCTTTTCGGTTGCGGCTCTGTTCTTTGAGAAGCGGCTAGGCTGGGCTTTGAATTCATCTGTTTCTCGCCGCGCCGCTTCCGGCTGCTCGGTGGACCTAGATAGGTCCTCTTCAAGTTGCCTTACTTTGTCCTGCAGCGCGAAAAGTTCTTCTGCTCCTCCGGACTCTTGACAAAGAGATTGTCGACTTTGCGCATGATCGTATGAATCTCATACTGTTTATCAATGTCGTCAAAGCTTTTCTCCTTTGTATGGAGCACGTAGTCCGCCTTAGTCATTTCTCGGAGAGGCTTCTTCACTATTGGGATTATTTTCTCCGTTGTAATCACTCTCCTTCCGAAATCATACTTTGCGCGTTTTGCCGGGGCGGCTATCTCTTCATGTCTCCTCCGCTTCAGGTCTTGGCGGAAAGAGACAGAATACTCTACGGCTCTTGTTGCGAGGGGCAAGTCATCTGAGTTCTGGAGGTCGTCCATAAAATCTGGTTCCCCCGGCCCTAGGGATCTCGCTGAGACGTCTCTCCTGCGGGGATGGGGCCAGGAGGAACCGGACGGACCTTGGAAGAATCGGTCGCTTGTGGGGGCGGCCGGGAAATGGAAATGGGAGAGGGCGACACTTGGTGAGGGTTTGAAGCGGGCGAGGCGGAGGATGTGATGGTGAACGGACAGCCTCGGCACTAACCTCGGGCGAAGGGTTTGGAGTTGTGCTCAGAGAAAGAGAGACGTTAGGATTCTGAGCAAACTGGTCGAAAGAATGGGGGCCGCTAGAAGGACGCGGAGACGGGGAGGATGTGGTCATGGCTCGCCCAGATTGAGCGGGGGACTGAGTGGAAATAGAACTGGGTGAGACTAGAGAGACGAGGGACAGCAAACGTACTGCGGGCTCCGCCTGAGCCGATGCCGGGTGAATGTCTTCGCTTATTGTCTCGGCGGGCGGCTTGGGACTGCCCAAAGGAATTGCCTCTGCGGCGGCAGGACGCGGCTGCGGCTCTGCGACTGGCTGCTGCACTATCGGGCTAGGTCGCCTGATTTTCTCAACTCTCCTCCGCTTCTTTTCTTATGGAACAACTGTCGGATCAGGGGAAGGAGACGAAGCAGGTGCAGCAGGCGCTGATGCTCCCACGGTAAACTTGTACCGGGGTTTGACTTGCAGAAGGTCTGCCGCGACCGGTCTGCTTTCTGGCGGTGCTGGCGCTTTTCTTGCCTGAGGAAGTGCCTCGGGCGCTGCCTCGGCTAACTTTTTCGCCTTTTCAGGCGCCGCCTTAGGAGCCACGAACTGCATTGGATCGGCCTGGGTACTTGCTGGGCCGGCGGGCAGTTGCCGAAGTGTACAACTGTTTGGGAGGAGACCCACTTTTATAATCCTCAAAGGGGCCTCGGGGAACGTAACCTTGATATGCGAACGGCCGCCGAGTTGTCATGATCTTGGTCATAGAGAACCGAGAAGTCGTCATCTACGGCCGAGGTTTCTCCTTGTGGATTTATCGTGCTGCGTGCGGCATCTCATTTTCCAGCATTCAATAATCTTTTCTTTAGACCAGTTAAGGCCTGCAATCTTGGACAGAAATTTTTTGAACCCTGGAGATGAGAAGTGATGGTCCGGGTTTCTCTTGGGGTCATATGTCACCTCCTCGCAGTAGAAATCCTGCCAAGGGGGAGAAGCTTCCATTAATTCAATCTCCCAGTCAAGGTCCACATGGACCACGTCGCATCTATCTTCGGTTATGTCCGGGGGCACAGATGTGCAAACTTTCCCCTTATCCCATGAGGGTCATACTTCCAGTGACTGCGGCACAAAACCGAGGCCAATCCGGGACAGCGCTTGCTCTAGGTAGACATGTTGTCCTACCTCGATAATCTCAACGTTGGCCCAGGAAAGAGGGTATTGAAAAATCTGTCCTCTTTTCTTCCCTAGGCCAAACTCTTCTTCCACATAGTCCATATGTCGGGCAACTTCCATCCCGAACAGATGCTCTGAGCACCAAAAGGGCAGCAAATAGGGTTTGCCCTTGAATCCGTAGATTCTGATCACAATCCCTAGCGTCGGTCCGAAACGTCCCCGAGCTTCGATTTATCAAAGCACTCGTCATTTCTCTCGGGGGACGGGGGATTTCACTTTCGGTGAAGGCGACATGACGAATCCCGAGAAAGTTGAAGTTGAACTTGTAGTAGGACCCTTTCCGGTATAAGTCATCCGTCCGGTTATAGACGGGCTGGGGTTCTCCCTTCTCGTTAACCTTCTTCGAGGTTCGGGATCGGCATTTGGGGGTGCGAGATGGTACAAACAAAGCCGGACCGAACGGAGCCGAAACGAAAATTGGTTGGCGGCGCTTCGAATTTTCAGCGGACTGGAATGAATGGCGTAAGCCGACCGGTCTGCCCGATCGAAAGAGATGGGGCGTTTTCCGCTCCATCTGCGCCGGCCGGTTCGTAAGATTCTCCACACGGGAGGCATTGCGCGGCGCCGAGTGCAGTACGGGTGCACCGGCTCATCGGAGTCGCGGCCGAGGATCCATGCCAAGATGGTATATAGATACTTGCTACGAAATTTCGCCAAAGGCATGGGGCCGATCGGCCATTGTCCGGCTGGAAGCGGGCGCTCAGCTCTGAATTGAGGAAATCCCTCATTCGCTTGGTGTGCGTGAAACGTCCCGCTTGTTCGCCCAGATTTATCTTTCTGAGGATGGTGCCGGAGTCATACTCCAGCCACAGGGCGAAAGCTGGCTGCACAGTCTCCCTGCGCAGTGCGAACAAGGGTTTGCCAGCTGAGCTGCAGATTTGCCGGGAAGCTGGTTTATAATGTCTGACAATTAAGTCTATCGGCTCCGGGCATTGGTGGACGAGGAGGGCACATGAATACGAAGAGGTTTGATTTGTACGCCGCTCCAAAATGATGGGAGGGCGAAACCTTGTCGACCCGACTCTCCACATTCGCTCTCAGCTGAGTTAGGCTCATGGAAAACGAGCCGTCCACATATCCTGCTAGGTAATTCACCGGAGGTGGTGGGGATTGCCCACGTTGTACCTTCTTCGTCCGGGCCTTTGACCTTTTCTCTGGCGGAGGATCGCCTTTGAAAACTCCTGGCCGCGGCAAATCGCCTGGTTCGCTGCTTCCATTGGGCTGCGCGACACGGGCATTTTTCCCTTGTCCATCTCTCCGAGTCGGCAATAATGACGAGGTTCGAGCTGTATCTGCAACAAATTTCGCTATCGGAGGAATAATTAGCACTTGTCCGAGGAATAATCTCCGCAATCCGGAATGTTGGCATGATTCGACCCCCTTTTCTAGATAAAAACAGCGCCATTAATGCAACGCGGGAGGGGTAGGTCGGCTGAGTTAAAACCCTTGGTGGCCGCGCGGGAGAACGTTTAGGAAAAGACGCGCCCCGGCGGCCGTGCCTTGCTTTTTTAGTTGCGTTTTCGCTTGAAAAACGCGCAATCATTAACTCGGCGTTGGGGACTGCACCATGGGTGACGTTGCTGCCACCACTTGGGCACAGCGATCAAGACAAAACCTTCGGTGCGGAAACCCACATTAAAACAAGTGCAAACGCGCCTTGGGCCCGGCTTGGGGTTTTTGAATTTTTTTTTTTTTTTATTATTCTTTAAACCGCGTCCCAATACTGGCCCGGAAAACTAGGCGCAGCCGGGCTTCGCCCAAAGTTGGGCACGGCCCGACCTCGCCGGCGAAGTCGGACTTCGCCCGAATTTCGGGCGAAGTCCGAACTTCGCACCAAAACTGGGCGAAGTACGCACTTCGCGCGAAGCGCGTGCTTGAACTGTTCTACCTCTGTTTTTAGCTGCGCCCAAGGTTTGGGCGCGATGCGGGTTTTGCCGCCTTTCATCTTTAGATGGACTTCGCACGGGCGCTGGCCGCTTTGTTCGGACTTCGGCCGAAGCTTGATGCGAAGTGCGAACTTCGCGCGAAGTTCGCACTTCGCCCAAGCGTTGAGCGCGGCGCGCACTCCGCACGGGCTGCTGGCGAAGTCGGACTTCGGTGCGAAGTTCGTACTTCGCACTGCGTACTCGCACGAAGGGTTGCGCAGTGCGGACTTTAGTCTGCTTCAGCTTTTCTCGGACAAACTTCGCAATTCGGCTGGGCCGAAGTCAGGCTTCGCTGCGAAGTCGGACTTCGGTCAACACTTAGTCGATTTTTGCTCTTTTTTCTCCTTTCTTTCTCTGCATAGCCGAACTTCGCCCCTCCTGCGGGGCAACGACAGACTTCGTTGCGAAGTCTGTCTTTCTCTCCCATGCCGCATTTAAGCTCAAAGAAGGAAAAATAAACTGAATGCTAAAACCGAAATTTATACATGCGGGGAAAAATAAAAACACAAGGCAAAATTTTTACGGGGAAGGGCCACTCGGGCACCTTCAACGACGATAAAGCTTCAAGTGGAACCCGTTGACGGGGGATGGGGAGGAGCCGACCCTCCATATCCGAAAGTATGTAGGCATTGAACTGATTCACCCGAGCAATCTGATAAGGGCCCTCCCAGAGAGCGTCAAATTTTCCGTGATTACCCGGTTTTGCCTTGTATGAGTCCCACTTCTGCACCAGGTCCCCGACTTCGAAAACTCGGGCAGTGGTGCCTTTGGCAAACCAGCCTTTAGTGGCTGCAATGTGATCCGCGAAGGCCTGGTATGCACTTTCTCTGTCTTCTTCCAACTGCGGGAGTTGGCACAACCTGTCGTCTACCGGGTCTCCGCTGCTCCTGTCTTCGTCAATCATCCACAGGGCGGGGATTTCAATGTGTGATGGCATAACGGCTTGCTTGCCATAGACGAGCGCATAGGGGGACGTCTTGAGGGATTTCTTGAACGCAACTCTGTCCGCCCATAGCGCCCGGTTCGGGAGCAAGTGCCAAGTCCGCTTATTTTTTTCAATGGTCCTCCGGAGAATTTTCAGGAGGTTCTTGTTAGTAGACTCGGCAAGGCCATTCCCCTGCGGGTAGTAATTAGAAGACATCTTGTGATAGATGCCAAGGCCGCTGGTGTACTCCGTGAGTACAGCGCCTACAAATCCCGGACCGTTATGCTGTCACAATCGACTATGGAACCCCGAAGCGGGTAATTAGGCTCTCAATGAACCTGATGACCGTTTCTTGGTCGGCGTTCTTGGTCGGGATCGCCTCCGTCCACCGTGTGAAATAGTCAGTAGCTGTGAGAATAAACTTGTGGCCGGCGGAGGAGTTAGGAGAAATCACCCCAATGAAGTCCAGACCCCATTCTTTGGAACGGAACTTCGGCTTGAATCGGTTGAAGGGGCGGGGGTGCTTTTCATGTTTCGGCCGGCATACCTCGGCATTGATCACATTTGGCGCAGACCGCATACGCGTCTGCGAACAGAGTGGGCCAATAGTACCCAGCCCTTATTATTTTCAAGGCCGTTGGCCTTGAAGAATGGTGACCCCCAGGCATCCCGGAATGAAAATCTCCGAGGATCCTAGGCTGGTCAGATTTTATGACGCACCGCAACAGGATGCCGTCAATGTTTTTGAAGTAAAGCCCCTCGGGGCGAAGAGTGTACCTTAATGCACCTAACCGAAATCTCCTTCGTTGTGAGGCGTTCGGGTGATCGGGACATCTTCCGGTGCAGAAGTATCTCACCAGTTCATCTGTCCAATCACTCCCCTCCGATAAGGAGTTGGCTAGGTAGACGCGTGTCGCTGTGTCCTCCCACTTACAGGCGGAGATGCCGGCTACAGCGCTTCGGGCCAATTCCTGACACAAGGCTCGGCCTATGATAAGCTTGGTGGGCCGTACTTCGATGTCAAACTCCTGGATCTTGGCAATCCATCCCGCTCTCTTGTGACCCGGTTCCCCTTGCAAGATGAAGCTGCGAACATCGGGGTGAATCACAAAGACAGGTGGTCTTACTTCGGGAGACAAAGTGCCCGAGCTTTCGAAGGGACTTCATGACCGCATGGACTCGCCGCTCTATAAAGTTGTACTTCTCTTCGTGTGGCGAGAATCACTTGGCTTAGGAACGCAATGGGGCGCTCCTCACCGTCGTCTCCCTTCGAGTCGGGACTGCGGCGTAACTTTCGGGTTCTCCCACTTGCATACGGGATGAAGTCCTTGGAGTAGTCCGGGTTTGTCAACACCGGAGCTTGCGCAATTCGAGCCTTGATTTCCTCGAAAGCTTGCTCTCTCTCATCGGTCCATTCGTAAGGTGTATCTTTCTTCAACAGTTCGGCCATAGGCTTGATCACCTGTGCGAAGTCCGGAATGAACTTCCGCACGAAGTTAATCTGACCGAAGAAGGACTGCAGACCTTTTTTATCAGTGGGGGCTGGCAAGCGAACGAGGGCTTACGCTCTGTCAGGGTCAATGGCGAGGCCTTCCTCGGAGATGACATGTCCCAGCAGCTTTCCTTCCTTTACCGCGAAGACAGACTTCTTCGGGTTTATAGAGATGCCGAATTCTCGACAACTTTCAAATATCTGCCGCAGGTGCGAAACATGATCTTCTCGTTGGTGAGAGAAAACAGTCATGTCATCAAGGTAGATGACAATAATCTTGTTGAGCAGCTCTCGGAAGGCCAAGTCCATGGCCCTTTGGAACGTGGCACCAGCATTGGATAAGCCAAACGGCATGCGCTGATAGGCGAACGTCCCCCACTTCGTGGTAAACGCCGTCTTATCCTTGGTCTTCGTCTTTGACCCAAATCTGGTTGTAGCCGGAAAATCCATCTAAAAGTGAAAATCTGTGGGCTCCAGCAACGATATGCAAAATTTGGTCGATTTGGGGAAGCGGATAGTGGTCCCGGAGGGAAGCCTGATTTAGGTTTCTGAAGTCGACACAGAGACGTATGTCGCCATTCTTTTTCCTCACGGGCACCGGATTCGCGACCCGGGATGAATGTTTGATGGGGTAGATGATCTTGGCCTCCGGCATCTTCAAGAGCTCGGTCTTCATCATGGCCTCAACCTTTGGATTTACGGCCCTTTGCTTTTGTCGGAACGGCTTGGCGCCATCCTCTAGCTCGATGGTATCCTTGGATGACAGATCTGTCATACCCCCTCAAATCTTCGTAGCACCGGGCCACGATGTCGGGGAACTCCTGGCACGGTGATCTAATCTGCACCGGCTCCTCAGACGTGCGATCTGTTCCGACCTTGATGGTTTTACCGGGTTCGAGCTCCGGGTCGGCATCTTGCCTCGGGTCTACTTTGATCTGTGGGATATTGCTCTGTCATTTCGATCAAAGAGACTTTCTAATGTAATCGGTCCTTTTGGGACGTGATTATTCCGTAATCTGTATCAACCCCTCATATTGCTCGTCATCGGGGTCTCTACCTTCGATTACACACACTTCGTTAACCGGGAATGTGACGATCTCCTCGTCACGGCTGAATACCCGCGGAAGGTATCCCTATCGAGCACGGAAGGCACTGTAAATGGTGCGGACCGGCTTCGGTTTACGGACGACGTCTTCGGCCGGAACGTGACGGCTCCAACAGACGCCAGAATATCCGCGTGCTTGTTTCTCTCACGCGATATTGCCTTAACGTTCAATGAGTCAAACGATTCCATCAGGTCCCAGACCCGATTGCGGTACGCTCTAAGATAGTGATGCTTAGACGCGCATTTATTCGTAACTTGATGACACACTAACTATGAATCTCCGAAAATTTGGAGATGCTTGATTCCGAGCCTTTCCGCCTTTCGCAGACCCAAGCACAGGGCTTCGTATTCCGCCGAATTGTTAGTACGGCTCCGAGCCGGCTCGTAGGCATAGTCCCTCTGGACTCCGGTTGGAGAAACTAGGAGGACCCCTGCACCGGCGCCATTCTTGCAACGGGCGCCGTCAAAGAAAAGCTTCCACAGCTCTTCGGGTGCAGGTCCTACTTCCTTCGCAACGGACACGTCAAGCTCCTTGGGCTGCTTAATGGAATAACAGCCCTGCTCTGTCCCGATTACGGCATTAAAATCCCGCAACGAGAACTCGTCTTCTAGCTGTAGCACTTCGAGAGCTTGCTCGGTCAGTTCTACTGTCACCAGTTCTTCTTCTGACAACTGGACCATGCAGTCCATCTCTCCGCCGGGTATCTTGTCTACTAGAAAAGGGGAAGGCTTCTCATTGAAAATTTTCAGTCTCCTTCCTTTGAAGGGCACTTCCATGTGCGAGTAGTCTAGAGACAGTACCCGCCCAACTCGCGGTGAACTCCCGAGAGAGACACATGCCGAAGTAAGGCTCCGGGTCAACAATCACGACCTCTTGGATGACCACAATGTCGAGAGCTTTGTGCAGCCGGATAGGGATGTCCTTTATGACACCAACTTGTCTTGACGGGGGTGCCGTCTAATTGCGGCACACCTTGGCTGCTCCGTGTGTATTCCATCCCGATCTCATCGCGAGACGGCCTTCGGCATCACGGTCGAGGAAGCACCGGAATCCACCATGCGAGTTGTGAACTATGTGCCCTTGCATCCGCAAAGACGAGATAAAAGGGTGGCGGTCTGTTCTTCCCGGTGGCGGAGACTCGTCAAAGGTTGAACCGGGACAGCGAGCTGCATCCGCTTGCCGTTCTTCATGTTTTTCGGTGATTCTTGCGGCGGATCTACCCGGCACGGAAGCAGAAGGGCATCGTACATGCTGATTCTGGCAGGAGTCTTCTTTAACTCGTCTACAATGCTGTAGCCCGAGGTACTAGCTCCTTCTGCTGGTTTAGCCGGTTCATACTTGGTCCGGTACTGTTGGGTGGCCTCAACTCGTTGTCTCTTGGTCAGAGACGGGTACTTCGACTTCTCCTGGGCTTGTTCTTTGGTTTCGGTGGGGGCTGAAGTACAGGAAGCTTAGCGGGAGTTGGGGCCTTTGCTAGAGAAGGTTTAGCGGGAGCTTTATCTTTGGATGCCTTCTCCTGGGCTGTGTAAGGCCACAGCCGCTTGTACGGTGGCAGCCCATTGGGCTGCGGTCTTTCTCTTCTCGCATATACCTGCAAAGGTTTAGCCGCGTCCGCAGCTTTCTTTTCTTCCTTGGCGGGCGTCACTGGGTTCTCTTATGGCAGGGCAAAATTGGCCTCACCGTCCAAGATCATGTACAGCTCATCATCTTCTATAGTGCTTCCGGCCAAGGTCTGGATGTAGTCCTTGGTGCAAAGTGCAATCTTCCTCCGAATGTGGGTCATTGCAAGTAGTGCACCAGGTTGACCTGGTCGGGGAGGACCGGGTGGGTCATCTATAGCGGCATTTCTCGGAGGCGGACGCCTCTGCGGTTGGTTCTCCGGGGCTTTATCTTTTGTCAATGCCGGCGGCGCATACGGCCTTCTAGGAGCAAAGTCCATTTGGGCCTGCTTCTTTTTCATAGCTGTCATGTCATTGGACATGGCATGATATCCGGAGGCCAAAGCCCGCACTTCTTGTAGAATCGTGTTACGGATGCTGTTGTCGGGAGGCGGCGACTGTGCCGGTGGAGGCAAAGCGGCCAATGGAGGAGGGTTAGAATAAGACGCATACTGCGGGGGAGCAGGAAGCGCTGGAAAATGCGGAGCGGGGGGAGGCGGATGAGGGTAATGCAACTGAGGCGGGCCGTATTGAGTTACGACCGGCGCCGGATTCCACTGCGGCTGGGGCTGCTGCCCTGAAGTAGACGGCACACCACCAGAAGCAGAAGGATACTGCGATCTTGGAAAGTCGGGATGAATCGGCTCCTGCACTCTGGACGGAAGCCTGCCGATGGAGATAATGTCAGCTTCAGCTTGCTGGGCAGCTTCGTATAGTGCAGGGAACTCGTCAATTCGGGCGATCTTCAGCAGCAGGCATATGTACGAGTTGAAAGACCTCGGATAGTAGTGAGCAGCCATGCCGGTTGAAGGCCGAAGTTCGCGAGGTACCCGTTTCCGGGATCTCGCAAACCTAATGTTAAAATCAGACACCTCCTCTTGAGGATGCCTCTGGATTGCTTGGAACTGATGCAGTAGAGAGGTAGGATCAGCAGACTCGTTGCATCCTTTTACGAGCCTCCTGGCAAGCTGGGGCCATCCAGTGATGGATCCCTCTGGCAGCGATCTCCACCAGTAGAGAAGCTTTCCCCTCAGGGAAAGGGCCAGCTGACGGGTCTTCACACTTTCATCGGTGATGGTATGCGGTGCGGCCAGGGCAAGGATGTCCTGGATGTGCTCGTACGCCGTCTTACCGTAGCCGTCGTATGTGGGAATAGACTTTAAAGCGAGCGGGGGGCACGGCTTGCCGACCGATCGGGGCCAAAGGCCCTGTGGGAGTCCACCGCCGGGAAGAGATCATCGTCATTCGGTCGTTGATCGGCCATTTCTTCTTCTTCTCCGCCGTCGGTTGTGTACTCGGTGTCGGTACTTTCCGAGGATGCGGGATTTTCCTCTTCCTCGGCCTCTTCTACTTCGTACTCGGCTCTTCCGAGCCTCGGCTTCGGCCTCTTCTTGGATCTCGGCCTCGGCTTCGTCGAAGCGAGCTCGCGGATCGGCCGGCTGGGTATCTCGCCTCGGCGTGGATGTCTAGTTCGTAGAACTCGGGGCGGAGCTTCTCGGATTTCTTGTTCGCCACCTTCTCGTGTGCATGAAGGTGACCGGACCGGTCTTCTAGACTCAGAGGATTTGTTCGTGCAGAGTCGCCAGGTGTTCAGATTTGGAACAGCAATGAAGCGAACACCGGTGCTTCGATTCTGTCGGGGGTGAGAAACTTCCTTGTCTCACCAAGAGCTCGGGAACTGTCAGCGCCAGGTGGAGGCGATCGAGAAAATCTCTCGTCGGATGTGGGACCCGTGTTCCGCCGAGCGGGTCGGAAGAACTGTTGCGCTAGGTGGAAACTAGATGGGTACTCTTTCTTTAAATCGTGGGACAAGCGTCCCACCGGCGTGCGCAGAAACCGTTGGTTACGAATCTGCCATGAGGAAAGGATTTTTGGTTAATGCGCCCGGATTCGCCCACCGAGCATGAAAGGCCGGAAGGAAGAGATGCCTTCAGAGCCAATCTCCGGAGAAGGCCGGCTCCTTTTGGGGGGCTGGATTTAAGCTAAAGGGAACGAGGAAAGAAATAAATGAACGGAAAGAGACAAATGTACGGAAAGAGATACAAATATGTCCAAAGGTTGGTGGGGGGGGAACTAACGATGACGGGAACACACCAATCACCGCTACTTACCGCATACAAACACGAGAGCATGACAAGGAAGCGCAAAACCTAGGCGTACTTCCGATACACCGGCGGCGTATGCACGGCTTCAATAGCTCCCTAGCAAACATTCCCTACAAGGAACTAACGAGCGGGGGATCGTATCAATCACCGGATACGTACAACGACGGGGGTAGAAAGTAAACCTAGAGATGTCGAGCCGGGTATATGTGTTAGGTAGAGAGTTTAACCGCACGGCTTCAATGGCTCCCTAGCAAACATTCCCTACAAGGAACTAACGGCGGGGGGATCGCATCAATCACCGGATACGGGCCAGCAACGTCACACACAACCGATGGAACTGCTACCAAATTTATAATGAATGCTTTAAATAATGAAGTACGGAAGGTGCTTTAAGCAAGCAATGCTAGAGGAACCCGATCGCCAAATGCCAAAGTGAATTAACGAGCGGCGACACGGGTGGGCCTAAGGCATATAATGAAAGACAGCATAAAAGAATAAAGATAGTAGAACGAGAACCGGGCATACGATTGTATTCATAAGCGGAAGCACGGTTACGATAAGCACGGTAGTTCCCTAACAAACATTCCCCTTCCACCCTTTACAATGAATTTCGGATGGGCTTTTATAGCCCGAGTCCCACCCGTTACATTAATGGGCACGAGTCCCGATCAAACATGAGGTGACGAAGCGGCGAAAGAGCTGCAAATGCTGACCTTTTTGTCGGGTCGGGCTGTACCCGCGGCATGGTCTTCCTGGAAGGCCGGACGGCTACGTGGCGGAGTCCTTGGGTAATTCTTCAAGTCGGCAGGCTTGCTAGTAGCTGGAGCAGGTGAAACCTCAGATCAGCTTTGAATGAGGCTATTAACGCGAGCGGTGCAGGCAGCCCATGCTTATCCCTTTTGGTCGGCAGTCTTGGTTCAAATCCCGAAGCTGGACACTTGTCTGATGATGGGTTATGTTTGTGTGACACATGCACGCCTTAGAGGGCGATCTATCCATCTTTGCTTGGGATCGGGGCTCCTTGGGATGCTTGCAGAAATCAGTGCAGTCGGGGAAGGCCTTCAAGCCTTGGTCAAATTCCGGGTTTGTTCCCCTACTGTACACCTGTCAAGGGCGCATTCCCGCTCCGTTGAGAAGTCGAACTGCGCACAGGCGAACACTGGTGTCTGCCGCCATATGGACCTGCTCCGGCATTTTACCTTTTTTCTGCATTGACCTGCCAGTCTGCCAGTGCAAGGTGCGCCCAGAAGGTGGGGCGAAGTACGCACTCGCACCAAACTGGCGAAGTCGCCTCGCACCAAGGCGAAGTACGCACTCGCACCAAAGCCGGGCGAAGTACGAACTCGCACCAAAGGCGGGCGAAGTGCGAACTTCGCACCCGGACTTAGCCAATTTCAGATAGACCTGCTGGAAAGCTGGAAAATCAAGTGGGGAACTCCAAGGAAAAAGGGGGGAGAGAAAGAGAATGGGAAAGAAAAGGAAAGGGAGAGAAGGGAGAAAAACGGAAGGAGGAAAAGAAGAGCAGCACTGTTACAAAACAACATTGAAGACATTGCACCCCGTGCAAAACGTGACAACAGGAACTAACCGAAAAACTATGGAGGTATCTCCAAAGACACCCAATTCAGGATGGTTGCAAGAGGGATATACTTGGATGGGGAGGAAGCAAGTTGGGAATATATAAGGCAAAGGAGGGATACAAGGTAGCCTATGGATATGAGATTGTCCCAAGCACCACTTCCATGGACATTTGTTTGGCAAAAGGAAGGATGGCTTGCTTGTCTGGCCAGGCACTTACTAAGAAGACACCCAGGTTCAAACCATGGGCGCAGCCTGTTTGCAAAGGTAGTAGTCTAATTTGAATCCTATGAGTGCGCGCCAGACCGATGATGATGGTACGAATCCCGAGCGACCGGTGATCTCCCTCACGTCGGTTCAATAACAACGAGATGGAATAGGTTTGGTGGGAGCATCCCCTATGGTTTGAACCCTACACTTGACAATTACTAAAAATAGTGTGGTTGTAACCAACTCTCCTATGAATCAAAAAAAAAAAATTAACATTTTCTCATGGCTGATTAACCATGGAAAGTGCTTGACATTTGATAATTTGAGAAAAAGAGGCTTCTACAGGCCTTCCAAATGTGTTCTGTGTGGGAAGGCAGAGGAGACCTTGAATCACCTCTTTTTTGGGTGTTCTTTTGCCAGAGACATGGATCAGTTGGTGGGGGCAGATGAGACAGTGCTGGGAAATCTTTGCGAGCCAAGAAAGCTTTTATGAGAAATGGAAACAGTGCAGTTTTAAGACTAAAACAATGAAAATGGCATGGAAATTGGGACCTAACTTCATATGGTGGCAGTTATGGCTAGAACGAAATGCACGCATATTTAGATCAAAGCACAAAACAAGGAAGCAAGTATGGGAGAGGATTATTAGTAAGGTAATGGAAACACTATCTATTATATTACAGGAGGAAACAGACATAGAAATGAAGTGACTATCCTTAGGAGCTTTGGAATAACTATAAAAGAAAAACAACTAAGGGTTGGATGCGCAGGTGAGAATTCCCCAAGTGACACAAAGTGGAGACCACCTCCCAGAGAGTGGGTGAAGGCTAACACGGATGGGGCTTCTACTAAAAACCCTGGAAAAGTTGGTTTTGGCCTTATCATAAGCAATTGAAAAGGAGAACAGGTGTATTGGAGAGCAGAAGGTATGGGGGAGACAATAAATAATGAAGCACAACGATAGGCAATCCTGTCGACGTCAATGATAGCTACGAATCTACACTTACATAGGCTATGGATAGAGACAGACTCTCAGGTATGGGCTGGAATCTTAGATCTGATAAGACCCTTCCAGGTGCTGGGAATTGGGGAGAGAAGGAAGGTGGAAGCAGTTCAAAAGATTTGGAAGGTTTTTCAAGATGTCTTTATTACGCATATCAAGTGAGAGGGAAATAGGGTGGCAGATTATTTAGCAAAATGGGGAAAGGATCTGAAGGAAGAACAATACGTGGACTCTCAAATGGAAAATCAGATAAGCTAGTGCCAAAAAATCCAAGGGATATGAGAGGTGGTACAGGTAGATAGCAGAATAGGCAAAGCAAATAGTGATTCTAATGAATCTATCGCAGTTAGGCCAGTGAGCAATGGCCCCGAAGGAAACAAATGACAAGTTATCCCAGTGTCGAGCCATAGGTTCTTGTGTCTTCATCTTCAGGCCATTGTTGCTCTACTGTATGACATTACTACCAATAGACTCAGAGTGGCCCAGGTGGATGGCTTTCAAAAACAAAACACACACAGCCATAGGCATTTTATTGAGTATGGCCAGATTAAGAGAAAATAAGCCTCCACCCCACAGAGCAATAGGTATGTTAGACATGATCAAGATGCCAAGAACGACTTCAAAACAGTATGAAGATAGATGGATGGTCTACGGAATTCAGATGAACGAGGAAAATTGGAATTCAACTTAGGTGTTGTTGATGTGCATGGATAACTGCATAATGGTGGCCTCAGGTGTTGTTTTCAACGAACCCACCTATATAATGTTTGCAGTGCTTCATGGGAAGTGGTTTAAACGAATGGTAGTCAGCATCGATCTCATGGCAACCTCCACAATGCTTGATATATTGTTTATATACAGTGCCAAGTTACTCCCAAGGCAGGTTTGAAACCAATCAAGGCCCATACTGAGACAGGCGTTGATGATGAGGATAGCACTTTCACCAAGTGTATGGGTAATTTTCAAGCCAAGAGGGATTGGAGGAGGCTCCTCTTTCTCCCTTGTTTCCTGTCCGGCTCATTTTACTTTGTAATACAGCTTCTATTAATATAATTTATTTTTCAATCTTTATATAAAAAAAAAACTCTATGATTTTGTTCCAGTGGAGATATGTTGTAATGAGCTCAAATACTGCATAAGGAAATAAGAACTAGTATTTAGGAAGAGAATAAAGAAAGTACAGCTAAGACAGGATAAGGTAAGCAAGAAGCAAGTAAAGTTGGAGAATAAAGCAAGTACAGTTGAAAATATAGCAAGTTCAGTTAAAAATATAGAAAGTGCAGTTGGGATAAAAGATAGAAACTGCAGCTGGAAAATATAGAAAGTATTGTTGGAAGGATAAATCAAGTACAGCTGGAGGAATCAAGCAAGAATAGAATAAAGCATTCCCTCATCTATAAGTATGAAGCACTTGATGAATAAGGGGTCTTTTGCCAAAAAGAAAATTGGTATTCACACAGGAGAGGAAAGAAGATTGGTTGTCTTCTTAAATCTGGAGTGGCTACCTTCAAGCTTCAGCTATTCTGTTTATTGGTTGCAGAATAGAGGAAAGAAGATTGGTTGTCTTCTCTAATCAGGAGTGGCTCACTTGCGAGACTAAGATATTCCTTATATTGGTTGTAAGCAGAATATATTTCTTTTGCTTTTCTAATAGGAGTTTATTTTTCAGATCTGTTTCATTGTATGTTTGATCTCAGCATCTATAAGAAAAATTTTGTGTTATGATTATATGATTCAGTCCAGAATTCAAATTTCAGATTTTAGAGGTTTTTTTTTTCAACTCAGGCTAGTTTCAGTTTCAAATATTCACAGTATTTTTCACCTCAAAATCTTGCATGGATGAACAAGCAATAATTCTTTCAATGTCCCTAGTACAACCTTTCTTCTTGTTTCAGAGATGAAAGATCTGTCAACAGTTGACATCCCATATGCAAACACTGACCATTGCAATCACATTTTCTTCAATTATTTGATGATTAGTACATAAGCCAGATATGTATCATGCATGTCAACTTCATAATGCTGGCCCTCAATGCTTAATGCATCACTTTGACTGCATGCAGGAGGCAGCATATGTCATCTGCTATCAAACAATTTATATATTACTTATGAATCATGGCTTCGTAAAACTGATTTTCAGATTTAAACAAGCCTAGGATATTATGGTGCCTAAATTTGAAAATCCCCACAATGACTCCCCAAGGTACCTTATAAATCAAGATTGTCCATGGATCTCTTCAAATAATTCTTTCTAGTGCAAAAGTGGTATGTAGTTATGCCTAAGTCTATGGACAATGATAATGATATTTTTTTGGAATACATAGGCATTACTTGAAAGGAACTTGGATTAACCAACATGAAACCTTTTTAAAAAAGGTCTCAATCATTTCAAAATCTATCTCTAGATGGCCAATATGGTTGTCATTGTGCCAGTATATTCTGGGATTTTTTGACATGGACCAAGATTGCTTCTAGGCCTGTTACACTCAACCTTAATATAGCCGAGAGCCATAGATCACAATTTCATCATTAAATATTCAGTCCACAAGAAAATCAAGGTAAATAGTAAATAGTAAATATTATCTCCCCTTGGGATATCACCAGGTTCCTTATCATCTCTCACATACCATGAAGACCAGCTATACTGTTTATTTGGGATTTGGCATCGCCATAAGGAAACAGAAAAAATGAGGCCACTTATGTCCTACAGAGTGGCCTTGTCATATAAAATCAGCTCATTAGCAAACCATATATTCTTTAAGTCTGAAATAGGCATCTATCACAAGCTCCCATACCTTATCTGTTATTATTCTAGTTTTCTTCATTTAGAATTTCCATCCTTCTTACTTGTGGATCTGGAAGGCATGCAAACATGAGAAGCTGTTTGAGTTGTTTATTTCCTGTTATTCTGATTCTTATTAAAGTCTCTTGCAGCACAGCTTTGTCTTTCTTACTCTCCCATTAACTGTGCATTGGTAATTCGTGGACAGTATTAATTGCATTCTATTTCCTAATGTCTTGTTTGAAGTGCGTTATATCATCTTATACGATTTGAATTTTTGAAAATTGAAGCAAAATATTTCTTTTGTAGATTGTCACACCAGTCTAAAGCAAAGACTTGTTCAAACATCTCCTTTCAATTTAAACTTCAATCAAGATGTTCTAAACCTTTTATGGATTTTTGATAAGAACTTAGAGATCATAGAAGAATCCATTGAGACATTCATGTGTATCTATCTATCTATAAAATAAAGAGACTTTACAATATGACAGTCTGAGAAGTGACCACTTATCATCTGATTTTAACAAACTGTGGGTGGGTGTTTTCATTTTCCAGTTTAGATCTTGCGGTGCATGGTTGAAAGGATTCTTTAGACCATATAGTTCTATTTTAGCTTCGCAAGTTCACAACATTGAAATTGCTTCCACTAAGCTGTGTTTCTACTGTCCATGATGAGTTTCAAATAGAAATCAATAACAACTGAATTGCCACTCCATACCTCCCAGTGAATGCCCAATGTGGAAGAAACATACCTTATGGCCAGATATGCAGAGGTGAGACTATTGGGCTTCTTCCATTAAAAAGGCTGGGGTGATTCCTCCTGTAATTAAGTCACCGACGTTGCCTAGACTTTAGTGACAGGTGTATACGTACCATCTGCCAGGGAATTCCTCCAAAGCAGAGCTATGAACTTACACATCCCAAATAAGGGTCTTTTTTACCTTTATTTTTTTAAATTGTGTGTGCCTGAGCTTCCCCAGATTAAAACCAAGCATACCCATGCATTGAATTTTGTGGGAAAAGACAAGACACAATGATTCAAAGTACTGGACGACCACATTCATGATTGTTAAACCGCCGTATAGTTCTAGTTTTTACAAACATACTAAATGGAAGACGATGCTCAGGAAACAAATTTTAAAAAGATGATAGCTTGTTTAAGTCTATAGTTGTTAATGGGTGACAACTGGTTAAGAGCTCAAAACTTAGGGCATTGATTCCACTGCAGAAGCAGCAGCACATGCCCAGTAGTAAAGGCGGGTACTCCAAAGTAAAATTCTCATGAACAAATCTCCGTCGCATACACAATATGGACCTAATAAGATGTAATCTAGAATTACAGACATTTCATAATAAATAAATAACATTACTACAGTGATTATGGTTGTATGTGATACCAGGCTTGTTGGAGCGCAGGCCTCTGTCTAATTCGACGTTCCATCCCATGGCCTGAGCAGCACATATTTCCTCCATGTTTTTATGCTGTCTGCTTCCTCTCAGTTGTGGCTTTGTACTCATGCCAATGGTAAGTAGTCTACTTACGGAGAAAACGTGATGTTGCGGTTGGGAACTGGCTAGGGAAACAAGGGAAAGGAAAACTAGAGAAGGGGTTGGGGCTGCATGAGATTATAATTATTAATTTAATCGACCATTCTTCTCTATATTTGTATTTGTATTATATCTTTAAATTAAATTAAATTTAATATAATATATATATATATATATATATTTTTTTTTTTTTGGTTATAGTAAGAAATATGAACGAGAGCTATATTTGGTAATAGGGCTGAGCAGTTTTCTCCATGATCCCTCATAAAACGGATTGCTATACTTATCAATAGAGAATTTAACATAAAGCCACCACATACGACCCCTCACACACTCGTCCATCGTGGTTTGAACCTTGGACCTCCCGAAAAAAAGTCAAAGCATATATATTTTAAAATAGGGTTTTTCAAAGGGTGGTTATTTTTTTTGTCAAAGTGATATTCAATTTTATAGTTTATTACCTCAAATCAAATCTGAATCTTTATCTTCTTGTCCCAACCAAAGTTCATTTCTTGTACCAACCAAAGTTCATTGGCCAAAAAAATAAACAGTTAAAAAAAACATGTTTTTAGAGGGGTTTTCATTTTTTTGTTTTACATAAGAATATGCAACATCCCCATCATTTTATTTATGTGGAAGCAA
Organism: Wollemia nobilis; assembly: GCA_028583015.1. Lineage (NCBI taxonomy): Eukaryota > Viridiplantae > Streptophyta > Pinopsida > Araucariales > Araucariaceae > Wollemia > Wollemia nobilis. The sequence goes on from JAQPPZ010001446.1 coordinate 987,311, forward strand.
ATTCAAATTTGAATGCTATCACTGTACCCTCATTCTACCTCAATAAACTTATTCAAATTTGAATATTATCACTATATCCTCATCCCATCTTAATAAATTTTTACTCTATACCCTCATCCCATCTTAATAAATTTTTACTCCAAGTGAAGGGGACCTAGAAGGGCTTGAATGAATGAAAGATTTTAATTACGTCCGCGAGACCCAAATATGGTCTATGGGACCTCAAATATGGAAGTACAATTACTCAAATCATATCATATGATCTTTAATATATTTGAAAAGGTTGTTTCTTCTCCTGCTGATTTGTGTTAGCAATTCTCCAACTTTTTTTATTTTACTGTCTTCAAATAAATCTGTCATAAACTCGTTCCCAAGTGTTTCTTTGTATTTGTCACGGATATTTGAAAAACTCGGGCATTTATAGATGAAGTGTTCCTCTGTCTCTACTTGCCCTGTGTTGCATACAGTACATATCCTTTCTTCCCATTGTTCTTTGGTCGTTGTCCATCTCCCTGTTTCACATCTAAGCCTATGAGAGCTAGTCCTTATCTGAGCAATGAGTGTTTTTTCCTTCCACTTGATTTCAGCGCCTAAATACGCTTTTTCCTTGTGGTCATACATTGGGTTAAAATTTGCAATATAATATTGTCTTTTCCTACTTGCATTTTTCCACATTCCACTTCTGAACTTTTCATTCACATAATTTTTATGTCTTTGTTGACATTTGGGCATTCATTTATGTTGATTTCCCAACGTTTCATCCATTTATGATTTTGTTTCATCCACGTATTCTTTCGCCTATGCAACTCTTCGTCCCTAGCTGCCCTAGGCCATCTATCATTTGTCATGTTTTCTGTTTTTTTCAAGTAACATTTGCTTTAGAAAGGATTATGAGGGGTTTTTATCCTCATCCCAGCTCAATAAACTTTTAGAAGGACTGAGGATTCTAACAAATTACGAGGGGTTTTATCATTTGATCATTTATAATATATATTTTCAAATATTATCATTTTGATTAAATTGAATTTGAAAATACTATATTATCATAATATCTTAATAAAAATGAGGGGTTTTATCATTTGATCATTTATAATATATATTTTCAAATATTATCATTTTGATTAAATTGAATTTGAAAATACTATATTAACATAATATCTTAATAAATTAATAAATAGTATGAAATTGGTCCATTAAATTTTAGTTTTTCAAAGAGGATATTTAGGTTGAATCTTGTAGAGAGATAAATGTATAATTATTTTTTTAGGAACACACCCACCCCCTCACATGCTCACCCATGCCACGGTTTGAACCTTGAAGGACACTCACCCCCTCACATGCTCACCCACGCCACGGTTTGAACCTTGGACCTCCTGAAGAAGAGCCAAAGCTCTGTAAATGTATAATTGTTAAGTTGGTCTATTACTTAAAGTTGTAATATGGATGGGTTTGTGTCAACAACAAATCATATAATAGTATTAACAATAGTAGTTTGAGTCATAAGATTTGTTGAGAAATGAAGTTTAAAATTTGTAGATTTTGATGGAAAGTTCAATAAATTTATTGAAATCTATGGTATAAAATTGTGTGATTTGATTAAAAAAAATTATGTATTTGTTTAAATATTTTCTTGCAATTTGTAAATTTGGATATAAAATCATAAAGCTTTAAATTACAAAGTTTATAAATCATTTTCAATAGTACTTTTTTTTAATTTAAAAAATTATAAATTTAGACACATTTTTACTTTGTTTCAATTTCCTTCTTTGATAAATATATTTTAAATTTTAACTTACCAAATTTGAACTCAAGTTCCAATCTTATTACACTCATAGAAATTTTGTGCATATCTTTTGACAAAGATTTGAACTAAAATCTTTACAAGGAGAACCTATATATTTACTAATAATGTTAAGGTTGTCGAGAAAGGGATAGGTCAATTGATAGCGGCTAAGTGCTTGCCCCGTGGATTGCCTCAGTTCAATTCTTGGAAGTTGACTTTTTCTTTACCCAATAGACCAAGGATTGCGAGAGGTTTCCTATGCAAATATATATATATATATATATATATATATATATATATATATATATATATATATATATATATATATATAATGTTATGGTTATCAAAAGGCATGAATGAAATTAGTTAAACTTTTTGAGTTTTACTAAGGACAGTTAATTTTTTTTTGTTGAAAGAGCTAGAGGTTCCAATTCACTACAGGGCAACAGTTCACAGATTATATGAGCATGTAAAAGCTAGAATCAGAAGACATGAAGGGTTATCTGAATGTTTTGGTAGTGACATAGGTGCCAAACAAGGTTGCCCTCTATATCCTACCTTATTTGGGTTATACATTGACAAGTTAGAAGAATGGATAAACAAATTTGGGGGAGAGGGTGTACACTTAGCCAAATATGTGGTAAAACTCCTTATGTATGCAGACGATGTAATTCTTGTGGCTAAAACAACCAAAGATCTAGGAGATCACCTTCGAGCTCTAGAACTCTTCTGTAAGGAAGTTGGGATGCAGGTAAACACAAGCAAAACAAAAATCATGATTTTTTTAGCAAAAAAGAAGAAGCAACAGCTCAAATTTCAGTTTGTAGGAGAACCACTTGAGGTAGTAGTAGAATACAAATACCTGGACATAGACTTTTATGACAAACTCAATTGGAATACATGTAGGATGAAAAGAACTCAAAGCGGTTGGAGAGCACTGTATGCACTTCAAAATAGGTGTAGGAATGCCGAGCTGTGGGACAAGAAGACCACCAGGGTTTTATTTGGCCTACTTGTTACACCGGTTTTGTTGTATGGTTGTGAGGTGTGGGCTAGTGGCACAACAAAGGCAAAATGGAGGCAAATAGAAAGGATTCAAAAATATCTATTCACAAATTTTCTCAAAATTAAGGACACAACCCCTTATGAAATTATTCTAGCTGAAACTGGAATGTTTCCTTTAGAAGCAATTGTTATGACCAAGTTGTTATCTACTTGAAAAAAATAGAAAACATGAAAAACGACAGATGGCCAAGGGCAGCTAAGGACGAAGAGTTGCATAGGTGGAAGAATACATGGATGAAACAAAATCAAAAATGGATGAAAAGTTGGGAAATCAACATAAATGAATGCCCAAATTTCAACAAAGACATCAAAAGCTATGTGAATGAAAAGTTTAGAAGTGGAATGTGGAAAAATGCAAGCGAGGAAAAGACAATATTATATTGCAAAGTTTAACCCAACATATGATCACAAGGAAAAAGCATATATAGGCGATGAAATCAAGTGGAAGGAAAAAATCATCATTACTCAGATAAGGACTAGCTCTCATAGGCTTAGATGTGAAACAGGGAGATGGACAACACCCAAAGAACAATGGGAAGAAAGGATATGTACTTTATGCAGCACAGGGGCAGTAGAGACAGAGGAACACTTCATCTATAAGTGCCCGAGTTTTTTAGACATCCGTGACAAATACAAAGAAACACTTGGAAACGGGTCTATGACAGAGTTATTTGAAGACAGTAAAATAAAAAAAGTTGGGGAATTGCTAACCCAAATCAGTGGGAGAAGGAACAACCTTCTCAAAGATATTAAAGATCATATGATATGATTTGAGCAGTTGTACTTCCATATTTAAGGTCCCATAGACCATATTTGGGTCTCGCAGACGTAATTAAAATATTTCATTTCAAAGTGACTTAATCTTATTAAAAAAATAAGAGTACAAATTAAAAAAAAAATGGATGGTATGGAAGCACATCCCAAAGTCTATGCAAGAAATTAAACCAAGGTCAAAATGGCATGAAAAAATATGGAAGCACATCCCAAAGTCTATGCAAGAAATTAAACCAAGGTCAAAAGGGCATGAAAAAATATAAAAATTGACGAACATATCACCAAGATATTTGTGACTTACATTGTAGAAATTTGTCACTTACATTGTAGAATTGAGAAACCGAAAATAAACTAGAGCAAAAAAAGCCTTAAATTATAAAACTATAACTTTAGAGAGGTCTAACTCGAAGAGTGGTTGGTTTCATTAGGTGCCCGTGAAAGTAAATATTTTGAAGTAGACTTATGATCCCCAATATCAAATGTAAAGATTAGTTGCTTAGTTGGGACGTCATCTGGCTTCTTTTGTTCAAATAATGCCAATGCCCAAAATTTGTTGAAACTATTGGGTTTCGCACACCCACTGAGGTTCGGATAGGTGAAACTATTTTTCGGGTAATCTATTTCCATATGTTTTTCCATGTTGAAGACTGCAAGAACGTCGAAACCGCACAAAAGAGGAGAGTGTTTCCTTTATAGGAATTGTCAATTCCATATGATGGCTCTACATATGGTGGTGTGCCCTTTGTGGATGAGGACTATGGAATGGGAAAAATAATTATTTGTGGAAGTGAAGGCATTGAGCTTATAAAAACTGCCAGTTGTGGGTCTGAAGGCTACAAGCTTGTGACAACCATTGTTTGTGGATCAAAAAAATTATTATTTGTGGAGTGAAAACAACATGAGAATGCAAATTTTTGTGGTGGCCCACAATGGTTCAACCATCCATCTTAAGTTGAGTGGTTGCTTTAGAGGTGGGTACAAAATTTAACTTCAACTTAGGATGAGGTATGTGCAGATAGTCCTTCACCTTATGATCAGGTGCTTGGCAATGAAAATAGGTGTTCGAGAGATTAATGTAAACCACCCACTGAGAAATGGTGGCCTCTCCCACTTGAATTTGAATGGTGATGGAATCAGATAGATCCTTTTGACAAATCTACCTCTACACATACCCGTCGGGATGAACGAGCATTGAAAAAATTTTAGGTTCAATGAGAACCACATACTCAAACACATCGACAATTTATTTTTCCACGAAGGAAGATGAAGATCGGGGAACTTTACCCAAACTAAAACTTTGGGGAGTTTGTTTGTAGAGACAATAAAATCACGGGTCTTGGTTGAGTATTTTGTCGGGCATATTCCTTTTGAATTGTTATTGAGGCTTGGATCTCTTTAACATGACCCCCTATGGCATTATTGTTCAAATTTTTACTAAAAAACACCTAAATTTGATAAATGATACACACATAATTGCAAAGTTGTTATTGGTCATGGTGTAACATGGGTGGACCCAAATTCAATCCATATAACCAATCAAATAATAATAATTAATGTTAAGGTTGATTCATAAGAAGAGAGCTATGGTCTATGCTCTTAAAATCTTCATTCTCCTTGGACTAAAATCTTAATGATATTTATAGGATTGGAAAAAAAACTTATAAGACAATACAACTTTGTTATAAAAAATAATGTTTTATCTTTTTAAGAAAACCAATTTATATGAAAAATAAAAATAAAATCATTATTTAAAGCAAAAAATAAATAAATAATTATTCTCTTTTTAAAGAACTAATGTTAAAAAATGTATATATGAAATTCAATCTAGGGTTATTCTTATTACATCATAACTAACTATATAGTATCTTGTTTTTATAAAAAAAAAACTATATGAGAAATCAAAGTTGAATAATCATTATCTTTTTTTAAAGAGTTGGATTTTAAAAATGCCAATTATAAATGTATTACTTAGCAAGAGCACCACTCATATTACATCAAAACCACATAGTATATTACTCATTTCTATAAAAAGAAACTAATTTATATGAAAAATTAAAGTTGAATAATCATTATCTCCTTTTAAATAAATTGATTTTAAAAATGGTAATTATAGAATTATTACCTAGCCAAATCTCCTCTTTTAAAGATGAATAATCATTATCTCCTATAGAATTTAATTTTAAAATTGATAATTATAGATTTTTTTGTAGAATAATCATTATCTCCATTATTTTATCCTCTACCTATGGGCGTGGTTCGAATCCAAAAAGCTACCACTATACCTCGCCCCACCTTGGTAAACTTTTACTCCAAGTACTTAGCCAAATCTCCTCTTTGAAAGTAAAGCAATTTGACCAATTCAACTCATGCCATTAATTAAAGAATTTTTGATAAATTCTTCCACCTTTTTTATTCTTGTTTCTTCAAATAATATAGATATAAAATCTACAACTAATGTATCAAAATAACTAATTTGAATGTTATAATAAACTTTGCATGGAAAGATACATAATCTCTCTTCTCATTCCTCTTTAGGTCTCCTTCGTTTATTTATCTCACATCTAAATCAATGTGAGCTTGTTCTTAGTTGAACTATAAGCATCTTTGCTCTTCATTTGATTTGTGCATTTATGTATGCTTTTTGATGATGCTTATAGATAGAGTTGAACTCAATGAGAGTATACATTATTTCTTCCTAGCTCTTTTGCCCACTTTTTAACCTGAATTATCCCTTACATTGGTGTTATATCCTTAGACATTCTATTAAATCAAATATCCCACTTATTCATCCATTTGATATTATTTTCATCCAAATGTTATTTTTTTTAATCTCATCTCTTGCTATAACTTTAACTTTAGGCCACTTATTATTTTATTTTGATTATATGGGATTGAAACTAACCCCACTCATATTATATTGTGACCACATCATGTATTACAATAGTTTGACAAGTATTTATGTATTAATTGGCAATATTCAAACCTAAGTCTTCTCCTTGAAATTTGAGGAATTTAACTGGTTGAGCTCATGCCATTTGATAACTTTAGGCCACTTATTTATAGCCATTTGTTTAATCTTTTTAGATATCATAGAAGATGAATCATTATGGATACCTTTATTTTAGCAAAAATATTTCACATGGAACTAAAGATTTTATCTTTAAATTCTATCAAATGGTTGACACTTTCTATTTGCCTCCATTTCAAGCTTTATGTAATGTTAATCTATACTTCACAACCATAAGGTACCATTGACACTACCAATAATTTGAACAAGATCATAGTTTTTAATCCCATAATTTTGCTTCTCTATATTTGTTTTGCAATGCAAAAAGTGCTTTATAGCATTTTTTATATATAGTTTGATATTAATAACTTAAATTTAATGAAAATATTAAATAAAACTATTAATTATTTATGCATGAAATGGAAGAAAGACTTAAGTTGTAAGCTTACTGCAGTGGTAAGGGCTTTGGCCTCTCTTTGAGAGGTCTAAGGTTCAAAGCCTATTCAGTATGAGAAGACCAGGACCCCTCATAAAAACCTATGTAAACTCATTGAAAAAAGAAATAGAAAAAATATTTAGTTTTAAAAAATACTGAAAAAATTTTAAGTAAAAAAGAGAAGTATTTTATTTTTGTTACAAATAAAAGAGTATAAAAATGCAATAAGTATTTACTATAAAGTCAAATTAGAAACAATTATTCTCAATGTTGACTATAAGTTCATACAACTTTTTCTAGAAGCTTTGTTGATCTAAACATATCTTTAAAAACTTTACGAATTTATGCATATAATATCATATAGATAGATAGATTCTTAATAGCTTTTCATTGTCTATATGAAGAGGAAAATTCAAAGGATGGATGGCTAGGTATGCATTTGTTCATTTATCCATTTGTTTTTCCTTTTAATGTTTGTACTATTTGTTAACAAAAAAATAGTTTATTTTATCGTGTAATAATTGTATATAGGAGGCTATATATTCTCTTCATTCCATGAAAAAGTTAGGTATGTTTATAAAATTAGATATGAACAAAGCATATCATAAGGTTTGTTAGAGTTTTCTATATGATATTTACAAAAACAAAATTATTTTGATCAATATCGGTATAAATGGATTAGATGTTGTTAAAACACTTAAATTTTTTTTTTTTTATCAATAGTTTTTTTTGCTTGTTATTTGAAGTCATCTTGTGGACATTGCCAAAGTGATCCACTGTCTATTTATCTATTTATTATTCTTGTAGATGCAGTAGGGAGGATTTTATCAAAGGCAAAAACGGAAGAAAAAATCAAAGGTGTTTAGGTTGCAAAAAATGGTCCCTTCAAATCTCATCTCTAATGTGTTGAAGATACTTATCTTTTGGGTCATTCCTCAATTAGTGAGGCCATGGATTTCAAATCAATATTATCATACTATGAAAAGGCTATTGGAAAGTTGGCTAATACAACAAAACTACCCTAAATCTTTACAATGAGAAACTATATATTTAGTTATGAAAGCTCATAACATCTACTAATAATGTAGATTATCAAATAGCATGAACTCAACTGGTTAAATTTTTCAAGTGTTGTGGAGGACACCTAATTCTGAATCTTTCCAAATGATGCATACAATATTTTCAAATTGTTATAATACCACTATATAGTCAAGAAGTAATACAAGTAAGGCTCGTTTCAATTCCATATATCTAAATAAGGAATAATAAGAATGTTAAGGTTGATCCATAGGATAGGAACTATGCTCCATGGTCTCAAACTCCTCATTCCCCATGCCTTAGCCTAAATCCCAAGGGCTAAAATGTTAATGTTACTTATGGGATTGAAACCTTAAACTATGGTGTGAAACTCATCATTTTTTGTTGTATGTTCTAAACCCATTAGACATAATAAAAGAAGGAAGATTTTAACATCCATGAGGATAAAAAACCTGTGGGACAACACAACTTTATTATCAAATATAATGAGTTATCTTACATGTTCCTTTCAAAGAAAACCAATTTATACAAAAAAAAATCAAAGTTGAATAATTATTCTCTCTTTTTGAAGAATTGATTTAAAAAAAATTGTCCTATGATATTGAATCGAGTTTTACTCATATTATGTCATATAACCATATAGTATCTTGTTTCTATAAAATGAAACTAATTTTTATGAAAAATTAAAGTTGAATATAATCATTTTCTCTTTTTAAGGACTTGATTAAAACATGATAATTATAAATGTATTACTTAGCAAGAGTGTCACTCACGTTACATCATAACCACATAGTATTTTTTAGGACCACATCCTAACTTTATTATGAAATGCATTGTAATATGTATGTGGCACTTGGGGTGCCTAGACATATGGGTTCATATGATGTAACTATTGGAAAATATATAATTATTTCTTTATTAGAAGTTTTTAGCTTGGGTCCACACTTGCATGTGTAACCGACCCTTAAGCACTAGGGTTAGGGTTGATGGGAATATTTATAAAGGTAAGGGCATAGATAGAATGTATCAAGTCTTTTGTTATTGTATCAAAGCCCTACTTCTAAGGAGGTTGCTCCCTTGAAGAGGGCAACGATTCTATATTATGATTTTATTTTAAGTAATAAAGTTGTTGCATTTCCATTTCGTATTGCAATATTTTTATTTTTATTCCATTGATTATGTTATTTATTACAATATTTGTGTGGATGCTATTAATTTAACTGGAAGGTTCTTAACAAGTGGTATTATAGCACTTTCTAGGGTCACATCCTACTGCAGCTTCTATGGAGCTGCTATGGTTAGTCTTGCCATTTTGTTTCCATTAGGTATACTTTTTCCTTCCTTCTATTATTCTTTGCTAAATATCCTTTTTATAAATGTTATATATATATATATATATATATATATATATATATATATATATATATATATATATATATATATATATATATATATGGGGATGTGATATTATATTGTATATGGATATTATGGACGAGTTGGCATGGGCCACACATAAATCAAGGTTGATTATATTCTGATATAATAATAAGTTGGGTGAGGGTTTAGTAGTTGGCCCCAAAATAGAATTAGAAGAAGGATATATAAAGAAGGGATATTGTCATTGTAATAATTATTCATATGAAGTATTACTTGTAATCATATTTTCCCATGAAGTGGCTTATGAGACTTTGCCCTCTCTAAGTGGTGCTCTCATCTTGGGAGATCTTGTGAAGTTTTCCTTCCTTAAGGAGTACTATTGTTATTGCCCTACCTTAAGAGTATTTTCTATCTTTGTTCCATTGTGTGGATTATTATTTGGATAATTATTTGTGTATGAATGATTTGATATTTCCACTTATTGGTGAATGATTTCTATTAATGAAAATAATGTTTTGTAGGTGGTGGTATTAGAGTGATAATTCTAGCAAAGTGGAATTTGTATTTTTAGGGAATTGTAGAATTAGGGTAATTTTTTTCAAAAAATGTCTCATTTTGTACAAGCCATATCTTTGCGCACATTTGTATGAATCAAACAATTATTATGCCACTTTGTTCAAAATTTGAAGAGCTTCGAAATGAGTGGTGATACAAAGAGTCTAAGTAGTATTGAGGGAGATACAACCATGTGAAGACAACCGTCCAGAACAAGGGCAATGTTAGGGTATTTTTTTCTAGAAAAAATAACACATTCCAAGAGCTATATCTTTGTGAAAGCTTATCTCATTTAAACAATTATTGAACCATTTTATGTAAAATTTTAAGAGTTTTAAAATGAGTGGTCATATAAAGGAATATGAGCAGTATTGAGGGAGATATGACTCTATGAAGTTAGCTATTTAAAATAAGGGGAATGGTAGTTTTTCAAGTCATAAAAAAGGAAATCAAATATTTGTCTACCATATATAATTAATTGTTGATAGCAAGGAATAAAGGATAATTGAGAAAAAAAAATTGAGAATCCCTAGTTTTCCAAAATCCTAGTTGCTTCAAGAAAGTTTTTTTTAGGGGGTTGAGATCATGGGTTTGCCAATATTTACTAGATAAGATAATATTGATACTAGAGATTGGTGGAAATAATTTAAATCCTTGTATTCTACTAGTTCTTATTGGAAAATTATGCTTATTTCTTATCTTGGAGGAGAAGCTCTCTCTTGGTTTTATAGTTTTCATAGTGCCTATAATTATGAACTAACTTGAAAAAAAACAAAGCAAGAATTCTTGAGTCAATGGGACACATTAAAAAATATAGGTACTTTGAAAGATACATTCAAAGGCTATAGAGAAGAAATAAACATGCTTAAGAAAGAACAAAAGAAATTAAAAAGAGAGCTAGCAAATTTTAAAGACATGGTAGAAGGGACAAAAGATAGTATGTAGACTGAGGGAATCACACCTTTGTGGAAGTTAAGCTAAAAAGTGGACAAAAGGATTTATTTGAATCTAAAAATTCTATTTTGTAGGTTTTTGATTGCACTCAGAAGGAAAATGTTATTATTTCCATTAACCCTAGCAGTAGATATAATTTCATTAATATTGCTTTGGCTAAGAGGTTATAGGTCAACAAAAAATAAGGACATACAATTTGACGGTGAGAATGTTTAGATTTTTGAATATATGAAGATCCCCATGGATAAGTATATTTTACATTCATATTATCATCAAATACCACCACCAATCAATATTTCACTTAGATTGATGAATGATCAAGATTGGTACCATTTGTCACCACTACTTAGAAGATCACATTATTTAGTTTCTTATCATATTTCAAGGATGAAACATTTGCAAGGAGGGTGGAATGTTATGATACCTAAGAATAGGTATATGGGGATATGGTATTATATTGTATATGGGTATTATGGATAGTTGTCATGGGTCATACATAACCCAAGTTTGATTATATTATTATATTATGTTATAGTAATAAGTGGGATGAGGGTTTAGTAGTTGGCCTTAAAGTATAATTACAAGAGGGGTATTGTTACAGAACAACTTGGAAGAATAATAATGATAGCAAAAAAACTAAGAAAATAATAACAATAATAATTTAGGTAATGAGTAGTTAACAATACCTTAAGCATGAGATAAATTAAATAGACAAAACAAATATGAAAATAGTCAGTCCAATAAAATCAATGTCACAACAAATCCATAACCAGTCAAAGAGGGTAAAGTATTATAGCCACTCTAAGAGGGAAAATTCTCTTATTCGCAAAAGACGTGACTAAAATCCAAAATTCTTCGATAATTCACACTAAAGAATATTTCACCTTAGTTATAAGTAAAATCAAACCTAAATTCTCAAAGGTTGACTATTGCACCTAGGGGCTTGAGCTAATAATATTTAACAATTAAAATATAGCAAACATGGCTATATTGGAACCATAACATGGATTCCTTAGAAAACTTTATTCTCAAAGCTAGAAAATACTAGAAAATGCTCTCAGGCTCCCATGTAGTGTCTTCCTATGGAAGGTCCTGCCACTTGAGAAACTCTTAAATTTTTCAAGATCAAAGCTAATACACTTTTGATCACAAAATGACTTCAGGTTGAAGAGTTATTTGATCTTCTTCATTGAGTAATGGAAGCTTTATCTAGGACTATACCTTTTAGTCAATAACTTGTTTAAGACAAGATACATGAAAAACTAGATGGATGCGGGAAGAGGGTGGAAGCTCCAATTGATATGCTACTTCACCAATGCGACAAACCACCTTATAGGGCCCATAAAATTGAGGAGCCAACTTCTGATTAGACTTGATCTTCAAGGATAATTGCTTATAAGGTTGTAGGTGCAAAAATACCATATCTCCTACATTGAATTTTTATTCATAACAATGCAAATATTGTTGTTGCTTCATACGATTTTGGGCCTAGGTCAAATTATCTTTAAGAAGTTGAAGCACAATTCGATGTTGTTATAACAAATCATCTACTTGGGTCACTTTGGAAGATCCTAGAACATAGTCTGTGATTGATGGAGGCTTTTGACCATACAAAGTTTCAAATGGGGACATCTTAAGGGGAAAATGGTAGGAAGTATTGTACCACCATTTTGCTAATGAAAGCCATTGGACCTAGTGATATTGCTTGTCTTGAGCAAAATAATGAAGATAAGTACCCAAACATTTATTAACAATCTCTGTTTGACCATCAGACTAAGGGTGATATGAGGAGGACATACTCAACTTGGTACCACTAAGATGAAAAATTCCTTCCAAAATTTGCTAGTGAAGATAAGGTCACGGTCACTCACAATGGTTTTAGGCATACCATGTAACTTAAATACATAATCAAGAAATACCTTGGCCACCTTACTTGTTGAATAGGGATGTTGTAATGCACAAAAATGAGCATACTTGGAAAGGAGATCTACTACTACAAAGATCATTGTTTTTCCCTCTAATTTGGGAAGGTCCTTAATGAAATCCATGGATATGTACTCCCATTGGCGGTTAGGGATAGGCAAGGGTTGCAACAATCCAAGAGATTTAATTGTTTTCCCTTTGTTACACCGACATACCTCACACTCAACCACAAATATTTTAACATTTGCTTTTAATCCTTTCTAAGAAAATGATTGCTTCACCCACTAGTATATTTTCAAGAATCCTGAGTGTCCCACCAAAGGAGATGCATGCAATTCTTGGAGAATCTTTTATTTAATGGTTGAAGACTGAGGAAGATAAATGTGATATTTTTTATGAAGCACTTCATCCAAGTATGAGAAGTAAGAATGCAATGATGATCCTAATTTTATATCCTGAATGATATGAATCAATCTTAGAATTAGAAAGCTAATCTTCCCAAAGTTGAGAAAGCCATTGTGGACAAGGACCTAATATGGCATTGATAGCCACATCATCCTCATATTTGTGAGATAATGCATTAGCCACCACATTCTCCTTTTCTTTCTTGTATTCAATGACAAAATCATAATCCAAGAGCTTGGTCATCCATTTATTTTGTTCAAGGCATGAGAGACACTACTCTAAGAAATGCTTGAGGCTGCTATGGTCGGTCTTAATGATGAAATGACTACTCAACAAATAAGGCCTCCATTTCTCTATGGTATGCAAAATAACTAGCATTTCCTTCTCATAAGTGGACCATCCCAAATTCTTATCCAAAAGTTGCTTACTTTCAAATGCCAATGGGTGACCATCTTGCATTAAAACAACTCCAATACCTATGCCAAAAGCATCACACTCAATGAAAAAGGCTTGTTAAAATCAGGAGTGGCTAGAACTAGAGTGGAACACATAGCTTCTTTGAGGGCTTGGAAGGCTTGGGAAGCATCTTTGGTCCAAACAAAAACATCATTTTTAGTGAGAGTAGTGAGAGGAGCGACAATATTGCCATAGTTGTAGATAAATTTCCTATAATAGCCTATGAGTCCTAGAAATCCATGAAGTTGTTTAAGGGATTTGGGCAAGGGCCAATATTGTATAACTTTGATTTTATTAGGATCTACCTTGACTCCTTCATGAGTTACTATATGTCCCAAATATTCTACCTCTTGGACCCCAAAGGCACATTTGGACCTTTTAACAAAGAGTTTTTCCTTTTGTAACATGTGAAGGACTTTGTCAATATGAACTAGATGATCATCCCAAGATTTTTTCTAGATTAAAATGTCATCAAAGAAAACTAGGAAAAACTTACAAAGAAAAGGATGAAGAACATGGTTCATGAGACTTTGAAAAGTGGAAGGAGCATTAGTGAGACCAAAAGGCATGACTAGGAACTCATAATGACCCTCATGTGTATGAAAAGAAATCTTAGGGATATCCTCTTCTCTAACCCTAATTTGGTGAAAACCAGAGTACAAGTCTAGTTTAGTGAAATATCTAGCACCATGCAATTCATCCAACAAATCATCTATAACAGGGATAGGAAACTTATCTTTGATAGTGATCTTGTTGAGAGGACAAAAATCAAGACACATGCACCATGAGTTATCCTTACATCGTACCATCACCATCAGAGAGGAATATGGATTGATGCTTGGATGGATGATTCCATGCTCTAACATTTCTTGGACCAACTTCTCAATCTTTAACTTTTGGGGTTGTGGGTAGTGATAAGGATGCACATTAGGAGGTTGACTTCTAAGAATTAGATGGATGGCATGATCATGTGTGTGCTTAGGAGGTAGAACCCTTGGATCACTAAAGACCTCCTCATAATTATCCACAATGTTCTAGATATCCATTGGAAGAGTTGGAAGAGATAAATCCAAGGATTGAACCTCCATGCAATTCACTTGGGCAAAGAATCCATAACCACATTTCTTCAATATCTTCTCCATGCAATGTGAACTAACCACCTTGGAGGGAGGGGATTGAATTCCTTGGAGACAAATGACCCTTCCATTCTTTGTCCACTTGACATATAATTTTTGTAGATTAATAGTAACATCACCGAGTTGAGATAGTCATTATGCTCCCAAAATGACATCTGAACTTCCCAAGTTTATAACAAAGAGATTGCCTACCCAAGTATAATCCCCCATTTGGATGTTAACTTTAGCCATTCGACCCACACACTAAGAAATATCCCAATTTGCAATTAAGACTTGAAATTTATCTTGATTTGAAGTATTGATATACAAGCCCAAGGATTTTGTTGTCTTATAATCTATAAAGTTGTGTGTACTACCTAAATCAATCAACACATTAACATGTTATCGTTTAATGAATCCTTGTACCTTGATAGTGTGATGGGATTGGAGACCCATAAGTGCATGAGCAGAGAGAGCCATAATATCATTCTCTTGTTTTGCTTCATCTACTTATATTGGTTGTTGTCTTAGTTCTATTGATTGCTCCTATTGTAATGAATCTTCCTCCTCAAAAACTGATGCATCTCCATATTCCAATAAAAAGCTATGCTATTCTTCATAGGCTTCATCTTAGGATGGCATGAATGACATTTGAAATAGAAGAATCCCATGGGATACTCAAAATTGTAATAAGGACGATGAAATTTGAAGTCACGTCTATATGGAGGACCATAATCTTGGAGCTTTTGTTTGGCTACCCGAGTAATACGTTGTGCATCAAGAGTATAAGGATCATGCATGTCAACTTCCTTTCAAATATTATCCTTAAGACCATAGCAGAAGGTAGAGACCACCACTATGGACTCAATTGATGGGTATAGGTGAGAAGACTTGTGAACTCAAAGCAATACTCATCCATTGTTCCTATTTTCTTAGTTTGCATTAGATGTACCACATATGATGTGGAAGATCCCTTGTCAAATCTTCAAAGAAATCATTCCTTGAAGTCAGGCCACAAAAGAGGACCACCCTATTGGTGGAGCTGCCATAACAACCATTGATAAGCTTGGGTACCCAACTTAGAAGTTATAAATGCAACACAACCTATTTTAGGAACATGGTACAAATGGATAAGACCTTCCATTTTGGCCAACCATCCTCAAGGATCATCACCTTCAAAGGTGGGCATGTCAATGCAAGGAATAGTAACATCATGAGGCCATTCAAGGAAATTAGAAGCACCTCCTGCTAAGGAATCCAAATCAAAAGTAAAACCTAGGTCATAAGGATCAAAAGTTGGAGGATTATGACTAGGTGGTGGTTGAGGATGAATAGTAGTATTTGGTACTTGTTGAATGGTCAAAGATTATTGTTCGATGGTTTGTTGAGATCCTAAGAGTGGAGGAGGTGTAATAGGGGATAAGTTTAGGTGTTTTTCAATGTTTTGTAGTGTTTGGGTAATGGAAGAAATTGAATTTTCTTACTTGCTTAAGGTTGTGAATATTGAAGCAATCAAATGATCTTGATGCCCAAGATATGCACATAGGTTAGGTTCAATAGTATTAGGAAGAGGATTACTAGTTGGAGTGGTAGTAGGAGGAGTGACCATGGGAGGGTTAGGAGGAGAGGAATAACCTGAGGTGTTGGGTGGAGGTGAAGCCATAGTACTTAAGGAAGAAATAAGACATTGGTCAAAACTATTAATATTAATGGGAGTGTTGTGATGCTTACCAAGATTTTTGGGTTGGCGCTTCTTTCTGCTCATACACACATCCTCTGAAAAACAATATGCTATAAAATACCATTGCCTCATGTCCAACCATTAGCAGTAGTAGGTTCACTCATGTACTTGATCAATTTGAAGAAACAAACACCAAACGATAGGTCTTCCATAAAGGAACAACAATATTTGATACTTCTTTTCTTTTTTTATGATTTTTTTTGTTTTTCCTTTTCTCTTTCTCTGTCTCTTTTTATTTTTTATAAATTAAATTATGATTATTATTTTTAAAAAATAATTTAATGAAATGTTAGGATGGTTTATGAGGAATATTTAATTTAAAAAGAAAAGAAAAAAAGGAGGGTGTGAATGTGAGGGGTGTGTGTTTTAAAAAACCAAAAAATCACATGGGTGGGTGTTTTTTTTAAAGAAAAATACATGTGTGGGTGGGTTGGTTGGTGGGGGAGGGATATTTTTAAAATAAAATAAAAATAAAAAATAAAATAAAATAAAATAGGACGCATAGGTGGTGGGAAAGGATGAAAGGTGGAGGATGTGTGGCATGGAGTGGGGAAGGAGAAAGGGGGTGGGTGAGTAGGGTCGGAGCGACATTTTATTTTTCATTATATTTATTTAAATAGGGATGCGTGAAGTGAGGAATTTTTATGAAAGAAAATTAAATGGTGGCATGTGGAGTGGGGGGGATGTTTTTTTTTTCAAAATTAATTAAGAATGTGTTTGAACACATGGAGAAAATAGGAAAAATGAAATGCATAAGGTGCAAAGGAATAGATAAGGGCAAATAAAAAATCTAAATAGTTTACATGTAACTTAATGTATCTGTTCAATGTGTTGTAATCATCCATATATATGTATATATTAAATTTGAGTGTGTGTTTGTAGCAACAACCAACGAGGATTTGAATTTAGCTTTCACAGTAGTACAAGCCAAGAGTAGATTAATGCAGTGCTTTTAGTTGGTCATTCTAATACCCCAAAAGTCTAGGTATAATATGCAAGATGTTCCAGAAAGTGGGATTTGATACCATTTGTTATATTACAACTTGGAAGAATAATAGCAACAATAACAAAACTTGAAAAACAATAACCACAAATTAGGTAATGAACAATTAATAATACCTTAAGCATGGGATGATTTCTATAGCTAGAACAAATATGTAAATAGTCAATCCAATCACATCAATGCCACAACAAATCCACAAACACTTAGAGAGGACAAAGTCTCATAGCCACTTTGAGAAGGGAAAGCCTCTTATGCATGGAAGACACAACTAAAATCCAAAATTCTTTGATGATTCACACTAAACAATGTTTCACCCTATTTATAAATAAAATCAAACGTGAATGCTCAAGGGCCAACTATTGCACTTGTGGGCCTAAGCTAATAAAATTAAATAATTAAAATATGGTCAACATGGTTATATTGGAACCATAACATGTATATAAAAAATATATATAGCCATTGTAATCATCATTTATTTGAAGTATTGCTTGTAATCGTCTTTACCCATGAAGTGGCTTATGAGACTTTGCCCTCTCTAAGTGGCACTCTCATCTTGGGAGATCTTGTGGAGTTTTCCTTAAGGAGTATTATTGGTGTTGCCCTACCCTAAGGGTATTATCTATATTTGTCTTATTGTATGAATTTCTATTGTGGATAATTATTTGTGGATGAATGATTTGATCTTTATGTCTATTTGCGAATGATTTATGTTAATGAGAATAAAGTTTCTTAGCAAAAACCTAAAAAAATTATTTTATTTGTTTTAGTGTAATAGGTTAGAAACCTTATGCTAGGTGTTTTTAAATATCATTGAGGATTTGTCATTATTGGCTAAGCTAGATTTCCCATAAAGCATATAGTAAAATGAGGGGTGATTAAACTCTAGTAACCAGGCCTTAAACAATACCTATATATGGTGGAAAGCTCCCACACACCCTTAGGTATATAGGGAGACCACCCGAGGATTAGGAGAAATCTTTATCTCTAAGAAGATTTCAAACAGTTGAATTATATGGTGAACTTGTAAATAATATATCAAGAAGTTACTCTATTAGTATGTTTAAAAATGAATAGTGTAGCTATGGGTATTATGTAACCCTCCATAGTTAGAACTTTGATATATTGGGCTAACCACTAATCATGACCAAGGAAGTATATCAAAGAGCCCATAGAAGCAAACACACCTTGGCTTAAATTATCCCTCTTTATTATTTTAGTCACCTCTCAAACCTATCTGATTCTAATGTAGACTTGAGCATACTGAGGAGACTACACTCATCATGGATTAATGATATAATAATAATTCTTTATAGTTTGAAACAAAACCATTGATGGACATAAAATTAGGGTATATGATAATTACAATATAGTTAGGGATAGTAACAGATGGGATTTTGATAGAAATAAACAGTAACAACCAGGGAAATTATCCAAACAGGTAGTTGTTAGACCTAGAAATTGCCAAAATAGGTAGTTTTTAGGTCATAGTTTGAAGGTGCAAAAAGCACCCTATCGGGCCAAGTAAAAACCTAGAAAAAAAAGACAAAAAAATGTCTAGGGTGTCAAAAATGTCATTATGAGACCTAATATATTGAGATCATTTTGCCACACTAATTGTTTTGGTATATAGCACCCATAAGCTTATATTGAAAAATTATCATTTTGGGGTAAAATCCATTTTGATCATTTTATTGAGTTGATCATTTTGGTATATATCACCCATAAGTGTTTTTTGAGAGACCCAATTCACAAAAACATGGTCGTAGGTACTAGAGGTGTCCACATGGAAGAATCATTGGCTAACATAAATAACCAGTTGTGTACCCTAACATACCAATTAAATAAGTTGCAAGATAGCACGCGTTATTGGTTTCTGTCGACACCAAATTGCAGCCACTAATCCTCCATCCTAACCATTTTGCCACCCACTTGTCCACCATACACCACAAATTATTTGGCCCAATTCCACCTTTCCTGCCATTTCCTAACCCAATTGGGCTTATTTTAATATTATTTTATATTTAATATAATATTTTATATTATATTATATTATAATATATTTATTATAAATTATGTATTTATAAACTCAATTAACCACAACCGTTCGATCCAATCTAATCTCCATCGCCCATCTTCATTAATCCATGCCACTTAAAGTACAATCTCAACCCTAGGATGTAATTTAATATTAGCCACATGATCTAAAGTGTTGAGCTAAAACCCTAAGAAACCCTAAGGTTGGATTATAAGTAAGGGCATTTGCAAATGCTCAAACCCTGGAACTAGAACCTTGATAATTAGACATTTGCACCCTAGAGAAATTATTGGTGAAGCCCTAGCATAGAATCCTAAAAATCTGAAGCCCTAGCTCATCGATAAGACTTCTGCTATTCCAACCGTCACCCATTCATCCTCCATCGCTGTCGTAGCCCCCATCCATCTACCGCATTCGTCGCCATCCCCCAGATCTGCTTCTACAGATTTTGCCCTAACCTGCAGGTGCCATCTAGAGCTTGTGAGGCTCACTGCAGAGCCTACGAAGGGCTCACCAAAGCCTATTGTATACTGTAGGTGCTCTCTAGAGCCTACTGTATCCTCTGGGTGCATACCAGAGCCTGCGAAGCTCACATCAGAGCCTGCCAAGTGCATGTCCAAGCCTTCTACAACTACAAAAATACGAATATGAGCCTGCTACACCATGTCATCTGCAACAACGAAACAAAAGCAAGGTATATCTCATTTGGTTTTATTCTGTTACATGATTTGTATATTTTGTATGCCATTTGATCCATTTTTTATTTAGGCTTTATTGATGTCTGAGGGCCTCACACTATGGAACCCTCACATGTATTATTAACCCCTTTCTCTGTTTTTGTGTATGCAGATCTGCAGATTTCACATATTGTTGAACGACTGTTGAAGCTGGAGTGGCCCGCCATAGGATATCCAATGCCCACTCACCATGTTGGAAGCAAGAACACATCAATCTGAAGACACTTCATTGTTATAACTAGGGTTTTGGATAACCCTAGCATTTTTGTAAATCATTGTATCAAATACCCTCATTGAGGATAGATTGTATCAAAGGAGTTTATTGGCTCCCCCCGCTTATTGAATAAATATATCTATTTTGTGCAATCTTGTATCTCATTGTGTTATTTGATTTATTTTATTTTATTTAAGTGTCGTGTCCTTGTCTTCACAAATGGCGATCATGGTGGGACCCCATAAGGGTTTCATTATTTAATAGATCTACCTTGCTAACTTAATTTTATTTCTATCTGTTATAAGAAATTTTAGAAGCGTACAGGTCACCGATTTCATCGCTAGGGTTTATGTAGAATTATGCAACACTTTTCATAGTTTACGTAGGCACTCTGCTATGCCTACACAGGCACTCTGATGCACCTAGTGTTGATTAGAGGTGTTCGACTGCGTTTCCTGCACAAATTGCCCTAACTATTTTGGCCATATATCACTCATCCGAAGTTGGATTGGGCTAAAATTTTGAGGGTAGGTTCCTGACATGCCATAGCATGTCTCCACAAATGTTTAGGTCAATTGGAGCAACATAAATCTCAAAATTACTTCACCAAAATGCAGGCTTCCAAGTAAGTCCCATAACCCTAGTTTGGCGTTTTGTGATTTACGTATTCTGTAGTTTTTTGCTATTTTTGGGTTATAAAAAGAGCTTAATACTAAGTAAACTGGGAAATAATCCTTAGCAAGTCACATTCAAGGTTTGTGTGTATTTCATTATACCAAATTCGTTTCTTGTTCTGAAGTTGTAGATCTAGGTGATTTGTCTGCATTTTTGAGTGCATGTGAAACAAAAAAGCATCCTAGATTTCACATTTTAGAGTTAAAGATTACTTTAATTTTGCATATCTAAATAGGAACAACATCTTGACGCATAAAGTAATCCTACCCTAGGCTGGCCCCTTTGGCAGAGATGTGGACGAACCCTCCGGTTGCTCTTGTGATTTTAATCACTTGTAGGCAGGGGATTTTAAGGGTGTACTCTGTGCTCTTTAGGTGAAATTTGCATCTTTGTGTTGGATTCTAATTTAGATCAGTAAATTTAGTGATATTTAATATTGTTTGCACACCATAGAGAATAAGATATCTAATACAATTAATCACACACACTTGCACGATTCACATTTTTAACAGTAGTGGTTGGATTTCATCACCAACCATTGCTTGAGATTTGGTGACGATGGCCATGATTTCCATCCACCAATATCTACCCTATAAACCATAGGACTACCCCAGAGCAAACTTGTTGGAGGTCATTACCAACAAGAATCTCGTTACCCCAACCAACCATAGTTTTTACCTTTGTTTTCTTTAAACAAGATTAAGTTACATCAAAACACACAAGCCAACAATTCTAAAAAGAATCTCACATTAACGAAAGAAAATAATTAATGAACGAGGTAAGCCACACACGGTGAAACCTAGGATTGATTGTTTTATTTACTTTAAATTCTGAAAAAGTTTTTAGTTTGTGTGATTTAGATTAAACTTTGAATCTTTGGTTTAATTACTTTATGGTACTAACGAGACATCAAAAGAAAATAATAAATCAAAGTAGTTTAATGGAAAACATTTCCCATGCCTCTTCTACTTCGGTAGCCCCATTCAATATGGTTCAGACTACTTTGTCTGGATCATCATATCCATCCCTACCTTAAGTAGGAACCCTTCCACACAATGTGGAGACACCCACCACCTATATTGATATGTATAAAGTGAAGGTCATCTACAAGTCTTCTAACTATGTCTTAGAGCCCCTTATCCAAGAGGGTTTTGAAGAACCCAAACTGGCTACCTCCTACCTTACCCAAGGATATCATAATTTGGGTTACGAATATGGTATACCTTCTTCCACGAGCCAACTGCAACAAAGCCCAAGTGTTCCAAACACTTACTCCACATCCACCTATTCCAACCCATTGCATGAGGAGCATGTCAATGTTGCCTCACAAGTTCCTAACCCCCAAGTTGTCACATCAAATGCAACTTGCACCATGCCTCCATCAACCCATTCCATTCCTATGAGTCCACCCATCCATAGTCCTCATACATCATATTCTTTTCTTCATTCACAATCATTTCCTCACCAACCCCATCATCATCAAATTCATTTCATGACCCCCAATTCATCACACCTCCAACAACACATTCAATCTCATCCATTCATTAATCCATTCATAAAATCTCAAATCACTCAACAAGACAACCAAGGTTTACATTCAAATTGTCAACACACTGAAATTCTACAACAAATTTTAACTCGACTAACTAACATTGAGTTACAATTGAGCCATCTTCAATGTCAACAATCACAACAATTGAAACATCCAATTTCACAATCCACATCTCAGGTTTTTACACTTATACCACAAATTCAAAGTCTAAAACACTTGGACACAAGCACCAAGTGCCCCAAAAAGCCTCATCGCAACTACAAAAGACTTTCAAAATCTTATGCAGCCATTTTTCAAAGGCTTTATGAAGCATAAGAGATTGTACTTCCATAAATAAAATCAAGTGACCCTAACAAGCAATATGCAAAGAATTACAAGAAGCACTTGTATTGTCCTTATCATCAACAAGCAGTCCATGACATCAACAACTGTAAAGTATTCAAAAATATGGTCCAA
Source organism: Wollemia nobilis (assembly GCA_028583015.1). Lineage (NCBI taxonomy): Eukaryota > Viridiplantae > Streptophyta > Pinopsida > Araucariales > Araucariaceae > Wollemia > Wollemia nobilis. Next base: position 1,010,612 of record JAQPPZ010001446.1, read on the forward strand.
GACCTTATTGATATGAAAGTATTCACCCCAAATGGTCCAACTAACTCATCTGATCAGGACATCGGTATCAACTCAATCACCAAGGAAAGCAAGGACTCTAAGGATATCATATCCTCCTAGTTATCCACCTTATTTCAATTTCAAAAAGCTCCAAAGGCACTTAAGCCCTTTGGTCACATTCAATTTCAAAGAACCCCAAAGGTCTTAACCCCTTTGGTCACATTCAATTTCAAAAAGCCCCAAAGGTCTTAACCCCTTTGGTCACATTCAAATTTCAAAAATCCCCAAAGGTCTTAACCCCTTTGGTCACATTCAAATTTCAAAAAGCCCCAAAGGTCTTAACCCCTTTGGTCACATTCAATTTTCAAAAAGCTCCAAAGGTACTCAACCCCTTTGGTCACATTCAAATTTCAAAAAGCCCCAAAGGCTCCTAACCCCTTTGGTCACATTCAATTTCAAAAAGCCCCAAAGGTCTTAACCCCTTTGGTCACATTCAATTTTCAAAAATCCCCAAAGGTCTTAACCCCTTTGGTCACATTCAATTTCAAAAAGCCCCAAAGGTCTTAACCCCTTTGGTCACATTCAAATTTCAAAAATCCCCAAAGGCACTTAAGCCCTTTGGTCACATATCAATTTTCAAAAAGCCCCAAAGGTCTTAACCCCTTTGGTCACATTCAATTTCAAAAAGCCCCAAAGGTCTTAACCCCTTTGGTCACATTCAATTTCAAAAAGCCCCAAAGGTCTTAACCCCTTTGGCCACATTCAATTTCAAAAAGCCCCAAAGGTCTGGTCTTAACCCCTTTGGTCACATTCAATTTTAAAAAAGCCCCAAAGGTCCTAACCCCTTTGGTCACATTCAATTTCAAAAATCCCCAAAGGTCCTAACCCCTTTGGTCACATTCAATTTTCAAAAATCCCCAAAGGTCTTAACCCCTTTGGTCACATTCAATTTAAAAAAGCCCCAAAGGTCTTAACCCCTTTGGTCACATTCAATTTCAAAAAGCCCCAAAGGTCTTAACCCCTTTGGTCACATTCAATTTCAAAAAGCCCCAAAGGTCTTAACCCCTTTGGTCACATTCAATTTCAAAAAGCCCCAAATGTCTTAACCCCTTTGGTCACATTCAATTTCAAAAAGCCCCAAAGGTCTTAACCCCTTTGGTCACATATCAATTTCAAAAAGCCCCAAAGGCACTTAAGCCCTTTGGTCACATATCAATTTCAAAAAGCCCCAAAGGCACTTAAGCCCTTTGGTCACATATCAATTTCAAAAAGCCCCAAAGGCACTTAAGCCCTTTGGTCACATTCAATTTCAAAAAGCCCCAAAGGTCTTAACCCCTTTGGTCACATTCAATTTTCAAAAAGCCCCAAAGGTCTTAACCCCTTTGGTCACATTCAATTTCAAAATCCCCAAAGGTCCTAACCCCTTTGGTCACATTTAAATTTCAAAAATCCCCAAAGGTCTTAACCCCTTTGGTCACATTCAATTTTCAAAAAGCCCCAAAAGTCTTAACCCCTTTGGTCACATTCAATTTCAAAAAGCCCCAAATGACTTAAGCCCTTTGGTCACAAGCTTCCCAAGATAGGGGGAGTAGAAACACCTACACCAATGAACATCATACACTTGAAAGCGTTCCATGCTTACTGTGATTACTAAATACGTATATATACATGGCTTTTTTTACAAAAAAAAAAAAAAACAAATCATTCACATAGGCATGCCCACATTGCATACATTCCATTTGCATTTCCACTTAGGCATTTGACATACATTTTCATTTTTGCATTCATGCATTGCTTCATTCACATACATTAAATCATACATATTCCATGGCATTGTACACTTTCCATTTGCATATAAATACTCCATTGCATTAGGCATATACATGTGCATTCATCCCATCCCATGTTCAATGATCTAGCATAGTAATGATGATATGGTCATAAAAAAAAGTCAAGTTATGATAATTGGGGGTACCTAGTTTGAAGAAATCATGCAACCCTCGCAAAAGCCATATGTCAAACCACATCCCGTGTCAAAAATCATAAGGCCTAGATTTTCAATCACTCAGCCATTACTAGTGTAGCAAGCAACATCCAAATGAATGTATAATTTTATTTAGGACCAAAAACACAATTTATATAGGAAACAAATTTTGGAAATTGATAAGATGAGTCGAAATTGATTAGACGTTTTTCGCAGGACTGCCCAAACTACCGAACTCGTTTCGGCCATATCTCACTCATCCGGACTCGGATTGAGCTGAAATTTTGAGGGTAGATGCCTGAAAAACCCTAGAACGTCTCCACCAATTTTCATATCATTTGGAGCAACACAGATCCTAGCGCATCCCTATGTGTGAACGATATATTTGGCAAGCGGCTATGCGAGGGTTTCATCTGGGTTGAGTGCAAGCAGCTCCAGAGGTTGGTTTTTAGGGCCTTCGGGCCCTAGCGGCCAATATTTTTGTGGTTTATGCTCAATATTTTAGCAAGAAATGTTGCAGGGGATACAAGATGGGTTAGAAATTTGTCTTTCAACAGATCATACTGTGAACTTGAGTGACAACGACTTCCAATTTGCTGCACAAAAGAAAAGTGAAAACCATACCTTTCCACGACGTCTAGGGCAAGGATTAAAGAGATCACGAAACAAGTTTCAAGCAGTTGATCAAAAAATGGCTCATATCTCAAGTGAATCTGGTGCTAAGGTGCACCCACAAAATAATTCTACTGTGAAAACCCCCGTCAAGGGTAAGAATTTCGAAGACTCAGTCCCAAAAATGAATTTTAGGGATGCCCTTCATGGTGGACAGCCTCAACCCAATGCTAATATCAATATTAGGGCTTCCCATAAACCTCTAAGAATGCCTAAGATTGATCCCAGGAAAACGGAGTCAGGATGTCTTAAAGCAACAGATGGAACTCCTATTGTTAAGCTTGATATGGGTAACATTCAGACCGGCATTGAAGATTTGGAAAAAAGAGGACTAATTTGTCCGGTTCGTGGGTTTTCGTCCGAGTCTATCTCGCTTTCAAAGTCTGGGCTGCAAAAAGCTGGAAAACTAAAGGTGAGTTACAAATCTCTATTTATCCAAATGGTTATTTTCTTGTTTTATTTGCTAATAATGAAGATAGAGAGAAAACTTTTCAAGGGGGTCCTTGGTTTTTTGGAAGGGCAGGGCTTTTCATGAAGCCCCGGCATACTAAATTTAAAGCCGAAGAAGAGATGCCTTCTATAGCTCCCGTGTGGGTTAGACTCTTTGGCCTCCCTATTGAATTTTGGAATCCTACTATTTTTTCTTCAATTGGAAACTCTTTAGGAACTTTTATGATGACTCGCTGATTGTACTCAAAATTTTGAACATATTATTTATGCTCGGATTTGTGTTTTAATGGATTTTGACAAACCCCTACCTAAAAAGATCACATTACAATTTGGGGAAGACACTTGGGAGCAAGTAGTGGACTATGAGAACATTCCTTTTCGTTGTAGAATTTGCCATGAATATGGTCATTTGGCCAGTGCTTGCCCAAATAAAATTCCTGATCAAAAGAAAGAAGATATAAACTCAAGCAGGTTTCCAAATACCTAAAAAGAAGAACACTCGAAAAAACCAGTTATGAAGGATCAATCAAAGTCATCTCGCTAATATGTTTGAAATCCTTTCCACAAATGATGTCCCAAGTGAGGAAGAGGAAATAATGGAAACTGAAATCTTAGAAACACAATTTAAATATGAAGGGAAGAACTCGGAGACAAACCAACAAATCAAAGGTTTTCAACAGAAAAAAAGGAGAAAATTTACACAAGAAAAACAATATTTCAAATGTCAAAACTTCAAATAATGCAGGTCCCAATATAGACTCCGTTGAACCATCTAGTAAAATTTTGGCTGTGTACGAGCATTCTTCAAGGTTAGAAGCCATCTCAGATTCAATTGGAATAAGTCAAGAAACAGGGAAAAAAATTGAAGATGGATTCTAATCAAAAAGTAGGTCGCAAGACCAATCAATATCATATGGTAAAAGAAGGTGAAAAGCTTGTAGAGGAAGGTAAGATTAATGCCCTTCCCAACTTTTTAGCCCTGGTATTAATGAAGATCATCACTTGGAATATTAGAGGACTCAAAGGGAGTCTTTCAAAACAAAATGAAATTAGAAGAATGATTCAGATAAATCATCCACATCTTGTTTTCCTTCAAGAAACAAAGATGTCAATGGAGGATATGGACTTAATTGCCAGTAAAATTTGGCCAACTGGAAAGTGGTTTCCCTCAGCTCCCAAGGGACTTCGGGTGGCATTGCTTGTCTTTGGGACCCAAAAGAGGTAGTTATTCACCATATGGTTGGCAGTTGGGGTTTGTTGGCTATAGCTATTCAAAGTAGACATTCCAACCAGATTATGCTCTGCATTACTGTTTATGCTCCGACTTCTTTGGAGGAAAAAAGAAGACAGTGGAAGGATATTACTCATATTATCTCTCATTTTCCTAAAGCTTGGATCTTGATCGGAGGAGATTTCAATACCATCCTCTCTCTGGATGAGAAAAGGGGGGAAATAGAAATTTGGACAAAAGCACCGACCTCATGAGCGAATATATTGCAAACCTCCATCTTGTGGATATCCAACCGGATAATGGCCTTATGACTTGGTCTAACAGAAGGCAAGGCTTAGCTTGTATAATGGAGAGATTGGATAGGTTTTTGCTCTCTGAAAATTTCTTAATCCATGGTCACATTCCTAAAGTGAAGACTCTTAATAATGCTGGTTCGGATCATTGGCTACCATGGTGGAAATGTGGAAAACCAATGTGAGTTTCTCTCCTTTTCATTTTCAATTAATGTGGCTTAGAGACATTTCCTTCAGACCTCGTGTGCAACAATGGTGGAAGGAAGGTAAACCTAGGCATGGGACTAAGATGTTCTGTTTTGCCAAAAGACTCGCAATACATTAAATCCAAAATCAAGACTTGGAACTGGAAAGAGTTTGGGGATGTTCATAAAAAAACATGAAGTTATTGCTCATCTTGAAAATTTGAATAAGAAAATCCGTTTAGATGGCCTCACAGAGAAGAGAAGTGCAGATGAAATTAAACTCACAACTCAGCTTGAGGAATGGGAAAAAAGAGAAGAAATCTTATGGAAGCAAAAATCTAGAATTCAATGGCTCAAAGAAGGAGATCGAAACACAAATTTCTTCCACAAATCTCTTCTAGCTCGAAGATCTCACAACTTTATTTCTTCCTTAAAATCAGATTCTGGAGATGTTGTTTATACTTGGGATGGCATGAACTCTATTGTTGTTGATTACTTTTCCAATATTTTTGCCGCTACTCCTCTTGACTCACCTTCACAACATAATGTTCTTCAAGCAATCCCTTCTCTTATCACTTCGAGGAGAACTCTATTTTGACTGCTCCTATTACTATCAATGAGCTTCAACAAGTAGTTTTTAAAATGCAAAAAGGAAAACCCCAGGTCCTGATGGTTTTCCTATTGAGTTCTACCAAGAGTTCTGGGATATCCTTCATGTTGATTTATTAGAGGTGGTGGAAGAAGCCAGGAAAGCCAAAGAAATTTTGAAGGTTATCAATAAAACTTATATTACTCTTGTTCCAAAAGCTCAAGAGGTTGATCATATCTCAGCTTTTAGACCTATTGCTTTATGTAATGTTCTTCTCAAAATCATTACTAAAATCATGGCGTAAAGGTTGAAGCCTCTTTTGCATAAGATTATTTCCCGCAGCAAGGGGGTTATGTGGAAGGACGTCAAATAGTAGATGAGATAGTTCTTGCTCAGAAGCCATCCATTCCATGGATATGCAAAATTCTCCTTCCATGTTCATTCGGTTAGACTTATCCAAAGCTTATGACAGAGTGGATTGGCACTTCCTTATCAAAGTTTTGAGGCAATTTGGTTTCTCTAAGGATTGGATGGATTGGATTATGGGATGTATCTCTTCAGTTTCCTACTTAGTTCTTATCAATGGTAGGCCTTCTCAGTCTTTCCCAGCTTCCAGAGGTATTAGGCAAGGTGACCCGCTATCCCCTTATTTATTCATCATTCTTGCTGAATGCTTGGGTAGGACTATAACCAAAAAGAGGGAAAACAAAACCCTTGAGGGAGTTACCATTGCTCATGGAGCTAGACCTATCTCTCATCTTCAATTTGTGGATGACTCTACTCTTTTAGGTAAAGCTACAGCTAAGGAAGCTTCTAATATTAAGCAAATCATTAGCTGTTTTTCTAAGGCTATCGGGCAGCTTGATCAATGAAGACAAATCTAAAGTTATTTTCTTTCACCGCTCCGCTAGACAGAATCCATGGTCTTGGATAAATTAAGATATAAGAAGACCTCTCTTCCAATCACTTATTTAGGTATTCCCATAAATATTCAAAGGCAGAAAAATAAAGATTGGAATTGGTTGTTGGACAAAGTCAAGAAGAAAATTGGAAAGTGGACCAACAAGTGGCTTTCTTCTGGGGGTAGAATCACCTTGGTAAAATCAGTCCTTCAAGCTATTCCTATTTATGTTTCTTCCGTTTTGAATATCCCAAAGGCTGTTCTTCGAGAATTGGATCAAATCAGTCATCGTTTCCTTTGGAGTGGTACTAAGGAGAAAAGAAAATGGGCCTTGGTGAAATGGGATACTTTATGTCTTCCTAAGAGTGAAGGGGGGTTAGGATTCCGGTCTTCAATTAATAACAACAAAGCTTTAGCTGCTAAATTATATTGGAGGATGTTGCATAACCCCAATGCTCTTTGGGCCAATAATCTCCGTGCTAAATATGCCGAGAACAAAAGTCCCGAAGACCTTGTTCGCTATCAACTTCCTACCAAAGGTTCTCCCATTTTAGCAGCTCTTAAGACCGGTGAGGATTTGATAAAGAAAAAATTATTTTGGATCATTCATAATGGTCAACATGCAAATTTTTGGATAGATTCTTGGGATGGTCACAAGCCTTTGATAACTCGGCTTCCCGATTGGAGGCCTTGGATGGAGGAGCTTCACCGAGCTAATTGGATAAAGGTGGCTAATTACTATCGGTACCATACTCGGTAATTCAAAGGTTGGTAGATATTGGATCCCTATTGAGGACTGGCCTATTCAAATCCCGGAAAGGCAAAGACAAGATATCCAAGGCATCCTTCATATGAGATCCCTCTCTTGGTCCCATGAAAAAGATTGTTTTGGATGGAACAACACTACTAAGGGTGAGTATTCAGTTGCTCAAGGTTATTTGACCTTATGCCATAATAATCCCAACCATTCTTCTGACATCTTTTCTCGATTGTGGGCTCAAAAGCTCTGGCCTAAGGTGAGGTTCTTTAATTGGCTTTTATTGCATCGTAGGGTGCTTACTGGTGAGCAACTTATGAAGCGTGGTTTTCATGGCCCTTTTAGATGTGAAATGTGTGAAGAGAATGTAGAAAATATCAACCATATTTTTATTGAGTGTACTTTAGCCTCCCGAGCTATGGAGGAGAATGGCCACTTTACTTGGCTTACAAGTGGTCCAATTTTTTTACTTTTGAACAGCTTTGGAGGAATTGGCCTAATCAAGAGGGTGTTGATCATTTTATTAGGCAGCTTAGTTTGGATGGGTTCTACCATTCTTCTTTGGAATATTTGGAATGAAAGGAACAACCAAATTTTTAATCAAGATAGGAAGGATATTCACTATATTTGGCAAAAGACCATAGCCAACTTAGTTGAATCAGTCCATCAACTCCTTAATCACCCCCAAAACTCCCACCAAAGATGGGATCAAGTGATGCAAAGATTGAAGATTAAACCTTCTAAGGGCAACCAACTTAAAGGGAATGTGAGTATTAGTAAGATGGATAGGACTAGAAATTGGCAACCTCCTCCTAAGGATTTTGGAAAAGTCAATACTGATGGAGCCTCTAGAGGGAACCCTGGAAAAGCCAATGTGGGAGGAATTGGTAGACTTTCATATGGCTCCCTGGTTTTTACTTTTGCTGAGAATTTGGGTATTCTTTCCAATAACCTTGCTGAGGGGTATGGTATCCTCAGAGGTCTTCAGGAGGCTACTAAGGTTGGATGGGAAAAGGTGTTAGTTGAGTTTGACTCTCAACTTATGATTAATCTCTTGAAGACTCCTTCTAAGAATCATAAGGTGGATTGGAGAATAAAAAGAATTATTGAGAAGATTCAGTTAATCCAGATGGGATTTTTGAAAGTTGATTACAATCATGTGGTCAGAGATCAAAACAAGAGTGCTGATGCTTTAGCTAATTGGGCTTTGGACAAAGGTGATCTTACTTGTTATGGCCACCCTCCTATATGGTGGGCTTCTCAAATTAGGGAAGCTCTTCTTTCTATCATTTCTTTGGATGGCTCCAGCTTCGAAGGTACCTAGTTTCTTCTTGTTTTTTTTTTTGCTTCTCTTTGGTTCATTCAGTTTTTTTTAGTTCCCTAGCTCATTCTATTCTTTATTTTGTTTCCTCTGTTGATTCTTGCCTTAATAGTCTTCTGGTCTAGATAGGTCATTGTTTTGTTCATTTTTTTTCTTTTTTGTTTTTTAGTTTTTTAAGGTGGGTGGGTTCTTTTGTTTTGTTTTGTTTTTGTGTTCTTTGTGTTGTTTTTTGTTGTTCTTGTGTTTTTGTTGTTTTTTTTTTTAATGTTTTTTGTTATTGTTCTTGTGTTTTTTTCGTTCTTGTTCTTGGGTTTCTCTTTGTTTGTGTTATTTCGTGTTTTTATGTGTGAGTGTTTTCTATGTATTTTGTTTTTGTTTATTGTCTCGTTGTTGGTTGTTTTTTATTTTTATTTTTATTTTATTTTTTTAATTTTTTAGGTTTTGGTTGTGTTTATTTTTCATGTTTTTTTTGGGTTATGTCTTTGTAGTGTTCTCGTTGTTTTTGTCTTGTTTGTGTTTTGTTATGTGGTTCTTGTGTTTTTCTATGTGGTTTGTGTTGTGGTTTCTTTTATCTTATTGTGCGTGTTTGGTTGTGCTTTTGTTTTTGACACACTCAAGGAGCATGTTTTTTATTTTATTTTATTATTTTTGTTGTTATTTACTTATTTTTAAATTGGTTTTGTGTGTTTGTTTGCTCCTTGAGTATGTCAAAGGTGGTAGGCCAGGTCCGAGTCCCGGGCGTTTTTGGCGGAATGGATACCCCTGCCTCCTTGGGTCTTACCCGAAAGTGGCATCCCTTTTGGGATGTTTTCCACAAAAAAAAAAAAATAATTTATACACTAAGAAAGTCTTGAGCATGGCCAATCGATCACGAAACAGTCTTGAACCATTCACATTACATCACATATTAAAAACATTATGAGATAGGGGGGCTAGTACCATCCTTGGGTAGTACCTCGAGGTGAAAAGGAGATATCCCTCGCTTGTCCCATTATGCAACATAGTCCAAAAATAGTGGTTTTCAACACTACCAACATTGCTCTAAACATAAACGTAAAAACATAGAGTAGTAAGGATAGGATCAAAATTCTCATCACACCTCGGTTGAGAATCCGATTCCCCAAAGCTCTATACAAAATTAACAAATAAAATCCCAAACACCCTTGATACCTAAAGTCGTAAGGATTCGTACTACATACCCTTGACAAGGATGGGTAGTCAATCCCATAGGACTATGGAGTGAATTTCCATCGGGGATACAAACTCTTGACTGGCAGTAGAGTAAGCTCATGCGAGGTGACACGTCTCTCCTCCAAAAAGGAAGACCTCTAAACGCACATAAGGACAGGCTAACCTCAGGTCATTAAATCATACATAGGACTATGGAGTGAATCTCCATCGGGGATACAAACGCTTGACTGACAGTAGAGTAAGCTCATGCAAGGTGACACGTCTCTCCTCCAAAAAGGAAGACCTCTGAACGCACATAAGTACAGGCTAGCTTCAGGTCATCTCCATAATAGGTCATGCCTAAGTCTACTCATAATGGGTAATGAACCTCACATGCACACACACTGGTTCTTTATTGGATAGGGTTATTGTCACGCTCAATATTTGGTACATGAACCTCACTTGCACACACATTGGTCCTAAAGAAAGTTAAACAACCTTAGTGAGTTTGGTTGAGGACACTAGTATGTTTGAGTCTTTGAAAATCCTGCAGTACTCATTCCATATCAACATCCATATATTTTTCCATATCAACATCCATATCTTCTTGCATGTCAACATCCATGTCTTCCATAGTCAAGTTGCATAACACCACCAAATTTGGTACCCCTGATGGCTAAATAATGGACAATAAAAATGTCCATTAAAATTTTTGAACTATAAAAGATCATTCGAACACCATGCATTCCTCTCATATAGTTTATATTCATTATACATTTACTTGCATTAATCATCCATAGCACATCATATAGCTTGCATGAATCATCCATATAAACATTATGCATATACATCATTATTAGCTTGCATTAATTATCCATAAAGCATTCAATAAAATTTTTTTCATAAAACATGCATAAAACATTCATAAGATAGGCATTGCATTCACACAAAAATACAACACAAAAGTAAAAGCCATGTATGTATATATATTAAACTCGCATATGCAAAGATCACTAGAAAGTTCAAACATCATCACAACTTGGGGGTGTTCAAGGTATCACACCTTTCCCCTAATCAAACATCATCACAACTTGGGGGTGTTCAAGGTTTCACACCTTTCCCCTAATCAAACATCATCACAACTAGGGGGTGCTAAAGGTTTCACACCTTTCCACCAATCAAACAAACATCAACACAACTAGGGGGTGCTCAAGGTTTCACACCTCTCCCCCAATCAAACAATAATCAACACAACTTGGGGGTGCTCAAGGTTTCACACCTCTCCCCCAATCAAACAAACGTCAACACAACTTGGGGGTGTTCAAATCTTCACACCTTTACCCTAATAAAAAATCAACACAACTTGGGGGTGTTCAAGGTTTCACACCTTTCCCCTAATCAAGCATCAACACAACTTGGGGGTGTTCAAGGTTTCACACCTTTCCCCTAATCAAACATCATCACAACTTGGGGGTGTTCAAGGTTTCACTCCTTTCCCCTAATCAAGCATCAACACAACTTGGGGGTGTTCAAGGTATCACACCCTTCCCCTAACCAAACATCAGCACAACTAGGGGGGTGCTCAAGGTTTCACACCTTTCCCCCAATCAAACAAACATCATCACAACTAGAGGGTGCTCAAGGTTTCACACCTTTCCCCTAATCAAGCATCAACACAACTTGGGGGTGTTCAAGATTTCACACCTTTCCCCTAATAAAACATCATCACAACTTGGGGGTGCTCAAGGTTTCACACCTTTCCCCCAATCAAACAAACATCAACACAACTTGGGGGGTGCTCAAGGTTTCACACCTTTCCCCCAATCAAACAAATAAGATCACAAATGGAGGGTTCTCAAGGTTCCACACTTGCTCCACCAATTCAATAAACAATTCAATCATTCAATCACATCACATCATCAACAAGTCAATTACATATTCACATTTACCTAGACTTACCCATCGGCCAAAAACATGGAGATTCATTCAACATTTTTTATCAACATCTTCATTCCAAAATCATAATGCCCTTGTTCGTGGGGCTAGAAACACAGATAAAATCATAGCTCATAATTCATTCATTTATCATTATGCAACATGTACAAGTGAACCTTATATTCAGTGGTTTATCCTAGTAACCTGGCAGTTGCAGCGACTGGTTATCAATGCAATATGGTAGGATGGATATATTACCATAAGGACACTTACATCATCAAAAATCCCTTTATATGTTAAGGGTAAAGAATAGATCATCTTATTTTCCTCATCAAAAACCCCTTTATCTGTTAGGGCAAAAACAGATACATTCATCACGTTTACACATTTCAAAAACCCCTTCATCTGTTAGGGAAAAAATAGATACACTCATCACATATTACAAATTACAAAAATTCCTTCATCTATTGGGACAAAAATAGATCACACTCACATTTAACATCATCTATTCATTTATCATTATGCAACATTCACAAATGAACCTTGTATCTAGTGATTTATCCTACTTAACCTGGTGGTTGCAGTGATTGGTTATCCATGCAATCTGGTAGGATGGATAGATCACCATAAGGATACTTTCATCATCGCAAAACCCTTTATCTGTTAGGGCAAAAATAGATACATTCATCAAATTCCCACATTTCAAAAACTCCTTCATCTGTTGGGACAAAAACAAATCACACTTACATTTAACATCATCTATTCATTTATCATTAGGCAACATTCACAAGTGAACCTTGTATTTAGTGGTTTATCCTAGAAACTTGGTGGTTGCAATATCTGGTTATCCATGCAATCCGATAGGATGGGTAGATTACCATAAGGACACTTACATCATCCCAAACCCCTTCATCTGTTAGGGAAAAAATAGATACATTCATCAAAAAACTCCTTCATATTTTGGGACAAAAATAGATCACACTTACATTTCACATCATCCATTCATTATGCAACATTCATAAGTGAACCTTATATTTAGTAATTTATCCTAGAAACCTAGCGATTGCAGCAACCGGTTATCCATGCAATCTGGTAGGATGGATAGATCATCATAAGGACACTTACATTATAAAAAACCCTTTTATATGTTAAGGGTAATAAACATACACAAATTATTTCATTTCAAAAATGCCTTCATCTGTTAGGGCAAAAATAGATACATTCATCACATGTTCAGATTTCAAAATCCCCTTCATCTATTAGGGCAAAAACAGATACATTTCATCACATTTCCAAATGGCAAAAATCCCTTCATATGTTGGGGCAAAAATAGAATAAATCATTGAATCCACATACATTGCATCCATCAACACATTTTTTTCATCACCATGTCTTCATGTCACCATATTTCAATCCATCAATCATTTCATCCAATATTGGTTCAGTCCATTCAAGCAAGCCTCGTATCTAGTAGGTTATTCTATAAACTTGGCGATTGCAGCGATGGTAATCCATGCAATTTGGTAAGATGAATAATCTACCATAAGGACACTTGACCATGATCATCATCATTATCACTTCATCATAGATCACAATCACATTTGGCACCTCACATTTTGAGTGCAACTTTGCCAAGAACATTTTTCTCAAAAAGGCAGTCATTGATGTCCTCTTCCATGGGGCATGAAAACATGGATAACCAAAATCTCAAACACTCATTCACTTGACAAAAGTCATAATACAAGACACCTGTAAGCTTGATTGGTTCCATCATGGAATTGGCGAAGAAATTTCCACAGTCAATACCCAACCCCTGCGTTGACTTAGTCAACATGCATCTTTCATACCTTGCATACTCAATGATGCCTATAGGGCATTTTATTCAACCGCATCGAATCACCCCAAATATGGGGCAACCACATTAGATTATGATTCTCCCATGACGGGATACATCTCACATGATCATGACATATACACTAGACAAATCCCCCTCTCAACCGTTGGGGCAAAAACGGTATCACATTTTACATCATTCATATTGTCCATAATCACATGGTATTATACACCAACCCATTTTCCATCATTGGGGTAAAAATGGTATAGCATTTTACATCATTCATATCATCCACAATCACATTGCATTTCACACCATTCATTCATCAATTGCACAAATTCACTACATCATTAATTATTTGCATAAAATTTTTCAATTGGCTTGTGAGATACATTCGTAACTCATTCGCCAATTGAGGGGGTAAGCTACAAAAATTTAAAAAATTCTTTATTCTTTGGTCTTCAACATCAGTGCTCAAATCCAACAACAAGTGAGAAGTTGCTTCTACGCCCATAGCCCAAGTAGGTGTCTTGTATTTTTGCACCATATTGTGTTTCACGCAACATGGTACAAAAAGGGGCATCTGTAGACACCAAATTACAACCACTAATACTCCATCCTAACCATTCTGCCACCCACTTGTCCACCATACACCTTTCCTGCTAATTATTTGGCCCAATTCTACCTTTCCCGCCAATTATACCTTTCCCGCCAATTATTTGACCTAATTACATATTTTTGCCAATTATTTGGCCCAATTCCACCTTTCCCACCATTTCCTAACCCAATTGGGCTTATTTTAATATTATTTTATATTATATTATAATATATTTATTATAAAATATGTATTTATAAACCCAATTAACCACAATCGTCCGATCCAATCTAATATCCACCGTCCATCTTCATTAATCCATGCCACACTTAAAGTACAATCTCAGCCCTAGGATGTAATTTAATCTTAGCCACACGATCTAAAGTGTTGAGCTAAAACCCTAAGAAAACCTAAGGTTGGATTATAAATAAGGGCATTTACAAATTCTCAAATACTGGAAATGGAACCTTGAGAATTAGACATTTGCACCCTGGAGGAATTATTAGTGAAACCCTAGCATAGAATCTTGAAAATATGAAGCCCTAGCTCATCGATAAGACTTCTACTGTTCCAACCGTCACCCATTTATCCTCCATTGCCGTCATAGCCCCCATCCATCCGTCGCATTCATTTCCATCCCCCAGATATGCTTTTGTAGATTTTGCCCTAACCCGCAAGTGCCATCTAGAGCTTGCGAGGCTCGCTGTAGAGCCTGCAAAGTGCTCACCAAAGCCTACTGTATATCGTAGGTGCTCTCCAAAGCCTGTTGTATCTCGCAGGTGCACACCAGAGCCTACGAAACTCATGTCAAAGCCTGCCAAGTGCACGTCCAAGCCTGCTGCAACTATAGAAATGCGAATATGAGCCTGCTACACCACGTCATCTGCAACAACGAAACGAAAGCAAGGTATATATCATTTGGTTTTATTCTGTTACATGATTTATATATTTTGCATGCCATTTGATCCATTTTAGGGTTTACTGATGTCTAAGGGCCTCACACTATGGAACCCTCATAGGTATTATTAAACCCTTTCTCTATTTTTGTGTATACATATTTACAGATTTCACATATTTTTGAATGGCTGTTGAAGCTAGAGTGGCCCACCATAGGATATCCAAAGCCCACTCACCCCGTTGGAAGCAAGAACACATCAATCTGAAGGCACTTCATTGTTATAGCTAGGGTTTCGAGAACCCTAGCATTTTTGTAAATCATTGTATCAAATACCCTCATTGAGGATAGATTGTATCAAAGAAGTTTATTGGCTCCCCCCGCTTATTGAATAAATCTATTGATTTTGTGCAATCTTGTATCTCATTGTATTATTTGATTTATTTTATTTTATTTAAGTGTCGTGTCCTTGTCTTCACAGTTTCAAAAAAACACATAAAATTAATGGCCGCTTAGAGGGTATGGATCATGCATACAACCAATTGAGTAACAAGGGATTAGATTATTAGACAAATAATTTAGAAGGAAGAACACACAATCATTTTATCAATAATAACACATAAGATTACCAAATAGTTTTCCCAAAATTTGATGGCTAGGACCCTAATTGTTGGTTATGTAGGGCAGAAAAATGTTTTCTCTTCATGAAGTTCCTAGAAGGTTATGGCTCACAATAGTGTTGAATATTTACACATTTTATTAAGACCTAGTGAATATGAGGACTTCATAGGAGCCCTCACCAAATTGAGAAAAACCACAATGACTTGAGACTATCAAAATAGTTTGAGAAATTGGTAAACCTCATTGTTAGACTTTATTACATTATTTTCATATTATTACATTATGTAATAATGAGGGGGGTGATTGATGATGTCACCTCACGTGAGGTTGGATAGTCATAATTATTATGAGAATGAGAAGGTAAAAAGATAAAATTAGAAGGTGAAACACTAAAGGATCTCTTATGAATCAAATAGATACCATATTTATGTATAAATATGTATGTTGTATGTAGGTGTGTGGATTTGTATGGAAGAAAAGTGCTAGAATAATGTGAAAATAATTTATGAATATTTGGTGATATATTGTTGTAACATTGTCCTTGCATTATATCCTTGCTTGCATTTTCCTTACCCTCAGCATGTGGTATGAGAGTGTTATATTGTTTATGGAGACAGGATATCAGAGCAAGATGTGTTTGTGTGAAAAAAGAGCAATCATCATTTGATCACATGCCTTGTATGCTTTTATTAGTTCAAAATAATTTTTGAAAAAAATTGTGTCAAGATATTTCTAGGGACACTTGAAAACTCCATTGAAGCTTGTTGAAAAGAGCTAGTTGCAGCTTGAAAAAATATGTTCTATACTTGAGATGTCATAAGGGAAGTTTGTGCTTGAGAAGATTTTGCATTCAATACATTGCAAGGAGTTTTTGTAAAGCTAGTCAAAGTTTTGAGAGTCTTTGAAGGGACATCAAACATCTTGCATATTGAAATTTGGAAGCCACATGGAGGTGGCCAACTCCTCATCGAAGACAAGTTCATGCTTGAAAATTCCCAAGAAATTTTGGTGATTGGCTCAGGATATTCAAAAAGAGCCAGAGTAATTGGAAAATGCAATAATTCTATTGCATTCAAATTAAAAAATAACTCCCACATGGAAGAAAAGATAAATAGACCAAAAAAATTTTTCCCACTATGATGGTTTTGTCCTCTCCATGTGAAAAATAATGTAGAATGAATACTTTAAATATTTTTTCATCCATAATTTTAGTTTAATAAGTTCTCTTTGTTCTAGATTCAACACTATTTTTTGTGTAGTTTTTATATATATATATCTTAACGTTCAACTCCATCAATGTTCTTGACCAATTGATAGTTATTTTAAATAAAAATATTTCTAATAATTATAATCTCTCCCATTTACGAGTTTTTCATATCCTAGCCAAGAAGAACGATGATTATTTTACAATCTGAGTATTTTTGGAGTGATTGCCTATAATTATTCTACAATCCATGTGATTGTAAAACTGATTGGTAAAAGTCTGCCACATGTAGTAGCATTAGATGTCTAAAGCTTCTAGAAATAACATACATAAAATTTTTCCATGTGTAGCAGCATTGAACAACTCTAAAAAATGGATCCCTTGTACAATAACTATGTTAAGATAGCCAAAGGGGCCATGGTTCAATGGTTGAGACATTTGGGTGATGTAGCTCACACCAAGGTTTAAATCTCGATGGCACCAAATAGGCTATATAGCTCAATGTGCCTAAGTTGATGTACAAGGAAAAGGATAACCCTTTCAAAACCCTATTAAAAAAAAAATGTATTAAGTTGGGACATTCTTCATGCATAATTGCAAGGTATTAATTTACCCATTATTTGTTAAAGGCATATATTGAGTAGTAGGAGAGAAAAAAAAATAATTCGAAGAGAAGTTAAAAGTTTGATTCTCTTAAAGGAAATTTCTTTTTAGAAAGGTGGAAAGAAAATTTGAAAATTGGAAAAATTATTTCCAGAGAATTATTTAGGAAGTTAAGAAAAGGAAAAATAAATATTAAAAAAATTGGAGTTTTGCATTTTTTTTAAGAAGTACATTTAGGGAGTTAGAAGGTGTATAGGTTTATTTTATTTTTAAGGGAAAAAAGTTTGAACGAAAGTTGAAAGTTTTTGCAGTTTGGAGTGAATATTTTTGCAAGAAAGATTGTAATTTATTGTAAAAGATGTTTTTGGCAGTGATCGACACTTTTTTTCAAACATTTTTTTGCATCAAAAATAATTTTATACATAAAAATAAAAAATTCATGCTTTGCACAATTACAACATTTGGTATAAATGATATCTCTAACTTGAATTTACAAGTAATGTTTTCATGTTATTTTTTAGTGTCTAATGCTTAATATAGTTACCATAAAGACATTTGGGCATCAACCCTTTCATTTTTTGTGAGAAATAAGGACACATTTTTATGATATTTTGTTTCACTCCATTCATTACCCTATTAATTACTTTTGTTAGATGTAAATATTAAAATTGAAAAATCTAAGTATATAAGGAAGTGTTAGCTTTTGATTAAGTATGCTATGGGAGATGGCAATCACAAGATGTAGAAAGATAATGAAGTTCAAGAATGACACAGAAATATGCTATTAATGGAACTCATGAAAATATGGAACTGAATACAATAGATAGAAACCTACTCTACCAGTGCATGCTGAGAGCAATGCACTCTCACACACTCTCACTCTATTCACTATGGGACTTTATATAGAAAATAGGTAACTTGGCCCTTACTCTTCCTAACTACCATTCCTATGACTCATGTACAAGTGGACTCCTTGCACATTTACATTATTGCACATTGACACTTGTGCATTTATTGATTCTACCCCAAGTAACTCCTAATCTAATAATGTACCCAAGGTGGTACATTGACATGTACCTAAATAATGTAATATACTCTAACAACCCCCTGTATTACATTATTTGGGTATTGAAGACTTTAGTCTTCAATATGGATCTTCTTCTCTGAATAATCAAAATTGTATTCCTCTTCTATCTAGCCTCCTTTATTGTTTCCTTTGTCTAAATTTTGATGAGTATCTTCATCTGATTTTGATTCTTCCTTTTCTCCAGACTGTACATGACCAAGTGAAGTATAGTGTTGCTATACTCTCATTCTCTTGATTTTTAATCTTCTATTTCTCTGTCTGCTTTTATGATATATGGGTTCTTCGTTCTCTCCAACCTATTCTTTAGGAAATGTATTAGTATTGTTTTGAAATATGACAATGTCTTGTGAGTTCTCAATCGAGTCTAGAGTATATGTATTTCCATGGATTGATCCTATAGCTTCTATCTCATTTTGATTCATGATGAGACACCTATTGACTCCATTCATATATCTGAAGTTAACCATCCTACCGCTCTTCACTAGCTTGCTTACTAAAATAAGATTGAATGTTAATCTAGGAACATACATCACTTTTTGTAGTAGAAAGTTTGGAAATGATTTACTAGGTGTTACACACCCATATCCATGTATAGGATAAGTTTTGCTATCTGCAATTCTCAACCTATAACCATTAATAATTTCAAGATAATCAAACCATTGAATATTTCCTATCATATGATGACTAGCACCTGAGTCAATATACCATATGTTCTTCTGTTTTGTAGAACTATTCATGCTAGGATTAATTTTGCATTTGTGACATGAGGTATTGCATGTGTCTAGTTCTTGCATTCTTTTGTAATAATGTGTTCTTATTTCCATTGTAGTATAAAGTATTTTTAATAGAACCCTTGTAGTAGTCTACCTTATGACTCCCTAGATATGTGAACTAGTTTGATAAAACCTTTCTTAGAATTAGGTTTTGTAGGCTTCCTTATATCTCCCTAGTAATTTAGGATATGCTATGAGCTTCAATAGAAAGCTTATCAATATTTAGTTCACCTTTTGGGTTGATTTTGTAATGTTTTGAGAATAATAATCAACCTTCAATTTTACCTTATTTCTCCTAATGAAGTATGCTCTAATGGTTGGATTTATTTTGTCTCCTTAGTATGAATGTGAGACAATTGTTATCACTTAATTCCAACTTTCAATGATGCTTTAATGAGCTTCTTTCTTCTACCTTAAGTAGTTTGATTTTCTAAATTCCAAATATCTATGGTTTTGGTGTAGAAAGCCTTATAACTCCCTACTCTTGGAATATTAGAAAATAATTGTATTTGCAAATTAATATTTGAATTTACTAAGGTTGTCAACCTTATATCTCCTACTTTATTTGCAAATATCCTTCAATAATAATATTTTGGAATGAGCTTGCTTGATAGATTACTAAATCTTGGTTTAATGTTGGTTATTCCAATGCAATAGAATGTTTGAATATATCACCTTATAACTCCAACATTACCTTAATGAAAGCAAGCAATAATGGCTTTACCTTAGCACTTGTAGTACGTAGCTTGTAGCTTGTGATGTGGCTAGAGACTCAATCGTGTCTCCAATGGATTGCTTGACATCGCTCAATGTGCTCCTCCCTTACATGGACCTTATTGTGCTTTGAATTGCTTGTGGTCTTAACGGCTAGTGGCTTCACTAATTGGTGCCTTCTCCTCAACTTCTCTCGGTGATGGGTCTCCTACGCGCATGATGGCTAAGAGAATTGAACTCGCCTGAGTTTATAATGATTCTAATGAAGTATTAAGATTTGCTTCTAATGTGATTATGCAATAGCTATGGTCAAATCAATGTTTGACCTCCTCCTAAAAATGGATAATTCACTGATGAGTCTCTGAATGATTGATTTACTAGAGGTAATGGTTATGCATTGGCTTGAGTTGATTGATGCTTCAATATCTCTATTGGTTGGGTAGGAATGAGCATTCAATGCTCTCTCTCCAAATATACAATGCTTGGTTGATGTTGGAATTCCTATGAAAGTGCTGGTTTATGATAGCCTTAATTACTCCTATGCTCCTCCTTCAGTCTTGCTTACACTCCTCGCTTGAAATTCATTGTTCATGCTTCCAATATATGTATATGTGTAAGAGGTCTTTAATGCAAATGTATTAATAGAGATCTCCTTCAACATTGACTCCTTGAGGCATTATGCTCTTCTTCATGCTTCGGACAAGTGGCAATTAGATTGGTGGTGGTTGCACCTTTAGTTTCAATGTTCAAGGTGTAGTGATGAATATGGTATTACTTCTTAGCTTGCATTCCTTTCCTAACGCTCCAATATGGGTGTTACTCTTTGCTAGGTACTTGGATGCTTCAAGACAAGCGTTATATTCTTGTTGGGCTCTTACATGAAAGGTGTAACATCCCTTTTCTATGTGCCAAGTGGCAATTGCATGCTCAACTCTCAACATCCTTCTTGAAACCCTATAACTCCTCCAATGAATGCAAGTTGTTCACTTCTTTTCTCCAATACTTTGCCAGTGAATGCTAGCTTGCACCTCTAACGATGATCTCCTTCCAATGTTGGCTTCGATGTAGCTTCTAGGTGGATGAGATGGCACCTTTTGATTGTAGCTTTTGGATGCTTTGATGGCTCTCTTCTTTGCTAACTATTAGGTGCTTGAATGAGGTAACTTTTTGTGGCCTTCCCTTGCATATTTTTGTGGCTTTCCCTTGGCTTATACATAGATTTCCAAGCTATTATTCTACCTTGCTTTGTGATGGTTGTAATACCTCTGATTTGACTATAGATTGGCTTCATTTGAGGGCATTTCTTGGATGATTTGAATGGTGTTTTTGGACACCTAAAACCCAATGCTTGTGAACCCTAGATTCGCTCCTTTTCTACCTCTCTTGTTTCACCAAGAGTAGACGTAGGATTTCTACAGTGTTAGTGTCTTCAAGACACTTGATAATCTATCCTCTTTTAGAGGTATTATGGTGCTCCAATGTAGTATGAATAATAGATTCTATTTTGCACCAAATCTTAGTGTGCTTCTTGTCTCTTTTGATGCTATTTATTTGATTTGATAGCTTCAATGTTGTATAGATAGATTTGCTCCTCGTTGTATAGCTTGAGGACTTATGTAAGATAATCTGAAGCTTTCCTTTGGCTTCTTGGATATGGCCGCTACTTGCTCTATTCTTTTGAGAGCAATGTATTGTTGCCTCTCTTTTAGACAACACTAGAATCTCGCTTTTTCACTTGGATAGTTTAGTAACAATGAATCCAAGCTAATAATCATATAAGCAATATGCTAGAGAGATTAATATTTGCACTAACCTTCACTATAACATTTAGTGCACTTCTAATAAGATTTAAGAGAAATTAATATAGTGCAACTCAAATCACCTTATTACTCCTTAAGGAACTTTGTAATATGCACTAATACTAACTCTTAAAGAATGCTCAATAATTTTTGCAACTTAATGTAATCCTTTTTCTGTAAGTAGATGATAGGAAGAATGTATCTAACTCCTATTAATGTGCAGGTAATAACCCTTAACAAAAACTATCTTCTGCACTTCCTTTGAGGACTTAAGATGCAACCTTTTATTTTGCAACTTCTAAATTCTAATAAGATGCTTAATGAACCTAAGTAGTAATCTGAATAAGTGTTCAAGTAATGAACCCTTTTGCACCTTAAATTGCTTACCTTTGATGTCCTTTGAAGATGATGAATATCTTGATGATTTGATTCACCAAGTCTCTATCTGGAATGGTGGTTGCTCGTAGCTATGAACCCTTCTGGTTTCTTTTCTTGAAACTATAGTAGATGGCTTCAACTTCTCCTTCAAGATGTAGCCTAGAACTTCTAAAGTTCTACTACTAGTAATGTTGTCTTGATTGCTACCTTCTAGCAGATAATTTATCTACTAAAATGTTATCCTTCAAGAACCCTTTCAATATTTTACTATGAATCCAACAAATCCCTATCTCTGAAATGTGCCTTCTTAGCTGTGAAAGGCAATCTCCAAATCTCTTGGATTTGGTAGGTTTCTTTTTTAATTCTCCTTCTTAATTCTTCATAGGCTTTCTTCTCAAGAATCTGAAAGTCTTGAGGTCTTCAATATTCTCCTTCAAGATTTGGCACTCCTTGCCAAATTCTTCTCCTTTTGGGCTTGTTGTTGGATGGTGATAATTGTCCCAAATATTTCACTATCAGGAGCTTCTCCTTGGTAGTGAATTTCTCCAATGAGTTCTTCTAGGAACTCCTTTAATGATTTCTTCGAATTCTACAATAAGGCTCTCCAAGCCTTTTTCCTTGAGACCTCTCCAAGGTCTTCTCCTTGTTTCTCCTTGAGACCTCTCCAAGGTCTTCTCCTCGTAGCTTCTCTAGCCTTCTTAATGAGACCTTTCCTTCAACCTTCTACTATAGAAGTGTTGGCAATGAGATCTCCTTCATGGATCTCTAAAATCTAGAACAAGACCTTGATAGTCCCTCTTTATCTCTTCCAAGACTGGAAGTTTTTCAATGAGACCTTTGTGGGTCTTTTCAGCTTCTTTTGAAAGAAGTATTCAATCTATAGTAAGGCTGCTCTAGCATTTTTCTTATCTTCTACAATCTACAGGTCTTCAGTCTTCTATGGAGATCACCAACCTCCAATATTCTAGGACTCTTCTCTAGAGTCTCTTCCTTAAATCTAGAACAAGGCTTCTGACTAATGCAATGACTTCCTTCAGTGTTCTTGAAATCTCCTTTTTCTATCAATGATGAATCTTCACTAGTTGATTTGTCAATCTAGTGGAATGAATGTTGAGTCCTAGTCTTCACGAGTTTTTTATAACTCTGTGGAAAGACTCTAGCCAAATGCAATCTCAAAAATTTTGGAACTGAGATTTGCTTCTCCTCTCTATC
The DNA here is from genome assembly GCA_028583015.1 of Wollemia nobilis. Classification (NCBI taxonomy): domain Eukaryota; kingdom Viridiplantae; phylum Streptophyta; class Pinopsida; order Araucariales; family Araucariaceae; genus Wollemia; species Wollemia nobilis. Next base: position 1,033,815 of record JAQPPZ010001446.1, read on the forward strand.
TCTCTTGTGGCTCTCCCTATTCCTATCTAGATCTACCATAGCTCTGATACCACTGTTAGATTTTGATTAAGTATGCTATGGGAGATGGCAATCACAAGATGCAGAAAGATAATGAAGTTTAGGAATGACACAAAAATATGCTATTAATGGAACTCATAAAAATATGGAACTGAATACAATAGATAGAAACCTACTCTACTAGTGCATGCTTAGAGCAATGCACTCTCACACACTCTCACTCTATTCACTATGGGCCTTTATATAGAAAATAGGTAACTTGGCCCTTACTCTTCCTAACTACCATTCCTATGACTCATGTACAAGTGGAATCCTTGCACATTTATATTATTGCACATTGACACTTGTGCATTTATTGATTCTACCCCAAGTAACTCCTAATCTAATAATGTACCCAAGGTGGTACATTGACATGTACCTAAATAATGTAATATACTCTAACAAGAATTTTTGTCCACATATCCTTAAGTAGGTGTTGATAGAACAAATCTTTTTCAATACTACATTGATAACATGTATCATTATCTTTCATGTATGATTGCGTATATCAAAAGGACTAGCTTCTTCCATGTATCAATGTGTATTAAAAGGGTGGATATATCAAAAGGATTGGTTTATAGGACTGGTGGTATATAGAAAAGGGAACCATTTGGAGACATAAGAAATCATCACTATTGTGTTAAAGAATACAAATTCCAAAATCTACAAAAAATGTGTTCACTAGAAAATATAGAAAAAGCAAATAAAAAGCAAAGAGAAAGCAAACAAAGAAGAAAACTAACATTCAAAAGTGTGCCTCACCAAAATATAGTACAGGTGGAGAAAAGCAAGCAAAAATTCAAAAGTGTGGGTCATCAAAAACAAGTAAAGGAGAAGAGAAACAAGCTAGAAAACTCTATTTTCAAGAAGATAGAGATTTTTATGAAAATGAAGAATTCTTAATATTAAGATCTTGGTTACAATCTATTACTAGAGATATTGATACTTGTGAAGATAGTCTTAAAAATGATGTAAAGACATATGATAACAATTCCTAAGAAGCTAGTGAAGAGAAACAAGTTAAATTTGAAAAGCATGTGTTAGTAGAATTAATGTGGTGCTTATAAATGATTCTCAAAGAATCTAAAGATGAAGACTTCTCTACACTTAAAAAGTGCTTAAATATTATTCTTAATGAAGTCAATTACTATTGTGAAAATGTTGTTACATTTCTTGTTGATGTAGGAAAGGTGATATACATGGCATTAAACACTCTTAATGTCCTTAAGGTGAAGTACAAAATGCAAGAGAAAATAATTGAAAGATTGGAGTATAAGACCATGATGACAAATATTTATTTTGATACAAGTGACCTTATCAAAAAGACAAATTTCACTTGTGATACTAGGAATTTAAAATATTTTTGAGGTGGAAAATATTTATTGTCTTTAAATGATATATTTTGCTTGTGATACAGGTTATTTGAAGCCTATAGTGATAAGTATGTATTGTGACACAAGTGATCTCATAAAAGGAACATATATTGCATATGACATCAATGATATGAAGATAAATGGTGAGAATAGATTTTGTGTAGAAGATGATTGTATTGGCCATGACAAAGGCCATATTGTTCATCTTATTGAAGAATATAGTGATGAAGAAGAAGTTAGGTGTTTAAATGTTGTTGGGAAGAGTAAAGTTAAAAGTAATAAAGAAGATATTTATGTATAAAAAATTATGAGAATGATAGTCCAAAGTGTATCAAAATTCATTATGAAGGTGACATTTTTGCGTGTTTGAACAATGTTGGTGATAGTGATAAAGATCAAAGTAGTGATGAAGAAGTTTGATGTTTGAATAGTACTAGCAAAATCCATAGTAATGATGAAGAGATTTGGTCTTGCAACAAGGGTCATAATAATGAGAAAGAAATTGGGTGCTTTGAAAGGCATACAAAAGGAATTCACTCAAAAATAATGAGAACAATAGGATACAATTGTACAATTTTGGGAATATATGAGCAAGGTGTGAAAATTCCCATAATTCTAGGAATAAGGCCAAAGAATGAAGGCCTCTGTTATGATGGTCCAATAGGAAGAAGTGAGAGCAAGTTTGTGAAAAAGGAAACCTATGAAAAATATAAATATAGGTCAACCAAGAAGCAATAACACTCATATATTTATAGCCATTAGATATAAAAGAAATTGGACTAAATATATGAAGATCCATATAGAGAAGGGAAAAAAATACTCAATACAATGAAGATATATGTAAGAGAATGACTCTCATATATATAGAATTGAAACTTATAATATATAGTTACATATTTATTGTCATGTGATCCTAAGATGGACAAAAAATATCCCATTATTAAGAGCTTGTGGGTTATGTATGACCATTAAAATTAGCTTCATAGTCTCTAGAATTGATATCGTATAAAACTTGTGATACCTCATACTTAATAAAAGACCTTAGGAAGATTCAATCTAGAGTTCTATAATATAGCACACCTTATATTATGACATTATTGAAGGTCCTATAATGAGGCATAGTCATTTTCTATGAATTAACACTAGGAGGATATATTTGGTTATCTGGAAACCACAATATATCCTCATGCAAGGATCATCTTGGGGGATTTGGCAATTTAATATATTTACAATTTGAAAATAATTATCAACTTTGCCCGACACTATAGAAATGATAGAATTCTTGTTTATCTCGATGAAAACTTACTTTGATTAGTATTTTTATGGGTCATATAGTTGGTGGCTAATGAAGCCAAACAATTTAACTCCTCATTATGTCATTAAGAATAGTGAAAAATACTAAAATATATGTGGGTATTTTTTATACCTACCCACGTTCAACTATTAGTAGCTATATATTAGTTTTCTTTATTGTAAATAAGACTAGAGATTGCCAAAATTTTTGTTAGACCAAAAGCCTTGCTGAGAGCAATTCAAAGTGGAGAGGGAGTAAAAGGGTCAACATTCGAACTCACTCAAGCACCTGTGCCTAACCAAAACTTAGAGGTGAGATAAATGCCTGACCGCCTACATGAAGACATAAATAACTATCATCTAAAGGCTCACTGATATTCACTAGGATGCTAGAATGTGATTAAGGCATAAGGCTATTATAATAATTCTACTCGACTGAAGTATTCAGGAATGCATGCTTAGTCCTGCTGCTAGAAGACGAGATCCAAATAGAAAGACTATCTCTCCAAGATGTCAGAAGGTTTGCACCTGATTGAATCCCAAGATGACACCAATTTTACATCCACTGATCGAAAGCTTACAAAAGAAAAATAAAAAATATGACCAAGTTTTGGGAGTGCTAGAATTATTATAGACAACTAAATCCCGGTAAAACATCAAATATCCATCTCGATACCAGAAGAAGAAAAGAAGAGAAAAATGGCCAAGTCTGGTGAATACCAAAATAATTGCACCTAGCCTGAACTTGGTGGGGTCTCAAAATTTTGGTCTTCACTAGGGTAGAAAATGACCAAGTCCTTAGAAAGCCATTACAATTGTACTTGGATGGAACTTGACGGGGTCCTAGACATCCATATAGGACCCAGTGACTTAGGAGCCAAAAGTCCAAAGGGCACTAGGTGATTCATGCTCGAAAAAAACTCGATCGACAGTCAAAGGCCCAGTGCATGTAGAAGCAAAAAAAAAGCTAAGTGCTAAGGGCATTGAAAGAATTACACCTAATTGAGGCCCGAGAAGGTTCTAAATATCTAGTGCAAACAAAAGTAGAAAGTAGATGTTCAACCAAGAAGTGAAGTAGATGGGAGGTCAGTATGTGATCAAAAGTTGAATAAGTGGTGAAGATGTGCTCCACAGGTGTGCAAAGATCCAAAAATTGCTCTCCAACAAGAAAATTGATCTTTTTCCCATGACATCTATTGGGCAGGATTCTATGTTAGAGGATATTAATGACAGAAAACCATCATGCGGATGATAGGGCGATTGAGTAGAAAGGGTAAAAAAAATCAAGGGATCGTATGCAACCAACAATATGGACACAACTCAAGGAGACACAAATCCTTGCTACATCAATAAACCACATTTTGGTAGTTGGAGCATCCATACCTCCAAGCAGTCCAACGAGTTGGGAAAATCCCTGACATAACAACAATCCACTTTGAAGGCAATAATGATTTGATAAATGTAGTATTGCAAAAAGTCTATATATACTAGAATGTATAATGAAAATTGGTCGACTCTTAGGCTTTTATAATTCATATGTAATGAGGAGTTTTTTACATGTCAATACAAAGGGATTGTTGTTTGGATTCTAGTTTATTCCATTTGTAGAGCATGTATGTATGATAACTACTTATTTCTAATTTAGGCCTATTGGATGCTCATGGGACTTACTCTGAATTTTGAATTTGTGCTCATGTTCATTTATTGGTTTTGGAATTTATAGTTTGATTAGATACAAAACATTATGACTAATTCTTTTATGGGTGGTAATAGATTTGGCTAGTCTGTTAGACATTTTCTTAGTTTGTTCATGAAGTCTATTAATATGCATATGTCTTGATGTGGCTTAATCTACACCACTTTAAGCTCTAGATTTAGCTCCTTTATTTTCTTTTAGCACCTTTTTCCTCCCACATTTAGGAATAGTCAGATCGAACTTCAAGGAATTGACCTCCTCTGGAGATTGACCATTGTAGTTTTCATAGCTCCTCAATCATTCAATGTTGATCAAGGTATGCGGGCGTACAAAACTTTTCGTTAGATAGATTATTTGACCAACAGTTTTTGGCATGCTCGATGGGACTCTGAGATCTCGTATTTTGATAGTATAGGATCAATGATGTCCTCTATTATTAGATCTCATCAAAATCACCTGGCAACTCTGCTCAAATCCATAAATCTGTATCATATGACTAGTTACCTTTGAAACCTAAACAAAACTTGGTTATACTCTATTTGGTCCACAATCTCTATCACCTGGTGACTCCCCTACATATTGAATCTGACCCTTAGGATCAAATGCCTTTAAAAATAAATAAAACTTGGTGATATTCTATTTTGTGACCTTCATATTCTATTCACCTGGTGACTTTGCTAAGGATTGAAACTGGTTGTCCTTCTGCATCGTTCTCAAATATTTATCTCATAGAGGACTCAAGGTTTTATGAGTAGCATTGACCTCACTAGCAGAGAAGTTATGATCATTTAATGACTCCAAAGTCCTATAGGTGCTCAGTTTGAATGTGCCTATTGGAATTTTGTAGGTCCTCTGAATATTTAAAATCTTCATGATATTCCCAAGGTTTCCTTGAAGTCCTTGCCAAGTTTTTATGGGACAGATAAAATTGCATTTGAGATTTGCTAAGACGTGGCTTCCTTTGCAATGATTCATAATATCATGCATGAATATGTAATACTTAGACTTCTCATCCTCTCTCAATGGAAAAAATTATTGTGGTATAAATTCTAGAGCAAGGGAGTATACGCTCTTGGGCTGATTTAGAGAAGGTATTTATAGACACATTTGATTACTCTAGTCATCATTTCTTGCTATTGACCTAGTTTTCATTTATCAAAAAACCCCCCATGAAAATATATCAAAATTCAATATCTGGTTCAAAAGATCCTAGAGGGGAATCCCCCATAATATCAACCATCCCAGGCTTTGGATTACTTATATTATATTTAGGCTTTCCATTATGATATAAGCATTTTGATTCAATAGTATGGTGAGAAAATATTTCCTTAAATATTTCAAGAGGCATTTCGAGCTGAAAATATGTTGATTCAAGTAGGAAATTTACCACCTAGAGAAAATATTCTCCCGCTTCAACCCTTCATAAATGCATATCCACTAGAACCCCTGAATAGTATGCCCTATCCTTTATTCCCTAAAAGGATCGAACATGCTTCATATCATATCTCAAAACGTAATACCCTAACTAATTTTTAGATAGAGCTAGAGCTGAAAGTAGGGATTCAACAAATCATTAAGGAGATTAAAAGCATAGAGAAGTAGTTCATAGAAGACAAAAAACATGATCATGACAGTCTTCCATTTAATGTACAAATACAACCTGTTCATATTAAATCAAAAGGTTCAGATAATGGATGTGAACAAGGGAGAGAAATAAGTAAAATGGAAATAAGGCAACCGATCAAAGCTCTATCACCAAATGAGATATATTTCCAGGATTATATACATCCCAATGATTATCAAGCCATACCTCTCATAGAAAACGTAATAACGTTGAACCCTAAGAAAAATAAAAAATAGTGGAATGATATAGGCATTATGAAGATAAGCTAGATTGAGTGCCTCATGGGGAACCATGCACAATCTGTGGTAGGCCAAAGAGTGAACGAAGATATCCTAAATCAAAAGAAAATTGAGGCTTATAAGAAATTGTACTTCCCAAGAATTGACACCAAGCTAGAGAATAGAAAGGGTTGAATGATTTCACAATCTAGTCAAAAATACTCCTACTATACCTGGGGAAGATATATTGGTATCTAACAAGGTCAATATGATGGATATGTCCATTCAAAAGGCATCAGAGATTACAGAAGTACCCAAAAAGGCTCACCTATAAATATCACAAAGGACCATCTCCCCCATTTTATCTTTCCATTCTCATAGAAAATTAGATGTTGTACAACTATGTGATGGGTGCAAAGGCTCAAGTCTCAATTATGCCATTAGAGGTCTATAACAGTTTGGGGTTGATTACGAAAAATAGATGAACCTAAGCCTGAATTCATATATTTTAAGGGAGTCAGATTAAGGAAAGTGGGAGTCTTATGTAATATCCTCATCATGATATGTGGTCATCCAGATCTAGTGGTGATTCAGAATATAATGATAGTGGATATGCCTCCACTATTTGATATGTGTCTAGTCCAATAGGATTTGACATAAATTAAAGGATGCATAACTTAAGGACTAGATATGATAATCATTCCATGGTCCAGAAAATTCATCAAGATATTAAGTCAGGGGGTGCAATATTTTTGCATTGAAGATTTTAAAGGGCCAAGGATAGATATCACATGGGAAGATGTATCTGATGTAAGCTTAGAAATAGATAACTAGTCAAGCCCAAGGACAAAATAGGATTTTAAATCCACTAACACGACTCTATACAGGTTTCCCTGTTTTGATCTTGATTATCAATGGGATATAGAACAATAAGATTCTTATGATCGGTGGATCGCTATCCTAAATAAGGTTGCTAGATATGGATTAGAAAAGGAGGTGAAATAGATAAATACCATGAAAGGGAAGTGTTCATGGACACAATAAAAGGCATAAATGCATGATTAGGAAAATATAGTAGCTTGGTAGGGTGCTTCGAACCAGAACTCAGGATCTTCAAAATATAGATTAATTATAGAATGGAACATGATCGAGTATGATGATAATGATAACTCAGGGTAGACTGAACATAGAGAAGGATTCAAGTTCAATGTCATATGGTCAGGACATTACAGATTCATGGTATAGTCTGCATAATATATTTTGAATTAGGCATGACACACATGCCACACTTTTGTATAAATAAGCGGTAAATAAATAAGCTAATACGGTGACCACATATACAAGCATAGTATTGCAAAACCCTATACATATAAAAGGGGATCATGGTATAAAAGCTAAAAATGATGGAACATTAAATTCAGTAGGTCGTCACTTATATTTGTCTTAGCACTTTCCTCCCTTATTCCTTATTTCCTTTCTCTCCTGGTGTTTTGTGTTTGACTTCGTAGCCCAATGTATAAAAGGTAGAATAGTATAGAATTGCAAGAAAGGCACCTTGTACTTTGCAGTAGTTTAAAATAAATCTATCACCACTTGTGCATGCTTAGTAATGCACCATTCCATATAAAGGAATGATGTTAGCCAAAAAAATGAAAGTTGCAAAAGGAAGGGACCTAGGTTGACATAGGGAGAATGTCGTAGGATGATTCACATCAAGCTAAATATTTTTGAAAAAGAACATGCAATCCAAAGACATAATTTTCTCACATTCCAATTGGCATAACTATCTCTCAGAATTCTATATAAGACTACATGCATCACACAAATGAAGCATTATTGAGATGATGACGAATTCAAGAGTACTACTGAGAACTCCCATGGCTAAATATGATTTATAGAATAGGTTTTTGCTCAACTATGCAAAAAGGAAGAAAAGCTCTGATGGTGGTAATTATGCATGGTAATCTATCTATTTTAGAAGTAGTTACTAGCATCTACATAGTATGCTTATGGGAGTATGGTGCTTGGGGATATCTGATGACATAGGAAATTTAGTCTGCTACTCAGTGGGGTTGTCCCATGGATTCAATAGTTTTGTTTTCCTTTGTTATTGGGCCACCCTATCTTCGTCTTCCCTTTTATGTTTTTGTTGTTTTTGATTTTTCCTATTTCGTTACTATTGGTAGGCCAATTGTATTACTAACTCCTCTAGTTGATGGTACTTTTAGCCCTCCTACCCTAGCCTACCTCCCTCCTCTCTCCTCCTCTCAGTTCCTTCTCTTCTTTCCTTCCCCTATCTTTCCTATGCCTAGTTTTCTTCTTTGATTCTCCATTTTGTTCCATCATGTTATGTGAATAGCTTCAACCCTATTGCCCACTACCCTCCTTTATCTTGCAACCCCACACATCTACTTTTTTTTCATGTCATTTCTTCTTATTTTGTTTGAAAGTGTTAAGTACAAGAAAATTTTGGCTTCCTGGATTCCTTATTTTCATAAAGCGAAAATCCCTTGTGAGTCACCAAGAATGTGGATATTTTTTGTACCTACCCACGTTCAGCTATTAGTAATTATATGTTAGTTTTATTTATTGTAAATAAGACCAGCGATTGCCAAAAATTTTTTTAGCCTAGAAGCCTTGCTGGGAGCAATTCAAAGTGGAGAGGGAGTAAATGGGTCAACCTTCAAACTCACTGAAGTACTTGTGCCTAACCAAATTTTGTAGGTGAGATAAAGGCCTAGTAACCTGCATGAAGACATAAACAACTATCATCTAAAGGCTCACTAATATTCACTAGGATGCTAGAATGTGATTAAGGCATAAGGCTATAAAAATAATTCTATGTGACTGAAGTATTCAGGAACACATACCTAGTTCTACTATTAGAAGTGAGCTCCAATTGAAAGACTATCTCTCCAAGGCGTCGAAAAGTCTACACCTGACTGGACCCAAGGATAGCACCAATTCCTCATCCATTGATCGAAAGTCAACAAAATAAAAATAAAAAATATGGCAAAGTCTAGGGAGTGCCAAAATAATTGCAAATTGCCGAAGCCTAGTAAAACATCAAAGATTCATCCCGATGCTAGAAGAAGCAAAGAAGAGAAACATGGCCAAGTCTGGTGAATACCAGAATAATTGTACCTGATAAAAAATTGGTAGGGTATCAAAGAGCACTAGGATATTCATGCCGGAATAGAACCTGATCAGCACTCAAAGGATCGATGCACATAGAAGTAAAAAATAGTTTAAGTTTTGAGGTTGTCGAAAGAATTACACCCGATGTGGGCCCACTAATGTTCTAAATATCTGGTGTGAACATAAGTAGAAGGGAGATGTCCAACCAAGAAGTGAAGTCATTGGGAGATCGGTATGTGATCAAAAGTTGTCTAAGTGGTGAAGAGGTGCTCCACAGGTGCACATAAGATCCGATAATTGCTCTCCAACAAGAAAATGGATCTTTTTCCCACGATGTTTGCTAGGTAGGATTCTGTATTAGAGGATATTAACGATAGAAAACCATCATGTAGATGATAGGGCGACTGAACAAAAAGGGTCAACAAAAATGAAAGGATCATATGCAACCAGAAAGATGGGCATGACTCAAGGAGACACAGATCCCCACCAAATCAACAAACCACTTTCTAGTAGTTAGAGCAACCATACCTTCGAGCAGTCTAGTAGGCTACCAGAATCCCTGACATAGCAATAGTCCACTTCGGAGGTAATCATGATTTGATAACTGTAGCATTGTAAAAAGTCTATTTATACTGGAAAGTATCATGAAAACTGGTCGACTCTTAGGCTTTTACAATTCATATGTAATGAGGAGATTTTTACATGTCAATACAAAGAGATTGTTGTTTGGCTTCTGGTTTATTCCATTTGCATAGCATGTATGTATGATAACTGCTTATTTCTAATTTAGGCCTATTGGATGCTCATGGGACTTACTCTAAATTTTGAATTTGTGCTCATGTTCATTTATTGGTTCTAGAATTTGTAGTTTGATTAGATACAAAACATTGTGACTAATTGTTTTGTGGGTGGTAATAGAATTGGCTAGTCTATTAGGTATTTTCTTAGTTTGGTCATAAAATATCTTAATATGCATATGTCTTGATGCAACTTAATCTGCACCATTTTAAGTTCTAGATTTAGATCCTTTCTTTTATTTTAGAACCCTTTCCCCCTCACATTTAGGAATAGTTAGCTAGGACTTCAAGGAACTAACCTCCTTCGGAGATTGATCACTATAGTTTTCATAGCTCCTCGATCATTCAATGTTGGTCAAGGTCTGTGGGTGCACAAACCTTTTCATTAGATAGATTCTTCTGACCAAAAAGACAAATATTTTTAAAATGTTAAAGTCACTAGATGATGTACAAGTGCTCTAATTTAATCATATAATTATTTTTAACTTGGTTGACTATAATATGGGGGTCTCCTAAGAATTTAATGTGTTGGACATTCATTATTTGTCTAGTAGGATTCCTATAATTAAGGCTTCATATTCTACTATATTCTCTATGATACTGCTTCAACCCATACAAGGACTTGATTAGTTTGAAAACCTTTTGTTGTTTCCCATTGACAACAAAGTATTTGGGTTGAGTCATATGCACTTCTTCCTATAGATAACCATTAAGAAATGAACTATTGATATCCATGTGCTACAACTTCCAACCAAACTGCACTGTCAGTGCATAGAAAACATGGATGGTTATCATCTTTGCTATGGGTGAAAATGTTTCTTCATAGTCAATAGCTTCCTTTTGTGCATAACCCTTTACAATTATCCATACCTTATATTTTTCAATGGATCCATCTATCTTATATTTGATTTTGAAGACCCACTTGCAGCCTATGGGCTTCTATTATTTTGGTAAAACAATAAGATTACATGTTTTTCATCAAAGAGTTATACTTTATATCCATAGTTACTATGGCAAGCTAAGTACAACCTATTTTTTAAATTGGTTATATGGGATTGAAACGGGTACCACTCGTATTAAATCATCACCACATAGTAGTATTACAACAAAGCTTGGATATTATCCGTGTATCACTTAGCAAGATTTGAACTTGGGTCTCCTCGTTTAACATTGAGGAATCTAACTAGTTGAGCTAATACCACTTGATAAGCTAAGTCCATCCTTCACCAAGGCTAGTTTTGAATTATTTCTTACTAAATACATTAATCCTAGATTTACTTCCTAACATGACATACTATGAATATACAGTCGTGTGGAAGTGATATCAAGAGGTGCATCAAGTTTGGCATCTTTAATGGTACTTATGATCCATTTTGGAGTCATTTGTCATTGTGAAGGAGCAACTACTTTAGGTTCATCAACAAATGCTAGAACTTATTCATGAACTTCCTCATCGAAATATATGCTCACAATAGAAGATGCTGCTATTTTAAACTCCTTAGAATATTTAGTATTTGACTTAGATTCAAATTGTTCATCAAATACCCTATCTCAACTTATATGCAATTTATTGGAGACTAGGTATAGTAGTCGATAATATTTTGACTCATCATCATACCTAAGAAATATGAATTACATCATTTACCATCTAGCTTGGTTTTGTTTTTCTTTGAAATATGCATGTATGTCTTACTACTAAAGACTCCAAGATGTGTGATTGAAGAATTCCTTCTAGACTAGTCTTCTTCAAGTGTAACTCCTTGTAGTTCCTTTGTGGGTGCTCTATTTAGAAGATACACTATAGTGGAGATAACTTTAGCCTAATACTATTGATTTAGATTGGCTCCTTTGAGCATGAAGTGAACCATTTCCATTACGGAATGGTTAGTTCCAACCCATTTTGCTAATGGAGTATATATTATAGTGAGTTATTGCTTAATCCCATTATGTGCAAGAAACCTTAATAAACTATTGGATGTATATTATTCCCTCTATTTGAGTAGAGGACTTGAATTGAACACCCAATTTATTTTTTACATGTTACTTAAAACATTAGAAATGCATGAGCACTTTGAAATTTAGTTGTAAGAAGGAAACCCACATTTTCCTTGAGCAGTCATTGACAAACAATTGAAATTATCTTTTTCCAAAAAAACTAGCTAGCATGGGTCTACATAGATCAGTGTGTATCACATCCAATGGGCCTTTGGCTAAATGATTGATTAATTCAAAGGATACTCAGTGTTGCTTCCTTGCTAAATAACTTAAGTAAATTTACAATGTAAGTGAAATTAGAGCAAACCATTTACCATTTAATGTTTACTCAGTTGGAGTAAGTATCCTAAACTTAGATGACCATATCTCCTATGCCAAAGGGAGGTTGCATCTATCATGGTTGCCAAAAAATTTACATTAAAAGAAGATAGGACATCTAGAGAAAATAAATATTTGTAGGAACCAATTGCCACACTCTTACCAATTTTTGTGATAAATCACTTTTTTTAGCCATCGCTAATTTTGAATTCAACCACCATATTATGATTGAACACTTATGGGACATAAAACAAGTTCTTTTTCAATACTAGTATATATAGTACCTTTTCAATTATGTATTCACCATTAGGAAAATTGAGTGGAATATCTCCCACTCCTTGGACATGATAGGTTTTATCATTGACAATAGTCACTGGTTTCCCTCCTTTGGCTTCTAATGATTCAAATACATTTTGTCCCCTATTATGTGCTTGCTAGAACTTGAATCATTTAGTTTGGCCATTTCCTTGGATATTAACACCTTATATACATGTTCAAAATTTGAATCTGATTCTTCAAGTGCAACATGCCCTTGTGGTCTTTTGTTATTTGGTATGTAGCTTGTTTTATGTCTTCTTCTTCTGATGTTGACAAACTTAATCTCCTTGAGTCATTGAGTTATACCAACAATTCTTGGTATTGTGTTCTTATTTGTCACAGATGTGGCAATACCTCTTTGTTTCTAAGGTGGATTTTGTGATGATGATGAAGTACCTTTTGTGGTTTCTTGTTCCCATATTTCTAAGAGATAAGTGAATTATTTGATAACTAAGCCCTTAATTTATTGGTTGTTTCTTTTTGTTGCAACATATTGATAAAGTTATAAAAGAAAACAGTCTTGGTGGAGACTTATAAGGAGGTTATCAAAACTCTAAATGAATATGATAGAGCTCAAAGTATGATAGGTACTAAGATCTTGTCCTCCATATTTTTACCTATGGCGTTTAGTCATGCCTTCAACTCTATAAATCTACAAAGAATTACCTCTATATTTTCTCCATATTGCACTCTCAATGTGCAGAGTTGTGATTGAAGGTGAACAATGATGGATTTATTCTTCCCATTAGATGATATCAAGTGTATCCCATGCCTCCTTTGACATCTATGCTTCACAAATATGTGGGTGGATAACATCAACTATAGCAAGGATGATGAGCATCATTAATATTGCATCTATATCATCCATTTTTTTAGCATCTTCATAATCTTGAGGTCACATAACTCTACCTATAAAAATATCCCAAAGTTTTCAACAACCAATATGGTTCTCATCTTAGTCTTCCAAGGTCCAAAGTTTGAACCTCTCAAGAGTTGCGAATCTATAAGATAGAATTTTGGTGTAGCTATGATTAGGGTTACTTATATCTCCCAAATGACCCCCATTTCAATATATCATTGGTCTAATATATCGAATATTTTAGAAGTTCACCCTTCCTATATACCTATTCATACATAAAATAAGCTAGTCCTCTCTATATACATGATCATACATGAGAGTGAATTTAAGATATGTGAAAGAGAATAATATAAGGCATAAAGGAAATATGGAAAATAATTTTTCCTATCAATAACATATGCTTAAATATAAATCCTTGTACATAGGCATGACTTCTCTATATACTCATTATTTCTCAGTTTTAGGGTTTATGTCTAGCAATAGTGGCAAATAGGGTAAATAATGGAGTAAAATTTTTAGAAGACCTTATTTCTCCTTGATTATTTATAGGGTCTATGCCTAGATATCACTATAATAGCTATTTTAGACATTAGATATAGTAGCTCAATGTGACAATTTCAATTATAAACATGAGCCAAAGGTTTTGATACCAAATTCTGCTTGTGTGCTTACATACTATTGTGAAGAGTTGTACATAACATGTAAATTTGAAAGCAAATATTTTAAAAAAATTAAGGTGTTGATCTCTACTTAAAATGCACCTTTTTACAATAAAAAAATGACCACCTTTTTTCTTATTTGCAAAGAAATTTACTATAGTTTGTTTTTGAAAAAAATATTTAAAAAATAACCATAGAAAATATTTTGACAATATAATGTTTCTAAGGTAGTAAAAAGATAAAAAATAGGGTTTTAATGAGATTGGACCTTGTTAGGGTACCTAGGAATAGATATATGGGGATATGATATTATATTGTATAAGGGTGGCATGGACCACACATAACCCAAGGTTGATTAATTTATAATATTATATAATAATACAAACTAGGGTCTTACAAAAATATATATCTCCCCACTGATTTGAAGCTAAAATTCCTCACAAATAATTAGATCTGTAATTGTTATTGAAAACAAAATAAACTGCAATTGATTTGCTTACCCCAATTGATAAATTTCGTCTTAAAAAAAATCGCGATTTGAAAATTTATCATTGCTCTTGTTCTAGATGATTGACTTCACAAGGTCATATCTCCATAATCAGATTCCTTCATATAACCACTCATTTTAAAGCTCTTTAAATTCTACATAAAATAATCCAAGAATTGTTTGAATCAGATAAAATTTTGTAGAGATATAAATCCTAAAAATGAGACACTTTTCTAGAAAAATTTTGCTCTAATTTTGAAATCCACAAAAAAATAATCCCCACTTTGCTAGAATCGTTACTCTAATATCACTTGTTATAGAACTTTATTCTCATAAACATAAGTCATTTACCAATATGCAAAAATATCAAATCATTCATCCATAACTAATATTCACAATAATAATCCACACAATGAGACAAAGATATATTATACCCTTAAGGTAGGGCAACACCAATAATACTCCTTAAGGAAGGAATAACTTTACAAGATCTCCCAAGATGAAAGCACCACTTAGAGAGGGAAAGTTCCTATAAGCCACTTCATGGGCAAAGACGATTACATATGAATGATCTCCATGATGATTACAAAGACAAATATATCTTCTTTATATATACATCTTCTAATTCTACTTTGGAGAGCCGACTACTATATACTATAATATAATATAATATTATAATATAATCAACCTTGGGTTATGTGTGGCCCATGCCAACCCTTATATAATATAATATCATATCCCCATATATCTATTCCTAGGTACTCTAATAGACCTCTTGATCTCTACAAGTTTATACTTTGTGTCTCTTATCAACTCTCCTACCTAAGTTCATATACATGGAAAAAGAAAAGTATTATTTGTAACACTTAAAAAGTAAGCAATTTTAAAGAAAATACATATGGTATGAGGATTGAACCTAATACCTCTAACCATTGGAAGTATTTACATATTCCTTTATACCACACTAGCTACCCCTCAGATGTGTATATAAAATACCTCAATATAAACTTGAATGAATTATTTGTCCTCCACCTTAAGGTGGGCACCATCGCTACCACATATGAACTCAAACATGTATGAAGGTCATCGAATGGTACAAACATGTTAGCACATGGTTCAAGGTGTGGACTCAATGACAATGGGTAAAATGCTATATGTATTCCTCATTATCTTGTGTTCTATTTCTACCAAATAGGGATTAATTTCTAAGGATGTAAGTTTATAGATGGAGCTCATGCAGGCACAAAGGGTTAAAGTTTTAGTGAACCCCATCAAGCAGGGGCTATAAAATAAATTAAATTAAATTTTGGGAAAGATTCAACACCTAGAGGAGGAAATCAATGGCCAAAGCAATAACAATATCAAGGCATCAATTTCTCCAATCAATAACCTAATGAACCTTATCTGCTACTACAAATACATGCTCTATAGTATCACCAAGATAGATTCTTCTCTTGCAAAGAAATTTAGCAATGTAAAAAATAACGAGAAGATGTATGCCATTTTAGATGATTTTTATTATCAAATATCATGGTGTTGATGGATGTATATAGATAGGGGACCAAGAGAGTATCCATGTCAACTATCTTTGTTAAGTGTCACTTTGATTTGTAATCATTTATTTCTCAAATGATATTCTTAAATCGTTGCAACACTCAATGGTGGTAGCTTTATAGATACGAGCTCTACCTTATACAAAAATGGTGTTCAATGTAGCACTTATATTAGATAAGATAGTTGGATTCAAAACTATGTAGCAACTTAGGGACAAAAATCATGCTCATAAACCTCACACAAAATAATTGAACCAATTTTGTGGTACTAAATATCACATTCTCAAGATTGGCACTCCCAAAGATGACTCCTCAGCTTCTCAAAGTTGACATTATGAATATAAAATATGGCATACTAGTCAAAATGGTGGTTGCAAGTAGCCATTGATAGGGACGTCTGACCATGATGAATTCAAGGCAACTATGATGACAATTGCTTCAAATGATTCCTCTAGCCTTAATAGTGATTACTTATTCTAACAAGGATTAATCGACCTAAAATTGTTAGTCAATGTCATTGTTGTTGTTGTTGTTGCTATTACACTCAATTGCATTGGATAACAACACTAGAGAATACAATCTCTCATCCCCAACCCAAAGTCTAATACCAATGTTAGAGAAACATTATTTTCATTGATAAGGGACAACTTGATAAATATATCAAACTACTTACAAGAATAAAATAGACTAATTCAATGTAGCAACTAACTGGGAATAAGCTAGTAGTTAGGATCAAAGAAATATTCCTGGCTACTAGATCAACATGGTATAACTAATATTATCTGCACGAGCTTCTATAAATTATCTACATAAAAATAATGTAATAATAATTTTCCTAATGATGATACATGCATAATTTCTAAGCTTGTTGTAATATCACCATGTGGTCATGATATAATATGAGGGGGGCATTTCAATCCCATACAACCAATTAAAAAAAAAGAAGACACACAAAGGACACATAAATTAAAGCAAAATCAAGCAAAGTAAGCTCTAATGCCATATTTCTAAATATGACATTGACACATTCTAATTATGTATTATCCATATAAAGTTGCATTATCATTGAAGCAAAGGAAATTATCAAATCATACACTAGCATGTAATCCAAAATATGACAATCAAGATAGAGAAAAAGACACAAACTAGAAAAATTAAACAAGCATAAAAAGCCAAAAAAACACTAAGCCTAGAATCATAAGCAAACAAATTTTGATATTGCAAAAATTGATAAAAAAATTATTTCAACTCTTTAATATTATGTGAAAATTAATTTGACACATCGAAAGACATTGATGTGATTATGTAAAATATGCTTAAAAGTAAATAAATCTATTTGACTCATCAAAGTACATTAGGAAGATGCATGCAAAGATTCTCAACAACAATATTTGTCTTTTAAGTACATAATTATTTGATATAGTAAGTTTCCCAATACCCCCTTGAAGAAGAAGATATGGTGTGGGAAACTTTTGATGTAGGTAAATAGTTAAGAGTTTCTTTTACAACTTTAGAGAAACTTCAACCATGAAATGTGCTCATTCACATGTATAACAAATTAATTAATATCTATTAATTGTAATTGTACTTTTAAAAATTAAGCTCATATAATATTATTAGAATGCTTCCTTAGTATCCTCACTAGCATACCATATGAAATTGAGTATGAGTTTGAAGATACATGTTCTATATTATTGCACTTAAAGGGAATGGTATTAACAAAAAAGACAAAGCAAAAAAATAATCAATGACAATCAAGAGCAAAGTATGAAGACTTATGATGATGTAATATTGACATGCAAATATTCCTTCAGGATGGAGAGGAAAAAGACATAATTAGGTTTAAAATCAAGAAAAAACAAAAGAGAGAATGATATCCCTTGACAAGAAAGCAAGCACAACATGCAACAAAAGACCATTAATAATAGATAAGTAAGACACAAATCAAGGCATGTTACCCTTTATTAATAAATAGAACAAGATATGCTATGGATATGCATGTTTGGAGATAGACTAGATCAGGTTAAAATGTACAAGGATTAATATTATAAGTTATGGACCACCCCATTAAACAAGACACCAAAAAAATGATATTGGCACAACACAATCAACAAAATATAGGATGAATGCAAAAACAATAAGACACACAAAGAATTCATAAATGAAAGCAAAATCAAACAAAGAAATCTCTAGTTCCATTTTTCTAAAGATGACATTGATACATTTTAATTATGTCATCTCCATATAAAATATCATTATCATTGATGGAAAATAATTTAAAAAATCATACACTAGCATGTGATCAGTCATTGGTATTAGCTCGACCCACTATGTAAAATACTTGATAAGCATAATAATATATTTATAGCCATTATATACAAAAGAAAATAGACTAAGTTTATGAAGATCCATACAGAGAAGCTCCAAAAATACTCAATACAATGAAGAGATATGTAAGAGAATGACTCTCATCTTTATATAATTGACAGTTATGACATTTAGCTACATATCTATTGTCATGTGATCCGAATATGGACCATAAATATCACATTCTTAAGAGCTTGTGGGTTATTTATGACCATTAAAATTAGCTCCATAGTCTCTAGAATTGATATTTATAAAACTTGTGACACCTCATACTTAATAAAACACCTTAGGAAGATTCAATATGGAGTTCTATAATATAGCACACGTCATACTATGACATTCTTGAAGGCCCTCTGATGAGGCATAGTCCTCTTCTATGAATTAACACTAGGAGGATATATTTGGTTATCTAGAAACTACAATATATCCTCATGCAAGGATCATCTTGGGGGACTTGGCAATTTAATATATTTACATTTTGAAAATTAATACCAACTTTTCCCTACACTATAGAAATGATAGGCTTCTTGTTTATCTCGATGACAAAATTACTTTGATTAGTATTTTTATGGGGCATATAGTTGGTGGCTAATGAAGCCAAACAATTTGCCTCCTCATTATGTCATTAAGGATAGTGGAAAATTCTAAAAGATATTTTTTTTATGTTTAAGTCACTAGATGATGTACAAGTGCCCTACATTAATCATACAAGTATTATTAACTTGGTTGACTACAACAGGGGGGTATCCTAAGAATTTAATGTGTTGGAAATTCATTATTTAACTAATAGGATTCCTATAATTAAGGCTTCATATTCTACTATATTACTAGTGCAAATAATGTTTAAGTAAAAATCTATAAGGATAATGAAACCTTAAGAACTTTTTTAGTAAAATCCTTGCACCTTTCCCATTTTCATTCTTGGATCTCTCAATATGGATGCTCTATGTGTTAGGATGTAAATCCTTATCTTTATTCGAATCTTTAATTAAATTTAGCTTCTTTTATTTATTCTTGGAATCATACTACATAGGGAGCTTCATGTAACTCAAACAATGTTTGCTTCTCCTCAACAAGAGTGTGTGGCCAAATTCTTAGAATAAACTAGAAGCAATAAAGGAAGGGTATATTATGAAATTATATAATGCACATGGAACTACCATAATGTCTTCACCTCTCAAATATTATTTCAAGATTTTTTAACAAAATATAAAATGTTACAATAATCTACCTAGAAATCACCTAGGCCTTGACTACTTTTAGTGTTACAATATGGAGATCAAAATTATGGATTATGGTTATCTAATTTCCTTATCATGTATCATTAGGAATATAAGAATTTACAACATATATTTTGAGAAATCATTCTTGATAATGAGAGATGTTGTCTAGTAGAAAATATAATTCCTTATATTCTTATAGGTGGAGTAAATCACTAGGCAGTTCTTCTCCATAGGGGTGAAATGAATTTCAACCAGGAACATAGTTTGAATTATGTAATATATGACATACCACCTATTATTTTTATCTTGTTAGACTAAGACAACCCTGAAAGAAACATGAGTGGTAGAGGTCTATAAAATAAAAGGTTTGTCTAGATTTTGAGACCTTAAAGTTTGGGGTCTTATGCAAAATTTCTTGAATTCATTAAATGCCTTATCACATCCTTCATCATATTTAAAGTTAACATATTTATTGAGTATGTTTCTTATTATAGGAGCTTTGTAGGGAAGCTTAGGGATGAATTGATGAATTGCCCCTAGCTTTCCTAGAAGCAACTTGGTCTATTTAACCTTTTTAAGAGGAGGTATGGATTCTATAGAGTTTATCTTATTATGATGAACATGAATGCCTTTATTTGATATCATAAAGTCTAATATTTTCCATTAATGACTCCAAAGATACACTTTTTTTTTTTGAATTTACATGGTGGAATCTGTAGCCGCCATGAATCCGGGCAGTCAAAGATACACTTGTTGGAATTCAATTTATTATTATATTATTTTAGTCAATAAATTTTAACTTAAAGGTGAATGGATGATCAACCCTATGCTTTGAGTTTCTTAAAAGGTTTTTTTACAAAATACTTGGAAATATTTCATAGGAGATCATGGAAAACAAAGGTCATGGATCTCTAATAAGGAGCACTAAAATTATTTAGGCCAAAGGTCATGACAATATAACATAATGTGCCTAAATGAATTGTGAAAGTTTTTTTGTTATAATCCTTAGGGACTATTCAAATTATATCAAGATGTTTTTCCATAAGAGATGCCATTTTGTATACTTGCACTAGAATTGATACCTCAAAATGCCCTAAAAGTGAAAATATTGTAACCTCACAAAAGTGTTGTGGTGCTTCTGTATGGCACTTCTACTACCAATAGTACTTTTACCAGTCAAACTGGTTAAACCTCCTTCCTACCTACCAATTTTCATGAAGCTATAACATCACAAGCAAAAGCACCATGGTGCTTCTACACCATTGTGGCACTTTTGCTCTACCACCACCAACACCAAGATTTCAGTAGTTTGACTACCTATAACTATCTATTTTATGCAAAATCTCATCTCATATTTTGAATTTGAATGTATTTGTTGGTACTTCTACTTGGAGCTTTTGAATGACACTTTTATATGATGCTTCTATGTGGTGCTTCTACTTCAACCCAATAATTAGGTATAATATATTCTAATTTCAATATTGAAATTGCATGATTCGTTTGATCTATCATCATTGTTCCTAATTTTGTGATAAAGTATTGCAAGAAGGTAGTGAATATATCTTTTGATTACACAATTGTTAAAGAAATAGTGATAGATATTAATTGATGCATTAAGTATTGAATTGGAAATGTACTTAGTTGCATTGTAGGATGATTTTTCTATTTTGGAATCTCTTATTGCATTTTGTAAGCATATTTTGTGATAGGGATAATCAAGCTATTTTATTTTACAAATTGATAGATCTTGCTTGTATCTTTAGCACTAGGAAACAAAGTGAAACACACATCCTAAGTTAATCTTGCTTATTTGCATAATCTCCCTATATTCTTGCTCAAAATAAAGATATATTTCATCACTTTTGTAGTCTTTCAAAGAAAATTTTACATAGAATAGGGTTTTGTATGCTTGAATCTATTTACATCTATATATTACATTGTACAAATTAGATTTTGGCATTTAGGATAGGATAGGAACTTCGAAGGGATATTTTGCTACCCATTAAACCCTAGGTATTTGTAAATTTGATCCATCAATCTATTTTATTAGGACATAATAAGATAAAATTAAGTGTGATCCTATGTGAAAAAGGGTACCTATTTGTGATCATCCCAATTTTCATGATCATAAGGGGTACACTCAAGAAATAAGTGTATATGGTGTTCTACCTACTAGGAAAAGGACACAAAATTATTTTTCTAAGGTCATAAGATGAAGTTTCCTCTCATCCATTTTGTGTAAAATTGATGCTAAATCAATCAAAATAAGGTTTACATGCTAACTTGGTTATTTATATTATCAATACATGTCACATTGATCAAAGGGACATACTATTATCTATTGTGAAAGGAATATCCTATGTTTGATTGTTAAACCCTCCTATTTTGTTAGATCATAGATGTATTAATACATTGGTTAGTGCTTGCCAAGGAGGCAAAGTTTTAGACTTTGTGTATTCCTTTACTATTCTATCCATGTAGCATATGTTGGTATTTTAAATGGAATGAGGTTTCAATTTCAATTCCTGTATCCTTCATGTTATGAGCTCTTTAGACTACACTATTGCATAACATGTCCACCCTATTCATCTAGTAGGGGTTGTTAATTATTTTGAATATTTTTGTTTCCCTATATGATCCTCTTGAATTTATTTACTCATTAATTTTTTATTTTATTTTAATGGTTCAAGGTATGCTAAATGAATAATTGTGTTGGTAGTTTTGCCACACTGAATTTTGCCTTGTAAAATTCTAAGTATACAAATTAAACAATGCAATTTTCTAGCCCGTGAAATATTTTGTGTTGTCATTTTTTTGATTTGATATTTTTAATTTTATTCTCAAATGCAAAGCAAGTGCTTTCACCCAATTTCCCAAGCACAATTAAGCGCTAGTGATTTCGCTGGTGAAAATAGAAGTTAAAGCTCCAAATTGGTTTTGCCAATGAGAATAAACTGTAGTGCTTCCTCTGGAAAAAATAATTTAAAGTGACATCACTGTCAAAAGAAAAATGCAAGGAAGGGAATGCATCATCACAAAATGTCTACGAAACAAAGGCATCAACATTAATTGAAAGTGCTAGTGAAAATGTAATCAATTTATTTCCCTGGCGAAAGTAGGTAAAAGGATGCATTAAGACAATTTCATCCAAGTTGGGGCAAAAACAAGGAAAAGCACCCAAATTGTAGCAAAGAGAAAATTTTATAAGTAAAAGAGAAAATATTTCACCCAAAATCGTGCATTCCAGACAGTCAAAGGTGATTTCGCCCTTTTTGGGACGAATTGCTATTTTCAGTTGATTTTGGGGTGTAAATACTGAGTGGGCACCATTCAAATAAAAACATACAAAAATTTACCCCTTTTCTAGCAAATTAAATGGTTTCACCCAATATGGGGTGAAAACAAGGAAAAACGTCTCATTTGGAGCAAAAGTAACTAAGTGCATTTACTTCACGCAATCAAAGTCAACTTTGCCTCAGGTAGGGGGCAAAAATAATTTTGCCCTTATTTTGGGTGAATTGCTATTTTAAGAGGAGTTCAAAGTGAAAGTAATGCAAGACACTCAACTTGGAAGTAAAAACAATGTAAAAAGCATATTTCTGCATGGTCAAAGTCAATTTCACCCCTCCTTTGAACAATATGCTATTTTTAATCAATTTCAAAGCAAAAGTAGTTGGTAGACGTCTCTCCAAGTGAAAGCATCCTGAAAAGTCAAAGTTGATTTTTCCCACTAACAAAAATAGGAGCAAATGAGTTGTCTACTGGCAGTTTCACTAGCGAAAGCCTTCGTTGGGGAGTTTTGCTCCTTTTTCCAACGAAAATCTATTTTCATCCTTGGTAAAGCGAAATTCATCATTTTTTCTCCTTTGGCAATGGAAGTTATTTTTACTCCACTTCTTGGTAAAATCATCCTATGAGAAAGAGCAAGAGCAAGCAAGGAATTTTTTGAGTGAAATTAATGAAATCAATGATGAAAATTTAAGGCGCTTTTACTGTAGATCATTGGATTGATGAATTTAATTCTTGGTGCAACGAATTCAATATGTCTAGTATTATTATGGAATATCTACCAAGATTAAATGTTGCACTCATGATTAC
Organism: Wollemia nobilis; assembly: GCA_028583015.1. Taxonomy (NCBI): domain Eukaryota; kingdom Viridiplantae; phylum Streptophyta; class Pinopsida; order Araucariales; family Araucariaceae; genus Wollemia; species Wollemia nobilis. Next base: position 1,057,888 of record JAQPPZ010001446.1, read on the forward strand.
GACATGATCACATTCATTTTAAAGGCACCATCCATTGATTTTTCTCCTTTTCCAAACAAAGATTGGTTTTCATTAGGTCTTCTTGGCAAAAATAAACTTCTGAGGTGCAAGATGACGAAGTGGTAAATAAGATTTAATGTTCGAGCTCTTGATTTTCATGCAATATTGCTATGTTTCAATGCACCAAATCTTGAAATAATTTTCTATTGTTCATCTTTGCTAATTTCCCAAGCGCTCTCCACCAAAACGAGATCACTGTTTCCTGAGGAATGCGCTGATTTATGTATTGCCATTACCCAAGATAAAATTGTTGTTATTTGATCTTTGACTAGCTGGCATTTTTTTTAATGTGCATTTAATTATAGAAGCGAAAGTAACTAAGTGCATTTAATTCATGCAGTCAAAGTCACCTTCACCTTAGGTAGGGGGTGAAAATAATTTTTGCCATTCTTTTGGGTGAATTGTTGTTTTAAGAGGAGTTCAAAGCGAAAGCAATGCAAGGCACTCAACTTAGAAGTAAAAACAATGTAAAAAGCATCTCTCCAAGTGAAAGCATCCTGAAAAGGCACTCAATTTTGGAGCGAAAGTAATTGGTAGACATCTCTCCAAGTGAAAGCATCCTGAAAAGTCAAAGTTAGTTTCACCCACTAGAGAAAAGAGGAGCAAATGAGTTGTCTGCTGGCAGTTTTGCCAGCGAAAGCCTCCATTGGGGAGTTTTGCTCCTTTTTACAATGAAAATCTATTTCTATACCAGGTAAAGCGAAATTAATAATTTTTGCTCCTTTGCCAGTGTAAGTTATTTTTACTCCACTTCTTGGTGAAATCCTCCCATGAGAAAGAGCAAGAGCGGGCAAGGATGTTTTTGAGTGAAATTGACAAAATCAATGATGAAAATTTAAGTCAAGGCGCTTTTACTATAGATCATTGGATTGATGAATTTAATTTTTGGTGCAACGAATTCAATATATATGGTATTATTGTGGAATATCTACCAAGATTAAATGTTGCGCTCCTGATTATAGCATGATCACCTTCATTTTCAAGGCACCGTACATTGATTTCGCTCCTTTTTCAAATGAAGATTGATTTTCATTGGGTCTGCCTAGCAAAAATAAACTTTTGAGGCACAAGACAATGAAGTGGCAAATAAAATTTAATTTTTGAGCTCCTAATTTTTACGTGAAATTGTTGTGTTTCAATGCACCGACTTCTAAAACGATTTTACATCATTCATCCTTACTGATTTCCTAGGTGCTCTCCACCAAAACGGGATCACTGCTTCTTGAGGAATGCATTGATTTATGTATTACTATTGCCAAGGAGAAAATTGCTATTGTTTGATCTTTGACTAGCTGACATTTTGTTTTAATGTGCATTTAATTACAAAGGTACAACCCTCTATAAATACTAAGCATTTTTATGTAAAGAAGGAGGATAAACACTCTACCAAAAAACAATTTGAGTTATCTACACCGTTCAAAAGATATTTAGCTCTAGTTCCTGAATCAGTGTTGTATGTAATTATTTTCTACTTATCATTTCTGTTAGGTTCATGATCTTTGTTAGATAAAATTAAATTCTACATCTGAATTTAACTCCTAATAGATATTTGGATGCTAAAATGTTTATTGGAAGTTATCTCTACAAACTATAAATGGTTCCTATGGTTTCCTTTTTGTTACATGCTAATTAAAACTTGATTTGAATTTTAGCTGCTAGTTTATCCCCACCTTACATTTCTGGCTCATAGCCATATTTTCCATTCCTTTTTATCATTTCCCATTTCTTTTTATTACCCTAAGCTTACAATGATTGTTAGATTAGTACAAGAACCAACCCTCTATGGAGATTGGCTCGAAGGACATATCTTTACTTCGAATTTTCAATGTTGGCAAGGTCTAGGACGCACATATATTTTGTACTTAGGCATATTCATGACCAAAAGTTTTTGGCATGCCCGATGGGACATTAAGTTCAATTTTGAGCAGTAATAAGGTTTTATGTTCATATTTTTACTGTCTGATTAGAACATATGATGACTCAGTTTTACTTAGAAGCCTTAGAACGTGAGATAAGTGAAAGCTTTCTTCATGATCACAAGATCGAAGGCCAAAATTTTTGAAAACCCCATTGATTTCTTTGGGATTGACACCCAAATTTTAGGAGAAAATCCTAGGTTGGTCACCCTAACTATCCCATCCATTGCAATATCTTCATAGGTAGTTGGTGTGTTTTTTGTTCCTTCAAGTCCTACTAGCACAACCACTAGATTTCCTCCTCAAGTCAACAATCCAACCCAAATGGCTTAAAATATACCACCTCAACCACATAGATAGTTCTTGACCTAGAACCACTCTAGATATTTGAATCTGCAAGTTCAGAATCTCATTCCACAAGTAGTGTTGAAGGCTTTGCATACTTACGATGGTATGAGCAAGATAACTTACAAGCATGTCCAAGATGTGGCTTCTTTGGTGACCATTCATAGCATCACAGATGAAGTTATCATGGTAATATTGCTTGTGCTCTCTCTTAGAGGGAATTTTTTGTATTGGTATCTGTATTTACATCCTACCACTATTACTACCTAGGACCAGTTGGTTGAATTATTGATCAAAGGGTTCAATGAACAAGCGATTTCGTTCTCTCTGTTGCATCAATTTACCACCATTCAAAGGCATACACAAGAGGAGATTGTTGACTTCAATGTCAGGTTCACCCAAAATTTGCAGAGAGTCTCCCATGGTCTTCGATTGACTCTCAAAAAGCCACATTCTATTACCTTTTAGCCTTCAATTTTGACATTAGCATGGCCATCCGTCAATCCAACATCGATATATTTTTGGCCTTGTAATTTGCTGTGCAAAAGGTTGAGGATAATATGATTGCTATCGGTAAGCTTTTTTCAAAGATGACAATTCCTATTTTTCTTGATCTTCGACATTATTTGTACTCCAATACATCTTCTTAGTCCCTACCAATATCTCCCATGTATCCGGTCCCTTCATGGAACTTGAGTTCATCTAAAACCGTGATGATAGTCTTTATCTCGTAACTACCCGCTCCATCCAGTCCACAACTACCTGCTCTGATTCCATTCTTGGAACTACCATATTTGCCTGTACCACTTCCATTACTAGCTCCTCTAGCCTCCTCAAATATTGATCCCCAAAAGAAGTTGTTGAAAGAGATGCAGTCAATGAACTCAACTATAAGAGCGATGAGTAATGAGATCATAGTGATTAAGAGGAAGCAGACTAAAAATGATTTATAGCCTAGGATATTTCAACCTCCACCAATCACTAGGGAGCAAGAAACTTCAACCAACAAGGCACCTGCGAGAAATCTGACCGTATTGACAAACGAAGAAGTTGACCCATCAGACAAAGTGTACTGGTGCTCTACCTACAATTATTTGCATGGTGAGGAAACTTGCATGGTTAACTTGAACTACATGCAAACATTAGCAAAAAGTTCTTGTGGTGGTCAGATCAACATGATTATAGAAGTCGATCATAATTTCATGGTTCCTTCTGAAGAACAAGTTTTAGTTCTCATGAGAGTTGGAAGAAAACCCGCTATAGTAAATCCAATTGAAATAGAGCCGCTAAAGTACCCATTGATCTGAAGGTGCAAAATGAAAAAAAACAAATGCAAGTAAAAGTGCCTGTTCCAGCACCAAAACCATATGCACCTATCCTATTAAAAGATATTTTACCTCTATGAGTGAAAAAAATATTGCAAGAAAAAACTTCAACTTCATAGGCGAAAGCTGAAATGGAGGAACAGGCCAGAGAAAAGCTCAAATACCCATCCTTGACCAAGCGTTATAGGGTAGAGGCTACACAGTAGTATCGAAGCAAGTATGAGGCTACCAATGAAGAAAATAAGTCCAGTACATCTACATACAATATTTTTGAGGAGCTCAAGAGGATTCCTGCCAAGGTGAGTCTCTATGATGCATTGTAGTTGCCTAGATAAGTTGACTTGTTGCAAGAATCATTGAAGTTTGTTAAAGATAAGGGGAAGAATCCTACTCAAACAGTTTTTTCTCAAACACTAACTAATTTAGATACTAGAAAGAATAGGCCACCCCCTTTCTACTTGTCTCTCAGTATGAAAGGCTAGATTGTGCACAATTGCATGATCGATTATGGCTCTGCGATGATTGTCATGCCAAAGGCAGTCTATGACATTATGGGCATGGAATATACAAGAAGCAACCCTAGTGTTTTGAAATTATATGGAACCCTTATGAGAATGGTGGAAGTTATCAAAGACATTCCCATTGTGTTACATAAAATACCTCAGATTATCGTGATCCAATAGGTGGTTGTGGTTGATCTATAGCCATATTTTAGCATGTGCCTCTCAAGAGAGTTCACTGCTGATTTGGGAGGCTATCTATCTCTGGACTATTTCCATCTAGAGATTCATATAAAAGGGAAGAGAATGCAAATCTATAATGAGAAGCCTTCTAATTTTCATATAGAGAAGATTGAAGAAGAAGAAAAATCCATGAATTTTCTCAACATGATGACTGAAGAATTGGAAGAATTAGATTTGATGGAAGAAGTTCTAGATGAGCTTCGAATAGAAGATGAGTTTTCAATGCTCGATTTTAATGCCATGATGGAGACTAAAATTGGTTGTTACACCATTACTAATATTGAAAAATCTAAAGTGAAGGTGTCTAATGATCAATATATCGTTCTAGATCAATTGTGGAAGCTGTATAGTTTTCTTTTAATGTATTTTTATTTTGAAAGGGTTAAGTATCGTAAAAAAAATTAGTTTCACTCGAAAGAATTTAACTTCACCCAAGAGGCTATTGTCACTCTAAAAGCACTTCTTCACTAGCAAAAAATCGTTTTCACCCCAAAAATGTTTTAAAATCCTTTTGGTCTTATTTCAGGGTGAAAACATTAAAAGAAAATAGGTAATTTTGCTGGTAAGGTTATTAGAGGTTTTTTTTGGGCAGCATGGATACATGTGAATTTTTAAAGGTTTGCTTTTTTAGAGCACTGAAATGCATCTCCATTATTACTTATCGGGAAGAGAATATAAAAAAAAGAAAAAAGAAGAAAAACAAAAAACAAAATATAGAAAAGAATGTTTTTCTGCCTGGAAAAGTCAATTTTGCCTCGCATACTTTATTTTCAGAGTGAAATCCCTTTGCGCTCCACCAACAGATAATTTCGGGGTGAAAACTCAAGATGAAAAGAGAAAATCTTACATGCTTTTCGAGACTCCAACTGGTATAATTATTTCAGCACAAAATGGGACGAAGTTAATTTTTGCCTTGCTTTTTCGGCAAAGATGCCCAGTAGCATTAAAAGCGTGTTTTTTAGAGCAAATAAAGCAGATGAATTATTTTAAATATTGCCAAGCATGTAATTTTGCCAAGCGAAGTAGGAAAAAATATTTTTGGAGCTCCAATTGAACGGAAGTATCAGTTGCATTATTATTTTTACCCCAGTTGCTGTTTCTAAAAAAACAAGTGTGCCCAAAAAAATGTTTTTGCTGGCAAGAGTTAATTTCAGAGTAGAATTCAGTTAAAATGCATGAGATCGAGCTAATTTTACTGGAAAAACTTAGAGAAGATGTTTTCGACATCTTAATGCAATGAATTTACTAATTTCACCCCAGAGCTCTTCCATCATGCATATGTGGTAGTTATCATTACCGAAGTTAGTCGTTAAATAGTCGGATTACACTCCTCAAGATAAAAATGAAGAACACAAGCTTATACTGAGAGGGTGGGGTGAACAGTATAATACCAAATTTTACTTTTCTTACCTAATATTATCCAATATAATCAATTGCAATATCAAACACAATAATCAAATCAATACACAAATCATCACACACAATAGAGACACCAATTTAACTTGGTTCACCCAATGTGGGCTACTCCATGGAGAAAATATTTCACTAAAATTTTCTCAATAAATATCTTGGGAATCACTTCCCTATTATAATTTTTATGGACCTCTATCCAAAGGAGACACCAATACCCTAATGCTTTGATTTGTGGATCTCTCTCCATAGGAGAACTCTTTCTCCTTTTCTCTAATTCGTGGAACTTGATCCAGGAGACCTCTATCTCCTCAACTAGTTTGTGGATCTCTCTCCAAAAAATAAATCTATCTTTCCATTTGGTTCATGGATCATACTTCATAGGAGAACTCTTTCTCCTCTGCTCTGGCTGGTGCTCTTCTAGAAGACTTCTGCTCCCACTGCACTAGCTTATGGATCTCTCTCCACAGAAGACCTTTATCCTCTCTTAGAAGACCTATATCCTCATTACCCTAGCTAATGGATATCTATCCACTGGAGACTACTATCATCTACTCTATCACCTCCAAATATTGTTCTCAAATCTACTCAATCTCTGTCTCAAATATACTCTAAACACTATCCTCGCTCTAGTACAAATCTGCTCTAACTCTGTCTTAGGTCTAGCACAGATCTGCTCTCAAATCTACACCAAAATTTGTTCTCAAATATATCCTCAAGCATTAACACAAAGCTTGATCAAATCACTAATCAACTCTACTCAGATCTACCCCAAGCCTTAACACAAAGCTTGAACAAAACTACTCTTAATGCTATCTCAAGTCTTCACCAAGACTTGCTCAAATCTCACTACAAGTCTTTACCAAGACTTGCCTCATATATACCTTTAAGTTCTCTCAGGAACTTGCTCAATCTGCTCTCGCGTCTTCACCAAGAATTACCTCAAATATACCTACAAGTCCTCTCAATAACTTTCTCAATCTGCTCTCAAGTATTCACCAAGACTTACCTCAAATCTATCTACAAGTCTTCACCAAGACTTACCTCAAATCTATCTACAAGAACTTGCTCAATCTGCACCCTTCTAATGCATCTGCTTAACTCCAAGTTTATCTCACAAATGAATGTAATACGAAGAAGGAAAATATTTTATGAAGATATATGCAATTTGATTTTCTATAGAATGTACTCCAAGTTTAGATCGCCTTACTGAATATGCTACCAAATGAAGTGCATGTGAATCTCAATGTGCTTGGTGTGCTGATGTTCTACTGGATTGCGGATAATATGAATTGTTCTCTGATTATCACACCAAAGGATAATCTATTGGTTATGGAAAAAAACAAATTCTCTTAGTATCTGATGAAGCCAAAGAGCTTCTTGACTGGCTATGCTGCCCTGTATTCAGCCTCTATGGATGATAAAGCTACTGCTTGTTATTTTTGCATGACTAAGCAATATGTGAATAACCAAGACAAAAAACATAGCTAGAGGTGGAATATATGTCTTCAATTGAACCATTGATATCCATGGATCCATCCTCATATAAGATCCCAAAGTGAGTAGTTCTTTGCAAGTACTGGAGGATTCTCTTGGCAGCTTGCCAATGACTGAAATGAGGTCGATGTGAGAATCTAAGCTGACAACATATGAAATATCTGGGTGAGTATGAGTGAGGTATAATAGAATTCCTACAAGCTATATGTAGAGAGTAGCATCGCATAGAGGGGACTTGCAGGAAGTTCTTAGAGTGACTCCATACTGAAAAGGTGTGGAAGAAGGCTTGCAATCAATCATTTTAAACCACTAAAGAAGGTCTAGAGTATATTTCTATTGACATAATGAAATTCCTGCATCTATTTGAGTTATCTGAATCCCAAGGAAGTAATGGGCTAAACCCAGATCAACCATCTCAAATTTCTCAGAAAGGGAGTCTTTGATAGTTTGGATGTGAGAAATGGCACTACCAGTGAGTAGTAGATCATCAACATAGAGAACAAGTATGGTGATTTTTTCTTCATATTTCCAAATGTAGACTGTTGCATTAGAATCAAAATGAGAAAAACCTAAGGATAGAAGAAAGGAGTTTATTTTTTCATACCAAGCTCTAGGAGCCTGTTTTATACCATAGAGAGATTTCCTTAGTTTAAAAACAAGGGAGGATTCTTGAATAAATCCAACAGGTTGTTCCATGAATATTTCCTCTTTTAATTCACCATGCAAGAAAGCACTTTTAATATCCATTTGAAATATTGGCCATTTTTGGAATGCAGCAAGTGAAAGAACCAACCTTACAGAATCCATTTTTGTAAATGGGGCAAAGGTTTTAGAATAATCAATGCCTTCAATTTGTGAAATACCTTTAGCTACCAAGTGAGCTTTGTGTTTGTCAATTTTTCCATCAGGTCCATGTTTAGTTCTGTAAATCTATTTACAGTGAACCAATTTCCTTCCTTTAGCTAGAGGGACTAGATTCCAAGTTTTATTTTTGATTAAGGAAGAAAATTCTCTCTCCATGGCATCATCCCATTATTTTATACCATTTTCTTCTTTTAAGGATTGAGGATCTATTGAAATGGATTGAAAGACAAGACTAGAACCCATGGAGTTGCTTAATCTGGATGATGGAATATTTTGGATGTAAGGAGTGGCTTCTTGAACTATGGTGCGGGCTGATTTTGGCATTGTGGAAGGAGTCATGGGTGTGGAAGGAGTTTGAATAATGGGATCCTCATGTTGGTAATCTATCTCAAGGGTGGTATCTTCACTATATCAGGGCTCAAATGTTGGAGATGGCTCAAGATAATTATTTTTGGAAGATGATTGAGAATCTTTATAAGGCTCAAATGTTTCATAAAATTGAACATTTATGTGAAAAAGACCTCATGAGTTGTGGGATCAAGGAGCCTATTTCATTTCCTCACAATAGCTAATAAAGATAAGTTATTTGCTCTTTTTGTCTAGAGCCTTTATCTTTTTCTTTGGGATGTGTACCCAAGCAGTACACCTAAAAACTTAAAAAAAGGAGACATCAGGTTTGGAGCCCTCCATGCTTCTTCAGGAGTTAAATGACCAAGAGCTTTATGAGGTGTGCGATTTTGAATATAGTTTGCATAGTTAATAACTTCAGCCCAAAAAACTGCTGGAAGATCTCTTGAGTGGAGCATCCAGTTTGCCATTTCTTTCAAATATCTGTTTTTCCTTTCTGCAATGCAATTTTGATGAGGATTATAGGAGACTAAATGTTTATGAATTATGCCATGAGTTTATAGGAATATGGAGAAATGATTACTGAAGTATTCCCCCCATTATCTGTACGAATTTGCTTGATTTTGCAATTTGCTTGATTTTCAGCTAAGGCCTTGAAGATTTTGAAGTGGGATAGCACATCACTTTTGTACTTTAGAAATTAGACTCAAGTTCTTCTTGAAAAATCATCAATGGAGGTCAAGGCATATTTTTCTCCCTTGAAAGAAGGCTCTGGGAAGACCATCAAGTTACTATGGATAAAATCTAGAAGGGATGAGGCCTTTTGAGAACTACTTGGGTGAAAAGGATCTTGATGTTATTTTCCAAGAGCACATCCAGGACATACGCCTTCAATAGAAGAGTTAAGAGTATTCAACTCTTTTAGATAGTTATAATTGAGATGTCGAAACCTTTCATGCCAAATTTTGGTTTCAAGATCTCCATGTGCAACAAAATAGGATGCTCTATCTGAATTTTTGAATCCATTGAAGTGAAATAGGAAAGTGTTATGATCAATATCTCCTTTTGCTATGAGAGAGTGAGGTTCTTCAAATTCTCTTATTTCAACCCCTGTTGGTGAAAATAGAACTATTTTGCCCTTTGAATAAGTACAAATCTAATAGATGGATAGGATATTTTTAGCTATGTTTGGGACATAGAGAACACTATTGATATACCCACCATCAATGGATATGTCACCTTTTCCTTTAACAAGGATAAAGGATGAGTCACCAACTTCTATGCTACAAGTTGAGCTTAAGGAGATTGAAGAGAATGACTCATGTGAAGAAGTCATATGATGAGTTGCCCCTGAATCTAGAACCCAATATTTTGATGGAGTTTTTATATTTTTTCCTTGAACATTTAAGGCTTTTCCTGTTTCCTTATTGATGTCTATTTTGTGATCCTTCATTGTTGCCTCTAGTTGTTGTAGTCTTTTCCAACATTTATTTATAGAATTTCCATTCTTTTTGCAATGTGTACACGTTATAGGGCCTCTTTATTTATTTTTGAATTTTTTTTAGTGGATATGGATGCTACTAATGCTTTTGAGGAAGAGGGAGAGATATCATATTTTGCAAGTTTCGTTTTATCTCTAGTTAGCCTATCACAAAACTCCTCTAAAGAGGGCATTTTAAAACTTGTACCAAGTGCATATTTTATAGACAAAAAGGTGGTAGTAAAAATTTGAAATACTCCATTTAACTTAGAAAGAATAAGATAGATGTATTCTTATTATTTTTTATCCCTGCCACTACCTTTTAGTTGAGTGAGGACTTCTTTAAATTTGGTGAGAAAGTCAACAATATTGCTGAAGTCTTCAGGAGATAATGCTGTTAAATCTGCCTCTAGTTGTATTGACCTTATTTGATCCACTTTACCAAACAAGTTCTGTAGTTTTTCCCAACTTTCAAATGGGGTTTTACATTATGAAATGTGAAACCATAGGCTTTCATTTACATTTGTGCTTATAATACCCATTGTTTCATACATCTTTCCCTTATGAACAAATATTTCATATTCTTTTTCAAATTCAGGTTGCTTCTCTTCTAGCAAGTGTGTGAGCCCTTTTTGAGAAATGAGATTTAATATTTTTGGCTTCCATGTGTGATAGTTATGAGGGGTGAGTGGATCAATTATATTCAGTAAGGCAATCTAAAATTGGAGTATATTCTATAGAAAACCAAATTGCATATATCTTCATAAAATCCTTTCCTTCTCCGTGTTACATTCATTTGCGAGAGAAACTTGGAGTTAAGCAGATGCATTAGAAGGGTGCATAGAGGTTTTCACCTCTCTCAAGTATTCACCAAGACTTACCTCAAATCTATCTACAAGAACTTGCTCAATCTGCTCTCAAGTCTTCATCAAAAATTACCTCAAATTTACCTTCAAGTTCTCTCAAGAACTTGCTCAATATGTTCTCAATACATGCTCAAAACAACTCACAAAATATGCTCAATCAATCTCAAATCTTGCATACAATGATATCAAATAATTTGTCTAATATTCAAGGTAATTCCTTTAACTTGAAGCAGTTTAGACATATTCCATTCATAATTCATTTAACCTCTGGAACATATAGATAATGATGTACTCTATCAAAAACTCAATATGTTCTATTCAATCATTAAGTCACCCACTTTCACAAATCTTGTTTCTAATGTTTGCACATTCACTTTCAATATCACTCAAATCCAATGCTCAAGAATTTCACTCAATCATTTAATCAATGAAACACAACTTACTCACAAACTCTAAGCAAGTGTTTTCAAAATTCTTCAAACAAAAAGGCACAATGTGGGTCTCAAACCCTAACTCAAATATTTCTCAATCTATATCTCAAATCAAATCATCCATCAACAAGATGCACTCAAACTTGCTCACACATTTCCAACAATACTCAACAATCCTTTTCACTCCACCTTATATATATTCATTTCAAACACTCTAAACAAAATATAGTGTGCCCATACCTTTTTGCTTTGATGGAGATATGTCTTCAAAACCTGTTTTACTTGCAACAAAACCTTCTTGCCAATTCTAGGTTAGATAGCAACAGTCTATCTCAAAATCTCCACACAAATATTCTCCTCAACAATTATTTCACCATTCAAGATTTACAATAAAATATCAAGTCACAAGTACACCTTATTATCTCCAATACTCTCAAAATAATATTCAACACATAAAAATAAAGTTCCTTTGTTAACACCTTATAATATCCAATCTTCTCAAAATAATATTCAATACATAAAAATGAAGTTCCTTTGTTAACACCTTATAATCTCCAATCTTCTCAAAATAATATTCAATACATAAAAATGAAGTACCTTTGTTAACACCTTATAATCTCCAATCTTTTATTTATTTTCAAGCACCAAAATAAAATATTATTTCAACAACCCTTATGACTCCCTAGACATTTAACACATGCCCTTTAATTATCACGTGCCCTCAAAACTCTTTTTGCATTCCAAACCTTTGGTAAATTAAATAAAATGTGCATACCTTATTTGTTAGCCCACGTCACCAAAATTATTGCACATGTCTTCGGCGACCAGCGCACAATGACCAACGACCAAGCTCGAACCCACAACCTATGCCACCATAGTGTCTTAGCCCAAGGCTAAGCTCTGCTTGGGCTACATGCCCACATGTGAACCAAAGGTCCACACTCCCTTACTAATTTTACCGTACAAATTTTAGAAAAAACAAAACTCCTCTCTTCCTTTTCCAAAATGAATCGCGTGGGATTCGAAACCATGACCTTCCCTTTGCAATGCCTTAGCCACATATTCGACCGCCATCTATGCTACCCAACGCCTTGGGATATTTCTTTAGTGCCACTCGAAATTAAACACAATTGCCTCCTTTTAATTAAAAATCTCACAAGCTTCTTCTCCCTTCGCAAAAATGCAGCGCTCGAGATATTACACACATAGGCATTTGAATAGCTTAGTGACTTAGGAAATGAAAAATATTTCCTATTAATACTCTTCCTTTGCATTAAAACACATCGGCCCTTTTGAATTTCAAATTTGAATTAAAATTTAAACTTGGCGCCTTTAATTATTTAAATTAAAATTTTAACCTTAGGTTAAAATATTTTAATTTAAATAAATTAAATTAAAACCTTTTCCAACCTTGCTCAATGGACTTTGTCGAGGATATATTTTTTTAATGATTCCTTGGACCCTGTTATTGTTCACCTCTTCCTTTTGCCCAAATATTATAATATTATTATTTATTTTTAAACTTGCTTCCCTTTTCTTGGGTCTTCTACCTTTTAGGCCTCTTTAGGCATATAATATTTAAAATAAATATTATACCCTTTTCTTCTTTTAACAACTTCCTTGCTTTTTGGAGAATCAACCTTTTGACATCAATGACCACAAAACTAGACATCAAACTTCTTGACATAATTCCTAACAAAACTTGCTCAAATTTCCAACAAAAAAATGGCTGGGCACGATGTTCGGAGAATATTTACAGTGCAAGGGCATTATTGGCAGTTAAAAAATCATTAAAAAGCATACTGGGTGAGAGAACCAAGGAGCACGTTCACATGGATTTTTCAAGGTATGTAACATGCATTAAATTGGGTAGTTGGAGGTAAAAAATATAAGTAAGGTGAGCCAAAAGCTTGTAGACAAATATTAAGAGCATTTTTTTGGAGTATTGCAGGGTTTGTTACTCAGCTTTGATGAATTACTACTTTATTACAGAACTATCAGAGTGCTGAAGTAAAACTACCGAAGGATGAAGATGGTAAAGAAAGCTATTGAGACGAAGAAAATGTAGAAAAAAGCAGAGGGAGGCAAGAAAACTAAAAAATCCAGGAAAAACAAAGATATAGAGCTTGATCCGTATTAGGATACACTAGGTCAGATTGGTCACTGCGTCATTTCAAACAAGGACGTGGAAAAATTACGCCAGGATGTAGAAGTTGCTATCAAACAAGGATTGATGCCAGAAAGCCCGTTGACTATTGTGTATCATGTGTAAATTTTTTGGTACCTACAAGAACAATTCGAAATGCAAAGGGGGATAAATTATTTAGTATTTTTTCTAATGCAGTTAGAGAAGTGTTTGCTTATGGGGTGATGCCTCCTCTAAACGTTATGTTCAAAAAATTAAATCTCAAGGAGCAAGATGAAAGGTACCAGTCGACTGTGACATTGTGCCAGTTCATGGAAAATCAGTTGATAAAGATGCCACAGTTTGGAGAGTTACCAAATTTACCAAATCCTTTGATATATTTCAAGAGTCCAGACATGTTTTCTATGTTGGCCTGGGTGATTGGTCTTCCCACCAATTCTATAGTGCACAAATGGCAAGCAATACTTGTATAGTGTATTTCATAGGTATAATTCTATGCTCCAACAACAATGATGGTAAGCACGAACCTGATTTTCTTTGATTGGGTGGAATACATGGCCTGAATAATGCATACAAATTGGAGAAAGTGTAGAGTAGAGAAGAGGTAGTGTTCAAACATTCTTCATTTTTATCCTAGTATTAATTTTTCCATATGCACCAGCACTTTTCATTTATAGCTGTCAAGCAGACTGATGTGGTAGACAAGAAGCTACCCGTTTATTTATGGACTTCGAGTTTGTCTAGAAAGGAGTCGTATTAAAATTTTAACCCAATTTTCTTGGGTCCCACCCTCGAGCTTATTTTTAGTACACGTGAGAGAGTGCCAAGAGCTATGAGAGAGGAGGTTGTATTGAAGGAGAAAGGTGACATTTTCTTGTTGACACAAGGTGTCATTGTACATTTTTTTGGCTTTATTGGCAAGTTTCTCTTTCCATATTTTGCTACAGAGCACCTTTTCGCATTGGAGGTTGCTCGACAGAATGATTTCATCAACCACGTCTATGGGGTGGGTCAAGGGAAATGAACCACATGTACCATGCCCTTTACCTTCGGTGACATTGAAGCAAACTAGGTTGGGCAAAATTAGTTGATTACTGAAACCCTCTACGACCTCGGCTTGGTTGAGTTGCCCTAGTGGTGGAAATACGATCCTTTGGGTCATTTTGCAACATTTATTAAAGCAAAAAGTTTTCATTGCTATCCCAGAGTAGATATTGAGCAGCAGAGAAATAATCTAGAGGGCTATGATCTCGAATGGCACATTGAAAAAATGATGATGTTCCCACCATGGCATGATTTCTATGATATGGAGGTCGAATATAATATTGAAGTCCATAAGCACCAAATTCCTCCTTCGGATCTATTTAGCAAAATGAAGGATCAATTGCCCACTTGGTCTAAGGAGAAAATCACCAATTTGTGGGTTATGAGGGCCCATCGAGGAAAAACTGGGTCAGCCTATGGCCTGGCAATGGATGATGTATTTTTGGATATATATGATGAATATTATGACAGTTAGTAGCCAATCTCTTTTGCTAAAATTGTACCTCAAATATTTCAAAGATCTGACAGTGAAGAGATCATGGCCAGATATGAGCAACTCGTGGCTGAAAAGTACCACTTGTGGAGGAAAAAAAATAGTCGTTATCAAAAAAGTAGCTGCAGCATAAAAAGAGGAGTACACGTAAGGCAATTCCTTTTCAGAAAATATCCAAGAAGTTAAGGATTGGTGCAGTCTCTTCATTTGGTATAAAACCCTATCTTGCAGTTGCAACTATATAGGCTGATGTTTCAGAGACTGTTCCTTTGGTCCAGGAAGAGTAGCTTGACCAGAATATCAAGTTCATAAATTTTGAAGAGGAGATTGAGGAAGAGTTGAAGGAAGATCAGTTAGAGGAGGAACTAGTATCACAACCACCCTCATCATCAGCTCAAATGGTGTTATCATTAATTTAAAGTGCCAGTGAAAATAAAATCAATTGATTTCCTTGGCAAAAGCAGGTAAATAGATGCATTAAGATGATTTTCCCAAGTTGGAGCAAAAAAGGGAAAAGCACCCAAATTGTAGCAAAGAAAAAATTTTATAAGTAAAAGAGAGAAGATTTCATCCAAAATCGTGCATTTTAGACAGTCAAAGGTGATTTCACTCTTTTTGGGGTGAATTGCTATTTTCAATTGATTTCGGGGCAAAAATATTGAGTGGGAACCGTAAAAAAAAAGCATGCATAAATTCATCCATTTTCTAGCAAATTAAATGGTTTCACCCAAGATGGGGCGAAAACAAGGAAAAGCATCTCATCTGAAGAGAAAGTAACTAAGTGCATTTACTTCATACAGTCAAAGTCACCTTCACCTTAGGTAGGGGGTGAAAATCATTTTCGCCATTATTTTGGGTGAATTGTTGTTTTAAGAGGAGTTCGAAGCAAAAGTAATGCAAGGCACTCAACTTAGAAGTAAAAATAATGTAAAAAATATCTTTCTGCATGGTCAAAGTCAATTTCACTCCTTTGAACAATCTACTATTTTTAATCAATTTCAGAGCAAAAGTAATTGGTAGACATCTCTCCAAGTGAAAGCATACTGAAAAGTCAAAGTTAGTTTCACCCACTAGAGAAAAGAGGAGCAAATGAGGTGTCTACTAGTAGTTTTACCAATGAAAGCCTCCGTTGGGGAGTTTTGCTCCTTTTTACAATGAAAATCTATTTCCATACCAGGTAAAGCGAAATTAATCATTTTTGCTCCTTTGCCGGTGGAAGTTATTTTTACTCCACTTCTTGGCGAAATCCCCCCATGAGAAAGAGCAAGAGCAAGCAAGGATGTTTTCGAGTGAAATTGACGAAATCAATGATGAAAATTTAAGTCAAGGCGCTTTTACTATAGATCATTGGATTGATGAATTTAATTTTTGGTGCAACGAATTCAATATATATGGTATTATTGTGGAAGATATACCAAGATAAAATGGTGCGCTCCTGATTATAGCATTATCACCTTCATTTTCAAGGGACCGTACATTGATTTCGCTCCTTTTACAAACAAAGATTGATTTTCAATGGGTCTGCCTAGCGAAAATAAACTTCTAAGGCACAAGACAATGAAGTGGCAAATAAGATTTAATGTTCAAGCTCCTAATTTTTGCATGAAATTGTTGTGTTTCAATGCATCGACTCTTGAAACAATTTTCCATCATTCATCCTTACTGATTTCCCAGATGCTCTCCACCAAAATGGGATCACTGCTTCCTGAGGAATGCGCTAATTTATGTATTACTATTGCCAAGGAGAAAATTGCTACTGTTTGATATTTGACTAGCTAACATTTTGTTTTAATGTGCATTTAATTACAAAGGTACAACCCTCTATAAATACTAAGCATTTTTATGTAAAGAAGGAGGATAAACACTCTGCCAAAAAAAACTTTGAGTTCTCTAGACCGATCGAAAGATATTTAGCTCTAGTTCCTGAATCAATGTTGTATGTAATTATTTTCTACTTATCATTTCTGTTAGGTTCATGATCTTTGTTAGATAAAATTAAATTCTGCATCTGAATTTAACTCCTAATAGATATTTGGATGCTGAAATGTTTATTGGAAGTTATCTCTACAAACTATAAATGGTTCCTAAGGTTTCCTTTTTGTTACATGCTAATTAAAACTTGATTTGAATTTTAACTGCTATTTTATCTCCACCTTACATTTTTGGCTCATAGCTATATTTCCCACTCCTTTTTGTCATTTCCCATTTCTTTCAGTTACCCTATGCTTCATCGATTGTTATATTAGTATGGGAACCAACCCCCTCTAGATATTGATCTAAAGGACATCTCTTTCCTTCGGACTTTCAATGTTGGTTGGGTCTAGGGCGCACATATATTTTGTACTTAGGCAGATTCGTGACCAATAAATTGCAAGTTATCTACTATATTGACCTACAACTTCTTCAACCATTAACACTAATCTATGGTTAATATATGTTAAAATTATTTTTATAGTTATAAATAAGCATGTTGTTCCTCATTTCACCATAACCCCCATGTTAAATTTTAAAATAATATCAGTTAAAAGAACCTACTTATCACTAGCTTAGAGTGAATACATTGAAATTTAGAAAAATATCCTTTATTAAGTTTCTAATATGGAGAGTCTTATGTTATAATATCCTTTCAGTAAAACACTTGAGTAAGTTTGGTTTCTTATTCTTCTTGTTATCTTCCAATGTTAACATAATATTTTTTTATTTGGCTCAAATATACTTTGCTTGGCATATCTTCTTATTACAACATGATTGTAATCATTAATAGTTTATCACATGTAAGAACTACTTAAATAGAATTAACATATTCTTAAAAGTATAAAATATCTAACCTTACTTTAATTTTCAATTTACACTTATTATACTTTATGAATAAGGATATTAATAGAAAATTTACACAATTCCATGTTTTGCTCAAGATTGCCAACTTTGATATTGATATGCTCAATGAAAACATTGATAAGCTTAATGACAACATATGTGTCTTTTGATACAAGGTTAAATGATAAAATTTCATAATTAAAAACTTAGATGGTTCAAATGAACCTTTTAACTAAGAAGTTTTTACAACCTTTTCCTTATCTAATCTTGATGGCCAACAATCAAGCAACTGGATTTTATATATTTTAAATATGTTGATGTAGCATAAGGTTTACCCACTTAGTATGATTTAGCTAGCTTGAGTAGCCTAATAGTAGATACTTTGGAACTATAAATAGAGGTCTAAGGTTTTATTTTTAAGGGGGGCTATACACCATGCTTCGAAAACTTAAGTATAGTTGGATAACTATATATTGAATAATGTCTCATATGGTTTATTGTCTCATAGATGATAAATACTAAAAAGTAAAATAGAGCATATGCTTAAAATAGACAAAACAAAATCTATAAACAAAAACATAAACAATTGATAAAAGGAGGACCAAATATTTATAGAAAAACCATTCATTTATTTAGAAGAACTTTGTATACAATATTACATTCAAAGACCCTTTAATAATCATAAAATGGAAGGGTTTCCTAATTTGCCCACCCAAATAATCTTCTAGAATCTTCTAGATCTTATTAGTCTTCTGGAATCTTCTAGGTCTTACTAGACATTAATGTTGATGTGTACCAATATCTTTAATTTGACCAAAAACATAAAATCACCAAAAAATAGATTTCCATGAAGTTTTTAGAAGATTCCATCATCAAACAGAAAAATCGTGCAACACCTGCACATCGTAATAAACTCCCACTTGCTGCAAGATTTTTCTACAATTTTTTATACCAATCTCATTGCTACAAAGTTGGTGTTTATGATCTATGAAAACCTTAGGAAGTGCATTTGTTGCATTATCTTGGGTTCTATATTTTATTAGGTTGATCATTCCACTCTCCATCATATCATGCATAAAATGATATCTCACTACAATATGCTTTGTTCTTTCATGGAATGATGAAGAATATGCAAGTGCTATTATACTTTGGCTATCATATTTTATTCCAACATGACAAAGCTACAATAATTTGCTTTTTACTCCAACTTACTACACCACCATATATTCTTTTGTAGCATTAGTGATAAAAATATATTCTTCTTTGCACAATACAAATCTTTGCACAATCTCATCAACTAAACAACTTCTTTTGTAGCATTAGTGATAAAAATATATTCTTCTTTAGCACTTGGCAAAGCTACAATAATTTGCTTTTTACTCGAACTTACTACACCACCATACAAAGTGAATACATATCCTCTAGTTGAATTATGGTTGTCCAAGTCATATACTCAATATGCATTTGCATATCCCTACAAACAAAAATCTTCATTCTTCTTGGGATGATAACTTAAAGCATGATCTTTAGTACCCTGTAAAAATCTAAAAATTCTTTTTACAACAGTCCAATGTTCCTTTTCAAGATTGGACATATATCGGATGACCATACCAACAACATGAGCAATATCAGGCCTAGTACATCCCGTTGCATACATCATTGAACTCATAACCTTTGCATATGGAATTTTCTTCATCCTCACATTTTCTTCAGTTGTAGCTAGACACACTTTTGTAGATAATTTAATTCTAGGTTGCATAGGAGTTTTGGTAGATTTACCATCCTGCATTCCAAATTCCTTCAAAATATGTTTAATGTAATCCTTTTGAGAAAGCCATAATTTTATATTCTTGTGATATATAACAATACCAATGCCCAAGCAATGGTGTACATGACCCAAGTTCTTCATATCAAAGTTCTTTGATAATAACTTAGTTTTTGAAATCGGTTGTTTATTATTTCCAATAAGGAGGATGTCATCCACATACAAAACTATAATTATGAAGTTTTTACTTTTTGTCTTGTAATACACACATGGATCTATAGGGTTATGAGAAAATTTATTTTGAAACACGTAATTTTCAAACTTTTGGTACCATTGTCTAGGAGATGCTTCAATCCATAGAGGGATTTCTTCAACCTACAAAAAACACTTGCAACTTCTACTTCAAAAAATCTAGAATACTACATGTATATTTCCTCCTTTAAATATCCATGTGAGAATGTTATCTTTACATCCATTTATTCAACCTCTAAATAAAAAACAACAACATATGCAAGCAAAAGTCTAATAGAAGATAACTTCATAGTGGGAGCATAAGTTTTATGAAAATCTATACTTGGGATCTGAGAGAACCCTTTTACAACCAACTTGGCCTTGTATATTTCCATAGACCCATTAGGCCTTAAATTCCTTTTGAATACCCATTTATTGCCTATTATATTTCTTCTAGTAGGTTACTAAACTAAATCCCATGCATGTTTCTTCTTCATTGAATCTATTTCTTATTGCATGATCTTCTTCCAATGCTCATTCTCTGGACTATTCATTGCATCTTCAAATGTGATAGGATCATCACAAACAATTATAAATACATAGAAATAATATTGAAGCCTATTGGAAAGATGTCTCTCTCTTCTAGTTCTTTAGGCTACTCCATTGATTCTTGGACCTCTTCTCCATAAGGTGGAGAGAATTAGACTGCATAAATTTTTGATCCTCTTGATGCATATTTTAGGCACATAAGAAGGCAAATATTCATTGTATTTATAGGCTAGAAACATGATCTAAAATATCAAAAGATATTATTTCTTGAGGCTGATAGGGTTGAGCATGTGCTTCACTTGAAGGCTAAACCGTCATAGTGCATTCATGCACACTAACCTTCTCTTTCAATTGCTGCTATAATTCTTGTTGTTGAATATCTTTAGATATCTTAATTTCTTTGAAAATTACATCTCTATTGAAAACACTTCTATGTTCATCCGAAATTCATAATTTATATCCTTTTGTTCCAACTTATCCATAACCAACAAGAATGTATTTCTTGGATTTTTCATCCATTTTTTTCTCTTTTTGGTAGGAATGTGCATAAAGACCTCATAAAAAAAACCCTCAGGTGAGAGATTGATGGTTTTATTCCACTCCAAGCCTCTTTTGGTGTCTTGTAATTCAAAGCAGTGCATGACGACGAATTAATAAAATAACTGGTAGTTGAGATTGCTTCAACCCAAAACCTTTTACTGAGCTTTGCATTTGACAACATGTTCCTCATATTCTCTAGCAATGTTCTATTTATTCTCTTTGCCATTCCATTCTGCTAAGGAGAATAAGGTGTAGTTTTCTATATAGGGATGCATTTTACCTGTAAAACTCTTCAAATTTAGAAGAAAAATATTCTCCTCCATTGTCATTGCACAATATATTAAGTTGCTTGCCTGTTTGCATTTCTACATTAAAAATAAACCTTTTAAAATGATCAAGGATGCAACTCTTTTTATTTAAAAATATAGTCCATACTTTTTTGATGTGATCATAAATAAAAGTGGTAAAATACAGTGCACCAAAAATAGATGGAGTATCCATAGGACTACAAATGTATGTATGAATAGGATCCAACATATATTTAGCTCTATGTGGATGATAAGATAAAGTCACACTTTTTTGTTTGCCCATCACACATGATTCACAAAAGCTAAGAGTGTTGGAGTTGATATCCTTGAGGTCATCCACCATGTATTTGTTGATCAACTACTTCAAGCTAGTTTCTCCTAGATGGCCAAGTCTTTTGTACCAAAGGAGACAATATTCAACATTTGCTTCATCATTTTTCTTAGTTGCATTAGATTATTTTATAGAGAAAATATTGCAATAGACTTTTTCACAAGGGTTGATATCCAGTTTGAACACAATACCTTTCTTATTTACTTTTGCAAGCACCAGTGCACCTCTGATGAGCTTGCATCCTTAATTTGAGAAGGTAAAAAATACTCCTTTTTCAGTTAGTTTTCCAACTAAGAGAAGATTTATTCTCAACTTAGAAACATATCTAACTTTTTGTAAGTACTTGACCTTTCCACCTTAATACTTTACAAAAATTGTACCTTCTTCTACATCACAAAAGGAATTATCACCCCTATAAACTTTTAAACCGTTTACATCTTTATAATTGATAAACCACTCATGGTGTGGTGTCATGTAAAGAAGATCTTGAATCTATAATCTAGTCTTTAGGACACCCTTCAATTGATAAATAGAAAGAAGCAATGAATATGGAGGAGTTTTCATCTATAACTTTATCAACTATCTCTTCTTTTGTTACCTTTTCATTCTTCTTCTTCAACAAGGGACAATGAAACTTGATATACCCATTTTTGTGATAGTATTAGCATTCCACATTGCTTAAATTTTCTTTCCTATGCTGGATGATCTATATTTACCTCTAGCTAGACTTGCTTCTCTCATCGAATTTGTCTATTCATCTCTCCTTTGAGAATCCACATGCTAAATAGACCTTTTGAGTGGATGATTCACCAGTAGATATCCTTATTGTCTTCTCATTCAATAACTGGCTAACCATTGAATCTATTTATAACTTGTTATAAGCAACACTTATGGGAATAATAAAATTCTTCCATGAGTTTGACATGTTGATTAACAATGCCAAACATTGATCTTCATCACTCCATTTATCACCAATGGAGTTTAGCTACTTTATTAACATATTAAAATCATTCAAGTGGTCTAAGAACTTGTCGTTCTGCTTCATCTTGAGATTTTCCAACTTCTTCCGTAACATTAACTTGTTCACTATTAACTTGGAAGCATAGATGCTCTCCAACTTGTTCCACATATATTGAGTAGATTATGCTTCTATCACATTTAGAATCATAGAGTTTACTAAAATAAATCTAATGGGGGACATTTCTTTTCTATCTAGCTTATTAAACTCCTTTTGTGCCATCCCAATGGGCTTTCTAGTGACTGCAACCCACTAGTACCTTTCCACCAGTAAATCCTCCATTTTGATTTTCCATAAGGCTTGATGCACATAGAAGTAAAAAATATGCTATGTTCTAAGGTTGTCGAAAGAATTACACCCAGTGGGGGCCCACCAAGGTTCTAAAGATCTGGTGTGAACATAAGTATAAAGGATATGTCCAACCAAGAAGTGAAGTCATTGGGAGGTCGGTATGTGATCGAAAGTTGTCTAAGTGGTGAAGAGGTGCTCCATAGGTGCATAGAAGATCCGATAATTGCTCTCCAATAAGAAAAGAGATATTTTTCCCATGATGTTTGCTGGGTAGGATTCTGTATTAGAGGATCTTAAAAATAGAAAATCGTCATGCATATTATAGGGTGACTGAGCAGAAAGGGTTAACAAAAATCAAGGGTTCAGATGCAACCAACAAGATGGGCATGACTCAAGGAGACACAGATCCCCACCAAATCAACAAACCACGTTCTAGTAGTTGGACCAACCATACCTTCGAGCAGTCTAGTAGGATGCTAGAATAACTAACATAACAACAATCCACTTTGAAGGTAATCATGATTTGATAACTATAACATTGTAAAAAGTCTATATATACTAGAAAGTATAATGAAAACTGGTCGGCTCTTAGGATTTTACAATTCATATGTAATGAGGAGATTTTTACATGTCAATACAAAGGGATTGTTGTTTGGCTTCTAGTTTATTCCATTTGCAGAGCATGTATGTATGATAACTACTTATTTCTAATTTAGGCCTATTGGATGCTCATGGGACTTACTCTAAATTCTGAATTTGTGCTCATGTTCATTTATTGGTTCTGGAATTTGTAGTTTGATTAGATACAAAACATTGTGACTAATTTTTTTGTAGGTGGTAATAGAATTAGCTAGTCTGTTAGGCATCTTCTTAGTTTGGTCATGAAATATCTTAATATGCATATGTCTTGATGTAGCTTAATCTGCACCATTTTAAGTTCTAGCTTTAGCTCCTTTTTTTCTTTTAGCACTCTTTTCCCCCCATATTTAGCAATAGTTAGCTAGGACTTCAAGGAACTAGCCTTCTTAAGAGATTGATCACTATAGTTTTCATAAATCCTTGGTCATTCAATGTTGGTCAAGTTTTGTGGGTGCACAAACCTTTTTGTTATATAGATTCTCTGACCAACAAGACAAATATTTTTTAAATGTTAAAGTCACTAGATGATGTACAAGTGCTCTAGTTTGATCATACAATTATTATTAACTTGGTTGACTATAACATGGGGGTCTCCTAATAATTTAATGTGTTGGACATTAATTATTTGGCTAATAGGATTCCTATAATTAAGGCTTTATATTCTACTATATTCTCTAGGATCCTGCTTCAACCCATACAAGGACTTGATTAGTTTGAAAACCTTTTGTTGTTTCCCATTGAAAAAAAAGTGTTTGGGTTGATTCATATATACTTCTTCCTATAGATTACCATTAAGAAAGGAAATCTTGATATCCATGTGCTACAACTTCCAACCAAACTACACTATCAGTGCATAGAAAACATTGATGGTTATCATCTTTGCTTAGGGTGAAAATGTTTCTTCATAGTCAATTCCTTCCTTTTGTGCATAACCCTTTGCAATTGTCCATACATTATATTTATCAATGGATCCATCTATCTTATATTTGATTTTTAAGACCCACTTGCAGCCTATGGGATTTTTTCCTTTTGGTAAATAAACAAGATTACATGTTTTTTCATCAAAGAGTTATACTTTATATCCATAGTTGCTATGGCAAGCTAAGTGCAATATTTTTTTAAATTGGTTATATGGAATTTAAACGGGTCCCACTCATATTACATCATCACCACATAGTGGTATTACAACAAATCTTGGATATTATCCGCGTATCACTTGGCAAGATTTGAACTTGGGTCTCCTCCTTAAATATTGAGGAATCTAACTAATTGAGCTAATGCCACTTGATAAGCTAAGTCCATCCTTAACCAAGGCTAGTTTTAAATTATTTCTTACTAAATAAATTAATCCTATATTTACTTCCTAACATGGCATATGATGAATATATAGTCGTGTGGAAGTGATATCAATAGGTGCATAAATTTTGGCATCTTTAATGGTACTTATGATCCATTTTAGAGTCTTTTGTCATTGTAAAGGAGGAACTACTTTAGGTTCATCAACAAATGCTAGAGCTTATTCATGAACTTCCTCATCAAAATATATCCTCACAATAGAAGATGCTGCTATTTTAGACTCATTAGAATCTTTAGTATTTGACTTATATTCAAATTGTTCATAAAATACCATATCTCAACTTATATGCAATTTCTTGGAGACTAGATCTAGTAGTCGATAATATTTTGACTCATCATCATACCTAAGATATATGCATTACATCGTTTTCACATATAGCTTGGTTTTATTTTTCTTTGACATATACATGTATGTCTTACTACTAAAGACTCCAAAATGTGTGATTGAAGGATTCCTCCTAGACTAGTCTTCTTCAAGTGTAACTTCTTGTAGTTCCTTTATGGGTGCTCTATTTAGAAGATACACTATAGTGGAGATAACTTTAGCCTAATAATGTTGCTTTATATTGGCTATTGTGAGCATGAAGTGAACCATTTCCATGATGGAATGGTTAGTTCCAACCCCATTTTTCTAATGGAGTATATATTATAGTGAGTTATTGCTTAATCCCATTATGTGCAAGAAACCTTAATAAACTATTCTATTCTTCCCTCGATTTGAGTAGAGGACTTGAATTGAACACCCAATTTTTTTTTCACATGTTGCTTAAAACATTAGAAATGCATGACAACTTTGAAATTTAGTTGTAATAAGGAAACCCACATTTTCCTTGAGTAGTCGTTGACAAACAATTGAAAGTATATTTTTCCAAAAAACCTAGCTAGCATGGGTTTGCATAGATCGATGTGTATCACATCCAATGGGCCTTTGGATAAATGATTGATTAATTCAAAGGATACTCAGTGTTGCTTCCTTGCTAAATAACTTAAGAAAATTGGCAATGTAAGTGAAATTAGAGCAAACCTATCACCATGATGTTTACACAGTTGGAGTAAGTATCCTAAACTTAGATGACCATATATCCTATGACAAAGGGAGGTTGCATCTATCATGGTTGCCAAAAAATTTACATTAAAAGAAGATAGGGCATCTAGAGAAAATAAATATTTGTAGGAACCAATTGCCACACTCTTACCACTTTTTGTGATAAATCACTTCTTGTAGCCATCAATAATTTTGAATTCAACCACCATATTGTGATTGAACACTTATGGGACACAAAACAAGTTCTTTTTCAATACTGGTATATATAGTACCTTTTCAATTGTGTATTCACCATTAGGAAAATTGAGAGGAATATCTCCCACTCCTTGGATATGATAGGTTTTATCGTTGACAATAGTCAGTAGTTTCCCTCCTCTAGCTTGTAATGAGTTAAACTACATTTTGTCCCCTATCATGTGCTTGGTAGCACCTGAATCATTTGCTTTGGCCATTTCCTTGGATATTAACACCTTATATGCATGTTCAAAATTTGAATCTGATTCTTCAAATGCAACATGCCCTTGTGGTCTTTTTTATTTGAGATGTGGCTTGTTTTATGTCTTCTTCTTCTGAGGTTGACATACTTAATATCCTTGAGTCATTGTGTTATACCAACAATTCTTGGTATTGTGTTCTTATTTGTCATAGATGTGGCAATACCTCTTTGTTTCTAAGGTGGCTTTTGTGATGATGATGAAGTACCTTTTGCAATTTCTTCCCATATTTATTAGAGATAAGTGAATTATTTGATAACTAATCCCTTAATTTATTGGTTCTTTATTTTTGTTGTAACATATTGATCAATTCATAAAAGAAAACCTTCTTGGTGGAGACTTATAAGGAGGTTATCAACACTCTAAATAAATATGATAGAGCTCAAAGTATGATAGGTACTAAGCGCTTGTCCTCCATATTTTCACCTATGGCATTTAGTCATGCCTTCAACTTTGTAACTCTACAATGAATTACCTCTATATTTTCTCCATATTGCACTCTCAATGTGCAGAGTTGTGATTGAAGGTGAACAATGATGGATTTATTTTTCCCATTAGATGGTACTAAGTGTATCCCATGCCTCCTTCAGCATCTATGCTTCATAAATATGTGGTTGGATAACATCAACTATAGCAAGGATGATGAGCATCATTGATATTGCATCTATATCATCCATTTTTTTAGCATATTCATAATCTTGAGGTCACATAACTCTACATATAAAAATATCCCAAAGTTTTTCAACAACCAATATGGTTCTCATCTTAGTCTTCCAAGGTCCATAGTTTGAACCCCTCAAGAGTTGTGAATCTATAATATAGACTTTTGGTGTAGCTATGGTTAGGGTTACTTATATCTCCCAAATGACCCCCCTTTCAATATATCATTAGTCTAATAAATCAAACATTTTTATATGTTCACCCTTCCTATATACCTATTGATACATTAAAGAAGCTAATCCTCTCTATATACATGATCATACATGAGAGCGAATTTAAGGTATGTGAAAGAGAATAATATAAGGCATCAAGGAAATATGGAATGGGATTTTTACTATCAATAACATATGCTTAAATATAAATCCTTTTTCATACACATGACTTCCCTATATACTCATTATTTCTCAGTTTTAGGGTTTATGTCTAGCAATAGTGGCAAATAGGGTAAAAAATGGAGTAAATTTTTTAGAAGACCTTATTTCTCCTTGATGATTTATAGGGTCGATGCATAGATATCGTTATAATAGCTATTTTAGACATTAGATATAGTAGCTCAATGTGACAATTTTACTTATAAACATAAGCCAAAGGTGTTGATACCAAATGTTGCTTGTGTGCTTACATACTATTGTGAAGAGTTGTACATAACATGTAAATTTGAAAGTAAATATTTTAAAAAATTTAAGGTGTTGATATCTACTTAAAATGAACCTTTTTACAATAAAAAAATGACCACATTTTTTCTTATTTGCAAAGAAATTTACTATAGTTTTTGCTGAAAAATATATTTAAAAAGTAACTATAGAGAATATTGTGATAATATAATGTTTCTAAGGTAGTAAAAAGATAAAAAAGAGGGTCTTAATGATATTGGACCTTGTTAGGGTACCTAGGAATAGATATATGGGGATATAATATTATATTGTATAAGGGTTGGCATTTGCCACACATAACCCAAGGTTGATTAATTTATAATATTATATAATAATACAAACTAGGGTCTTACAAAAATATATATCTCCCCACTGATTTGAAGCTAAAATTCCTCACAAATAATTATATTTGCAATTTTTATTGAAAACAAAATAAACTGCAATTGATTTTATTACCTCGATTGATAAATTTTGTCTTAAAAAAAATCATGATTAGAAAATTTATCATTGCTCTTTTTCTAGATGTTTGACTTCACAAGGTCATATCTCCCTTAATTATACTTAGATTCCTTCATATAACCACTCATTTTAAAGCTCTTTAAATTTTGCACAAGATAACCCAAGAATTATTTGAATCAAATAAACTTTTGTAGAGATATAACTCCTAAAAAATGAGAAAATTTTCTAGAAACATTTTGCTCTAATTTTGCAATCCAAAAAAAAATAATCCCCACTTTGCTAGAATCGTTACTATAATATCACTTGTTACAAAACTTTATTCTCATAAACATAAATCATTTACCAATATGCAAAAATATCAAATCATTCATCCATAAATAATATTCACAATAATAATCCACACAATGAGACAAAGATAGATAATACCCTTAAGGTAGGGCAACACCAATAATAATCCTAAAGGAAGGAATAACTCTACAAGATCTCCCAAGATGAGAGCACCACTTAGAGAGGGAAAGTTCCTATAAGCCACTTCATGGGTAAAGACGATTACATATGAATGATCTCCATGATGACTACAATGAAAAATATATCTGATTTATATATACATATTCTAATTCTACTTTGGGGAGCCAACTATTATATAATATATATATTATATTATAATATAATCAACCTTGGGTTATGTGTGGTCCATGCAAACCCTTATAAAATATAATATCATATCCCTATATATCTATTCCTAGGTACTCTAATAGACCTATTGATCTCTACAAGTTTATACTTTGTGTCTCTTATCAAATCTCCTACCTAAGTTCATATACATGAAAACAGGAGAGTATTATTTGTAACACTTAAAAAGTAAGCAATTTAAAAAAAAATACATATGGTATGAGGATTGAACATAATACTTATAACCATTGGAAGTATTTACATATTCCTTTATACCACACTAGCTACCACTCAGATGTGTATATAAAATACCTCAACATAAACTTGAATGGATTATTTCTCCTCCACCTTAAGGTGGACACCATCGCTGCCACATATGAACTCAAACATGTATGAAAGTAATCGAATGGTACAAACATGTTAACACATGGCTCAAGGTGTGGACTCAATGACCATGGGTAAAATCCTATGTGTCTCCCTAATTATATTATGTTCTACTTCTACCAAATAGGGATTAATTTCTAAGGATGTAAGGTTATAGGTGGAGCTCATGCAGGCACAAAGGGTTAAATTTTTTGTGAACCCCATCAAGCAGGGGCTGCAAAATAAATTAAATTTGATTTTGGGAAATATCCAACACCTAGAGGAGAAAATCAATGGCCAAAGCAATAAAAATATCAAGGCATAAATTTATCCAATTAATAACCTCATCAACCTTATTTGCTACTACAAATACATGCTCTATAGTGTCACCAAGATAGATTCTTCTCTTGCAAAGAAATTTAGCAATGCAAAAAATAACAAGAAGATGTATGCCATTTTAGATGATTTTTATTATTAAATATCATGGTGTTGATGGATGTATATGGATAGGGGACCAAGAGAGTATCCATGTCAATGATATTTGTTAAGTGTCACTTTGATTTGTAATCATTTATTTCTCAAATGATATTCTTAAATTGTTGCAACACTCAATGGTGGTAGCTTTATAGATACAAGCTCTACCTTATACAAAAATGGTGTTCAATGTAGCACTTAATATTATATAAGATAGTTGGATTCAAAACTATGTAGCAAATTAGGGACAAATATCATGCTCATAAACCTCACACAAAATAATCGAACCAATTTTGTGGTACTAAATATCACATTCTCAAGATTGGCACTCCCAAAGATGACTCAGCTTTTCAAAGTTGATATTACGGATATCAAATATGGCATACTAGTCAAAATGGTGGTTGCAAGTAGCCATTGATAGGGACGTCCGACCATAATGAATTCAAGGCAACTATGATGATAATTGCTTCAAATGATTTCTCTAGCCTTAATAGTGATTACTTATTCCAACAAGGATTAATCAACCTATAATTGTTAGCCAATGTCATTGTTGTTGTTTTTGCTATTACACTCAATTGCATTGGATAACAACACTAGAGAATACAATCTCTCATCCCCGACCCAAAGTCTAATACCAATGTTAGAGAAAAAATACTTTCATTGATAAGGGACAACTTGATAAATACATCAAACTAGTTACATGAATAGAATA
Source organism: Wollemia nobilis (assembly GCA_028583015.1). Taxonomy (NCBI): domain Eukaryota; kingdom Viridiplantae; phylum Streptophyta; class Pinopsida; order Araucariales; family Araucariaceae; genus Wollemia; species Wollemia nobilis. The sequence continues at coordinate 1,088,293 of JAQPPZ010001446.1, forward strand.
GACTAATTCAATGTAGCAACTAACCAAGAATAGGCTAGTAGTTAGGATCAAAGAAATCTTCCTGGCTACTAGATCAATATGATATAACTAATTTTATCTACGCGAGTTTCTAGAAATTATCTACATAAAAATAATGTAATAATATTTTTCCTAATGATGATACATGAATAATTTCCAAGCTTGTTGTAATATCACCATGTGGTCATGATATAATATGAGGGGGCATTTCAATACCATACAACCAATTAAAAAAATAAGACACACAAAGGACACATAAATTAAAGCAAAATCAAGAAAAGCAAGCTCTAATGCCATATTTCTAAATATGACATTAATACATTCTAATTATGTCATATCCATATTAAGTTGCATTATAATTAAAGCAAATGAAATTATCAAATCATACACTAGCATGTAATCCAAAATATGCCAATCAAGACAGAGAAAAAGACACAAACTAGAAAAATTAAACAAGCATAAAAAACCAAAAAAAACACTAAGGCTAGAATCATAAGAAAACAAATTTTGATATTGCATAAATTGATAAAAACATTCTTTCAACTCTTTGATATTATGTGAAAATTAATTTGACATATCGAAAGACATTGATGTGATTATGTAAAATATGCTGAAAAGTACACAAATCTATTTGACTAATCAAAGTACATTAGGAAGATACATAAGAAGATTATTAACAACAATATCTGTCTTTTAAGAACATAATTATTTGATATAGTAAGTTTCCCAATACCCCCTTGAAGAAGAAGGTATGATGTGGGAAACTTTTGATGTAGGTAAATAGTTAAGATTTTCTTTTAACACTTTAGAGAAACTTCAACCATGAAATGTGCTCATTCACATGTATACAAAATTAATTAATATCTATAAATTGTAATTGTAATTTTAAATATTAAGCTCATATAATATTATTAGAATGCTTCCTTAGTATCCTCACTAGCATACCATATGAAATTAAGTATGAGTTTGAAGATACATGTTCTATATTATTGCACTTAAAGGGAATGGTATTAAAAAAAAGATAAAGTAAAAAAATAATCAATGACAATCAAGAGGAAAGTATGAAGACTTAAAATGATGTAATATTGACATGCAAATATTCCTTCAGGATGGAGAGGAAAAAGACATAATTAGGTTTAATTTCAAGAAAAAACAAAAGAGAGAATGATATCCCTTGACAAGAAAGCAAGCACAACATGCAACAAAGGACCATTAATAATAGATAAGTAAGAAACAAATCAAGGCATGTTACCCTTTATTAGTAAATAGAACAAGATATGCTATGGATATGCATGTTTGGAGATAGACTAGATCAGGTTAAAATGTACAAGGGTTAATATTATAAGTTATGGACCACCCATTAAACAAGACACCAAAAAAGTGATATTGGCACAACACAATCAAAAAAATATAGGATGCATGCAAAAACAATAAGACACACAAAGAATTCATAAATGAAAGGACAAATCAAACAAAGAAATCTCTAGTTCCATATTTCTAAAGATGACATTGATACAATTTAATTATGTCTTCTCCATATAAAATATGATTATCATTGATGGAAAATAATTAAAAAAATCATACAGTAGCATGTGATCCAAAATGTCTCAAATCAAGATAAAGAGAAAAATAAACAAACTAGAAAAATTAAACAAGCATTAACCAAAAAAAAAACTAAGCATGTAAATGTTTGATGTGCATAAAAGTAGTTAGTTCATCTAACTTCATATCATACATGGTCTATAGTTTTATTGTTGCCCAACTTATATATTGCTTTGATGGTATATGGTCCCAACCACTTACAAATGAACTTGCGTTTGTCCTCTTCATGGATGTTGTCAAGTTTTAACATAAGGTCGATACCAATATAAACAATTTTTTTGACTCTTTTATTATATTATGTAGCAAGATAATCCCTATTTACTGAGTTATATTGGATAGCATTCATGTACTTCTTATGAAGGGTAGTGAGTTTTATTAGGTGAATTTTATTGTATTCTTGATAATGTTCATTATGGTCTAACATTTGTTGCAGAGATACACAAATAAGGAATATCAAACTCAAGAGATAAAACAATTTAAATACCATAAACAAGGGATAAATGAGTGTTCCTCGTGGATGTATGAATACTACTATAATATACCAAAAAAATTATATATAACTTTAAGTATTAATCCATATGAGAGTATTTCACAATTTTAAGAATGTTAGCCAAGATATTATAGATGATTCAACTTGTCCAACACTATGGGTAGTAAGATATGGAGAATTTGTGTTGTATGTGTGATTACTTAAAGAGTTTCTTTAATTGTTTTTTTAAAATGGCCTACAATTAATAAAGATGATAATGGATGGAATTCCAAATCAATATAATTTAATTCATGACAAAAGGCTTGAACTATCTAATCAGTCATAGGTATTAGCTCGACCCACTTTGTAAAATACTTGATAACCATAATAATATATTTATAGCCATTAGATACAAAAGAAATTAGACTAAGTTTATGAAGATCCATACAAAGAAGCTCCAAAAATACTCAATACAATGAAGAGATATGTAAGAGAATGACTCTCATATTTATAGAATTGACACTTATGACATTTAGCTACATATTTATTGTCATGTGATCCTAAGATGGACCATAAATATATCATTCTTAAGAGCTTGTGGTTTATGTATGACCATTAAAATTAGCTCTATAGTCTCTAGAATTGATATTTTATAAAACTTGTGACACCTCATACTTAATAAAACACCTTAGGAAGATTCAATCTGGAGTTTTATAATATAGCACATGTCATACTATGACATTATTGAAGGCCCTTTGATAAGGCATAGTCCTATTCTATGAATTACAACTAGGAGGATATATTTGGTTATCTAGAAACTACAATATATCCTCATGCAAGGATCATCTTGGGGGATTTGGCAATTTAATATATTTATATTTTGAAAATTAATATCAACTTTACCCTACACTATAGAAATTATAGGCTTCTTGTTTATATCGATTAAAAAATTACTTTGATTAGTATTTTTATGGGGCATATAGTTGGTGGCTAATGAATCCAAACAATTTGCCTCCTCCTTATGTCATTAAGGATAGTGGAAAAAATCAAAAAGACAAATATTTTTTACGTTTAATTCATTAGATGATGTACAAGTGCTCTACATTAATCATACAAGTATTATTAACTTGGTTGACTACAACATGGGGGTCTCCTAAGAATTTAATGTGTTGGACATTCATTATTTAACTAATAGGATTCCTATAATTAAGGCTTCATATTCTACTATATTACTAGTGCAAATAATGTTTAAGTAAAAATCCATAAGGATAATGAAACCTTAAGGACTTCTTTAATAAAATCCCTACACCTTTTCCATTTTCATTCTTGGCTCTCTCAAAATGGATGCTCTATGTGTTAGGATGTAAATCCTTATCTTTATTCAACTCTTCAATTAAATTTAGCTTCTTTTCTTTATTCTTGGAATCATACTACATAGGGAGCTTCATGTAATTCAAGCAATGTTTGCTTCTCCTCAACAAGAGTGTGTGACCCAAATTATTAGAATAAACTAGAAGCAATAAAGGAAGGGTATATTATGAAATTATATAATGCACATGAAATTACCATAATGTCTTCACCTCTCAAATATTCTTTCCTACTACTATATAAAATTTTATATTTTAACCAAATATAAAATGTTGCAATAATCTATTTAGCAATCACCTAGGCCTTTCCTACTTTTAGTGTTACAATATAGAGATCAAAATTATGGATTATGATTATCCAATTTCCTTATAATGTATCATTAGGAATATAAGGATTTACAACATATATCTAGAGAAATCATTCTTGATAATGAGAGATGTTGTCTAGTAGATATAATGCCTTATCTTCTTATAGGCGGAGTAAATCACTAGGCAGTTCTTCTCCACAGGGGTGAAATGAGTTTCAACCAGGAACATAGTTTGAGTTATGTAATATATGACATGCCATATATTATTTTTATCTTGTTAGACTAAGACAACCCTAGAAGAAACATGAGTGGTAGAGGTCTATAAAATAAAAGGTTTGTCTAGATTTTGAGACCTTAAAGTTTGGGGTCTTATGCAAAATTTCTTGAATTCATTAAATTCCTTATCACATCCTTCTTCATATTTAAAGTTAACATATTTATTGAGTATGTTGCTTATTAGAGGAGCTTTGTAGGGAAGCTTAGGTATGAATTGATGAATTACCCCTAGTTTTCCTAGAAACAACTTGGTCTCTTTAACCTTTTTGAGAGGAGGTATGACTTCTATAGAGTTTATCTTATTATGATGAATTTAAATGTCTTTATTTGATATCATAAAGTCTAATATTTTCTGTTAATAACTCCAAATATACACTTGTTTTTTTTTGAATTTACATGATGGAATTGGTAGCCGCCACGAATCCGGGTAGGCTATCCAGATTTTATGTCCATCATAGTATTATGTGTTGTCCACCCCAGAAGCTACCACATAGATCTTCACACAGTCCACCCCTATAACCACCATGCCACAATCATTTTAAACCTTTTACACCGTTGAAAGCACTAGGAAAGGGACAAGCATTCAGTCCAGTGAGGCCCAATATTTGAACCTTGGACCTCCATCCCCCTTATGGGTTTTGGTCGAACCAATTGATCTACACCTTAGATCTCAAAGATACACTTGGTGGAATTCAATTTATTATTATATTATTTTAGTCAATCAATTTTAACTTAAAGGTGAATGGATGATCAACCCTATGCTTTGAGTTTCTTAAATTTTTTTTTTACAAAATACATGAAAATATTTCATATGAGTTCATGGAAAAAAGATCATGGATATCTAATAAGGAGCACTAAAATTATTTAGGCCAAGGGTCATGATAATATAACATAATGTGTCTAAATGAATTGTGAAAGTTTTTTTGATCTAATTCTTAGGGACTATTCAAATTATATCAAGATGTTTTTCCATAAGAGATGCCATTTTGTATACTTGCACTAAAATTGATACCTCAAAATGCTCTAAAAGTGAAAATATTGTAACCTCATAAAAGTGTTGTGGTGCTTCTGTGTGGTACTGCTACCAATAGTGCTTTTACCAGTCAAACTGGTTAAACCTCCTTCCTACCTACCAATTGTCATGAAGCTATAACATCACAAGCAAAAGCACCATGTTGCTTCTACACCATTGTGGAACTTCTGCTCTACCACCACCAAAACCAAGATTTCAGTAGTTTGACTTCCTATAACTATCTATTTTGTGCAAAATATCATCTCATCTTTTGAATTTGAATGTATTTATGGTACTTCTACTTGGATATTTTTAATGACACTTTTATATGATGCTTCTATGTGGTGCTTCTACTTCAACCCAATAATTAGGTATAATATGTTCTAATTTCAATCTTGAAATTGCATGATTTATTTGATCTATCATCAATGTTCCTAATTTTGTGATAAAGTATTGCAAGAAGGTAGTGAATCTATCTTTTGATTACATGATTGTTAAATAAATAGTGATAGATATTAATTGATGCATTAGGTATTGAATTGGATAAATGTACTTAGTTGCATTGTAGGGTGATTTTTCTATTTTAGAATCTCTTATTGTATTTGGTGAGCATATTTTGTGAAAGGGATAATCAAGTTAGTTTCTTTTATAAAGTGGTAGATCTTGCTTGCATATTTAGCACTAGGCAATAAAGTGAAACACACATAGTTGCATCCTAAGGTAATATTGCTTATTTGCATAATCTCCCTATATTATTTCTCAAAATAAAGATATATTTCATCACTTTTGTTGTTTTTCAAAGAAGCGTTTACATAGAATAGGGTTTTGTATGCTTGCATCTATTTACATCTACATATTGCATTGTACAAATTAGATTTTGGCATTTAGGATAGGATAGGAACTTAGAAAGGATATTTTGCTACCCATTAAACCCTAGGTATTTGTAAATTTGATCCATAAAACTATTTTCTTAGGATATAATAAGATAAAATTAAGTGTGATCCTATGTGAAAAAGGGTACCTATTTGTGATCATCCCAATTTTTATGATCATAAGGGGTACACTCAAGATATAAGTGTATATGGTGCTCTACCTACTAGGAAAAGGACACACAAAATTATTTTTCTAAGTTCATAAGATGGAGTTTCCTCTCATCCGTTTTGTGTAAAGTTGATGCTAAATCAATAGAAATAAGGTTTACATGCTAACTTGGTTATTTATATTATTAATGCATGCCACATTGATCAAAGGGATATACTATTATCTATTGTGGAAGGAATATGCTATGTTTAATTGTTAAACCCTTATTTTTTGTTATATCATAGATGTATTAATACATTGGTTAGTGCTTTCCAAGGAGGTAAAGTTTTAGACTCTATGTCTTCCTTTACTATTCTAGCCATGTAGCATATGTTGGTATTTTAAATGGAACGAGGTCTCAAATTAAATTTCTTTATCCTTCATGTTATGAGCCCTTTAGACTACACTATTGCATAACATGTCCACCCTATTTATCTAGTAGGGGTTGTTAATTATTTTGAATAGTTTTATTTCCCCATATGATCCACTTGTCTACTATATTTATTCATTAAATTTTTTTATTTTAATGATTCAAGGTATGCTAAATGAATAATTGTGTTGGCAGTTTTGCCACACCAAATTTTGCCTTGTAAAATTATAAGTATACAAATTAAACAATGCAATTTTGTTGGCCTGTGAAATATTTTGTGTTGTCATTGTTTTAATTTGATATTTTTAATTTCATTCTCAAATGCAAAGCAAGTGCTTTCATCTGCTTTCCCAAGCACAATTAAGCGCTAGTAATTTCGTTGGAAAAAATAGAAGTTAAAGCTCCAAATTGGTTTTGCTAGCAAGAATAAACTGTAGTGCTTCCTCTAGAAAAAATAATTTAAAGCAATGTCACTGGAAAAAGGAAAATGCAAGGAACGAAATGCGCCATCAAAAAATGTCTAAGGAACAAAGGCGTCAACATTAATTGAAAGCGCCAATGAAAATGTAATCAATTGATTTCGCTGGTGAAAGTAGGTAAAAGACGCATTAAGACGATTTTGTCCAAGTTGGGGCGAAAACAAGGAAAAGCGCCCAAATTGTAGCAAAGGGAAAATTTTATAAGTAAAAGAGAGAATATTTCACCCAAAATCATGCATTCCAGACAGTCAAAGGTGATTTCACCCTTTTTGGGGTGAATTGCTATTTTCAGTTGATTTCGGGGTGAAAATACTGAGTGGGCACCATTCAAATGAAAGCATGTAGAAATTCACCCCTTTTCTAGCAAATTAAATGGTTTCGCCCAAGATGGGGTGAAAACAAGGAAAAGCGTCTCATTTGGAGTGAAAGTAACTAAGTGCATTTACTTCATGCAGTCAAAGTCAACTTCACCTCAGGTAGGGGGCGAAAATCATTTTCACCCTTCTTTTGGGTGAATTGTTGTTTTAAGATGAGTTCGAAGTGAAAGTAATGCAAGGCGCTCAACTTGGAAGTAAAAACAATGTAAAAAGCATCTTTCTGCATGGTCAAAGTCAATTTCACCCCTCCTTTGAGCAACCTGCTATTTTTAATCAATTTCAGAGCGAAAGTAGTTGGCAGACGTCTCTCCAAGCGAAAGCATCCTGAAAAGTCAAAGTTAGTTTCGCCCAGTGGCGAAAATAGGAGCAAACGAGTTGTCTTCTGGCAGTTTCGCCAACGAAAGCCTCTGTTGGGGAGTTTCGCTCCTTTTTCCAACGAAAATCTATTTTCGTCCCAGGTAAAGCGAAATTCATCATTTTTACCCCTTTGGTAGTGGAAGTTATTTTTACCCCACTTCTTGGTGAAATCCTCCCATGAGAAAGAGCAAGAGCAAGCAAGAACATTTTCGGGCGAAATTGATGAAATTAATGATGAAAATCTAGGCAAAGGCGCTTTCACTGTAGATCATTTTTGGGAAAGACTAAAGGATTGATGAATTTAATTCTTGGGGCAACAAATTTAATATGTCGGGGACTATTGCGGAAGATCTACCAAGATTAAATGTTGCGCTCTTGATTCTAGTACATGATCCTGCTCATTCTCGAGGCACCGTCCATTGATTTCGCTCCTTTTCCAAATGAAGTTGATTTTCGTTGGGTCTTCCTAGCGAAAATAAAATTTTGAGGTGCAAGACGACGAAGTGGCAACCAAGATTTAATGTTCGAGCTCCTGATTTTCATGTGACATTGTTGTGTTTCAATGCATCGACTCCTGAAACGATTTTCCATCATCCATTCTTGCTGATTTCCTAGGTGCTCTCCACCAAAATGGGATCGTTGCTTCCAAAAGAATGCGTTGATTTGTGCATTGCTATTGTCGAGGAGAAAATTGCTGTTGTTTGATCTTTGACTAGCCGACATTTTGTTTTAATGTGCATTTAATTACAGAGGTGCAACCCTCTATAAATACTAAGCATTTTGATGTAAAGGAGGATAGACACTCTACCAAAAAACACTTTGAGTTCTCTACATCAATTGAAAGATATTTGGCTCTGGTTCCTGGATCAGTGTTGTATGTAATTATTTTCTACTTATCATTTCTATTATGTTCATGATCTTTGTTAGATAAATTTAAATTTTACATCTGAATTTAATTCCTAATAGAGAACTGAATGCTGAAATATTTATTGGAAGTTATCTCTACAAGCTATGAATGGTTCCTATGCTTTTCTTTTTGTTATATGCTAATTAAAACTTGATTTGAATTTTAGCTGCTAGTTTATCCCCACCTTACATTTCTAGCTCATAGCCATATTTCCCATTCCTTTCTATCATTTCCCATATCTTTCTATTACCCTAAGCTTACACCGATTGTTAGATTAGTACGGGAACCAACCCTCTCTAGAGATTGGCCCGAAGGACATCTCTTTCCTTTAACCTTTCAATGTTGGTCGGGTCTAGGGTGCACATATATTTTGTACTTAGGTAGATTCATGACCAATAATTTTTGGCATGCCCGATGGGACATTAAAAGTTCCACTTTGAGTAGTAATAAGGTTTGATGTTCATATTTTTACTATCTGACTAGAACATCTGGTGACTCAGTTTTACCTAGAAGCCTCCGAACGTGAAGTGAGTGAAAGCTTTACTTCATGATCACAAGATCGAAGGCCAAAAATTTTGAAAACCTCATTGAGTTCTTTGAGCTTGACACCCAAGTTTTAGGAGAGCATCCTAGGTTAGTCACTCCAACTGTCCCATCAATTGTAACATCTTCACAGGTAGCTGGTGTGTTTTTTGTTCCTTCAAGTCCCGCTAGCACAACCACTAGCTTTCCTCCTCCTCAAGCCAACACTCCAGTCCAAATGGCCCAAAATCTACCACCACCACCAAGATAGTTCCCAGCCTGGAATCACTCTGAAGCTTTGAATCTGCAAGCTCAGAACCTGATTCTACAAGCAACGTTGAAGGCTTTGCCTACTTACGATGGTACAGGCAAGATGACTTATGAGCATGTCCAAGATGTGGCTTCTCTGGTGACCATTCATAGCATCACAGATGAAGATGTCATGGTAATATTGCTCGTGCTCTCTCTCAGAGGGAAGTTGTTTTACTGGTACCGATCTTTATAACCTACCACTATTACCACCTAGGACCAGTTGGCTGAATTATTGATAAAAGGTTTCAATGAACAAGCGGATCCTTTCTCTCTGTTGCATCAATTTACCACCATTCAGAGGTATCCATAGGAGGAAATTATTGACTTCAATGTCAAGTTCACCCGAACTTGGTAGAGAGTCCCTGATGGTCTCCGATCGACTCTCGAACAAGTCGCATTCTATTACCTCCGAGCCTTCAATTTTGACATTAGCATGGCCATCCATCAGTCCAACATTGATACATTTTTGACCTTGTACTCTACTACGCAAAAGGTTGAGGCTGATCTGATTGCTATCGGTAAGCTTCCACCGAAGATGATGATGCCTATATTTCTTGATCTCCCATAATATTTGTATTCCAACGCATCTTCTCAGTCCCTACCAATGTCCCCCATGTATCCGATCCCTTCATGGAATCCAAGTTCATCTCAAACCATGATGATAGTTTCTATCCCACAACTGCCTGCTCCATCCATTCCACAGCTACCTACTCCAATTCCATTCCCAACACTACCATATCCACCTGTACCACTTCCATTACCAGCTCCTCCAACACCCTCAAATCCTGATCCCCAAGAGAAGTTGCTAAAAGAGATGTAGTCAATGAACTCAGCCATAAGAGCGATGAGCAATGAGATCATGATGATTAAGAAGAAGTAGGCTGAAAGAGATTTCTAGCCTAGGATATTTCAACCTCCACCAATCACCAGGGAGCAAGCAACTTCAACCAACAAGGTACCTGAGAGGAATCTGATCATATTGAAAAATGAAGAAGTTGGCCCATCAGAAAAAGCGTATTAGTGCTCTACCTGCAATGATCCACATGGTGAAGAAACTTGCATGGTTCACTTGAACTATATGCAAACATTGGTAGAAAGTTCTTCCGATGGTTAGATCAACATGATTATAGAAGTCGATCATAATTTCATGGTCCCTTCTAAAGAACAAGTTTTAGTTCTCACGAGAGCTAGAAGAAAACTCATAGTGGACCCAACTGAAATGGAGCCACTGAAGGTACCTACTGACCCGAAGGTGCAAAATGAGAAAAAACAAACACAAGCGAAAGTGCCTATTCCAGCACCCAAGCCAGATGCACCTATCCTATTAAAAGATCTCTTGCCTCCATGAGTGAAAGAAATATTGCAAGAAAAGGCTTCAACTTCATAAGCAAAAGCTGAAATGGAGGAATAGGCCAGAGAAAAGCTCAAATACCCATCCTTGACCAAGCATTAGAGGGTAGAGGCTACATAGTAGTATCAGAGCAAGTATGAGGCTACCAATGAAGGAAAGGAGTCCAACGCATCTACGTACAACATTGTTGAAGAGCTGAAGAGGATTCCAGCCAAGGTTAGTCTCTATGATGCATTGCAATTGCTTGGACAAGTCGACTTATTGCAAGAATCATTGAAGTTTGTTAAAGATAAGGGGAAGAATCCTACTCAAATATTTTTGCTCAAATGCTAACTACTTCAGCTACTAGAAAGAATAGACCACCCCCTTTCTACTTGTCTCTCAGGATGGAAGGTTGGATTGTGCATAATTGCATGATCGATTCTAGCGCTACGATGATTGTCATGCCAAAGGTAGTCTGTGATGTTATGGGTATGGAATATACAAGAAGTAGCCCTAGAATTTTGTAATTAGATGGAACCCCTATGAGAACAGTAGGGGTCATCAAAGATATCCCCATTGTGTTGCATAAAATACCTCAGATCACTATGATCCAAGAGGTGGTTGTGGTTGATCTGGAGTCATATTTCAGCATGTGCCTCTCAAGGGAGTTCACTACCAAGTTGGGAGGCTATCTTTCTCTAGACTATTCTCTATCTAGATATTCCTATCAGGGGGAAGAGAATTTAAATATATAACGATAAGCCTTTTACTTTTCATATAGAGAAGATTGAAGAAGAAGAAAAATCCATGAATTCTATCAACATGATGACTGAAGAATTGGAAGAATTAGATTTGATGGAAGAAGTTCTGGATGAGCTTCAAATAGAAGATGAGTTTTCAATGCTCGATTTTAATGCCATGATGGAGACTGAAATTGGTTGTTACACCATTACTAAGCCTAAAAAAGCTGAAGTGAAGGTGTCTGATGATCAAGATCCTATTCTAGATCAATTATGGAAGTTGTACTTTGATGGTGCGAGATGCAAGAATGGTGCAGGAGTAGGGATCATTCTCATTTCTCCTTGGCATACAGAAAACTTATTCATACCGATTGACCTAGAGTTGTACCAATAATGCTATCAAGTATGAAGCATTATGCCTAGGCTTGAAGAAAGTAGAGAAGCTTGGGATTAAACAACTATAGATTTTTGGAGATTCAAAACTGATTGTGAATCAAGTAACGAACAAATGTGTCTCCAAGAAGCACTACCTGAAGGTGTACCACAACAAAGTTTAGGACCTTTTTGAAGCTTACACAACATTGAACATCCAAGTGATCTCACGAGAGCAGAACAAGCATGTTGATCTCTTAGCATCCCTTGGTACTAACTTTTCTCCAATTGAGCACATGGTGAGAAAACCCAAGACTATGAGGTTAGTTTATAGACCTTCAGTTCCTAACAAAAATATCTACTAGCAAGTGTTCGAAAGTGATGAGCAGATTGTAAATTTCTTGATAAGAGAAGTTAGTACTATGGAAGGAAGAACACTTGATGAGGAAGAAGTTGAGGGATTAATCCAACTGAGGAATAATCATATTCCAAAAGGATTGATTATGCTTGAGAGTCTCTTTGATCAAAATGATAGAGCAGAAAAGCATAAGATCAAAGTGGATGAGGAGTACACTGAACTACAGTTGGGACCTGAGAAGTCAATCAAAGTTGGTACCGATTGCACTCTAGAAAGAACTGGAGCAGATCAAGGAGCTATGCCATGAGTTCCTAGACATTATCACTTGGAGCTACCAAGATTTGAAAGGCTACAACAAAGATGTGATCCAACATACCATTGAGTTGCAGGAAGGAGTGAAACCCTTCAGGAAAAAGTAGAGGCCAATCAATCCCAAGATTGAAGCCTTGATGAAAGTTGAACTGCTGAAGATGCTAGAAGCCAAAATCATTTACCCGATTAAGCATTCTACCTGGGTAGCGAATCTGGTCCTTGTGAGGAAGAAGAATGAAGATATTCACCTATGTGTTGAATTCCAAAATTTGAATCAAGCATCCCTGAAGGATCATTATCCTTTACCCTAGATTGATCAGATTCTTCATGTAGTTGTAGGAGCTCAGATATTTTCTCTGTTGGATGGATTCTTCGAGCTATAATCAGATTTGGGTCAAGGATGAAGACCAATATAAAATGATGTTCACCATGAAATGGGGAACATTTTCTTATCAATGAATGTCATTTGGTCTCTCGAATGCTGGAGCAACTTTTCAAAGAGTGATGGATGTAGCTTTTGGTGAGTTGTTAAATCATGTCATTGTAATTTATCTGGATGACATGACTATCTTCTCTCACAATAGGGAGGAGCATAGTCTACATTTAAGACAAGTGTTCAAGAAATATCGAGAGTTCAAAATATCCATCAATCCAAAGAAGTCCATATTCATTGTAAAGGAAGGAAAGCTCCTAGGCCACATCATTTTAGAAAAAGGTTTAGCTATTGATCCAACTAGAGCTGAGGCTCTTCTAAAGCTTCCATTACCAGCCAACAAGAAGGATTTGTAGTCATTATTTGGGTAGATTAACTTTATTTGAAATTTTATTGTAGATTTCTCCCAAGTGGTAAAACCGATGACTGAGATTTTAAAGAAAAATGTTGAGTTCAAATGGACTGAGCAGAGGAAGTGAGCATTCAGAGAAATTAAAGAAAGAATTGCTCAAGCCTCGATTCTAGTAAACCCTGATTATTCAAAAGATTTTATCCTGTATGTCATTGGTGAACAAGAGAGTTACGCAATGGTGCTCACGTAGAAGGGAGATGATGGAGATGAGCAGCCAATCACTTTCTTAAGCCAAGTCATCCAACCGCATGAAGAGAAATACAATTTCATTGAGAAGCAAGTATATGCGGTAATGAAGTCCTTGAAGAAGTTTTAACATTTTATTTCCTAGAGAAAAATAATAGTTTATGTTGTTCATCCAGATGTTCGAAGTTTCATCATTCAAGGAGAGCTTGGAGACAAGAGAGCTGGTTGGGTTTCCAAAATCTAGGAGTATGATGTTGAAATCCGACCAACCAAGTTGGTTCGAGGTCGAGCACTATGTCAAGAGCTGGCAAGAAGTGCTGCTTCCGAATCCATGGTTTGCCAACTTGAAGATTCAATAAGTGAAAGTAATTTCGCTAATCACTCTACAGTTGATCATGATTGGATAGAGGACCTTGTCGAATATTTCAATTCAGGAAGATGTCCTTCACATCTCAATGCTTCACAGAGAAGGAGATTCAGACTATAGGCCCTCAGGTATGTGATGTTGCCAAATGGATTGTTCCATAAAAATATTGATGGAGTACTTCTCAAGTGCATCAAAGAATCAGAGAAGCAAAAAATCCTAGAAGAATTCCATTATGGATTGTTAAGAGGCCATTATGCAGGGAGACCCATGGCATTGAAGATCATCAAAGCAGGTTATTTTTGGCCCACTCTCTTTGTAGATGCTTTCAAATTTAGTCAAAGTTATGATAAATGCCAGAGATATATCGGTAGAAGTAGGAATGCATCATTACCCCTTCATCCGATTCAAGTAGAAGCATCATTTCAGCAATGGGGCTTAGATTTCATTGGGGTCATTGATCCTAATTCATCCATTGGGCATAAGTACATTCTAACTACAACTGACTATTTCACTCGATGGACCGAAGCAATCCCAACCAAGAAAGCCAACCAAGAGGTGGTCATCTCATTCCTTGAAGGATTGATCACTCATTTTGGCATCCTAGATGCAATTATAATAGATAATGGAACCCCATTCATCGATGCTAAAATCAATGAGTTCATGGGTAAGTATGATATTTATTTAAAAACCTCATCAAATTACTATCCATAGGGAAATGGCCTAGCCGAATCCATGAACAAGAATCTGCTCAAGATTCTAAAGAGGACTCTAGGAGATAACAAGCGAAGTTGGCACTTGCTCTTGAACCAAGCCTTATGGGCCGATCGTATCTCAGTGAAAAAATCTATCAAGACATCCCCTTATTCCTTGGTATACGATAAAGAAGCAATCTTGCCTATTCATATTGAATTGTTGGCCCTTCAATCCTTGCACTTACTTGATGGTGAAGATGATGAATTCGACCCCATGAGCGCAAGGTTAGCTCAAATTTTACAGTTGGAGGAAGAGAGGGAGAAATCATACAATGCCTTCATGGAACATGCCCAAATGACGAAGAAGTGGTTTGGTAAGAAGACTTTTGAGAAGGCGTTCAAGGTGGGTGATCTGGTGTTAAAGTGGAATGAGAACAAGGCAAAGCCAGGCAAGCATCACAAGTTCGAGGTGATTTGGGAGGGCCCTTTCCAGATTTTGGGTGTGAATCAAGTCAATTCCTATTACTTGTAGGATATGGATGACCATGTGTTGCCAATTCCAGTCAATGGTCTTCATTTGAAGGCCTATCATCAGTGAAAAATTTTAGACCAAGTATGTAAATATGTGTATAGTTTTCTTTTAATGTCATTTTATTTTTAAATGGTTAAGTATATAAAAAAAAGAAGTAGTTTCACTGGGAGAATTTAACTTCACCCTGAGGAGGTTATTTTCGCTCCGAAAGCACTTCTTCACTAGCAAAAAATCATTTTCACCCCGAAAATGTTTTAAAAGCCTTTTGGTCTTATTTCGAGGTGAAAACATTAAAAGAAAATAGGTAATTTTCTTTGGCAAGATTATTAAAGGTTTTTTTTGGGCAGCATGGGTACATATGGATTTTTAAAGGTTTGCTTTTTCAGAGCACTGAAACGTGCCCCCATTATTATTTGCCGAGAAGAGAAGATAAAAATAAGAAAAAAGAAGAAAAAAAAATAAAAAATAGAAAAGAATGTTTTTTTGCCTGGAAAAGTCAATTTCGCCTCATATACTTTATTTTCGGAGCGAAATCCCTTTGCGCTCCACCAAAAGATAATTTCGGGGTGAAAAATCAAGATGAGAAAAGAAAATCTTACATGCTTTTTCGGGACTCCAGTTGGCAGAATTATTTTGGCATGGAAGGGGGCGAAGTTAATTTTTGCCTTGCTTTTTTGGCAAAGATGCCCAATTGCATTAAAAGCTTGTTTTTTCGGGAAAATAAAGAAGATGAATTATTTTAAAGATTTCCAAGCATGTAATTTCGCCAAGCGAAGTAGGAAAGAATATTTTCGGAGCTCTAGTTGAACGAAACTATCAGTTGCATGATTATTTTTGCCCTAGTTGACGTTTCTGGAAAAACAAGTGTGCCTAAAAAAGCGTTTTCATTGGCATGAGTTAATTTTGGAGTAGACTTCAGTTAAAATGCATGAGATCAAGCTAATTTCACTGGAAAAACTTAGAGAAGATGTTTTTGGCATCTTAATGCAGCAAATTTACTAATTTCACCCCAAAGAGCGCTTCCATCATGCGTATGTGGCAATTATCATTCCGAGAGTTAGTCGTTAAATAGCCAGATTGCGCCCCTCAAGATAAAAAATGGCTAGGCACGAAGTTTACCATAGTTTGGAGAGTTGATGGATTTACCAAATACTTTGACAAATTTCAAGAGTCTAGACATGTTTTCTATGTTGGCCTGGGTGATTGGTCTTCCCACCGATTCTACAGTGCATAAATGGTAAGCGGTACTTGTACAGTGTATTTCATAGGTAGAATTCTATACCTCGACAACAATGATGGTGAGCACGAACATAATTTTCTCTGAATGGGCAGACTACATGGACCAAAGAATGCATACCAATTGGAAAAAGTGTAGAGTGGAGAAGAGGTAGTGTTCAAACATTCTTTATTTTTATCCTGGTATTTCTTTTTCCACATGCACCAACACTTTTCATTTATAGATGTCAAGCAAACTGATGTGGCAGACAAGAAGCTACCAGTTTATTTATGGACTCTGAGTTTTTCTAGAAAGGAGTCATATTATAATTTCAACCAAATTTTCTTGGGCCCCACCCTCGAGCTTATTTTTTATACACGTGAGAGAGTGTCAAGAGATACGAGAGAGAAGGTTGTCATGAAGGAGAAAGGTGATATTTTCTTGTTGACACAAGGTGTCATTGTACAAATTTTTGGCTTTATTGGCAAGTTGTTTCTCCTTCCATATTTTGCTAAAGATCACCTTTTCACGTTGGAGGTTTCTTGATAGAATGATTTCATCAACCACATCTATGGGGTGGGTCGAGAGAAATGACCACATGTACCATACTGATGGGGAGCCAAAATTGCTCACCCCAAATTCTCAATTCTCATTCAACAATTTGGAAAAATATTACAATAATGGTAGCAGTCTGCCAAATAAACTCCTTTATTCTGAAAGATAGTTTATTTTTTATTTTTTTATTACATTATTTCCAACCCTGGAAGAAAAATAGCCCAAACAGGTCCATAATGACCCTCTCCTTTTGCCTTCACATCTGCAACTCTGTCTCAACAGTTTTTTGACCCCTTGTGCATACCTTTGCTTCCCCTTTTAAACTCTCTGGCGTGACTCTCTGTTTCCCTTTTCTAACCCTTCGTTTCATTTCCTGTGCCTCTTTGTTATCTTGGCTTTCGAAACGTCTTTCTTTCTGACTCTTGATCTTCATCTGCTTTCATTGCACCTTGGTGCCACGTGCTTGTCTAGTTCTATCACTGTAGACTCTGTCCGCCTATCAACCAATGATGACGTTCGGTATACCCACCGCTCGATAATTTCCTCTGTAACGACCCCTATAACCGTTTGCCCTTTCTTTTCTTTTGTTTGGTCACGAAAATGCGACATGTCACGATATCGCGACACTTTTCTCTTCTTTGCCAACATGTCACGATATTGCGACACTTTTTCCTCCTTCCTCTTTCTCTTCTCTTGTAGTCGCGATAATGTGACATGTCGCGATATTGCGACACCTTTTCCCTCTTGCTCTTCCTCTTCTCTTTTAGTCGCGATAATGCGACATGTTGCGATATCGCGACACTTTTTCTCTCCTGTGCCTTCTCTCGTCTTTTGGTTGCGAAAATGCGACATGTCACGATATCGCGACACTTTTCCTCCCTTGCGCCTTCTATCGTCCTTTGGTCATGAAAATGCGACATGTTGCGATATCGCGACATCTTTCCTTTTCAGCTCTTCTTTCTCCTTTTCGATCGCGAAATCACGACATCTTTCCTTTCTGCCTCCTCCTCGCCTCTCGGGTCACGAAATCGTGACATGTCATGATATCGCGACAGCTTTGCTCTCTGCTTTCTCTCTCTGTTTTGGGTCACGAAATTGTGACATGTCGCAATATCGTGACAGTTTCCTTCCTTGCTTTCTTTCTACTCCTTCGGTCGTGATTTCGCGACATGTCACGAAATCGTGACATTTTCTTCTCTGGCCTTTCTTGTCTTCTTTCGGTCATGATTTCATGACATGTCATGAAATCATGACATTTTTGCTCCGTGCCTTCTCTCTCCTTCCTGAGTCGTGAAAATGCGACATGTCGTGATACCGCGACACTTTTCTTTGTTGCGCCTTCTCTCGTCTTCTGGTCACGAAAATGCAACATGTTGCGATATTGCGACACTTTTCTTTCTCTCGCCTTCTCTCATATTTTGGTCGTGATAATGCGACATGTCACGATATCATGACACTTTTCTCTCTCTCACCTTCTCTCGTCTTTACGTCACAAAAATGCAACATGTCACGATATCGTGACACTTTTTCTTCTTTGCCGACATGTCACGATATCACGACACTTTTTCCTCTTTGCGGTATTTTGCCTTTCGTTGGATGCTCTTGCATCAGACAACTGGGGTGGATTGAGAAGTGACCTTCACTTCTGTATTGTTCTATCACCTTCTTTTTAACTGGGGCTGTACAAGCTCTCCAAGCTTCAACAAAATTTGGGTCTACAGGCTACAAACCCTTAAGTTCTTCAAACCCCACAACTTCCACTCTCATTGTTGTCAGCAAACTCTTTTCATCCATCTCCTTCAATGGCTTCAACTTGTGGTGCACTCCACATTTCGTCAAAGAGTAAGTATTCGCATGCCCATCATACACCGCACGTCTGTCAAATTGCCATGGCCTCCCCAACAACACATGGCAAGCATCCATAGGCAAAACATCACACAAGACCTCATCCTGGTATCTCCCAATATTGAACTTGACTAAGGATTGTTCACTGACCAATGCCCTATGGCCCTTTTGCAACCACACAATCTGATATGGATGCGGGTGTCTCCTCCTCTCTAGCTGTAACTTAGTAACCATTTATTTAGAGACCAAGTTATCAGTACTACCAGACTTTACCTGAACATTTGCACCTTGTGCGAAACAGGCTCCTCCTCTGGTCTGGTTCTTCCTCCTCATTCAACAAGATTCTCCTTATGACCATAACTTCTCCCCTTTTTGTAAAGCTCTAAAATCTTCTTTAGGTACCACAGTTCTCCCACCACCATGATTTCTTCGTGGAGGCATTCTTCCTCACTCTCTTCTCACAAACCTTCCACAGATCCTGGTGCAAACTACCTCACTTTCGATGATCTGCTCACACACTCAGGAACCCTAAACTCTTCCATAGATCCTGGTGCAAACTGCCTCACTTTAGGCGATCTGCTCACACACTCAGGAACTCACGCTCTTCCACAGATCTTGGTGCAAACTGCCTCACTTTTGGCAATTTGTTTACACACTCAGGAACTCGTGCTCTTCCACAGATCTTGGTGCAAACTACCTCACTTTCGGTGATCTTTTTACACACTCAAGAACTCCCACTCTTCCACAGATCTTGGTGCAAAATAACTCACTTTCGATGATCTGTTTACACACTCAGGAACTCCCACTCTTCCATAGATCTTGGTGCAAACTGCCTCACTTTCGGTGATCTGTTTACACACTTAGGAACTCCCGCTTTGATACCACTTGATGGGGAGCCACAATCGCTCACCCCAAATTCTCAATTCTCATTCAACAATTTAGAAAAATATTACAATAATGGCAGCAGTCTACCAAATAAACTCCTTTATTCCGAAAGATAGTTTATTTTTTATTTTTTTATTACATTATTTCCAACCCTGGAAGAAAAACAGCCCAAACAGGTCTAGAATGGCCCTCTCCTTTTTACTTCACATATGCAACTCTATCTCAGTAGTTTTTTGACCCCTTGTGCATACCTTTGCTTCCCCTTTTAAACTCTCTGGCGTGACTCTTCATTTCCCTTTTTTGACCCTTCATTTCATTTCCTGTGCCTCTTCATTGTCTTGGCTTTCAAAACATTTTTATTTCTGAATCTTGATCATTGTCTGCTTTCATTGCACCTTGGTGCCACGTGCTTGTCCAGTGTTGCCACTGTAGACTCTATCTACCTATCAACCAATGATGACGTTCGGTATACCCACTGCTTGACAATTTCCTCTATAATGGCCCTTGTAACCGCCTGCCCTTTCTTTTCTTTTGTTTGGTCACAAAAATGCGACATGTCACGATATCGCGACACTTTTCTCTTCTTTGCCAACATGTCACGATATCGTGACACTTTTTTTCTCCTTCCTCTTTCTCTTCTCTTGTAGTCGCGATAATGCGACATGTGATATCGCGACACCTTTTCCCTCTTGCTCTTCATCTTCTCTTTTATTTGCGATAATGCGACATGTCGCGATATCATGACACTTTTTCTCTCCTGTGCCTTCTCTCATATTTTGGTCATGAAAATGCGACATGTCGCGATATCATGACACTTTTCCTCCCTTGCGCCTTCTCTCATCCTTTGGTCGTGAAAATACGACATGTCGCGATATCGCGACATCTTTCCTTTCTAGCTCTTCTTTCTCCTTTTCGATCATAAAATTGTGACATGTCGCAATATCATGACACCTTTCCTTTTTGCCTCCTCCTCGCCTCTCGGGTCATGAAATCACAACATGTCGCGATATCACGACAACTTTGCTCTCTACTTTCTCTCTCTATTTTGGGTCACAAAATCGCGACATGTCACGATATCGCGACACTTTCCTTCCTTGCTTTCTTTCTGCTTCTTCGGTCTTGATTTCATGACATGTCGTGAAATCATGACATTTTCTTCTCTGGCCTTTCCTGTCTTCTTTCGGTCATGATTTCATGACATGTCACGAAATCATGACATTTTTGCTCTGCGCCTTCTCTCTCCTTCCTGAGTCGTGAAAATGCGACATGTCGTGATATCATGACACTTTTCTATGTTGTGCCTTCTCTCATTTTCTGGTCGTGATATCGCGACACTTTTCTTTCTCGTGCCTTCTCTCATCTTCTAGTCATGATAATGCGACATGTCGCGATATCATGACACTTTTCTCTCTCTCACCTTCTCTCGTCTTTACGTCGTGAAAATGCGACATGTTGCAATATCGCGACACTTTTTTTCTTTGCCAACATGTCACGATATCGCAACACTTTTTTCCTCTTGGCGGTATTTTGCTTTCCGTTGGATGCTCCTGCATCACATACCCTTTGCCTTTGGTGACATTGAAGTAAATTAGGTTGGGCAAAATCAGTTGATTACTGAAACCCTCTATGACCTTGGCTTGGTTGAGTTGCCCTAGTGGTGGAAATATGACCCTTTGGGTCATTTCGTGGCATTGATTAAAGCAAAAAGTTTTCATTGTTGTCCTAGAGTAGATATTAAGTAGCAGAGAAATAATCTAGAGGGGCATGATATCAAATGGCACATTGAGAAAATGATGATGTTCCCATCGTGGCATGATTTCTATGAGATAGAGGCCGAATATAATCCTAAAGTCCATCAGCACTAGCTTCCTCCTTCAGACCTATTTAGCAAAATGAAGGATCAATTGCTCGCTTGGTCTGAGGAGAAAATCACCAATTGGTAGGTTATGAGGGCCCATCGAGGAAAAACTGGCCCAACCTATGGCCTGGCGATGGATGATGTATTTTTGGATGTATATGATGAATATTATGACAATTACAAACCAATATCTTTTGCTAAAATTGTACCTCTAAGCTTTCAAAGATCTGACAGTGAAGAGATCATGGCTAGAGAAGAGCAACTCATGGCTGGAAAAGCACCACTTATGGAGTAAGAAAAATAGTTGTCACCAAAAAAGTAGCTCCAACGTAAGAAGAGGAGTATGCGCAAGGTAATTGCTTTTCTCAAAATATCCAAGAATCTGAGGACTGGTGTAGTCTCTTCATCTGGTACAAACCTCTCTCCTGCAGTTGCAGCTATATAGGCTGACATTTCAAAGACTGTTCCTTTGGTCTAGGAAGAGCAGCTTGGCCAGAAGATCGAGTTCATAAATATTGAAGAGGAGATTGAGGAAGAGTTGAAGGAAGATCAGGTAGAGGAGGAGCTAGTATCACATCCACCCTCATCATTGCCTTAAATGGTGTTAGAGCCCAAAGGTACGTTTTCCTCCCCTCTTCCCTTACTCTTGAGCATTTGATGACTGTCACACCCCTTTATGTAGTTATCACTTCCCTTTCACCCCCATTTGGTATATCTTCCACTTCCATTTCACTTCTTGTTTCTTAGTCACCAGTCACCAATGCTCCCTCTTCTTTTCTTCTCTCCTCTTCTATTTCCCTTTCTTTCAGTTATTTTGCATCCACACCCAATCCATTTTTGCTCCCTTCATCCTCCATTCCGGTAACTTCTATCGTTGCTATAAGTACACAAGCTCCTCCTTGAGTAAGTATAACTATAGTCGAACCCCTCACTTTCATTCCCTCAATCATCTCCATTCCATCAACCATTCCCATTTCTACTTCCCTTCCTAAGCCAAACCCTTAGTAGGTTCACTTTCTATTTTCTCCATTCCTTGAGTTGCAGGTGCTACCAGAGTCAGAGATGGAGGTTGTGCCAGAGCACCCTGTTGTGATAAAAATAAGTTGAGCCTTCCAGAGTTCACCATAGTGGTTGAAATACTGTAAGTGTAAAGATGTTCAATTTACAACAAAGCTATTGAAGAAGGTCTTCTTTGACCTCGAAGCTATGGAGTCCCACACTGTAAAGATGATTACCCAGGTCTAGAATCCCCAAGGAGAGATGGCTCCAAGTGATTATGCTTATGAAGTCATTACAGAGGACCTAACAAAGATTGATACTATAGAGAAGATGGAGAATATTTAGGTGGATATGAGCTCACTTTACCTGCACGGTGAGCATTATAAGAAGAGCTTTTTCAAGGTTGAGGAAAAAATAATTGGATTGGAAGAAGCTCTGGACGAAAATAGGACATAGTTAGAGACAATGAAATCAGAGGTAGAGCATTGGTAGCAAAAGGTGGAAGACTTGGAGAAAGCAACCAAAGAGCATCAAAAGGTACAAGAGAAAGTTGAACATCATATGAAGATATTAACTGCCCAATTGAAATATTTACAAAATAAGCTAGCTAAAAAAGCCACATAATCAGTGGGATTATCAAAGGATAATATCAAGGAAGCTCACTTTTGTTTGACTAAAGACTGCACAAAATGGGTAGCAAAAGTGTTCATGGTTTTGTTGTATATTCATGAGGTCTGGATAGTAATTCTTCTTGGTGATCAGACTTTGGAGTTTGTCGAGGAGTAGTTGGAACCAAAATTAAATATGGCACTAAATACTTAGGTGTTAGCTCAGTCTGAATTTTGAATTATACCAATGAGAAATATAGATTAATCTTGGTCTAATTCTAGGATTACATTGCACAACTATGTTTCCAGATTGGAGCTGGCTAGAGAGGACCAAAAGATTGTTACTATGTTTGAATAGGAGCATTGCATTTCACTCATTTATTTTGAGGCTATAGCTAATTCCAGATTTCTAAGCTTCATAGATGATCAGGAGGATATTTTACCTAAACAAGAGTTGAAGACAACCTGGAAATGTTTCTTAGAAGATACCTCAGAGATTGATAGCTGGGTGAAGCCAATTACAAAGGAATAGGTATTACCATTCATGAAGAGGCTCACTCACATCAAGTCATCCCTATTGGAGCTTAGTTAGAGAGCTAATATCATTATCTTGGACCACGTCCAGATGTTGCACTTCATCATTGAATTGCTAAACAATACCTCTATGTTCAATTCAGATTCCTAGGCTGAGGTGATTATAGTATATGAGACTACCAGTGCGAGTCTCACAAAGCAATAAGAACAGACATGAGTGGAGAAAGCACGAAAGAAGGCTACTGAATTAAGGGAATCATCTACTATAGCTAGTAAAAGTGATAGTTAAGCCCAATGTATGAAGGCCTGGGGTATATTGCATCTAGATAAATTGAATACCCCGAGAACCACCAAAAGTTTTGGTAGTTTTGCCACACTAAATTTTGCCTTGTAAAATTCTAAGTATACAAATTAAACAATGCAATTTTCTGGCCCATGAAATTTTTGTGTTGTCATTGTTTTGATTTGATATTTTTAATTTCATTCTCAAATGCAAAGCAAGTGCTTTCACCCACTTTCCCAAGCACAATTAAGTGCCAGTAATTTCATTGGTGAAAATAGAAGTTAAAGCTCCAAATTGGTTTCACCAGCGAGAATAAACTATAGTGCTTTATCTGGAAAAAATAATTTAAAATGACATCATTGGAAAAAGGAAAATGCAAGGAAGGGAATGCACCATCAAAAATGTCTAAGGAACAAAGGCATCAACATTAATTTAAAGTTCCAGTGAAAATGTAATCAACTGATTTCCTTTGCGAAAGCAGGAAAAAAGATGCATTAAGATGATTTTGCCCAAGTTGGGGCAAAAACAAGGAAAAGCACCCAAATTGTAGCAAAGTAAAAAATTTATAAGTAAAAGAGAGAAGATTTCATCCAAAATCATGTATTCCAGACAATCAAAGATGATTTCACCCTTTTTGGGGCAAATTGCTATTTTTAGTTGATTTCGGGGCGAAAATATTGAGTGGGCACCATTCAAATAAAAGCATGCAAAAATTTACCCCTTTTCTAGCAAATTAAATGGTTTCACTCAAGATGGGGTGGAAATAAATAAAAGCATCTTATTTGGAGCGAAAGTAACTAAGTGCATTTACTTCACGTAGTCAAAGTCAACTTCACCTCAAGTAGGAGGTGAAAATCATTTTCGCCCTTCTTTTAGGTGAATTGCTATTTTAAGAGGAGTTCGAAGCGAAAGTAATTTAAGGCACTCAACTTGGAAGTAAAAACAATGTAAAAAGCATCTTTTTGCATGGTCAAAGTCAAATTCACTCCTCCTTTGAACAATATGCTATTTTTAATCAATTTCGGAACAAAAGTAGTTGGCAGACATCTCTCTAAGTGAAAGCATCCTGAAAAGTCAAAAGTTAGTTTTACCCACTGGCGAAAATAGGATCAAACAAGTTGTCTATTGGAAGTTTCACCAGTGAAAGCCTCCATTGGGGAGTTTTGCTCCTTTTTCTAGCGAAAATCTATTTCCATCCCAGGTAAAGCGAAATTAATCATTTTCGCTCCTTTGGCAGTGGAATTTATTTTTACTCCACTTCTTGGCAAAATCCTCCCATGAGAAAGAGCAAGAGCAACAAGGATGTTTTTGAGCAAAATTAACGAAATCAATGATGAAAATTTAAGTCAAGGCACTTTTACTATAGATCATTGGATTGATGAATTTAATTCTTAGTGCAACAAATTCAATATGTCTGGTATTATTGTGGAATATCTACAACGATTAAATGTTGCACTCCTGATTATGACATGATCACCTTCATTTTCAAGGCACCATCCATTGATTTTTCTCCTTTTCCAAACGAATATTGATATTTGTTGGGTCTGCCTAACGAAAAATAAACTTCTGAGGCACAAGACAATGAAGTGGCAAATAATATTTAATGTTTGAGCTCCTAATTTTTGCACAACATTGCTATGTTTCAATGCATCGACTCCTAAAATGATTCTCCATCATTCATCCTTGTTGATTTCCTAGGCACTCTCCACCAAAACGGGATCACTGCTTCCTGAGGAATGCGTTGATTTGTGTATTGCTATTACCGAGGAGAAAATTGCTACTGTTTGATCTTTGACTAGCCTAAATTTTGTTTTAATGTGCATTTAATTATAGAGGTACAACCCTCTATAAATACTAAGCATTTTGATGTAAATAAGGAGAATAAATACTTTGCCAAAAAACACTTTGATTTCTATGCATCGATTGAAAGATATTTAGCTCTGGTTCCTCAATCAGTGTTGTATGTAATTATTTTATGCTTGTCATTTCTGTTAGGTTCATGATATTTGTTAGATAAAATTAAATTCTGCATCTGAATTTAACTCCTAATAGAGATCTGGATGCTAAATTTTTTATTGAAAGTTATCTCTACAAACTATGAATGGTTCGTATGCTTTTCTTTCTGTTACATGCTAATTAAAACTTCATTTAAATTTTAGTCGCTAGTTTATCCCCACTTTACATTTCTAGATCATAGCCATATTTCCCATTCCTTTATGTCATTTCCCTTTTATTTATGTTACCCTAAGCTTACACTGATTGTTATATAGTACGGGAACCAACCCTCTCTAGAGATTGGCCTGAAGGACATATCTTTCCTTCAGACTTCTAATGTTGGCCGGGTCTAGGGCACACATATATTTTGTACTTAGGTAAATTTGTGACCAACAAATTGCAAGTTATCTACTATATTGACCTACAATTTCTTCAACCATTAACACTAACCTATGGTTAATATTTGTTAAAATTATTTTTATAGTTATAAATAAGCATGTTGTTCCTCATTTCACCATAACCCCCATGGTTAATTTAAAAAAAATATCAGTTAAAAGAACCTACTTATCACTAGCTTAGAGTGAATACATTAAAATTTAGAAAAACATCCTTTGTTAAGCTTCTAATATGGAGAGTCTTATGGTATAACATCCTTTCAGTAAAACACTTGAGTAAGTTTGGTTTCTTATTCTTCTTGTTATTTTCCAATGTTAACATACTATTTTTTTATTTGGCTCAAATATTCTTTGCTTGGCATATCTTCTTCTTACAACATGATTGTAATCATTTATAGTATATCACATGTAAGAACTACTTAAATAGAATTAACATATTATTAAAAGTCTAAAATCTCTGACCTTACTTTAATTTTCAATTTACACTTATAGCACTTTATGAATAAGGAGATTAATAGAAAATTTACACAATTCCATGTTTTGCTCAAGATTACCAACTTTGATATTGATATGCTCAATGAAAAATTAATAAGCTTAATGATAACATATGTGTTTTTTTGATACAAGGTTAAATGATAACCTTTCATCATTAAAATCTTAGATGGTTCAAATGAACCTTTTAATTAAGAAGGTTTTACAACCTTTTCCTCATCTAATATTGATGGCCAAGAATCACGCAACTAGAGTTTATATATTTTAAATATGTTGATGTAGCATAAGGTTTACCCACTTAGTATGATTTAAATAGCTTGAGTAGCCTAATAGTAGAGACTTTGGAACTATAAATAGAGGTCTAAGGTTTTATTTTTAAGGGGGGCTATACACCATGCTTCTAAAACTTTAGTATAGTTGGATAACTATATATTGAATAATGTCTCATATGGTATATGGCCTCATAGATAATAAATATTGAAAAGTAAAATAGAGCATATGATTAAAATAGACAGAACAAAAACTATAAGCAAAAATATAAACAATTGATAAAAAGAGGACCAAATATTTATAGAAAAACATTCATTTATTTAGAAGAACTCTGTATATTACATTACATACAAAGACCCTTTAATAATCATAAAATGGGAGGGTCTCCTAATTCGCCCACCCAAATAATCTTCTAGAATCTTATACGTCTTATTAATCTTCTGGAATCTTCTAGGTCTTACTACACATTAATGTTGATGTTTACAAATATATTTAATTTGACCAAAAACATAAAATCACCAAAAAAGATATGTCCATGAAATTTATATAAGATTCCCTCATCAAACAGAAAAATCGTGCAACACCTGCACATTGTAACAAACTCCCACTTGATGCAATATTTTTCTACAATTTTTTATACCAATATCATTGCTACAAATTTGGTGTTTATGATCTATGAAAACCTTAGGAAGTACATCTATTGTATTCTCTTGGGTTCTGTATTTTATTAGGTTGATCATTCCACTCTTTATCATATCACACATAAAATGATATCCCACTACAAAATGCTTTGTTCTTTCATTGAATGATGAAGAATATGCAAGTGCTATTATACTTTGGCAATAATTTTTTATTCCAATATATACTCAGTGCAAATACAAACCTTTGCATGACCTCATAAACTAAACAACTTCTTTTGCAACATTAGTGACAACACTATATTCTTCTTTAGCACTTGATAAAGCTACAACAATTTGCTTTTTACTCCAACTCACTACACCACCATACAAAGTGAAGACATATCCTCTAGTTGAATTATGGTTGTCCAAGTCAACTACTCAATCTGCATCTACATATCCCTGCAAAAAAAACTTTTCATTCTTCTTGGGATGATAACATAAAGCATGATCTTTAGTACCCTATAAAAATCTAAAAATTCTTTTTACTACAGTCCAATGTTCCTTTTCAGTATTGGACATATATCGGCTGACCATACCAATAACATGAGCAATATCAGGCCTAGTACATCCCATTGTATACATCATTGAACCCACAACCTTTGCATATGGAATTATCTTCATCCTCACATTTTCTTTAGTTTTAGCTGGATACACTTTTGTAGATAATTTAATTCTAGGCTACATAGGAGTTTTGGTAGGTTTACCATCCTGCATTCCAAATTCCTTCAAAATATGTTTAATGTAATCCTTTTGAGAAAGCCATAATTTTCTATTCTTGTGATCTCTAACAATATCAATGCCCAAGCAATGGTGTACATGACCCAAGTTCTTCATATCAAAGTTCTTTGATAATAACCCAGTTTTTGAAATTGATTGTTTATTATTTCCAATCAGGAGGATGTCATCCACATACAAAACTAGAATTATGAAGTTTTTACTTTCTATATTATCATCCATATCTATAGGGTTATGAGAAAATCCATTTTGCAACACGTAATTGTCAAAATTCTAGTACCATTCTCTAGGAGACTGCTTCAATCCATAGAGGGGTTTCTTCAACCTACAAATAATACTTGCAACTCCTACTTCAAAACATTCAAACTACTACATGCATATTTCCTCCTTTAAATATCCATGCAGGAATGTTATCTTTACATCCATTTATTCAACCTCTAAATCAAAAGCAATAACATATGCAAGAAAAAATCTAATAGGTAACAAGGAAGGAGCTGAATGGTAGAGACGTTTTTCGCAGGACTGCCCAAACTGCCGAACTCGTTTTGGCCATATCTCACTCATCCGAACTCGGATTGAGCTGAAATTTTGAGGGTAGATGCCTGAAAAACCCTAGAACGTCTCCACCAATTTTCATATCATTTGGAGCAACACAGATCCTAGCGCATCCCTATGTGTGAACGATATATTTGGCAAGCGGCTATGCGAGGGTTTCATCTGGGTTGAGTGCAAGCAGCTCCAGAGGTTGGTTTTAGGGCCTTCGGGCCCTAGCGGCCAATATTTTTGTGGTTTATGCTCAATATTTTAGCAAGAAATGTTGCGGGGGATACAAGATGGGTTAGAAATTTGTCTTTCAATAGATCATATTGTGAACTTGAGTGACAACGGCTTCCAATTTGCTGCACAAAAGAAAAGTGAAAACCATACCTTTCCACGACGTCTAGGGCAAGGATTAAAGAGACCACGAAATAAGTTTCAAGCGAGTTGATCAAAAAATGGCTCATATCTCAAGTGAATCTGGTGCTAAGGTGCACCCACAAAATAATTCTACTATGAAAACCCCTGTCAAGGGTAAGAATTTTGAAGACTCGGTCCCAAAAATGAATTTTAGGGATGCCCTTCGTGGTGGACAGCCTCAGCCCAATGCTAATATCAATACTAGGGCTTCTCATAAACCTCTAAGAATGCCTAAGATTGATCCCAGGAAAACGGAGTCAGGATGTCTTAAAGCAGCTGATGGAACTCCTATTGTTAAGCTTGATATGGGTAACATTCAAAATGGCATTGAAGATTTGGAAAAAAGAGGACTAATTTGTCGGTTCGTGGGTTTTCGTCCGAGTCTATCTGCTTTCAAAGTCCGGGCTGCAAAAAGCTGGAAAACTAAAGGTGAGTTACAAATCTCTATTTATCCAAATGGTTATTTTCTTGTTTTATTTGCTAATAATGAAGATAGAGAGAAAACTTTTCAAGGGGGTCCTTGGTTTTTTGGAAGGGCGGGGCTTTTCATGAAGCCCTGGCATACTAAATTTAAAGCCGAAGAAGAGATGCCTTCTATAGCTCCCGTGTGGGTTAGACTCTTTGGCCTCCCTATTGAATTTTGGAATCCTACTATTTTTTCTTCAATTGGAAACTCTTTAGGAACTTTTATGATGATTGCTTATTGTACTCAAAATTTTGAACATATTATTTATGCTCGAATTTGTGTTTTAATGGATTTTGACAAACCCCTACCTAAAAATATCACATTACAATTTGGGGAAGACACTTGGGAGCAAGTAGTGGACTATGAGAACATTCCTTTTCGTTGTAGAATTTGCCATGAATATGGTCATTTGGCCGGTGCTTGCCCAAATAAAATTCCTGATCAAAAGAAAGAAGATATAAACTCAGCGAGGTTTCCAAATACCTAAGAAGAAGAACACTAAGAAAAAACCGGTAATGAAGGATCAATCAAAGTCATTTGCTAATATGTTTGAAATCCTTTCCACAAATGATGTCCCAAGTGAGGAAGAGGAAATAATGGAAACTGAAATCTTAGAAACACAGTTTAAATATGAAGGAAAGAACTCAGAGACAAACCAAAAAATCAAAGGTTTTCAACGAAAAAAAAAGGAGAAAATTTACACAAGAAAAACAATATTTCAAATGTCAAAACTTCAAATAATGCGAGTCCCAATATAGACTCCATTGAACCATCTAGTAAAATTTTGGTTGTGTATGAGCATTCTTCAAGGTTAGAAGCCATCTCGGATTCAATTGGAATAAGTCAAGAAACAGGGAAAAAAAATTGAAGATGGATTCTAATCAAAAAGTAGGTCGCAAGACCAATCAATATCATATGGTAAAAGAAGGTGAAAAGCTTGTAGAGGAAGGTAAGATTAATGCCCTTCCCAACATTTTTAGCCATGGTATTAATGAAGATCATCACTTGGAATATTAGAGGACTCAAAGGGAGTCTTTCAAAACAAAATGAAATTAGAAGAATGATTCAGATAAATCATCCACATCTTGTTTTCCTTCAAGAAACAAAAATGTCAATGGAGGATATGGACTTAATTGCCAGTAAAATTTGGCCAGATTGGAAAAGTGGTTTCCCTCGGTTCCCAAGGGACTTCGGGTGGCATTGCTTGTCTTTGGGACCCAAAAGAGGTAGTTATTCACCATATGGTTGGCGGTTGGGGTTTGTTGGCTATAGCTATTCAAAGTAGACATTCCAACCAGATTATGCTCTGCATTACTGTTTATGCCCCGACTTCTTTGGAGGAAAAAAGAAGACAGTGGAAGGATATTACTCATATTATCTCTCATTTTCCTAAAGCTTGGATCTTGATCGGAGGAGATTTCAATACCATCCTCTCTCTGGATGAGAAAAGGGGGGAAATAGAAATTTGGACAAAAATCTCGACCTCATGAGCGAATATATTGCAAACCTCCATCTTGTGGATATCCAACCGAGATAATGGCCTTATGACTTGGTCTAATAGAAGGCAAGGCTTAGCTTGTATAATGGAGAGATTGGATAGGTTTTTGCTCTCTAAAAATTTCTTAATCCATGGTCACATTCCTAAAGTGAAGACTCTTAATAATGTTGGTTCGGATCATTGGCCGATCATGGTGGAAATGTGGAAAACCAATGTGAGTTTCTCTCCTTTTCATTTTCAATTAATGTGGCTTAGAGACATTTCCTTCAGACCTCATGTGCAACAATGGTGGAAGGAAGGTAAACCTAGGCATGGGACTAAGATGTTCTATTTTGCCAAAAGACTGCAATACATTAAATCCAAAATCAAGACTTGGAGCTGGAAAGAGTTTGGGGATGTTCATAAAAAAAAACATGAAGTTATTGCTCATCTTGAAAATTTGAATAAGAAAATCCATTTAGATGGCCTCACGAGAGAAGAGAAGTGCAGATGAAATTAAACTCACAACTCGGTTAGAGGAATGGGAAAAAAGAGAAGAAATCTTATGGAAGCAAAAATCTAGAATTCAATGGCTCAAAGAAGGAGATCGAAACACAAATTTCTTCCACAAATCTCTTCTAGCTCGAAGATCTCACAACTTTATTTCTTCCTTAAAATCAGATTCTGGAGATGTTGTTTATACTTGGGATGGCATGAACTCTATTGTTGTTGATTACTTTTCCAATATTTTTCTTGCTACTCCTCTTGACTCAGCTTCTCAACAAAATGTTCTTCAAGCAATCCCTTCTCTTATCACTTCGAGGAGAACTCTATTTTGACTGCTCCTGTTACTATCAATGAGCTTCAACAAGTAGTTTTTAAAATGCAAAAAGGGAAAACCCCAGGTCCTGATGGTTTTCCTATTGAGTTCTACCAAGAGTTATGGGATATCCTTCATGTTGATTTATTAGAGGTGGTGGAAGAAGCCAGGAAATCCAAAGAAATTTTGAAGGTTATCAATAAAACTTATATTACTCTTGTTCCAAAAGCTCAAGAGGTTGATCATATCTCAGCTTTTAGACCTATTGCTTTATGTAATGTTCTTCTCAAAATTATTACTAAAATCATGGCGAGAAAGGTTAAAGCCTCTTTTACATAAGATTATTTCCCCAGAGCAAGGGGGATATGTGGAAGGACGTCAAATAGTAGATGAGATAGTTCTTGCTCGGGAAGCCATCCATTCCATGGATATGCAAAATTCTCCTTCTATGTTCATCCGGTTAGACTTATCCAAAGCTTATGACAGAGTGGATTGGCACTTCCTTATCAAAGTTTTGAGGCAATTTGGTTTCTCTAAGGATTGGATGGATTGGATTATGGGATGTATCTCTTCAGTTTCCTACTTAGTTCTTATCAATGGCAGGCCTTCTCAGTCTTTCCCAGCTTCCAGAGGTATCGGGCAAGGTGACCCGCTATCCCCTTATTTATTCATCATTCTTGCTTGAATGCTTGGGTAGGACTATAACCAAAAAGAGGGAAAACAAAACCCTTGAGGGAGTTACCATTGCTCATGGAGCTAGACCTATCTCTCATCTTCAATTTGTGGATGACTCTACCCTTTTAGGTAAAGCTACGGTTAAGGAAGCTTCTAATTTTAAGCAAATCATTAGCTATTTTTCTAAGGCTACTGGGCAGTTGATCAATGAAGACAAATCTAAAGTTATTTTCTTTCATTGCTCTGCTAGACAGGAAGCCATGGTCTTGGATAAATTAAGATATAAGAAGACCTCTCTTCCAATCACTTATTTAGGTATTCCCATAAATATTCAAAGGCAGAAAAATAAAGATTGGAATTGGTTGTTGGACAAAGTCAAGAAGAAAATTGGAAAGTGGACCAACAAGTGGCTTTCTTATGGGGTAGAATCACCTTGGTAAAATCAGTCCTTCAAGCTATTCCTATTTATGTTTCTTCCATTTTGAATATCCCAAAGGTTGTTCTTCGAGAATTGGATCAAATCAGTCATCGTTTCCTTTGGAGTGGTACTAAGGAGAAAAGAAAATGGGCCTTGGTGAAATGGGATACTTTATGTCTTCCTAAGAGTGAAGGGGGGTTAGGATTCCGGTCTTCAATTAATAACAACAAAGCTTTAGCTGCTAAATTATATTGGAGGATGTTGCATAACCCCAATGCTCTTTGGGCCAATAATCTCCGTGCTAAATATGCTTGAGAACAGAAGTCCTGAAGACCTTGTTCGCTATCAACTTCCTACCAAAGGTTCTCCCATTTTAGCGAGTTCTTAAGGCTGGTGAGGATTTGATAAAGAAAAAATTATTTTGGATCATTCATAATGGTCAACATGCAAATTTTTGGACAGATTCTTGGGATGGTCACAAGCCTTTGATAACTCAGTTTCCCGATTGGAGGCCTTGGATGGAGGAGCTTCATCGAGCTAATTGGATAAAGGTGGCTAATTACTGTCGGTACCATACTGGTAATTCAAAGGTTGGTAGATATTGGATCCCTATTGAGGACTGGCCTATTCAAATCCCAGAAAGGCAAAGACAAGATATCCAAGGCATCCTTCATATGAGATCCCTCTCTTGGTCCCATGAAAAAGATTGTTTTGGATGGAACGACACTACTAAGGGTGAGTATTCGGTTGCTCAAGGTTATTTGACCTTATGCCATAATAATCCCAACCATTCTTCTGACATATTTTCTCAATTGTGGGCTCAAAAGCTCCGGCCTAAGGTGAGGTTCTTTAATTGGCTTTTATTGCATCGTAGGGTGCTTCTTGGTGAGCAACTTATGAAGCGTGGTTTTCATGGCCCTTTTAGATGTGAAATGTGTGAAGAGAATGTAGAAAATATCAACCATATTTTTATTGAGTGTACTTTAGCCTCTGAGCTATGGAGGAGAATGGCAACTTTACTTGGCTTACAGTGGTCCAATTTTTTCACTTTTGAACAGCTTTGGAGGGATTGGCCTAATCAAGAGGGTGTTGATCATTTTATTAGGCGAGTAGTTTGGATGGGTTCTACCATTCTTCTTTGGAATATTTGGAATGAAAGGAACAACCAAATTTTTAATCAAGATAGGAAGGATATTCACTATATTTGGCAAAAGACCATAGCCAACTTAGTTGAATCAGTCCATCATCTCCTTAATCACCCCCAAAACTCCCACCAAATATGGGATCAAGTGATGCAAAGATTGAAGATTAAACCTTCTAAGGGCAACCAACTTAAAGGGAATGTGAGTATTAGTAAGATGGATAGGACTAGAAATTGGCAACCTCCTCCTAAGGATTTTGGAAAAGTCAATACTGATGGAGCCTCTAGAGGGAACCCTGGAAAAGCCAGTGTGGGAGGAATTGGTAGACTTTCAGATGGCTCCCTGGTTTTTACTTTTGTTGAGAATTTGGGTATTCTTTCCAATAACCTTGCTGAGGGGTATGGTATCCTTAGAGGCCTTCAGGAGGCTACTAAGGTTGGATGGGAAAAGGTGTTAGTTGAGTTTGACTCTCAACTTATGATTAATCTCTTGAAGACTCCTTCTAAGAATCATAAGGTGGATTGGAGAATAAAAAGAATTATTGAGAAGATTCGGTTAATCCAGGATGGGATTTTTGAAAGTTGATTACAATCATGTGGTCGAGAGATCAAAACAAGAGTGTTGATGCTTTAGCTAATTGGGCTTTGGACAAAGGTGATCTTACTTGTTATGGCCACCCTCCTATATGGTGGGCTTCTCAAATTAGGGAAGCTCTTCTTTCTATCATTTCTTTGGATGGCTCCAGTTACGAAGGTACCTAGTTTCTTCTTGTTTTTTTTTTTTTTCTCTTTGGTTCATTCAGTTTTTTTAGTTCCCTAGCTCATTCTATTCTTTATTTTGTTTCCTCTGTTGATTCTTGCATTAATAGTCTTCTGGTCTAGATAGGTCATTGTTTTGTTCATTTTTTTCTTTTTGTCTTCTTTGTTTTTTTGTTTAGTTTTTTAAGGTGGGTGGGTTCTTTTGTTTTGTTTTGTTTTTGTGTTCTTTGTGTTGTTTTTTGTTGTTCTTGTGTTTTTGTTGTTTTTTTTTTTTTTATGTTTATTGTTATTGTTCTTGTGTTTTTTTCGTTCTTGTTCTTGGGTTTCTCTTTGTTTGTGTTATTTCATTTTTTTATGTGTGAGTGTTTTCTATGTTTTTTGTTTTTGTTTATTGTCTGTTGTTGGTTGTTTTTATTTTTATTTTATTTATTTTATTTTTTAGGTTTTGGTTGTGTTTATTTTTCATGTTTTTTTGGGTTATGTCTTTGTAGTGTTCTATTGTTTTTGTCTTGTTTGTGTTTTGTTATGTGGTTCTTGTGTTTTTCTATGTGGTTTGTGTTGTGGTTTCTTTTATCTTATTGTGCGTGTTTGGTTGTGCTTTTGGTTTTGACACACTCAAGGAGTTTTTTTTTTATTTTATTTTATTATTTTTGTTGTTATTTTCTTTTTTTTTAATTTGGTTTTGTGTGTTTGTTTGCTCCTTGAGTATGTCAAAGGTGGTAGGCCAGGTCCGAGTCCTGGGCATTTTTGGTGGAATGGATACCCCTGCCTCCTTGGGTCTTACCCGAAAGTGGCATCCCTTTTGGGATGTTTTCCACAAAAAAAAAAAAAAAAAAATCTAATAGAAGATAACTTTATAGTGGGAGCATTATTTTTATAAAAATCTATACCTAGGATCTGAGAGAACCCTTTGCAACCAACTTGGCCTTGTATATTTCCATAGACACATTAGGCCTTAACTTCCTTTTGAATACCCATTTTTTGCCTACTATATTTCTTCCAGTAGGTTGCTGAACTAAATCCCATGCATGTTTCTTCTTCATTGAATCTATTTCTTCCTGCATGATCTTCTTCCAATGCTCATTCTTTGGACTATTCATGGCATCTTCAAATGTGAGAGGCTAATTACAAGCAATTATAAATCCATAGAAATAATATTTAAGCCTATTGGAAAGATATCTCTTCTAGATATTCTAGGCTACTCTATTGATTCTTGGACCTCTTCTCTATAATGTGGAGAGAATTAGACTGCATAAATTTTTGATCCTTTTGATGCATATTTTAGGCATATAAGAAGGCAAATATTCACTAGGTCTTTATAGGATAGAAAAAATATCTAAAATATCAAAAGATATTGTTTCTTGAGGCTGATAGGGTTGAGCATGTGCTTCACTTGAAGGCTAACCCATCATAGTGCATTCATGCACACTAACCTTCTCTTTCAACTACTGCTATAATTCTTGTTGTTGAATATCTTCAGCTATCTTAATTTCTTTGAAAATTACATCTTTGTTGAAAACACTTATGTGTTCATCCAAAATCCATAATTTATATCCTTTTGTTCCAACTTCTCCATAACCAAAAAGAATGTATTTCTTGTATTTTTCAACCAACTTTTTTCTCTTTTCAGCGGGAATGTGCATAAAGACCTCATAACAAAAAATCCTCGGGTGAGATATTGATGGTTTTCTTCCACTCCAAGCCTCTTTTGGTGTCTTGTCATTCAAAGTAGTGCATGATGATGAATTAACCAAATAATTGGTAGTTGAGATTGCTTCAACCCAAAACCCTTTACTGAGCTTTGCATTTGACAACATGTTCCTCATCTTCTATAACAATGTTCTATTTATTATTTTTACCATTCCATTCTACTAAGGAGAATAAGGTGTAGTCTTCTGTCTAGGGATGCCTTTCTACTTGCAAAACTCTTCAAATTTAGAAGAAAAATATTCTCCTCCATTGTCATTTCACAATATCTTAAGTTGCTTGCATGTTTGCCTTTCTGTTAACAACAAACCTTTTAAAATGATCAAGGATGTCACTCTTTTTCTTCAAAAATATAGTCCATACTTTTTTTATGTGATCATCAATAAAAGTGGTAAAATACAATGCACCACCAATATATGGAGTATCCATAGGACCACAAATGTCTGTATGAATAATATCCAACATATATTTAGCTCTATGTGGGTGATAAGAGAAAGTTACACTTTTTTATTTTCCCATCACACATGATTCACAAAATCTAAGAGTGTTGGAGTTGATATCCTTGAGGTTATGCACCATATATTTGCTGACCAACTACTTCAATCTAGTTTCTCCTATATGGCCAAGTATTTTGTGCCAAAGGAGGCAATATTCAATAATTTCTTCATCATTTTTCTTTTCTACATTAGCTTCTTTTATAGACGAAATATTGTAATAGCCTTTTTCACAAGGGATAACATCTAGTTTGAATACATTACCTTTCTTCTTTCCTTTTACAAGCACCAGTGAACCTCTGATGAGCTTGCATCCTTTATTTGAGAAGGTAACAAATACTCCTTTTTCATTTAGTTGTCCAACTGAGGGAATATTTCTTCTCAACTTAGGGATATATCTAACTTTTTGTAAGTACTTGACCTTTCTACCTGAATCCTTTACAATAATTGTACCTTCTTCTATATTACAAAAGGAATTATCACCCATATAAAATTTTACACCGTTTACCTCTTTATAATTGATAAACCACTCATGGTGTGGTGTCATGTAAAGAAAATCTTGAATATATAATCCAGTATTTAGGACACCCTTAAATTGACAGATAGAAAGAAGCAATGAATATGGAGGAGTTTTCATCTATAACTTTATCAAATATATTTTTTTTTACCTTGTCATCCTTCTTCTTCAGCAAGTGAAAATGAAACTTGATATACCCCTTTTTGTGATAGTAGTAGCATTCCACATTGCTTAAATTTTTCTTTTCGATGCTGGATTATTTGCCTTTACCTCTAGCTAGACTTGCTTATCTCATTGGATATGTCTATTCATCTCTCCTTTGAGCATCCACATGCTAAATAGACCTTTTGAGTGGATGATTCACCAGTAGATATACTTCTTGTATTCTCATTCAACAACTGGCTAACCATTGACTCTATTTATAATTTGTAAAAAGCAACACTTATGGCAATAATAAAATTCTTCCATGAGTTTGACATGTTGATTAACAATGCCAAACACTGATCTTCATCACTCCATTTATCACCAATGGAGTTTATCTACTTCATTAACATATTAAAATCATTCAAGTGATCTAAGAACTTGTCATTCTCCATCTTGAGATTTGCCAACTTCTTTTGTAACATTAACTTGTTTACTATTGAATTGGAAGCATAGATGCTCTCCAACTTGTTTCACATATATTGAGTAGATTGTGCTTCTATCACATTTAGAGTCAGATTTTACTAAACTCAATCTAATGAGGGATATTTATTTTCTATATAGCTTATTAAACTTCTTTTGTGCCATTCCAATAGGATTTCTAGTGACTACAACCCACAAGTCCCTTTACACCAGTAAATCCTCCATTTTGATCTTCTATAATGTGAAGTTCAATCCATTGAACTTCTCAATCTCTAGTCTGCTACTCATTTTCTGTAAACTATTCTCTTCTCCCATTCAAACTGTGAAACAATACACTAGCACTCAGGAGCACTCCAAAATAAAGATAAAACAACCAATGTTGCAAAAAGAGAGAGCATGATTCACTACCAAGGTATATATAATTGACTCTCTTCTACTATAGTGATCTAATACCATGAAAAAAATAGAGCATATGCTTAAAATGAACATAGAACAAAAATTGCAAGCAAAAACATCAATAGCAAATAAAAGGACCAGATATTTATAGCAAATTTTTCATTTATTCAAAAGAACTCTGTATATATACAAATTCTAATAGTAGTATCGTGGTACCAAGTAACCATCCTATAGTCCCAACTGGAATGAAGCAAGATATGAATAAAAGGATAAGGATGCCATAATCCTAAGGTTTATAGTCAGTCTCTTTATTTAATTTTTCTGTGTTTGTGGTTTTTCTGTGTGTTTCGTGTTTTGGTGTTGTTTATCTTTGTCGTTTTTTAATTTTTTTATCTTTTATTTATTTATTTTTGTGTATTTTATTTGATTATGTTTTGCTATGTTTTTTGTGTGTTTGTTCTATGTGGTTCATTTTTTTGTGCGTATGTTTTATTTTACTTTTTCCTATCAACACATTCAAGGAGTATGCTTTATTTGTTTAGCTTTTTGTGTGTTTGTGTTTGTGTATTCTTGTTTTTTGTTTTTTCGGGCATGCTCCTTACGTGTGTCAAAGGTGGTAGGCTAGGTGCGAGCCCTGGGTATTTTTGATGGAAGAGATACTCTTGCCTACTTGGGTCTTATCCAAAAGTGGCTTCTCTTCTAGGATGTTACACAAACAAAAAAATAACTCAGTATACAATGTTACATGCAAATATCCTTTTATAATCACAAAATGGGAGGGTTTCCTAATTTACCCACCCAAATAATCTTCTGGAATCTTCTAGGTCTTACTAGACATTAATGTTGATGTGTACCAATATCTTTAATTTGACCAAAAATATAAAGTCACAAAAAAGAAATGTCTGTGAACTTACCAAAATATTCTGTCATCAAATAAATAAATCATGCAACACCTACACATTGTATCAAATACTACCCTTTACTTTAAAGAAAATCATGACATATTCTTAAGATTATTAACCCAAATATTTTTGACTTTAATTTAACATAAATTTTTATTTTTTATTTAAAAAATAAAATTATATAGGATTAAATTTATTTCATTTGGTGAAGGATTAGGGTTTTTTCCTAAAAAACATCTCATCTTTTAGGAGCCATATCTTCATGAAGAGTTATTTGATTCAGCTGATTCTTGGACCAACTTGTGTAGAATTTGAATAACTTTAAAATGAGTGGTCATATGCAAAAATCCAAGCAATATTGAGGGAGATACGACCTTGTGAAGTCAACCATTCTAAACAAGGATAGTGACAATTTTTCAAGTTGTGAAAAGCGAAATTGTAAAGTGTAAAGGATTAAGGTTTTTTCCTAAAAAATATCTCATCTTTTAGGAGCCATATCTTTGCAAAGAGTTATCCGATTCAACTTATTATTGGACCAACCTATACATAATTTGAATAGATTTAATATGAGTGGTCATATATAAAAATTTGAGTAATATTGAGGTAGATACAACCCTATGAAGTCAACCATTCGAAACAAGGACAGTGACGATTTTACAAGTCGCAAAAAACAAAATTGCAAATATTTGCCAACTAGGATTTGAATGATAGAAGAGCAATGAAGGGCTAGGACTTCAGCGAGGTAAGACATTCTATCTCGACAAAGAATATTTTAGCGAATTTTCTTTCCCTTTCTTTATCTTAGAAATTATGCATGAAAATTTATAAAGTTTTTATCAAATATTATATTTGCTATAGGATTTTCAGATAAATTTTAATAGATTTTGAGTTTTAGTTTCCTTTCCATGGATCTATTTATAGTTAAATATTTATAATCATATCTAGTGGTAGAGGTGAGTGAGCACACCTCAGAGAGATCCTAATTGCTCCAAAATAAGGTAGTTTATGGTAAATTTAATGAGTATTGGCCAGGGGCTTCACCTTGAGAAAATGGATTGATAGGAGTTGGAAGTCTCGAGGAGTGATTCTATCATTTCTTCCCAAAGGTTTCTTCCTAGCCATTTTTTATTCTAGGGAATAAAGAGAAATAATCCTAAAATGGGGTCCTTGGTTTATGGGAAGAGCAGGACTCTTCCTTACCCATTGGTATGAAGGTTTTTCACCTAAAAATGTAAATCTATCCCTAGTACCTATCTAGATTAGGTTGTTTGGGTTATCCATTAAATTTTGGAAAATAGATACCTTCAAGGCAATAGGAAACACTAGGAGAATACCTCAATATTTTAGATACAAGAAAATATGGATTTTTGGCTATTTATGCTCAAATATTGGTCATAAGTGATATAAGCAAAGCTTTACCAGAATCAATCATTCTTAAGTACAGGGATAAGATGTGGATAAAATTATAGATTATGAAAACATATCTTTTAGATGTAGAAGATACCACAAGGTGGGACATATTGAGAGATCATGCCCTAAGAAGAGCCCAAAAAAATTATTTGTAGAAAATCGCAAGAAAAATTCATGAATGGTTATGGATGAAGATGGTTTTCAACTTCCAAAAAATAGATCTAGAAAATAGAAGAAAAAAAATAGTGGAGATCAATAAGGAAGGATATTGAAAGAAATACCAACTCTTTTGAGGCTTTAGCCTATGAAGAAAAAGTAGATCAAATATTAGAGGATATAGTACAACAATTTCAACATATTAGCAAGGAACTGTCTATTTAGTATGATCCTAATTTAAGAAAAAAAATTATCAATGAAGCTAAAGAATGTAGCTCATCAGATTTTGAAGACTTTCTTGAAGTACAATGCACCATTCAGGAAAAAAAAATTTATGAGGATAAATTTATGAGAATGTATACCTTTATTTGAGGGGAGAATGAGGATAAATTTATGAAATCTAGTTATTAGTAAAGTTCAAAATAATATTCCAGCTTGGAAAGGTAGATGGTTATTGTTAGTAGGAAGAGTGCAGTTAATTAAGTCAGTCTTACAAGCCATTCCAACATATTATATGTCATTGTATTCTATGCCAAAATCAATTGAAAATGGTTTAATCTATATTATATGATCCTTTTTATGACCAGGTTTACATGATAGAAGAAAATTTCCTTTGGTGAAATGGAGCAAGTTATGTGATGATAAAACTAGAGGAGATCTTGGTTTAAGAGTTCTTACCAATGCAAACTTAGCTCTTAGGGCAAAAATTATCTAGAGATTGTACAAAGAGAGTCAAAGACAATAGGAAAGAATTCTTCTAAGTATGTTGATCCTAATAACCCAAGTTTAAGATTTACAACATTCTCTCTTTCAAACGGTTCTACTCTTTGGAATGGTTTAAAAAAATCTATTGATATTATGATTAAAGGTTTAAGATGAGTGGTGGAAACTAGAGAACAAATTTGTAATTGGATGGATACTTGGTGTGATAAAAAACCACTCAAATTAGATCTAGTTTTTAAACCTTGGATGAAATTGTATCAAGAAAAATATGGTGATAGGGTTTCAAACATTTTGTACAAGGATCGAGAAGGAAGATACAAATGGAAAGAATATTTTTTACAAGTATACAAGATATTGATGCTAGGAGACAATTGAGTAGAAAGATAACAATTGTGATTATTTCAAAGGATACTAAGGATAAATTGATTTAGGAGTTGAATAGCTCAGGAGAATACACAACTAGAAGTGGTTATAATGTTCAACAACAATATAATAATAATTTCACTAGAATATGGAGAGATATTTGGGATATCCCAAGCATTACTAAAGTTAAAATAATTTTTTGGCTAGGTCATAGAAGAATTTTATCCTAGGATAACTTAATGAAAAAGGGTTTTCATGGCCCCTTTCAATGTATTTTCTGTAACGAGGAAGAGAGCATAGACCATCTCTTGGAATATTGCTCAATAGTCTGGAATCTATTGTAATGGATTCTTAATATGTTTGGTAAATGCATGGTGATGAATAGTAGAATTGAATATTGGTTAAAGTAATGAAAAATCATTTATAAAAGTGAGGCTTTACAGACAATATGAGATATATCAACAAATACAATACTTTGGACTATATGGATAGAAAGGAATAAAAGAATATTTAAAGGAAACGAAATCAATTTAGATGTAATGAAAAAGAAGATATGTTTAGCCATAGAAGAGTCTAAACCAACCCTATCAACTCATCGAGTCCCTAATTTGGAAGCAG
Organism: Wollemia nobilis; assembly: GCA_028583015.1. Classification (NCBI taxonomy): domain Eukaryota; kingdom Viridiplantae; phylum Streptophyta; class Pinopsida; order Araucariales; family Araucariaceae; genus Wollemia; species Wollemia nobilis. The sequence continues at coordinate 1,131,459 of JAQPPZ010001446.1, forward strand.
AGTCTTGATAGATGGAGTCAAGTCATTAAATAAAATCATGATGTTGGGTACAAGAGAAGAAAAAAGAAGGTAAAAAAATACCCCTGCCTCCTTGGGTCTTACCCGAAAGTGGCATCCCTTTTGGGATGTTTTCCACAAATAATAATACTAATAAAAAAAAAGTAAAAAATATAAAGTGGAAAACACTAGATGTGGAGTGGTTTAAGTTGAATTTTGATGGAGCATCTAAAAAAAATCCAGGACCAAGAGGAGGAGGAATAACTAGAAATAATAGAGGAGAGATTTTATCTCATTATGCTTTCAATAGTGGATTTAAGACAAATAATGAAGCTGAAGCTTGGGCAACTTTAAAAGGGTTAAAAATATGTAAACAAATAAAATAAAATAGAGTATGGATAGAAGGTGATTATCTCATAGTAATAAATGTAAGTTTGAGGAAAGCAAATGCTCCATGGAACCTACAAGAGAGATAATTGTGGAAATTCAAGATCTTGCTAAAGAGTTTGAAGAAATCAAGTTTACACATATATTAAGGGAAGGAAACAAATGTGCAAATAAGCTAGCCAATAGAGGGGTTTTGATTTAGGATCGTGAAGTTAAATTCTCCTTTCCATGGTTAGAGAAAGTAGAAGGTTTAGTTGAAGCTGACAAAAAATGTTGATTGCGTAAGTCAATTAATGATTAATATATACTTTAATGTTTTCCAATGGTAATATCGGCTTTATTTTGTAACATTAATGTATTTTTATTTAAACTATTTATTATAATTTTTGTGGTTGCACTTGTGTTTGAAGAAGGAAACTAGCAATCCAAATTTGGTAAAGCCGACTATGATAGTACAATGTTTTGGAAATATTACTCTACGAGGTGAAGTTTTGGTATTGTAAAGGCGGCTATAGACAAACGTCAAGAAAGATGCTAAATTCTGGAGTAATTGTATTCATACAGAAATTTGAAAAGATCCAAAAAATGAAAAATCAAGAATTGACACATTTTATGTAAAATGATGCAGGTTTTCAGCTATAGTATCTCAATTAAGATAAGAAGTGTATCTATTTGTAAACTCTCAAACTGCAAACTCTCAAACTAAGGAACCCAAGTACAATTCCTTTTATCCAGCAATTTTATTTTATTTTATTTAATTATAACTGTTGTTATTGTAGTATTCCAGCAAACTATAAAATAAATTTGAACTTCATTGTTCGGCTTGAAAGTTTATATTTTAAATTATAAGTTTATCATGATATTAAAATCTTTCATTTAAAGTTGACTTCTCGCTCCAAGCCTTTTTAGATATTTATGCCATTTATATTTATTGTGTTTGATGTTTTTGATTTTTAATTAAGAGCTGTTTTGTATGTGGATTACTGTAAATTGCAACATAAAGCATAAGTTTGACTGCGTATTAAAACCCCTTGTCACTTAACCTCAAATTGCACAATTGCATTTACTTAAGTTAACCAACCCAAGCAAAATAGTGTCATCCAGAATTGAATAGAAAGTACAATGTACAACATAAGAATTTTTATAAACACTAAGTTATCTATAATATTTCTTTAAAAGGAAAATTAAAATTTTAAAGTTTATAATGTATAAGAATTTTTATAAACAATATGTTAGCTTGAAAAAATTTTAAGAAATAAAATTCTAAACACTAAGTTATACTTATGCTTTTAATTTTTTCCTAACAAAATTTTAGAGTGTTTCCGATGTTTGAAGCGTGCTTAATCAACGGTGGTGGACATGTACATGAAATTCTTATATTCCTACTAACGAGACTGCAAGAGCAATTTCAACTTCTTTTACCTCCTATTGATTTTACGGTTTCTGCTGTGGCTTTCTAGAGGTTGGTTGGCAAAGTTTCAAAAATTATGTTTTGGTTTTATTTCATTGTATGATATGTCTATTGGGCCTGAGTTTTGAATGGCCTCCTTCATCAAGCAAAGAAGTTCTCTATTCTTTTCCATTACCATGGGAAGGTCGAATTCCATAGGTTTCACTGGCACATCTGGTAGAGGGGGAGGTATCTGTGGTAATACTCCCATCCCAAACATAACAAAGTCCAGACATCTCTCTTCAAAATTCCTACTCATATCATAAAAAATCCTAACATGACCACTGGTAGATCCAAAAAAAGAGGTGGCAGACTGTGACGTCTGGAAACAAAATTGGCTATCTGCCAACATTTGAGGGTGGTGCCATACTTTTGATAAAGATGGAATTTCAGTATGCAGAAGAGAAGCCTGATCTGACTGAGGAGGAACACCCCATTGTCTAAAATGAGGAAGAGGAGGCTGAGGCCTAAGAAGGGTTCCTGGGTTTTGGTTAAGAAAGTTGGCAGGAGTGTATTTGTTTAATTCACTGTTTTGACAAGCTTGCTCATATTGAGCCAAGTTATCTAGAAGCTCTTGGGTTCCTGGTGATGGTGGCTCTTCTCTATTATGGCTGCTGCTAAATGTATTTGTGGGTCGATGTGATTGAAAATTTTCTCTTCCTGTACCCTCTCCTGGTGAAGGCCTTTCCATTTAAATATATCTATGATGTGTAAGGAATCTCATGAACAATAACAGACATTGGCATGCTCTTTATATTTTGATCTTTGTATACTATACAAATCAACCGTTGCGACTCTCCTTATGAATGCCTTTGGAGAAATCGAACTTGATTATACTCTTCCCCAAGATAAGCGAAGATCATAATTTAGATAGATATTACGGTGAACATAATATATTATTATATTTGCACCATTACATTGAATATAATATATTATTATACTTGCATCATTAGGAAGAAAACCAATTCCATATACCTAAACTCGAGATTATTTAAACAACAGCTTTGAAAAGAAATGGCCGCTTAAGTGTAGAGCACGATGCATGATAACTGTTCCTGCATTTCCATGTAGAGCATGGACATCACACACTTACTACAATCCATGGAAATACTAAATGCAGGAGCATAATCATATGTTGCTTGTGCCTTTTAATTTGACAAGATGGGGAGAAAACACCTCTTCCCATTTTAATTGAATTTATTTATTGCAAAATGTTATGCAGATACTTGGGGATTACGGTCACAAAAAAAATTGAGAAAAGGACGAGTATACTCACACAATTAATAGTGTGATAGTGTTTATGATACAACACATATGGTCACGGTCAGCAATCAAATCATAGGCATATATAGATAAATAGGTTTTTTTATTTTATATAAATAAAAAGTGTTAATGAAATTACTAATAAATATCTTATAGTGGTTTTTTAATATTACTTAACATTAAATTTGATATTTAAAATTAATAGTTTGGACTAGGCATTAATATGAAACTAAATGTTAGATATATTGAGTAAGGGGCTTGTATATCTAAGCTTAGGTTATTGTGAAAGAGTTTGATAAATAATGGTATTCTATGCCAAAATTAGTTGAACAAGAGTGCAGCAGAAGCAGCAGCCGCCATCAGTCGGAGAGGGGAGCAGCAATCTCCCATAAAATTTGCCACTGTAGCAGCTGACACTGTAGAAGCCTGCATACTGTAGCAGCCGCCACTTTAGCAGTCAGTGCACGGTAGCGGTCACAAAAATTTTGGCCCTAAAAAAAAAAAAAAAAAAATGGCAGATTTTGGAGGCATCAAGTTGTGACGGATGGAGCAGCAAGGAGGAGGAGCGAGAGGTCTAGGGGCATCAAAACCTAGGTGTGGGACTTCAGAGGGCAGATCAGCAGACGCGGTAGGTGGGGGCTCTGGCGAGATAGCAAGCCCCCAGGCGGAGGATGTGGACAAGGAAGTTCTATTGGAACCGATCCAAGGGCGTTGGGCGGATGCGGTTGAAGATTTCTCTGAGGGGGACCAGGACTCTATGCGTCAGGATCAAAGGAAGACCCAAGAAGGAGACAAAGAGAAACCTGGCAACTGGAGACCTTCATATCTTAATGCTCTTCGCGGTAAGCAAAAATTATCCGACTCTTGTTTTAATCTAAAATCTGTCAATGGTAGGTTGCACGTCCCGGATTCCTTAGCTCAACATGTGGCTATGGAGGGCAGAACATCTATGGTGGCTAAATTTATGGGGGTGAGGCCGGACATGGAAGTCATAAGGAGATGGGCCATCCAAAAATGGCAGCCAAGGGCCGGTATGATGATTAAGGCTTTACCCAAGAGTTTTCTTTTGGTGACATTTCAATGTGAACAGGACATGGAAAGGACTCTCCAAGGAGGTCCTTGGTTTTTTGGGAAAAGGGGCTTGTATCTGAAGCGTTGGTCCCCCGATTTCAACCCCTGGACTCAGGTGCTGGATTTGGCTCCTATTTGGGTTAAGATGCCAGGATTACCTCTCGTTTTTTGGAACGAACAAATCTTGGCTGGGATAGCTACAGAGATTGGAGAACTAATAGCTATTGATCCTGCAACCTTGAGCAAAACAAGACTCCTGTCTGCTCGCATGTGTGTGTTGGCGGACCTGAGTAAAGAGCTCCCTAAATCCATTATTTTGTCGTCTATGTTTGGCCTTCATACTCAGGTCTTTGAATATGAAAATATGTCTTTTAAGTGTAGTGTTTGTGGGAAGGTAGGGCACCAGGGTATCCACTGCATTTCCAAGAACCAACCCCCACTCCAAAATACTGATCCTCAAACCTAGAATAATATCCCTCCCCCGCAGATCTCCATTCCTACCCAACCTGGGCCTCAAGGACGTGGAGCTCGAAATCCGAATATTAGAGACCCTGTTCGCCCTATTGTAAGCAAGAGGCAACGTTTTAACCCTCCTCCCAAAAATTCCTATGCCCCAAAACCCTCTCACAGGGGAGTTGGTCCCTTTTATGGGAACCCTCAAGCTCAACCTGCTCCTAAGATGATACAGCAAGCCTCAGAGCCAAATCACAAAGGAAAGAACCCCATAGATCAACGCCCTGGGGCAAGTAAGTTTGATTGGGTGATACGGGAGGCCTATGGAGGCTCGGTGGAAGTGGTCCCATGTACTGCAGAGGAATTTATGGGAAGAAATTCCAAGGAGATCAACATCCCAGTGGAGAACAGTTTTGATGCATTAAATCATTTGAAGGGAGATCAGATGGACAACCAAGAAGTGGAATCTGAGGTAGAGGAGACTCAAGAGAAGGATTTAGAGGAGAAAAATCGGAGGAAGGAGCAGGAAACTAATAATACGAGCAAGGATACTCGGGAGGAAGAGGTGAACCACCAAGATCAGTGTAACCCCAAAGCAGGGAAAAAAGAATCTACTAATCAAGAAGCTAAGAGCACGAAATCATATCCACTGTCAAAAAGACCAGTTAACCTGGAAAGCCAGATTGTTACCCCAAAGACCAAGACTAACCTACCCAAGATGGTTACTAGAATCCAAGTGAATCCCAAGGAACTTCAACCTAGAGCGGATGTATGGGGATATGGTTTGGTAGGAAGAGGGAAACCTAGCAATGCTGCCTTAAGGCAGAAAGAAGCAGAGCGAGGAGTGGCTGATGGCATTCAAGCAGTATTGCTCTTTGGGGCGAAGGCTCGAGGATCCAAAGCCCATAAATGAAGATTCTTTCATGGAATATTCGTGGGAGTAATCCTGCAAAAATAAGAGCTTTGTATGCTCTTAGACAAGAACACAAACCGGATATGATTTTACTGCAAGAAACTAAAATGGAGGAGAGTAGAGTTATTCCTTTTAAGAATAGGACTTGGCGAGAAGTTGAAGTAGTAGGCCAAGAGGCCACTGGAACAGCAGGAGGGTTACTGGTTATGTGGAACAAAAATGTGATTGATAGTAGAGTGATTCTGATGTCTAGTTGGTTTATTTGTCTCTTATGTGTGGATAAAACCACGCAGGAAGAGTGGATCTTAACGAATGTATATGCTCCAGTTAGACAGGGACTGAGAAGGGTTCTTTGGAGTCAGCTAGCTAAATTGAGGGAGACGGTCCCCAACTACCCTTGGATTGTGGCGGGGGATTTCAATTGCTACCTTAATCCTGTAGATAAATTGGGGGGCTCTCAAAGAATAACTGCTGATATCTACGAGTTTAGAGATTTTGTTGAGCAACATGAGCTGATGGATGTGGACCTGCGTAGATTCTCCTATACATGGTCTAACAAAAGATTGAAGGAAAAACAAATTCAGATAAGATTAGATAGGTTTCTTCTTTCTCAAGATTGCCTAAGTGGCATGTAAACTAAGGAATGTGAAGGCTAACATTAGAGAGTGGAACAAAACTTCCTTTGGCAATATTTTTGTTAAAAAGGCAGAACTAAAAGACAAGATCAATGAACTACAGGAGAAGCTGAAGTCGGAGCGACTTACGGAGGATCTAAGAAACCGGGAGAGGGAGCATTAGCCGAATACCACACGATGCTAGGATTTGAAGAAACCTTTTGGAGGCAGAAATCCGGATCGCGTTGGTTAAAGGAGGGTGACAGAAATACAAAGTTCTTCCATGTCTCTACTCTTCGCCATAGGAGTACTAAAAAAATTAAGGAGATCAAGATGGCCGATGGGTCTAACACCAAAGATATGGAAGACATAAGGAGGGAAGCGGTTGAGTACTTTAAATCGTTGCTAGAAGATGTAAATCCGAATATTGAAGAAGAGGACTCTCTGTTGGGCCATTCCACCCCTCAGAATTGATAATCTTAATGGATTCTTACTTAGTCCTTTCACAAAGGAGGAAATCAAGAAGGTCATTTTTGACATGGATGGTAACAGCTCCCCAGGACCGGATGGCTTCCCTGTAGCTTTCTTCCAGAAGTTTTGGGATATCCTAGGCAATGATGTAGTGGAAGCTATAATTGAGGCTCAAAAGGACATGGAAATCCCAGAAGGAGTTAATGCTACTTTTTTAGTCCTCATCCCTAAACTAGTGGGAGCAATGGAATTTTCCAGTTTTTGCCCTATCAGTTTATGTAACACTCTGATGAATATTCTCACAAAAACAATCGCCAATAGGCTGAAGGTTATCCTTCCTTTCATCATTGATATGAACCAATGTGGCTTTGTGAAAGGGTGACAAATATTGGATGGTATCATCATAATTCATGAGGTTATTCATTCAATGGTGACTAGTAAGGAAGCAGGTATGTTACTAAAGCTTGATATGAATAAAGCCTACGACCGGGTCTCATGGCGGTGCCTCACCAAGATTTTGGGTAAGTTTGGTTTCTGTCCCCAATGGATTAAGTTGATTTTTAGTTGTATCTCTACTACAAGATTTTCTCTCATGGTGAATGGGTCACCCTCCGGTTACTTTAAGAGTGAAAGGGGGTTGCGACAAGGAGATCCTTTGTCTCCATACTTGTTTATTATTTTAGCGGAAGCATTGGGTAGGAACATTTCAGCAGCAGTGGTAGATGGTCAATTGGAAGGTTTTAAACCAGCCTCAACAGCAGAGCCAGTGTCTCACCAACAGTTTGTGGATTATACAATCATTGTGTCCAAAGCCTCGGTGCCTCAAGCTAGGAAGTTGAAGAGAATTCTAACCAAGTATGAGACGAGGCGAGACAAGACATAAACTATAAGAAGAGTAGCATCTATTTCTTTAACACGCCCGGTGGGAGGGAGGAAAGAATAGCTAACCTCTTCGGTTGTGGAAAGGAGCTTCTACCAGCAACTTATCTAGGCATGCCTATGTTCGAAGGAAGAATGAAGGCTACTTTGTGGAACTCAGTCATTGACAGGATCTCCAAAAAGTTAGCAGGGGTGGAAGGGTAGCCTTCTCAGCTCCGCGAGAAAAGCCTTATTAGTTCAAACTACTTTACAGAGCATTCCAATTTACTGCATGTCTCTATTTAGAATGCCTGCAAAGGTCCGAGCTACATTGGAGCTAATTCAACGCAACTTCTTGTGGTCAGGTTCAGAGGAGAGAAAGAGAATTTCGTTGGTAGCATGGAATCAGGTGTGTGCAAGCAAGGATCAGGGGGGCCTGGGGTTAAAGAGAATGAAAGAAATGAATCAAGCTCTGATTGGCAAACAGGTATGGAGATTTATCAATAATGATCAATTGGGATGGGTAAAACTTCTTAAGGCAAAATATATCAAAAATAATCAGGACTTCCTGAAAGTCGATAATCTCCCTAGAGGATCCTATTTTTGGAATTGTTTGCTCGAATGTCGGGAGGTAGTCAGGAAAGGCATCGGATGGAGAATTGGTAATGGAAGACAAGTGGACTTTTGGAAAGACCCGTGGTTGGAAGAGGCCCCTCTGAAAGATAACTTAGACCTTCAGGTCCTCCAACATAAACTTTCGAAGGAAATGGGAGGAAAAGTAGGGGATTTTATTGTCTGTAGCACATGAAACTTCATCTTGGAAGAAAATCACAGCTCATAATCCGTCGAGCAAGAGAAGGTGGCCCTAACCAAACTCAATGATGCTTTAAGGGTGTTCCCGATCATTCCCGGGGGAGGAAGAGACAAGGCGATTTGGGGCAAAACTACAAGTGGGATCTATTCAAGAAAACTGCCTATAAGTTAATCCACTCAAGATTCAATGGTCGGACTCCGAATTCTGTTATTTGGTTAAATAATTTAACCCCAAAAATAGCTTTCTTCTTTTGGTTGGCAGTTCAAAATAAGATCCTGACAACAGATAATCTGCAAAGGAGAGGTTTCCAATTCATCAATCGATGTATCTTGTGTGAGAAAACAATAGAATTTGTAAGTCATATATTTCTAACTTGTGATTTTTCTTGTACAGTCTTCCAAATGATCCTGTCCAAATTTCATATAGATTGGGTCTGTCCAAATAGCATGTTTGACTTCTGCATACAGTGGGCTTCCCCCTTCCGGCAAAGCTTTTGACTTGGCTCTGGAAGCTCAGCTTACCCCATTTTTTATGGGGGATATGGAATGAGAGAAATAAGAGAGTATTTAAAGGACGTAAGAAAGATCCCAGGTTATGTGGTAATAAAATAATCAGAGCTTTGAAAGAAAATTGGAAAACTTTCTTCTTCAAAAATGAGACCATGTCTCTAAGGGAAAGGAGGATTTTGCGGAACTGGGGAGAGGAACTTCCAGACCTAGACATTACAACCAACCCACGGGATGGTGTCAAGTGGATACCCCCACACAAAAGTGGGTTAAGTTTAATTTTGACGGGGCAGCTAAAGGAAATCCGGGGTCTGCAGGAGCAGGAGGAGTTTTGAGAAATGAGGAAGGAAAAGTGGTCCTTGCCTTTGCAGAGCCTTTGGGAACTCAAACAAATCATTTTGCAGAAGCTCGAGCCTGCATGCAGGCAATGAGAATTGCCAGACTTGAGGGTTATAAGGAAGTTATCTTTGAAGGGGATTCACTTAATATAATCAAGGCAATTAAGGAGGATAAAGACCCCAGCTGGACCATATTGGAGCTTATCCTAGAAGCAAAGATTCATAAATCTCATTTGGTTAATGCCCGAATCCAACACACCTTCAGAGAAGGGAACCAGGCGGTGGATCTAATGGCAAATATTGCACTTCGTTGGGGAGATGCAAATTTGGAAGGATAACTTCCCTCAAGAACTATTGGTGTTGGTTGCTAGAGAAGAGCTAAGATCAAACCCGTTAGAGCATCGAGGAGATCAGAGGGGCTGATGATGAGTAATCCGACAGGATGGAATTAGGCGAGAAAAGGCATCCCATTTGTTGGGGCTTGGGAGGTGACAAGTGTACAAAGACCAGCAACCTAGTGTTAGTAAGTGCTAGGTGTTGTTTGGTTTTTGTTTTATCCTGAATAGTCAAGCGACAAGTATAGGACTGTGGACTCTAAGTATGGCTTAATGTGAGTCTTAGAAAGATCCATTTTGTATTTTGATTATACGGGCTTGATGCTAGAACCAGCCCATTTTGACTTTGTAAAAGGTTTGTGGACCTTATAACCACCTCTACCTTATACCAAAAAAAAAGAGTTTGATAAATAATGAAGTTCAAAAACCTTTCAATTTTATAATAGTCACCATAAAAATGAATAACAATGTAGGGATGAGAATAAAGTTTAAATACTAGCTTAGATATAAAGGATATATATTTAATTTCGAGGCGCCTATCTCATTTCTTGGGGGTGTGATCGTTTTTTGAATAAAGATATTAATAGAATTAAAGATATCTAAGATCCACTATCTCATTTCTTGGGGGTGTGATCGTTTTTTGAATAAAGGTATTAATAGAATTAAAGATATCTAGGATCCGGGTAGTCGCTCTATTCTTACTTGGTTCAAAAAGTTTTATGGTCTAGTTGTGGCTTCCATTCATTGTGAGGTCCTTATAAATTTGGGAACAACTGCCCATAATATATGGAATGACTAGAGATGGCTTAATGGTCATAGAATCTCTTTCATTACTTTTAGTTGGATATACAAAAATCTTTTGTGTCCTCCTCCTTTAGACTCTAAGCTCAATGTCAAGTGGCAAGTGATTTTTACCAATGTCCAATGGCAATTTGTTGCTACTCAATTTGGAAAGTTCCTGTTGAATCCAAAACTCAACTTCTTGGATGGCGGCTTTTGCATCAAAAGCTTCCAACTTCTAAAAGTTTGACAAGGATTTTACACATTCCCTCTCAATGCAATTTTTGTAATGTTTTAGAAACTCTAAATTGCTTGTTTTGGTTTTGTGACATGGATAAACAATTTTGGGATGTCTTCTACTCTTTTCTTTTTCCCTCTTTCACTAGATCTTGAAAACTCAGGGTTTGATTAACAATGAAGAGCAGATTCAGGGTTTGATTAACAATGAAGAGCAGATTCAGGGTTTGATTACTTCTATTTCTTCTTTGAAGACTTATCAAAATATCGTGACCAAAATTTCTCTCCATATAACGGATTCTCCCACATATGAATGTTGATATCTGATGTATCTTTTTGTTGCTAAAAGCTCTATTCTTATGTTTTAGTTATGGATGCTTTATTTTTTAGTTGGTGGATAGTGTTAACACCATAATATTGTAATGTTAAGGTTAACAAATTAATATATTCAAATTAAAAAAAAAAAATGGTAACACTATAATATTGTAATGTTAAAGGTTAATAAATTAATATATTCTAACTTTTTTTTAAATAAAAATAAAATAAAAAATATTCCACCCAACTTAATTAATCAGATTCAGTTTTTTTTCCTAAGCTATGTTTAAATATTAAATTTTATTTTTAATTTTTATATTGCATAAGATCGAGATTCCAATGAAACACGGAAAAAACATTGAAAAATATAAGATTCTATAAATTTTCTTAAACATGTTTTTAAATCTTAAATTAAATTTTATTTTTTTATATTACATAAGACCGAGATTCCAATTAAACATGGAAAAAACATTGAAAATAGGCTATGAAGAGCGTTCTATAATTCCACAACCAGAAATTCTGAGTTTCATTCGACCACCACAGAGGGTTTCGACTGTGAATGCACATATTACAGCAATGACTGATAGCATACTAGATGCTGGCTGCTTGTATTGGAATCAGAATTTATTTGCAAACTCTAGAATAATTCAACATATACAGCTTTAGAAAAACTGGATAAAGCAGAGCATTTCAAATTAGAAATACAAATCTGAAAAAGTATTTGCACAAAAGTTTCGCAAATGCCAAAGCCAAATGCCAGAATGTTCCAAAATACTCTTATTCTTAACAAGCATTTAAACACACAGATCGAGATTCATATTCCTATTCCTCTATTTCCTAACTGACTAAACAACAAAAATCCCTAATTTCCATCATAAAGCTGTTTTTTTTTTTTGGGGGTAGATAAAGCTGTTTTGAAAACCACCAACAGATCGAATCAAACAGGGGAAAAAAGAGAAATCATGATCAGTAACGCCTCAACGGATCAAATGGGGCAGAAACGCAAAGACAAAAGCAGCAAAGATAGAGGGAACAACTGTCATGGAAGCTGCGCCCGTCACCATGGATGGACTCGGACTTGGGGCTTCTGCCTCCTCTGACTTCACCACAACCGCCGATGAGAGAACAATCATCAGAAATACCACGAGTGCTGTGCATGTGAACTTGTTTCCTCCTGCCATATCTAGACCTGCAATTTTACCGATCTCAAATGCTCCAAAATAAGAATAGAAAAATCCGGATCGGTCTCTCACAGATTTTCCACAGGTAGAGATGGCTAATGTGGAAGAAGCTGCGAAGAGAACAATAAAGACTGACGCTATGGAGGGCTATTTATAGTTTCAGGTTAAGTCGGCAAAACCCCTTCCCGCCTTCAATGGGAACGGGCAAAACACGCGTTGTGAAGAATAAATGTCCGTTGGGAGATATCTTCGGCGAATTCAACCTTCCATTTACTTTTTGGAAAGTTTTGGTTGAAACAGGGCCGTTTGATCGTTTTTTAGATTGCCCGTTAAGATGTGTGTAAATTTTCAAACCCCGAGAAACCGGGTATCACGGAAGATGTAAGAATTGGAACCATCGATTTCCTTAAAACCGACAGGTGGCATGAAAAAGGTTTCCTACAATGGTTTTTAAGCCCAATTCAATTTGGGTAAAAGTTAAAATTTTAGGTTAAAATTTAAAATTGTTTTAAACAATTAAATATATATTAAATAAATATATCTTTAATAAAGATGGTCAAACCACTTTGAGGATTCAACTTATGTTAAAAAATCTCTTAATGTTATTACTTTGTTATGCCATCTTATTCTTCTCTCCCTAAATTACTTATCATTCAATATTGTCTTGTTTATCTATATAGTGCTTCTAGTAGGGACCACTATCATCAAAGTAACAAACTTTACACTTGCTAATAGGTTAACTAGACAATGTCTAGCTTACCTTTTTATTAAAAATTTTAATTTTTTTGAAACAACATTGCTTTTTTAATCAACTTCTTGATATCATTTATATTAAAAGACACGATGTAAAGTTTGGATTCCACTAAGATGAAGGTCAACACTATCCTTTTTAATGGAAATCTTGATACTTATAGAAAAGTATGTGGTCACCATTTTAGATTAGAATAATGAGGACAAAAAATTAAACTATATATATATATATATATTAGGATAAACGGGTTTTGAAAGGATTCCAATCCCTTGTATAATAAAGATGTCTTCTATGTCTCACAACCATAGACAACTAAACATTTTCCAAGATCATAAAAAGTCAAACCCTTGCCAAGATCACAAAAAAGTCAAATTTTTGCTAAGATTATAGAAAGCTAAACTTTTTTTCAAGATCATAGAAAGCCAAACTTTTGTCAAGATCAAAGAAAGCTAAACCTTTGTCAAGATTATAGAAATCCATCCAAGATCACAAAAAGCTAAACATTGCAAGATCATAGGAAGCCAAACTTTGCAAGATCATAGAAAGCTAAACTTATGCCAAAATAAAACTTTTCTCAAGATCACAAAAAAAAAAACTTTTACCAAGATTACATAAAGCTAAACTTTTTCCAAGATAATAGAAAACCAAAACTTTGATCACAAAAAGTTAGCTATTTCCAAGATTATAGGAAGCCAGACAACTACCAAAATCACATAAAACTAACCTTTTCCAAGATCATTGAAAGCCAAATTTTTTCTAAGATCACAAAAAGATAAAATTTTACCAAGATTACAAAAAAATAAAAAATTTCTAAGATCACAAGCAATCAAACTTTCACTAAGATCTCTCATCAAACCTGATACTATATTCAACAAACATTGTATTTTGACAAAGAGCCAAACCAAAGTTCTAGGGTTGTTTAGAGACATCAAGATATTTGAAGGTGCCAAAGTATTCAAAGGCTCTAGAATCTCCATATACTCTATTGCTTTCTCTTTTTTGTCTACCATCACATCTTTGTGGAACTCTTTTGCTTGTATTTTTTAAATTAGAATACTCTCTTCTTATAACACTATTGACAAGTGCATCTACTGTCTTGTTAAATTGTTGATGAATATGGGAATATTTCACATGTGTGAATTTTTTAATCAATTCTTTCATTCTACTCAATTTGATATGGAGTTATATTGAATTGATCTTTTTCTCCTTGGAGACAACATTTATAATGAGGAAAAAGTTTGCATATATATGTAGGTTTCTTATTTATTATTCTATAACCAACTTTAGTCCAATATCGCATGCTAGTACCTTTACCACATTGTTAGAAGAAATTCTTAGGTTGATGCAACACTTGAGTGCAAGTGTTCCATCTTCTTTCATGATTACTCCCTCTACAACTACTATGCTTAGATTTGACTTAGATGCCTCATCAAAGAACAAAGCAGGATAATGCATCTTTTATGGTATTATTATTGATATATTTATGTTGTTTGAGTTGAAATATTAAATATCTAACTTGCTAATTAGATTTAATTCTTGCATATTCAAGCTTTTTTTGGTTTTGCTTATGTTTTAAGGTGTACTTCAAATTAGTCACTAGGTCTTTGATTATTCTTTCAATGATAATACTATTTTTTCTAGTTACCTTTAATGATCAACCTATTCTTGTCCTTCCAAATATTTTAAACAACAAAAAGAGGATTGCTTTCCAAATATATTTTATTAATGGCTTTCCCTTTAGTCCCCATTTATATTTTAAATGCCAATTGACAAGACAATCTTCCACGTTCAAAGTTCTTGATAAGGGAGATCCAAAATGATGGGATATCTTTAACTAGATAGGAGTGGTTGTGTTACACTCAAAGAATAAGCAAGGCATAGTATCATTGTTCTTCATACATATAGAACACATATGAGGACCAACAGTATTTGTTTTTTGGAAGTTATCACTTTTAAGAATATTGTTCTACAAACCAACCAAGAAAAGACTTGAATCATGGGTGGTAATTTTATATTCCAAATTGTTTTTAATATTTTATTAGGAACTCCATATAGTTGCATCTATATACCAATTTGAACTGTATATTCACCTAATTTACTGATGTATCCCAAAATAAGTAGATTCAAACTTAATTTATTACCAAAGCAAGAGGAATTCTAGCAACTACTTTTTTCACGTTTGGTATAAGATAGTTAAATTCCTCTTACCAAATGGGAAAGTTTAATTTGTAATCTTTCTTTGACAATTAATGTAGGAAATCTTAGGCCCATCACTTTTTGACATCATTGATGGGGAAAGAGGTGCCATAATGTTAGGAATTATGTTTATTGAGGATTTTTAGTGTTGAAATCATTGGAGGGGATGAGGGGTTCTACAAGTAGTGACATAAGTGATGGTTGCTAAGAAGAATTGCTCAATTATTAGGCTAAGGAGGAACATTGAAAGTTAGGTTCTTTAGATTATTTTTTTCAATAATTGTTTGTTTTTGTAAATTTTCTTTATTTCATTTTTGTTTGATAAAATAACTTATTTTTGTAATTCTGATTTATTTTCAATATCTTATTATCTAAAGTATTTTATTTTTGAAGAATAATTTGTTTAAGATAAAATGTATGAGTGAATGAATCACCAATAGGATAACTGTGGTAGATTTATTACCATAATGTCTAACCCCAAATCTAAAAAATTAGGTACTAGCTAGTCTAAAAAAAGGATACCTAGTGAAGAGGAGATTAGTGATCTCATGATAGACCAACAACACCCCAATTTTGCATCTGTTGAAAATAAACTACTTGATACTACTATTATTTTAGGAAATCAACACAATACAACTATATATTTTGTTGTAGGAGCTGGGCATATTCACTATTTGTCTACCTTAAAGATTGAAGAGGAATAATCAGAGGTTGTGTATCCCTCTAATTCTAATATTGAAGAGGCATAGATTGAAGAGGGACAACAACCAATCAAATATTTTTTGATCCTAAAACAAAAGAGAGAAAGTGATATGATCAAGTTGAGTCTTTGTCAACTTCTACACCAACATTAGAAAAGAAGCAACCCTTCAAATCTTGATGGACTCTATCGACAAGTAAGATGGTTGATGAAATAGAACAAAAACAGGAAGGACAAACCATGTTCAATTTTCCAATCAAACTTACAAGAGGTGATGTTAATGCCAATGGGTAGATGATGAATATCTCTCCTTTAGCTTTGCCCACTTTCCATGGACTAGTAATTGAAGATCTAAATACTTTTCTTTTTAATTTGAAGTACTCTATCACACTTATGATTACATGATAGATGCACAAAGGCTCAAACTCTTCCCATACACATTAAAGAATGCGATGGTTTATGGGCTTATTGAAGGACTATTACTTCATGGGATGGAAATGAGGGGATAAAATATATCTTTTTAAATTAATATCAATAATATTGTAGAGTACATAATTGAAAGGATGGACTCTTTAGAATGACACAAAAAGAAGATGAACAATTAGAGGATTACATTGAGAGGTTCAAATTTGTGCAAAAAAGAAGAGATATTAAATTGGATGAAAATCTGCTCAAAACTATGTTTTTGAAAGATTTACAAGAAGAATCATTTGATATCCTTAATTTAATGGAAGGATGATATATTTTTAGCCTTCCAATTGAGATAATTATTGAACTATACACTAATTATTCTCATACAAAGCCAACAATGCATAGCCATTGAGCTACTAGAAAATTTGGAGGAGTCATACGAGGAGAATTAGAAGATTTATTGGATAATATAAAAACTAAGACTACTCAAACATTTTTTAATTCTATGGACACACTAAGGATGAAGCCTATAGCACATAATGAACCTATGGCTATTTATTGTCCTCATTTTAGAAATAAGTATGCAATTTATAAATACTCTTTGGAAAAGATCTCAATTTGCAGTATTTGTGACCAGAGGCATTCAAATAATAGCTATAAGAATTTATCTATAGTGAATTCAACATTGAAGGAGACTGAACTTTAGGATTCTAAATATTTTTACTTCATTGCTCAAAGATGACCACCACAAGGATTCACACAAAGATGATATATTTTAGGTATACCTAATTATTATGCTCATTTTAATTAAATTTATTTATGCTACACAAGGATGGGTACCTCCATAATACTCGTGGTCTCAACAACCTCAATGGACCCAACCAAACCAATGGCCTCCAAAAAATCAATATTTAACACAATAAGATTGTCAAATTCAGCAATGGCCATAGTAGGGTTGGTAAGCCTAGCAATGGCCACAACAAGGCTTTTAGCCTAATTAGCCTAACCAACACCAATATAGAGGGTAGACTCCTCAACAACAAAAATATATTTTAAATAGCCTTATGAACAATCCTCCACCACCAAAACAATCACCTTTTCTAGCCCAGCTAGTATCCAATTCAAATAATCGACCAATACAACAACTAATCTACGAGGCTAAATGAACATACTCTATTGAATTGCTATCTTGTAGTGAAATATAGTTACAATCAAGAAAAATGTTTTTTTTGATCCTATCATTATAGAAGAACTCGATGATGACCCCTTGTATCTCCCAAAAATCCAGTTCTTGGGGAACCTTTTTCAGTAACAAAAACATAATCTTCTTCATCATAAAAAAAATGTATTGTTACTGAAGAAAGACCTATTATTTTTAAATAAAAATAAGATACTAAGTCTAAACCTACACTTGAACATCCTTTCCTTCATAGATTGAATTTAACAAAAGAGGTTCCTAAACATGAGTTTAACTTAGTAGAAGAGTTTAGAAATATTAATGTTAAGATACCTTTGCTACAAGATCTTAAAGAAGTTTCTATATATTCCAAAACAATTAGAGCACTATGCATCAAACACCCAGGTAGGAAAATAAAAGATCCTAAGACCATTCAAGTCTTAGGAAATTTTTTTGACCTGATGTATAGAAAAATAATTCTTTTGAAATATAGGGATCCTAGAATTCCAACACTCAATGCAAACATAGGTTAAACATATATACAAAATATTTTAATTAACTTAGAATCTATCATAAATATAATTATTGATCGCCAATCCAACACCATGCACAGGGCGAGAGGCGGACCAATGGCAGCATAGAATGACCGCTACCTTGGGATAGGGGTGGATGATATATGAAGAAGATCGATTCCTTGGGGTGGTTCTAGCTATCTATGTCGTACAATTGAAAAAGATAAAAAGGAAGAGGAAAAAGGAAAAAAGGGAAGAAAGAGATAGGAAAATGGTCATAGCCAAAACTCACAAGGATGGTAATAACCACATCAATATATATGTAGGTCATCCACCATGGGTGGAAAAACATACTCCACATCTAATAAATCAGCTGATAATACCCTCGTTCAAGCTCTTCGAAGCGATGGGTGGAGGGTGAATTCTAGAACCAGAGGCTAGGTGCATGAAATCCAGGATGTAAAATTAGAGCGCTCCTATCCTACCAGATTTAACAAAAATAAACCCCCAACCCATGTTTACAAATGCACACTCTTGAGTTACTTAATAAAATCCCATGGAATCCAGATTGTAGAATATCATGAGACACCTTAAACAACCAGACATAAATAAGCATTCATACATTTAGAAAAGAACACTAAGGCAAAATCAAAGACCAAACAGTGTTGAATATATATTTATATAGTGGTGAAACCTTACACATGAATTATAATGGCTAAATATCCACCCTTAGGAATGACCAACATTCCAATATTTATAGGCATAAATTGAACATTAAAGGTGGTAGGTGGGAAGAAAACTCTTGAAGCTGATAAGCGCCATACTGGTACATTATTCCTTGGAATAACACTGATCTTATAGAAGGATGTAGATGATTATGGTTCAATATAGGCATTTGGATCCTCTAGCATTTTTGTCCAGTTCATTAATCTTCCTCGATTGGTGATCCTCTAGTTAGGTGGTGCATGATAGGTACTGAAGTACCTTGGGAGTAATGTACCTCAAATCAATCACTTTTGCATATGACATCAGGTATGGGTACCTGGATTGCTGCAGTAGTGGGTAGATCTTCTACTTAAATTTTGGGCAATGGAAGAAATTCTATATGCCAGGTGGGTGCTTTATTTATACTTCTTTCCACTCGTAGAGGCACTAGGGAAGAAGACGAGAATTTTCTAGAGGTTATGTCCATTTTATGTTTGGATCTCCCACCCGATATGGGTGGGAGTATTCATCTTCCCCAAGGGTGGGGTCATACAATTTTTTACCCTCACTAGCCACTTGAAAGGTCCACCCAACAAGTGGATGGGCCATTTGGAAATTTCCACCCAAGAAGTGGGTGGATCGTTCGCCTGATCTATCACCCACCTTGCTACCATCTGTGATACGCCCATTAATTTGGTCCACCCACAACTATTGCTATCGTTGCTTGATATCTTTCGTACATTCCATGGATGTTATTCAAAATTTGGTGGAATCCTTATGAATAAAGGGAATCACTTCCAAAAGGGAAGAGTGGGTGAAGGGTGTAAAATTTCACCCACACTTCTGGCGACTCACATGGATTTTCCATATTATGAAAAAAAAGGATCCAAAAGGACTAGGAAATGTAATAACCAAAATAGAGGTATGAAGGAGAGGAGGGAAGAAAAAAGAGGAAAGGAGGACACAACGATGGAAGCAATGCAAGGAGAAAACTAAGCACAAAAATATGTTGGAAGAAATGAGACATTCAACATGACAAAAAGTAGAGCAGAGGAAAAGGAACAGGGATACAACCAATGAGAGCAGAAGAGGGAACAATGAAATTAAAGCTAGAGAGATAGGGCGAAGACAAACAACATAAAGAGAACTACTACGAACAAGAGAAATAGGAAGACAAGTAATGAAAACAACAAGAAAATACTTGAAATGCTTGCTAAAATATAAATGTGAGAAGAAGGGTCAACAAGAAATAGTTGAGACAAGGAAGCCCTTACCATTAACTGGAAGAGTTATAGGAAACAAAGGGAAGAAGAAGGTGAAGGGGAGGAAAGGGTGGGGAAAAAGGGAGACACGAAGGAAAAAGCAATCTGAAGCCTATCAAGTGAAATCCATAGGGTATAGACCCTTCTCCATGAGGTATTCTTATGGATTTATTCCCCCTAAATGTAACCTATCGCGGATCTGAGACATTCCAAGAGTAGAAAAATTGCCAATGTTTCTTATATCTTTTATCCCATATCCTCTTCTTCACATGATCCAACAATGATCCTCTTTTACTAACTATTATCAACTAGGAGGTCATTTTGTTCCAACCATGAATTGCGGTTTAAACTTTATGGTCTCATTTGCATCTTTCCATAGGGGCTATTTATAGTACACTCACCTTACCTTGTGCTTATGTATGTAAGTTATAAGGCTTGCTGCAACTCTCGAGGATGAGTTAAGAGGTCTTGCAAATTTTTAAATGTATCCATTGGGCTACGAGATCATGATAAAAATAAACAAAAGAACAAATAACTAGGAAGACAACAAATAGATGAGGGGAATGTTACACTTCCTAAATAATTTTTGATAAACCCTTCCTTGATATTTCCCGATGCCTAACCAAGTGGTAATATTTCATAGGATTATGTTTCTCCAATGGTAACTAACAAAATTGGTTATTCTCAATGCACTGGCCTTACATAATGCAAAGCTTTATTTACTGGTTGTACAATTGTGGTGTGATAGGTATTCCTGAGCCAAGATATCTCATGAAAATCATCCTATGAATCTATAGTGATTGGACCATATTACATTGTATTTAAGGCACCACTTGTAATCAATCTAGAACTATTTACATTGGCTCAAAATTACAATGAAATCATAATTATTATTGCATTTCTTGAGATTTTGAATGATCAAGCCTTTGAACCCTATAGTTTTACCATCAAATTCTACCCTTTAGGTGGTGAGCTATCAGGGAGAAGATTTTCATATTGTACTTTCTTTATATTGGCTAGATGTACCAATCTCATGGCTGACTCTCCCTCCATTGTTGGATTCTTCTCCCACTCATGGATATTTGTGTCCTCTCCCAGATCCTACTAAGTCTAGGGTTGATCTATCATATTGTCCTTATGGACGTGGTCATCATGAACTCCTGAAAGGAATTGATAGGATGGGGTATCCATATCAAAACTTGCTCAGCTTTGATAACTTCCTCATAAAGTTGTGGAAAACTAGTTTCCCCAAATTGGTACATAAGGAAGCTGACATCGAGACCAAGAGCCTGGATGTATAATAAATACACCTAGGCAAAGGTTGGGAGGATTTGTTGTAGAATCCTCTTCCAGCTCTTCTCAAAATGAACATTGAAATCTATCACATTTTCAAGAGGGTTCCTATTGATAAATGTGAATTGATTTAGAGACTAGAAGGGATCCTCCAGTTTTCCAAATGTATCCATGAGATGCTTTGCCAAATCTGCCCATGTAGAGATTCTCCCAAGTTATAGGGTTTTGTACCAGAGCCATGCTTTGCCTTTAAGGGAAGCGACCTGTATCTTGATCATCACATCCTTGTGCATGATATTGTGAAGGGTGGCTAGAGAAGCCACATTTTCAAGGTGTTCCTTCACAAATCTCTTGACTTCATTATATTTTTTTAGGGCATCCAAGGTAGATTCTAGAATATCATGCCGATTAGGGAGATTGACTGGACCAGAGTCATTCCAGTGCAAGAAATTCATGATGGCATTGATTTTCAAATGTCTCATTGATTTTGGAGTCAAAGTCACCAGATGAACATGCTATCTCCACTTTCTAGGTCAAGGTTTTTCATCGTACCTTGATTCCTTCAAGATGTTTGGATCTTTAGTGTGAACAAGCAACTGGTATCATGATTTAGAAGTGTTGTGTAATTGGAGTCACCGAGTGATTTTGAGAGGATATGGGTAAATCAAAGAGTCACCAAACTCTAATTTATTGAAACACAAGAACTTAGTGAGTTCCCTAGTAGAGTCACCAAAAGCTATTGGTTGCCAATTCGGCATCACACACAGGGCAGAGGGTGGACAAACACTAGCATAGAATGGCCATTGTGTTAAGACAAGATGAACAATCTTCGAAGGAGACCGATTCCTTGGGTGGTTCCAACTATCTACATCGCACAACAAGAAAATAGAAAAAGGAAGAGAAAAAAGTAAAAAAGGGGGAAAAGAGATGGGAAAATAGCCGTAGCCAAAACTCACAAGGATAGGTATAGCCACATCAAGATCTATGTAGGCAGTGCACCATTGGTGGAGATACAAACTCCACACCTAACAGATTAGCTGATAATGCCCTCATTCAAGCTGTTCAAAGTGGTGGACGGAGGGTGAATTCCAAAACCAGAGGCTAGGTGCATGAAATCCAAGATGTAAAATTAGAGCACTCCTATCCTACCAACTTTAACAAAAATAAATCCCAACCCATATTTATAAATGCACACTCTCGAGTTACTTAAGAAAATCCCATGGAATCCAGATTGTAGAATATCATGAGACACCTTAAACAACCAGATAAAAATAAGCATTCATACATTTAGAAAAGAATGCTAAGGCAAAATCAAAGACCAAACAATGCTGAATATATATTTACACAGTGGTGAAACCTTCCATATGAATTATGATGAACTCTAAAAACACTCATTTTTGTACAAAATTTCTATATATTGGGGTATTTATTTTAATAGAAATATATGTTTTATGCAAATTTTATATGTATTTAACATTAGATTACATATGTTGTCTAATATTTGTTTTTGAGTGGATTATGTGTAAATGTAGTAGATTTTATGATATTTTGGCATATGTACATCGAGGTCCCACTTGGAATTGACACTTTCCATTTATGATGAAAAATTGACGTTAAAATGTCTACAACAAAATAGTGATGAATCACTAAGTCAGGTGCCTGACTCCCATTTAGGCACTCAATTCTTGTTTGGTGCCTAACCATCAGGTACCCGATTCCCATTTGGCTTTTGATTTTTGAGCACATGATTCCCATTAGGCACCTGACTCCCGTTAGGTGCCTGATTCCCATATTTTACAAAGATGGTGCCTGATTCCCGTCTTCTACAGATAAGGTGCCTAATTCCCATTCATGCAAAATTATAGTGCAACCCCTGTTATCGGTAGAATAGAACGATGATTTAAATGATGGATGCGGATGTAATTTAAGCAATGGATGTAGACCAAGGACAACTTCAATGACCATATGTCATCTATTTTTAGTAATCACATAAAAATCAATGATATCAAATAGAGAAAAATATCAGACACATTATGTTCTGATACAAAATACATTGAATATATTTTGAGTTTAATGTTTTGCTTTATCTCCTTTATCCTTGCGTATTGTTGTAACAAAAAAATCAAAAAGTGATTTGCTTTCAAAATGTAACAAGGCATGGCCGCATATCTTATAAATATGCAGGCCACCCCTGAAAAATAGATCCTAGATTTTCTTTGTAAATTCCTACTGCACTTTTCAATACAATACATTTGAGTCTTTTTATCAAACTCAATTAACATTCGGTGTATGACTTAACAAAATCAGAATTTGTTAGAAGCATGGGCCCACTCTCAATAGTATTCCTCCCTTCTTTTCCCTATTTTCTATCATTTTAATTTATTTTCTTGTTTTCTGCAATTTAATGCAATACTGCAATTTCTCCTATTTTCTGTTTATTTCTAGCAAGTGTGCAATTTTGATTTCAAAGAATTTTAGTTATTTCTTTGATAACGCAAGTTAGATTAGTGGTTTGGAAGATAAATGAGAACTCCAACAAAACAACATTCCCCCAAACCATAGGATCTAAGGGACTCATCTGATTAAAAGGAGATTATAAGCATATACTATGCAGGGTTACTCATAAGTTTACGAGCTATCCTTAGTTGATAATTAAATGGAGGAAATTATTTATACCATTGAAAACTAACAAATATTTTACCCAATATTTTGGCACTATTTCCAAGGAGTAGCCAGCTATAATTTTCCGTTCTGAAGAAAATATGTTAGAAGTAGTTTAGGTTACTTTCTATAGAACCACTCCATTCTAAATTTTGTATGAGTCCACATAGAGTTAGAGGATTAGATAGTTGTTTTATCAAGAACAAAAATATTGGTTCTTTAAAAACCTTTGTAGCAGCTGTGCCAAATCCTCAAACTGAACCCTCTACAGCTATGCATTAGAGTCAACATCCATTGTTTACATATGATCCTTCTGAAATAGACCAACAAAATCATGGGGAAGGATCTAAGACAAGAAGAGTTCAATTTGAGGAAGATTTACCAAACCTTCAACATTGGAAAAATGTTGAGGAAGGGAATATTTCAAACACTAATTTAGTATTCCTTCTGGAGGATAAAATAAATGAGATAAAAGCCTTGAAAGCTACTCTGAACGTAGTAGTTGTAGAAACCTTGATAGAAAACAAGATGGCTAAAACACTAGAATAAGCATCCACTATTTTTAACTTCCTTATAACAGAGGCAAGAGGAGACCACAAGATGAAACATATCTCCCCTAACCACCTTCCAATATTTAGGACTTCCAACAGAAGATCCTGACCTGTTCCTTTTCATATTTGAAATTCTATGCAGGTCGGTAGATTATACAACCAATGCTCAAAAACTAAATTTGTTTCTCTCCACTCTTGATGATTAAGATTTGCATTGGTTCATAAATTTTGAGAAAAACATATAACTACCTAGGAAGACATGAAATTTGTTTTCCTAGATCAGTATCAAAACTTTGGTAGAGCACGAGATTCTAGGGAAGAAGTCTTGGATATGACACAAAAGAAAGGGGAATCATTAGAGGAGTATTGAGATAGGTTTAGCTTTAATTTACAAATATATTCTCATGCAAGACTAGATTATAGGTCCTTAAGAAGTATATTATTAAAGGGGCTTACGAATGAATCTCTTGAAGCCTTAAACATGATTTTTGGGGGGGATATTTATCAACACCAAATATCTGATATCTGATAGTTGTATCAAAAAAATTCAAGAAGGAAGGGTAAGTTAACCCCAAAGAATATTAAAAAATCAACCACCATCATTAAAATATAAATAGGGAATATGCTTGAAGACCTCAAGAGTGAGATATTATCATCTCTGACACTCCAAATGGATACCCTTATGCTTAAAAAAAAAGCAGGAAAATGAGGTAGTACTAGCATATTTTTGTTCTAAATGTAGGGAAAAACACCCTAGAAATGAATGTCGTGAAAATAAAGTTAGAGTGTGTGCTATGTGTCAAAAATATCATAAAACTAAGTTGTGTCCACAATTATAAAAATCTAGAGATAAACCTGAAGTAATGGAAGCATAATTCATGGGTAATAGGAGAAACTGGCAACAATCTCCTATGGGAAACAACATGCCAGTAGAAATGCCATATTATGGGAGTAATAATTATTAGAACCAAGGTCAAGTTTAGCCACCCAACATGGGTTTGTGGGGACAACAACCTTGGACTCAATTTACCCAAGGAGCAAATCCTTACAATCCCTACCCATGGATGCCATACCAGTAGTATGGATAGTAGTGTAGAAATCAGAATACCTAGAGCCAAAATCCACAACATATTGCACCAATCCCACTACAAACAAGTCTACCATCTTCCCCTACTTTAAGACATGCTCAAATGTCGATACAATCTACTTCTAATATAAACAAAAAATCACAACTAGCATACCATATGGATAATGAGATGTACCCCATGTATAATATTAAAGTAGATTGTAGTCCCATACAATTAAGGTCAGATAGACATGTAGGTGTAGAAGAGTATCCTCTGGTAGAAGAGGAGGAAAGCATAGAGTTAGAAAAAGAGGATTCACCTTTTATAGAAGAAGTAGAATAGGAATCACCTCTTAAAGAATCAATAACTATAAATAATAGAGAAGGTATTGTACCTTTTCCAAAAAGGTTGTAGGAACCCAAGAAGCCAATACAACTAGAATTTGATATTCTTTCCAGTTTTAAGAACTTGATAGTCACAATCCCTCTCTTTCAGACCATCAGAGATATTCCTATCTATAGTAAGGTCATAAGAGAGATGTGTTTGAGAAAACCATGAAGAAAACTAGAACAAGCAATCAATTTGGTAGGACAACTAGCTGATCTTATGCTAGGAAATACCTATAGCCAAAAATATTCAGACCCAAGAAGCCCTGTTTTAATTGTGAAAATTGGAGGCTGTGTTTTACCCAATACATTAGTAGATATAGGGGCTGCCATTAATGTCATCCCAAAGGAAACCATACAGAAACTCAGTTTAATCAATCTAAAGCCAACCAAAGCTATCCTTCAGGCGGTAGACAAGTCTATAGTACTCCCTGAAGGAATACTGGAAGATATAACTATCACAGTGGATGCATGGGAGTACCTAGTAGATTTATTAGTGTTACAATCCAATCATGGGTTGGGTAATTATCCACTCATATTAGGTAGGCCTTGGTTGGTAACAGTTGATGCCTACATAAGTTGTAGAAATGGGTAAATGACCATTTTTGATGGCCAAAATATGAAAAATTAGATCATCCATCCACCTGCATAGTATACAAATTTTTTGGGAGAACCTGAATATGAGAACTAGAATATGAGTGGTCTATCAATGATTCAATCCATCATGGAACTTGATGAGTTGGAATATGAGAGTGATGAGGATAGGGTGATATCAAAAATTTTTCAAGGAGAACCCTCCTGTCCTCCTCTAGAGTTGACATAGTGGGAGGCAAGGATCACCATATCCAAAAAATAGAAGTTGCACCTAGGAGAGTATTAAAAATAAATGATGGGTTGACATCTGAATAGCAGACCAAACTAAAAAAAACATTAGTCAAACATCAAGGTGCCTTTGCTTGGGATTATTCAGATATGAGAGGAATAGCTCCTAAAACCTATACTCATAATATATCTTGAAGATGAAATAAAATTGGTAAGATAACCATAATGAATAATAAATTCAGCTATGAAGGGTATTATCAAAGCTGAATTGTAGAAAATCCTCATATTTGGGTTCATCTACCCAATTTCAGATAATGATTGGGTATCATATTTGATGGTGGTTCCCAAGAAGAATGGCAAGTGGAGAATATATGTTGATTACATGTTGCTGAATAAAGCAACCAATAAAGACCACTTCCACCTACCCTTCATAGATCAGGTCCTTGACACCTTATCAGGTAAGAAGTACTTTTATTTCCTAGATGGGTTCAGTGGATATAACCAGATTCAAATAGGGGAAGAGGATCAAGACAAGACCACATTCACTTACCCATGGGGAACCTTTGCTTACCGGGTTCTACCCTTTGGTTTTTGCAATGCACCTACCACATTTTAGAGGGAAGTTTTGAGCATCTTCTATAATATGATTGGAGAAAATATGGAGGTATATATGAATGATTTCACTATATATGGTAAAACCTTTGAAGAAGCCATATAAAATTTAGAAAGAACGCTTCAATGGTTTGAGGAAACCAATCTATCCCTAAGTAATAAGAAATGTTATATGCTAGTGTAGGAGGGGATAGTTCTAGGATATAATACCTTTGCAGATGAGATCATGGTAGATAGGAAGAAGATATAAGTTATTCAAAACTTGCCTACACCCAAAAATCAGAAGGATATTCATAGTTTCCTTGGATCAATTGGTTACTATAGGAGGTTTATAGTAGAATTTAGCAAAACTACTAAACCCCTGAGCACATTGTTATCAAAGGATATGGAGTTTGTTTGGATAGAGAAATGTGAACAAGCATTTAACACTTTGAAGGAAAAATTGATTATAGTCCCAATCTTGAGAGGTCCAAATTGGACCATTCTCTTTTACATATATGCTAATGCATCCAACAATGCAATAGGGTCAGTTCTAGGACAAAATGATGGTGATGATTTCTATGCCATCTACTATGTCAATAAAAATATTACATGTGCTGAGTTTAATTATGCTATCACATAAAAGGAATTCCTTGTAGTCATACATGCTCTTAACAAATTTTGCCACTATATTATAAGTTATTATGTTTTTGTGTACACTGATCATTCAACTATCAGATACCTGACAAACAAACCTGGAATTAGTGGCAAGATTATTAGATGGATGTTATTTCTATAGGAGTTTTATGTGATAATTGTAGAAAAATCAGGTAAAGACAATATGATAGTTGTTTTCCTTTCCAAATTAACACCTCTTGATCATTCAGCCATAGAAGATCAGTTTCCATATGAGCAGATTTTATTATTAATGAACAAACACCATGCTACATAGATATGGCTAATTATTTAGCCACTAGTAAAGTATCCCTTACACTTTCACCATGTGAGAAACAAAATTTAATTGAGAAAAGTTTAGGCTTCTCATGGATTGATGGGTGCCTATTTAAAACAGGACTTGATCAACTCATGAGAAGATGTGTTGCTAATAATGAGATTGTAGAAATACCGAAAGCTTACCATAATGAACCTTGCGGTGGTAATTTTGCAGGAAAAATACTACATTCAAAGTATTATAGACTGGTTATTACTAACCTTCACTATTCAAAGATGCAGCTAAACATGTGAGCCAATGTGACCAATGTTAGAGGATGGGTATACCTACTCTCAAATGTGAAATGCCACTCCAACCACATGTGCACATAGAGCCATTTGATAAATGGGGGATGGACTTCATAGGATCCATTAATCCATAATCAGTATGTAAGAGGTATATCTTAGTTTACATTGACTATGTGACCAAGTGGGTTGAAGTGCAGGTATTGCATGATTCTAAAGAGAAGAATTTAGTAGCTTCCTTTTTTCATCTATTTTTACTAGATTTGAGGTTCCAAGGGAGATCACAACTATGGAGGTATATATGGATGATTTCACTATATATGGTAAAACCTTTGAAGGAGCCATAGAAAATTTAGAAAGAATGCTTCAATGGTATGAGGAAACCAATCTATACCTAAGTAATGAGAAATATTATATGCTAGTGCAAGAGGGGATAGTTCTAGGATATAATATCTCTGTAGATGAGATCATGGTAGATAGGAAGAAGATATAAGTTATCCAAAACTTGCCTACACCCAAAAATCAGAAGGATATTTGTAGTTTCCTTGGATCAACTGGTTACTATAGGAGGTTTATAGCAGAATTTAGCAAAACTACTAAACCCCTGAGCACATTGTTATCAAAGGATATGGAGTTTGTTTGGATAGAGAAATGTGAACAAGAATTTAACACTTTGAAGGAAAAATTGATTGTAATACCAGTATTGAGAGGTCCAAATTGGACCATTCTCTTTTACATATATGCTGATGCATCCAACAATGAAATAGGGTCAGTTCTAGGACAAAATGATGGTGATGATTTCTATGCCATCTACTATGTCAATAAACATATTACATGTGTTGATTTTAATTATGCTATCACATAAAAGGAATTCATTGTAGTCATACATGCTCTTAACAAATTTTACCACTATATTATAAGTTATCAGGTTTTTGTGTACACTGATCATTCAGCTATCAGATACCTGACAAAAAAACCTGGAATTAGTTGCAAGATTAATAGATGGATGTTACTTCTATAGGAGTTTTATGTGATAATTGTAGAAAACCAGGTAAAGACAATATGATAGTTGATTTCTTTTCCAGATTAAAACCTCCTAATCATTCAGCCATAGAATATCAGTTTCCATATGAGCAATTTTTATTATTAATGAACAAACACCATGGTACGTAGATATGGCTAATTATTTAGCCACTGGTAAAATATCCCTTACACTTTCACCATGTGAGAAACAAACTTTAACTGAGAAAAGTTCAGACTTATCATGGATTGATGGGTGCCTATTTAAAACAGGACTTGATCAACTCATGAGAAGATGTGTTGCTAATATTGTAGAAATACCGAAAGCTTACCATAATGAACCTTGCGGTGGTAATTTTATAGGAAAAATATTGCATTCAAAGTATTGCAGACTGGTTATTACTGACCTTCACTATTCAAAGATGCAGCTAAGCATGTGAGCCAATGTGACCAATGTTAGAGGATGGGTAGACCTACTCTCAAAGATGAAATGCCACTCCAACCACATGTGCACATAGAGCCATTTGATAAATGGGGGATGGAATTCATAGGATCCATTAATCCATAATCAATAGGTAAGAGGTATATCTTAGTTTACATTGACTATGTGACCAAGTGGGTTGAAGTGCAGGCATTGCATGATTCTAAGGAGAAGAATTTAGTAGACTTCTTTTATTAATCTATTTTTACTAGATTTGAGGTTCCAAGGGAGATCACAACTAATAAAGGGTCTCAATTTAATTCAAATATAATTTAGAAACTCATGTAGCAATATAAAATCAAGCATAACAAAACCACTCCTTACCATCAATAGGAAAATGGGTAAGTAGAGGTAACCAACTGTGAACTGGAGAAAATTCTCACAAATATGGTACAACATCATAGGAAGGAATGAGTCATAATATTACTAGAAACAATGTGGGATTACAGAACCACCAGAAAAACTACTACTGGTTTTACACCATTCTAGTTAGTATATGGGAAGAATTCTATGATGCCCATGGAATTTGAGATTAAAACTCTCAGAACTATAGTAGATTTAAATTTGAATTTGGATGAGGCACAAAAGGAGATAATTCAACAACTTAACCAATTGGATGAATACCTAAGAGATGCTCTGCATCAGATAGAGGTCATCCAAAAATAGAGGGCCAAGTGGCATGATCGTCACACTAGGCCAAAGTAGTTAAAAGTGGAAGAGTGGGAATTATTGTATGACTCCCGGTTGCAATAAAGGAAAGGAAAACTTATGCAGCCTTGGATGGAGCTATATGAAGTAATTGAGGTCATTAACAATGGAGCTGTGAGGATCAAAACAATTGATCGTAGCAACATTACATTAACAGTTAATGGTCACTGACTATGTCCATATCATGTGTCTGAGACTTATATAATGAATTCTAGATTAGGCATTGGGGAGACCCCAATTTATTCTAGTTTTAAAATGAGTTAATAATATGTGGACGTAGTCCACATGGTCCAAAAATAATTATTATTTTAAAGTTTTGCAATTTTTATTTCTTTAGTTGTATTTTTGTTTTGCAGGAATGATGCCTTGAGTGCAACTATTAGGCAACCTCTAGGAAACCTAGGCCTAACAAGCACGAGATCCATGAACCTGCGCAATCCCAAATTTCTAGGAGATTAAATTCTAGTAGAAGTAGCTCATCCCACTTGAAGGGAGAAACTATATTTGAACAAGTGTTTGGGTGTTTATTTTTTGTTTTCATGAAGAAAAATACCTGGATGCTGGTTCAAGTAACAAATGTTGATTCTGTCTTTTGTTCTTCAATCCAAAAAACTGAAGGCATGATCAACTGTAAGCGTACACTAGTGGACACATCACTATACATTGAAATAAAGGATCACCTAATTTTCATATTTTGGATAAGAAGGTGTTCGATTCCTATTTTTTGGAGAAGGTGCACGACTCCTATTTTTATAGAAGATGGTACCTGATTCCTGTTTGTATGGTAAAAAAATACCTGATTCTTATTTATACGGTAGAAGGCACCTAATACCTGTTATGTCAAGGAAAAGATGCCTGAGTCCCATTTTATGATAGACTTATGCTTGATTCTTGGTTTTCATAAGGAAATGGCACTCAAATTTCATTTTTTGGGAAAGTGACACCTAATTTCCTGAACATAACTCAAATTTTTTTTTGTATAAAGTTTATTTTTAAATATGGCACCTGATTTCCAATAAAAAGGCATCTGCTTTATATTTTTTGCTTTAAGTAGGGAACCCTATTGCTAGAAAATGTGCCTACTTTCCATATTAAGCATGGTGCTCGATTACTAACAAAAGGCACTTGCTTTTTGTCTACCAATCACCAACATGCCTTGATTCGAAATAAGGCACCCGATTTCCATATAAAGAGGTGCCTGCTTTCCATATCAAGCACAACCTTCGATTGATTAAAAAAGCCCCATGCTTTCTATCTACCAAGTGCTTGTATGCCTTGATTCGAAAGAAGGCACCTAATTTCCATATAAAGAGGTACCTAATTTATATTTTCACAGGAAGTTGTGCCTTGTAAAAATAATTGTTAAAATTGTAAAAAGGCCTGAGCCATGTCAACATTTCACCCATGTGCATAAGTCAAACTTCATGGATGAAATTATTTTAATTTTTGTATTGAATATTTGTGCACATTCCAAAGTCATCAGTGGATAAATTTCAAGAAGGAGATGTTTGTCATCTTGAGAAGATATTTTTTAAACCTTTTCTTGAAAATGTGTAGGAATTCTCAAATGTATCAAATGGCAATAATCGAGAACCAGTCAAAATAGAGAGAAATTCATCGCATGGGAAATATGCCTATCATTATTTGTTCTAGAATGTCTAGTCACCATGAAGCAACCAATACCAGTGCACCATGAGTGTCTATGCATTATACATGCATGAAACATAATACGGGTACATGCTTAATTTTTTGTTTTATATATATTGTTTTCATAGGCATATGTTTCTATAAAATAGTGTTGACAGATTTCTTGTTGAATTACCAACCACTCATTTCTCTCCTCTTGGAATTTTTCTTCGTGTCATTGCTCTGATTGAGGAAAACACTCATGGTCATCATCTACACAAAATTTGGCACACGCTTTAACAAGATTTTGCATAGATAACCCTAATTATTTCTAATTACGGCAATCAAGTGCATGCATTCATGGATGTAGGTGATTTAAAGTAATGCATTGGCAAAAACCTATGTAAGAAAATAACAGAGTGCCATAGAAAAAATAGGGTGTGAGAAATTACTGCAAGAAAAACTCAAAGCAGAGAAAAAATTGAACTTTACTATAGGGGGAAAATCGACAAACCATCAGTTGAAAAAAGTGAGCCTCCAAATTTTTTAGGCATTAGTGAGGATGTGCAAACACAATTCTAACAAAGTGCCCACTAAATGGGCTATGGAAGTGCCCACTACCTCTCTATATTTTGAGGAGAAAATAGCCTCCTCTGGCTCTTTTTGGTCAGATCCAAGGAATTTTAACAAGGAAGTTGATGCAGGGGACCGATCAGTGGCTTATGCTAGATATATGTATGCACAAGGGAGCCCTAATTCTTAGGCAAGGACCCCTACAATTATAATTGAAAGTGCAACTGAAGAATCCTCCTTGAAATCACATGCAAAAGCAGAGTAGGAAACAAATAAAGTAATGGAGGTTGAACAAACCCATTCACCAGCTCACTCTAAAGAATAGGGGCAAGATCAAGATCCTAAAGTTGATATAGGATAGTCCCGAACATATTCTTCCTCTATAGATACAAAGGTAAATCAGGAGGATAAAATTGAGGTCGAAGAAGCTCAAATTTTATTAAAATATGTAGAAGAATACACAAGACAGGAATATGAAATTAAGGTTGAAGAAACTTAGATTTTAGATAAGGTTGTAGAGGAGGGTTAGGGGGTTGAAAATCCTTAAGAGTTTAATCACTTTATAGACCAAGAACTAGAAGGAAATGTAGGGACTGAACCTGATTAGCTTTAGATATAAAATGGAACTTTAGCAGAGGAGTCACCTATTGCACAAAATGTGACTGAAGGGTCACCTAAGCAAATACCTACAGACCAGGCACAAGAGACTCAAAAGTTTCCAACTTTTGAAGGTCAAGTAATAGTAGAAGCAACAATAGAAACAACAATAGAAATAGCAGAAGGAGAAAATCCCCCTTTTTCAATTATACCTACAGACCTTGCTATACAACCTAAGAAGTTGAGATCAAAGAGGAACGCAGTAAGAGAACCTCAAAGAAGACTCAAAACCAGAGTAAGGACTGCACAACTAAAAACATCAAGCATGGATTCTGATGAAGAGTGGGCAAAGACTTTGAAGTTGCTTGATGAGTAGAAAAAGAAGTTCGAATAACTCAAGATAGATATGAAGGTAGATAAGAAGGAGTATAGGAAAGCCTCCAAGAGAGTGGCCAAGGAAACTAGAAAAGAGGCCAAAGAGGTAACCAAAACTCCTCGTAAGAAAATCAAAGTTGCTCAACCAACATAGTTTTGGGATTTGTATGGGTCAATAGGTGATCAACCTTCAAATATGAAGGTATATTTCATGAATATGGGATTGCTAGGTCCTGTACCACATGTAGCTCAGGCAATAACAAGTAAAGATCCTCAAGTAGAAGAAGCAGAGTTTGAAGATGATGTTGAACTTGAGCTTGCTAATTTTCCCAAGGTCAAGGTTGCTAAGAAATATAGCATTATGTTTGGTGATGAATCTGTAGTGCTAGTGGGAGAATGTTTACCCCCTCATCATCAATACTGGAAGAAGGATGAGCCAAAATTCCAAAAGGATACCTCCAATTTTACTGGCTACTACTTAAGGAATGTGGTAGGGAGGAAATTTTAGACAAAGGAACAACCAGATGAAGGAGCAGAGCTAAGTCATAAAAATTAGTGTAGCAAGAACCTAAAAACATAGCAACAAGAGGTAGCCACCTCTAAAATACTGAAAGGGAAAAAACCTAGAGATAAGGAAAAAGCCAAGGTCGCAACCAAGAAAAGGAAGGAGAAAAATAGGGTCTACTAGAAAGTTGTAAATGAAACTGGTAATTACCAGTTCAAAGTGGTACAAGGATGTGCCAACCCTTAAGCATGGGGGAAGATGAGCTCTAAAAATGCTCATTTTTGTAAAAACTTTTCATGAATATTACAGTATTTATTTTAATAGAATATATGTTTTATGCAAATTTTATATGTATTTAACATTAAATTACGTATGTTGTCTAATATTTGTTTTTGAGTGGATTATGTGCAAATACAATGGATTTTACAGTATTTTGGTATATCTACGTCGAGGTCCCACTTGGACCCGACACTTTCTATTTATGATGAAAAATTAAAGGTAAAAATATCTGCAGCAAAATAGTGATGAAGCGCTAAGTCAGGTGCCCGACTCCCATTTAGGTGCTTGATTCCTGTTTGGTGCCTAATTGTCAAGTGCTCGATTCCTATTTGATGTTTGACTATTGGGTGCTTGATTATCATTAGGTTCCTGACTCCCATTAGGCACCTAATTCTCATATTTTATAGTTATGGTACCTGTTGAGTGGTGTTTTCACCCGATTGTGAAAACACACTCTCCGATAGGATTCAAGTTCCAAATCCTCTACTTGCAAAGAAATCCTGTAAATAATTTCTCCAAGGTCTCCGCTATATTAGCATTTGGTATAAGTGATGATATTCAATTTGAACATTCGGAATACCTTAGTGGTTGCAAGTAACTGTTAACAAGGGGCACTGTGGTTTATTTTATTCTGAAATTATAATGATTGTTCATTTAATCAGAATGAACTCAATGTGAATTAATCTTAATGATGAAATTATTTTATTTTCGATTTCGGTAAATTTTCAAGTGTTTTATTTTAATGACTAGAAATTAAACTAAGGTTAATCTTTCGAGAAAATAAAAATGCAGAGAATTTAAGAAAATGAAAATAAAATGCATAGAAGCTAAAACTAAAGTACATTCAGAGTGTTACGATTCCTATTTTGACAAAATCGAAGATAATGAGGTTTTCTGCATACAACCTAACCTATTGAACCTGCAAACTCGCACAATCCAGATAAATTAGGTGCTGGTTGCTGGAGTTGATGATGTTTTAGGGGCTTTGAATTTACTTCTCAAATGATATCCGTGATTCCCCTTTCTAAACTCTCGAAAAGATTGCACCTCCTGTTCCAAAATTTCATCTTCCTCTTCCTCACTCTCACCTTCTTGACGGTATAAAGTTTCCACCACCATAGTGTTGTCATCTTGATGTTGGGGTGGACCATCATTTGGCACAAGTTACAGGTCATCTACTTGGGCTTGGAGACAATGAGTGTATCTTGCGATTTTAGGACAATTCCTCTCATTGTGCTCCTTTGTATTGTGTAGTCTGCACCCCTTTTCCCATGCAAAATCAGAAAGATTCAGAAGGGAACTGGATTGACTAGGTCCTACAGAAGTATCTAGTTGATTGGCAATGGGGGTAGGTACACCTCCATTGTTTGGCTTCGTGTTCCAATGTCTCCCTCTGTTGTTAAAATTTTGACTTGGGTGAGGGGCATGGGACTCATACTTCTATTTTTGGACCATGTCGTTACTCAATTTGTGAACAATCCTTTTGAGCTCCTCAACATCCGAATAAATCTCTTTCGGAGGAGGTACATTATTGTTAGTTCCTGTGGGGTTTGCATAATTCGTGGGATCTTGATTTAACATTGGAATCAGATTCTAAGGAACTTGGTTTGTGTATGGATTTACACTTTGGATCGGAGTTGGATTTGGGAAAGGAACTATAGCCTGAGAATTAACTTGGCTGGTTCCTTGCATAGTCGGTTGACTATTCTGCAAAAATGCAAGAACGGGTGGAATGGATGTGATCGGTTGGATCGGAATGGGTGCATAGGCAAGTGTTGGTGGATATGGTTGTTGGTATGGGAAAGCATTCATGTTTGGCATTTGCGGTGCCATGATTTGATTGGTCATAGGAGTTTGGCCGTATGGACCATATTGTCCCATCATAGGCATCTGGGGAAACCCATAGCCTTGTGGCGTCATTTGTTGCTCGATGGTCATAGCTTCGTTGTAAGCTAAGGTGAGTGTGGTGAATTGAGAATTTCGCCTTGCAAACATTGTTGTCATCAGATCCAATGCCCCAAAATAAATTTGTAAAGACACTACGGGGTCTATGGTAAAATGCCGAACTGCTCTGTTATAACATTTTTGGAATCTGTGGTTAAAGGTTCTGATTGGTTCACCCTGGCCCCTTTTGCATGTAATAAATTGATTGTAGATGGTTGTGGGATCCAAAGGTGACCTAAACTGATTGACAAAGACATTCTCCATTTGTGTCCATGAAGTTATTGAACCAATAGGTAAGCATATATACCATTCATATCCTATTGGGTCTAGGCTCATGGGAAAAAGTCTGCAAGCCACATATTCATGTTGGACTTGCAACCTTATAAAAACGTCCCTATATGCCTGGATATGCTCCTCTGCAGTCCTTGGGCCATCTGGTTTATATTAGCTCCGTACCAAGGAGCTGCTGGAGGTTGGGCCATATGATTTAAGATTGATGAGGATAACACTACAAGCACGATGGAAATGGTACTGAAAATAGGTACACTGGTGGCAATTGATACCACTGATGTAGGTCCGCTCGGTGCTTCTGAAACAAAGAGGTCTTCTATGACAAGGCTGTCTGATGGGTTCATAGCTTGCTTGTTTTTATTTCTTGGAGTCTTACAAGTGAGTGTAAGGTCATGAAATATGGTTTCCCCAATCGTTCTGGACCTAGTTGCGATCCGACATGGTGGGTCCAGCTTGCCTGACGAAACTCTCGGTACCTCCAAGAGAATCTTCAACACAACAAAAATGCTACAGTTATAGTCGTTACTGAGATTGAAAGAATAACATTAAATCAAAACACATTATTTTTGTATGAACAATCAAACAACATTAGAACAATGTATATGAATTTTTTAACAAAATCGAATACAGTAAACCAGTTCAAGCCCTCCTTCTAGTGCCAATATGTTGAGTGGTGTTTTCACCCGATTGTGAAAACACACTCTCCGATAGGATTCGAGTTCCAAATCCTCTACTTGCAAAGAAATCTTGTAAATAATTTCTCCAAGGTCTCCGCTATATTAGCATTTGGTATAATTCCACTATCCTATGACTTAAGGGCTAAAATAGTGCTTTAAAACATGCCCATTAACTGGTAACGTCAGATCCTTCCCGTCTAAAGTTCTTAATCTAAAGGTATTTTTCCCTAGGATTTTCGAAATCTGATAAGGGCCTAACCAAAGACAATCAAATTTTTGGTGATTTCCCTTCTCTTCATGTCTTTTATCCCATAGTAAGACCAAGTCTGCTATCCTGAAATATTTAATTTTAGCTCATTTTTCAAACCATCTCTTAACAACCTCTTGGTGTTTACCCATGTGAAGCATAGCTTCTTCCCTTTTTTCATCAAGATGTAGTAAATGAATTAATCTAGATTTTATAAAGGCTTAGAACTTCTAGTATCATACACACATTTAAGATTATCAAACCCTCTTAGGATCAACTATATGTATAATGAATTGCTTTATTAGATCCCAAAGTTGGTTATGAGTCACTACTATCTTGAACCCATGTGCAAGTGAAAGTGAAATCAGAGCTTTGGGAAATTAGACTCCCAACCTAATCGAGATGGGAGTTTAACCCTATCCTTACTACTCTGATTTGGAATTCATTACCTCACTTTGAGCAAAATAATTTAACTAGTTATGGATGAAATAGTCATGCTAGTCTATCTGTTTGAACAGTCAGCGATATTGTTTTTAGACAAGACATGCTGCCACGCATGGGCATACTTAACCCCATAATCCATGATTTAGCTTCATTTCTTTATTTCTTGGACCTTGGGGATGACTACCCATCCTTTGTAGAGGACATGTAGTACGATCCTTCCAATCCAATATAAATATGAAATGGGAAATATTTAGTTTTTATTTCTTGGACCTTGGGGATGACTACCCATCCTTTGCAGAGGACATGTAGTACGATCCTTCCAATCCAAGATTTATGAAATGGGAAATATTTAGTTTTTATTTCTTGGACCTTGGGGATGACTACCCATCCTTTGTAGAGGACATGTAGTACGATCCTTCCAATCCAAGATTTATGAAATGGGAAATATTTAGTTTTTATTTCTTGGACCTTGGGGATGACTACCCATCCTTTGCAGAGGACATGTAGTATGATCCTTCCAATCCAAGATTTATGATGAAATGAGACATAGGAGCTTTGGGGAATTAGACTAGGCGAGATGAGAATTATGCCCTATCCTTACTACTCCATGTAGGTCAAATCAGAGCTTTGGGGAGTTGGATCCTCAACCTAAGTTTGATGAGGATTTAACCCTATCCTTACTACTCTGATTTTAGGCTTTAAGCTTTATGGAAGTGGTAAAAACCACTGTTTTAAGGATCATGTTGCATAATAGGATAGACATGAAATACTTCTTTCACTTGAAATTTTCTTCCAAGCAAGGTTTTGATCATTTTTCTCAAGATCCTTTTTAATGTGTATAAAATGTGCTTGGTTCTAGATATCTCGGGCCTCAGTTCCCAACCTTAGGATTTTTTCTTATTTATGTTATAGCATAACCCTAAGAGGATTTGACACACTTTAATGATTTGTATCTGAAATGCATATGCAACTAAGATGGCATGTATATGCAAAGTGAGATGTAATATGAATGCATTGCCCTTTGAATTGCGGATGGAGTATTGCCATAAAAAATATAAAACTGACTACTTCATGCACCACAAGTTTCAAATGATATTATTAAACTATTTGTGTTTCTTGCGGAGCTTTCTACAACATAATTCCAATGTTCCATATTTCCCTGATTTAAAGCATAAGTTAGCATCTCAAGACAAATTTTTCATCATTTTTTTTTATAGACAAACAAAACATGTCAAATAAACACACAACTTAAATAATAAAAAGAAACAAAAACTTGAAAATTCATACCAAAACAGAAAGATATAATTCCAATCTCCTATGACTTAAGGGCTAAAATAGTGCTTTAAAACATGCCCATTAACTGGTAACGTTAGATCCTTCCCGTCTAAAGTTCTTAATTTGAAGGTATTTTTCCCTAGGATTTCCAAAATATGATAAGGGCCTAACCAAAGACAATCAAATTTTTGGTGATTTACCTTCTCTTCATGTCTTTTATCCCATAGTAAGACCAAGTCTTCTATCCTGAAGGATTTAATTTTAGCTCTTTTGTCAAACCATCTCTTAACAACCTCTTGGTGTTTACTCATGTGAAGCATAGCTTCTTCCATTTTTTCATCAAGATGCAGTAAATGACTTAATCTGGCTTCAATGTGGTTGTTTTCATCCTGCCATTTCTAGAGCCCCTGCCCTCCTTCTAACGCCAATCTATTGAGTGGTTATCTGTTCCCAAATATTCTTGCATGAAATGCAGGGTTTGCAGCTTCAAGTTCGCTGGTAAAATTGGGTCTTGCCCATAAACCAAATGATAGGGTGTGTTCCCTATTGATTATTTTACTCTGGTTCTATCTGCCAAAAGAGCAAACTTTAACTGGCTGTGCCAATCTCGAGGGTTCTTTTCCAGTAATTTCTTAATGATATTCAAAAAAAATTTGTTTGAGGATTCTGCCAAACCATTTCCTTGAGGGTAATAGTTAGATGCAAATTTTAAACTCACTTTATTGTCATATGCCCAATTTGCAAATTGAGTAGAGATAAAAGCCTTACCATTATCACTAACAATAGAATCAGGCATTCCAAATCTTGTTATAATGTGATCCTCAAGAAATTTTATTACCACATCTGTAGTGGCATGCTTTGTAGGAACGACTTCAGTCCATATTGTACAATAATCTGTAGCTGTTAGTATGAATTTATGGGCATCAAAAGAATTTGGGTTAATAACCCCAATGAAATCTAATCCCCATTGTGCGAATGGTCTCATCTCAACTACAAGTTGTAATGGCATGGCTGCGTTTCTTTCTCTGTTGGCAGCTACTTGACAAATGTGGTAAGATCTCACATGGGCATGTGTATCTTTAAAAATGTGAGGCCAATAGTATCTTGCTCTTAGGATTTGATGCGCTATGGCATTTGCTGCACCGTGGCCAGTTCCATATTTCCCATGAAATTCTTGCAGAACCTTGGCAGCTTCTACTTTATTCAGGCATCTCAAGTAGATCCCCTCATGATTTTTCCTGTACAAAACACCAGATCTAATTAGATAATTAACATATTTAAGTCTTAAAGCCCTTATTTGAGTGGAATTCAAATTGGATGGACACT
Organism: Wollemia nobilis; assembly: GCA_028583015.1. NCBI lineage: Eukaryota > Viridiplantae > Streptophyta > Pinopsida > Araucariales > Araucariaceae > Wollemia > Wollemia nobilis. Next base: position 1,172,131 of record JAQPPZ010001446.1, read on the forward strand.
TACCATTTAATAGAAAATGCACAATGTCAACATACCAGTCATCCTTAGAAATGTATTATGCATTTGAATATTGGCATGTCATTTGTGGATTATTCTCGACGATCGCCTTCACAAGTCCCTGTCCTCGAACTAGTTTCATAGGTTGGATTTCAAGATCAAATTCTTGGATGGTATAAATCTATTTACCTCTTTTCTCGCCTAGCTTGTTCTGTAAAAACATAGTCTTGACAGCAGGGTCAGGCACAATGGCAAAAACTTTGCTGTGCACAATGTAATGTCTAAATTTTTTTACCGTTTTAAAAAGTGTGTACATCTGCTTATCAAGGATGGAATACCTCAATTGAGCATATTTTAGAGGAGCACTTAAAAATTCTATGGGATTTTCAACGCTATCTTCACCTTTCTGAGTCAATACACTTGCAACAGAGTATTCTAATGCGAAAGCATAAATATAGAAAGGTTTAGAATAGTCTAGACTTATGAGGGCAGGGGATCTGGAAATGGCATCCTTAATGTTTTGAAATTCCACCCTACTTTCCTCATTCCATATAACATCTACGTCCTTCTTGAGCATTTTGTTCAAAGGTTTGGCTATCTCAGCGAAGCTCGAAATGAACTTCCTCACAAAATTAATTTTCCCAAAGAAAGATCTCAACTCTTTTTTACTACCCGGGAGAGGTAAGTTTTGGATAGCTTCTATCCTTTCTGGGTCAATGGATATGCCTTATTTTGAAATGATGTGACCAAGTAGTCTTCCTTCCGTCACTCCAAAAATGCATTTTTTGGGATTCAAAGAAATTCCATGCTCTCTGCATCTTTGAAGAATTTTTTTTTAGATCCTTGACATGGTATTCTCTCTTCTTTGAAAATACTGGAATATCATCCACATACACGATGATACACTTGCCTATGAGTCCCTTGAATGCATAGTCCATGGTGCGTTGAAATGTTGTGCCTGCATTTAACAGTCCAAACGACATTCTTCTATAGGCAAATGTCCCCCACTTGGTGGTGAAGGCTATTTTCATGCTGTCATTGGGATGAATATGAATTTGGTTATATCCAAAATATCCATCAAGAAAAGACATCATTTCAGATCCATTCACTGTTTGCAAAATTTCGTCAATGGATGGCAATGGATAGTTATCCTTTTGTGAGGCCTTGTTAAGATTTCTAAAATCTATACATAGCCTAATCTCTCCGCTCTTCTTTATTTACTGGAACGAGGTTAGCAACCCAGGTTGAGTGCCTAAAAGGAAAAATAATCTTCGCTTCAAATAATCTTTTGACCTCCTTTTCTATGAAGGGCTCCAATAGTGGGTTAACAACTCGCTATCTTTGTCTAAAAGGCTTGGAGTCCAGCTTTAGAGGGATGGTATGTGTGATGATGTTTTGGTTGTATGTTTTCAATTCATTATAATTCCAAGCAATGCAATCCACGTAGTGTTTTAGTGCATGAATTATATTTTTTATTTATTCCACTGTACATGCCTTTGCGATGTACACTTCGCATGGATTGTTTGCACTCCCTAGATTAATTAGATCACATGCATCTTTGGGGAGTGGAACCTTTTTTATTTTCTGGCCTTGTATCCCATATTGAAAATTTTCTCCAATGAAACTATGTCTTTAGGTATTTTATTGAATTGACATGTAGGTTTACTCTCGTTCTCTACTTCTTCTTGCCATATTTGCTCCTCATCAATCACCTAGTTTTCAAAAATACCTGAGTTCGTGACAAATTTGAATATGTGTCTGTCGTTTTCAAAAACTTGGAAATTCTTGACATTATCAGGTATCGATGGACAAGGAACTAATTCGATGGAGAAATTTTTACACATTTTTATATCAACTGGATTTAACATGCCTGTGACAACTGCAAGAGAATATGCTATGCGATTTTCTTTCCTAGAAATAAGGGCTATATTGAAAGCGTCGAATTCCTCAATGAGGTCCATTACCCTAGTTCTATAAAGGCTCAGTCTCTTATCACAACATGTATATTATCCTTTAATCTATTTGACTACCAGTTCAGAATCTCCCAATACTTTCACGCATTTAACCTTTTTGCTCAACGCCAGTTGTAAACCAAAAATTAGTGCTTCATATTCTACCATGTTGTTCATGCAAGGAAATTGCAGTCTATAAGCAGCCAATAATGGTTTACTTCTCGAGAAAGTGAGCTCGACTCCGGCTCCTGCTCCCTGTTTGGATTTGGATCCATCAAACCTACGCAACCATATGAAATTATTTCCCTCACGAGATCTACCATGAAATGTTTCCCTTTTAGGCTCTTCGGTAGCTTCTTCAACATCAAATTCATAAACCCCCAACTCTGGTTCAGAAAACTAAACTTCATTTGGATTATTTAATTCCGTTATGATTTCCTTAAGCCTCGGTTCATTTTCTACTCTGATTTGATTCACGATTCCTTTCCAAGGTAGCCACATATGTGAGCAATCGGTTGAAAAATAGTTCAAATTTTTTGTCCAATCCCTTGCAAGTAGCATTCCATATCTACTTGGGATATTAACAACCAGAATTTCGACCACTTGTTGGACCCTGGGTTCATAATTTAGTTGAATTTTGACATCATATAGGGTCCCTACCACATTTACCTCAGATCGGTCCAATTGCAAAACCTTTCATTTGGATGAAACAAGATGTAGGCCTAGTATTTGACATATCTCTGAAGGCATGAGATTGCTCGTGGCACCCGTGTCTACCAAAAAATTATGCAAATTCTTACCAGCAATCCTCAGAGTCAATAAAAATTACGGGACATACCGTCTCTCCTTTTGTAAAATCAAATGGGACTCAACTTCCTTTCCCTTCCATACTTGATTAGGTGAGTCCAGAGCCTTTATCAATGCTTCTTTTTGGCCAGGCAACCTGGCCGCCTCTAAAAATGAAAGGCTCGACTTAGATTTCCTTAAATCCTCCACTATGTCATATGTTGACCTCTCAAGTTTAACTACCTTTTGCATGTCATTAGACGTTTCTCTTCTAAGTGGAGGAGGAGGATTATTATCCGCCTTAGTATCCGGAGGAAGGATAGAGTTGTTGGGTGGAGTTGATGATGTTTTAGGGGCTTTGAATTTACTTCTCAAATGATATCCGTGATTCCCCTTTCTAAACTCTCAAAAAGCTTGCACCTCCTGTTCCAAAATTTCATCTTCCTCTTCCTCACTCTCACCTTCTTGACGATATAAAGTTTCCACCACCATAGTGTTGTCATCTTGATGTTGGGGTGGACCATCATTTGGCACAAGTTCCAGGTCATCTACTTGGGCTTGGAGACAATGAGTGTATCTTACGATTTTTGGACAATTCCTATCATTGTGCTCCTTTATATTGTGCAGTCTGCACCCCTTTTCCCATGCAAAATTAGAAATATTCAGAAGGGAACTGGATTGACTAGGTCCTGTAGAAGTATCTAGTTGATTGGCAATGGGTGCAGGTATGCCTCCATTTTTTGGCTTCGTGTTCCAATGTATCCCTCTGTTGTTAAAATTTCAACTTGGGTGAGGGGCATGGGACTCATACTTTTGTTTTTGGACCATGTCGTTACTCAATTTGTGAACAATCCTTTTGAGCTCCTCAACATCCGAATAAATCTCTTTCGGAGGAGGTACATTATTGTTAGTTCCCGTGGGGTTTGCATAATTCGTGGGATCTTGATTTAACATTGGAATCAGATTCTGAGGAACTTGGTTTGTGTATGGATTTACACTTTGGATCGGAGTTGGATTTGGGAAAGGAACTATAGCCTGAGAATTAACTTGGTTGGTTCCTTGCACAGTCGGTTGACTATTCTGCAAAAATGCAGGAACGGGTGGAATGGATGTGATCGGTTGGATCAAAATGGGTGCATAGGTAGGTGTTGGTGGATATGGTTGTTGGTATGGGAAAGCATTCATGTTTGGCATTTGCGGTGCCATGATTTGATTGGTCATAGGAGTTTGGCCGTATGGACCATATTGTCCCATCATAGGCATCTAGGGAAACCCATAGCCTTGTGGTGTCATTTATTGCTCGATGGTCATAGCTTCATTGTAAGCTAAGGCAAGCATGGTGACTTGAGGATTTTGCCTTGCAAACATTGTTGTCATCAGATCCAATGCCCCAAAATAAATTTTTAAAGCCACTGCAAGGTCTATGGTAAAATGTCAAACTGCTCTATTATAACATTTTTGGAATCTGTGGTTAAAGGTTTTGATTGGTTCACCCTGGCCCCTTTTGCATGTAATAAATTGATTGTAGATGGTTGCGGGATCCAAAGGTGACCTAAACTGATTGACAAAGGCATCCTCCATTTGTGTCCATGAAGTGATTGAACCAGTAGGTAAGCATATATACCATTCATATGCTATTGGGTCTAGGCTCATGGGAAAAATTCTGCAAGCCACATCTTCATGTTGGACTTGCAACCTTATCAAAACGTCCCTATAGGCCTGGATATGCTCCTCTGCGGTCCTTTGGCCATATGGTTTATATTTGGGCAAGAATATTTCTATGTTCTTAGTGATTTCATGGATATCCCCTGCAATATTCAAAGGAATATTATTAGCTCCGTACCAAGGAGCTGCCGGAGGTTGGGCCATCTGATTTAAGATTGATGACGATAACCCTACAAGTGTGGTGGAAATGGTACTGACAATAGGTACACTGGTGGAAATTGATACCACCGGTGTAGGTCCGCTCGATGCTTCTGAAACAAAGAGGTCTTCTGTGACAAGGTTGTCTGATGGGTTCACAACTTGCTTGGTTTTATTTCTTGGAGTCTTACAAGTGAGTGTAAGGTCATGAAATATGGTTTCCCTAGTCGTTCTGGACCTAGTTGCGATCCGACGCGATGGGTCCAGATTGCTTGAAGAAACTCCTGGTACCTCCAAGAGAATTTGCAACACAACAAAAACATTGTAGTTATAGCCGTTACTAAGATTGAAAGAATAACATTAAATCAAAACACATTATTTTTGTATGAACAATCAAACAGCGTTAGAACGATGTATATGAATTTCTTAACAAAATCGAATACAGTAAACCAGTTCAAGCCCTCCTTCTAGCGCCAATCTATTGAGTGGTGTTTTCACCCGATTGTGAAAACACACTCTCCGATAGGATTCGAGTTCCAAATCCTCTACTTGCAAAGAAATCCTGTAAATAATTTCTCCAAGGTCTCCGCTATATTAGCATTTGGTATAAGTGATGATATTCAATTTGAACGTTCGAAATACCTTAGTGGTTGCAAGTAACTGTTAACAAGGGGCACTGTGGTTTATTTTATTCTGAAATTATAATGATTGTTCATTTAATCAGGATGAACTCAATGTGAATTAATCTTAATGATGAAATTATTTTATTTTTGATTTCGATAAATTTTCAAGTGTTTTATTTTAATGACTAGAAATTAAACTAAGGTTAATATTTCGGGAAAATAAAAATGCAGAGAATTTAAGAAAATGAAAATAAAATGCATAGAAGCTAAAACTAAAGTACATTCAGAGTGTTACGATTCCTATTTTGACAAAATCGAAGATAATGAGGTTTTCTGCATACAACCTAACCTATTGAACCTGCAAACTCGCACAATCCAGATAAATTAGGTGCTGGTTTCTGGGATTTTAATTGTGATTTTCAGATTTAGACATTCTCATGAAGCAACCAAGAAAACATGCATTAAACTTCACCTATAAGCCTAAAAATTTGAAAAGGGGAAAAATGAACATTAAATCTAGCATGCAGAAAATAACTCCTTCTTTCTTGTCAATGAGATGCAACTCCCTGTAATTCTGTATTAAAGATAATGTATCAGTTTACAAGAACAGAATGTTTCCAGTTTTAACAAAACCAGACAAAGTGGAGGAAAACGCTCCAAAAGTAGGCCCAAAATGGCCTATCGCCTTCAGCTCTGCAACTCTGCTCGTAGCGGTTTTCGACCCCTATGCCTGTCTTCGCTTTTGCTTTTAAATTTTTTGTTACGGTTCTCTATTTCGTCCTGTGATGCTTCGCTTCATCTCCCAGGTCACTTCGTTTCATCTTCCTGCCTTTTGAATGGTATTTTCACCTAGCTGTGAAAGTACAACTCTCCTTTAGGATTTGGGTCCCAAATCCCCTCTTGCAAAGAAGTCAAACAAACAACTTCTCCAAGGTCTCTGCTGTATTAGCATTTGCAACTATGTATTAGTAATCTCAAATGAAGATAATCAATTTAAATACCTGGAACACCTTAGTGATTGCAAGTAACCGTAAACAAGGGGCAATGTTGGTTTATTCCATAATGCAACTTTAGTGATTGTTCATTGTTTTTTTTTTAGATTTTGTAATTTAAAAATGTTTATTTTAAATAAATTAAACCTTCTAGAAAAATAAAAAATGAGAAAGAAATGCAGAAAATTAAAAATAGAACACATTTAGTCTGATGCTATCCTGTTTCAACAAAACCAAAGATATGAGGTTTCCATGCATGCAACCTAACCTGCAAAACATGCACAATCCTGATAAGCTAAGTGCTAGCTTCTAGGGATTTGAATGAGGTTTTCAGATTTAAGCATTCGCATGCAGCAACCAAGAAAAATCTTGTATCAACTACATTTACAAGCCTAAAATCTAAAAAGGGAAAATAGACATTTAATCTTGCATGCAGAAAATGACTCCTTCTTTCTTGCCCATAAGATGCAAATTTTTGAAATGTTATCTGCATTAAATATTTGTATTTTTACAATAATAGATATCTGGTTTTTCAAAACCAAAAAAAGTGGAAGAAAAGCACTCCAAAGCAGGCCCAGAATGGCTCATCACCCTCAGCTCTACAACCCTACTCCCAGTGGTTTTCGACCAGTCCATGTGGAAGGAAAATATCCAAGAAAAACCCAATGTCAAGGCCTTGCCTTCATTCCTACAATATTCTCTGAACAGTTTTCGACCCTTGTGTAGACACCAAAACAACACCAATCCGATTATGTGACTGCAAACACTGATTGCTTTGACAAACACAGCCCCCAGGGCAGCCCTCAGAGGTTAAACAGTGGCTTTAACCACTTTCCTAGCAATTTTTGTAAGGTCAAGAAGCAATTTGGCACACTTGGACACTTTGCCCAGTACTCGTCTCACCCCGGGACGAATTCAAAATAGAATCCGTCCCACCCCAGGATGAATTCTAAATCCGTCCCTGGGTGGGACGAATTCTAAGCTTAACGGGCAAAAAGGCAAATGGTGCCAAGTGGCAGCCCATAACAACCGGTTAAGGGCTCCTACCTTGCACGCATGTGTAAGTGGACGGAAGGGCCGTTAGAGAACTGTTACAAAAAGCATTTATCAAAGTTCAAGTCAATGGAGGACTCCCCTCCCTCATGGGAAGACAAGACTGCCACATGGCGCCTATGGCCAACACATGGCATTTGTGCTTCCCTCCCAAAAGAGACCCCTTGGGTCTATAAAAGGTGGGACTTTTCTCACCAAAAATATACAGGTTGAAGGAGTGTTCAAGCAACGAAGTGCTACCGAATTGAAGACTCACTTGCATCCCCCTTTGTTCACCTTCCCACATCCACCAATCTCTTTTGCAAGGGAGGTTGTTGGGTGGCCTTTGGAAGCTCGAACCTTACACAAATCCAACGCATGGACACCTGAACCTACCAATTCGCCGACCCCCCAATCCTAAAAGGTTTTGGGCCCATCCCCGATGGATTGGCTCCAAAATCGAGGGCCAATGGTGGGAGGCCCACTTGGGCACCCCCGCACCTCCCAAGTCCTAATTTTAGTTTTTGAGCACTTTAGATTATTTTTTAGATTGCATTCTGTGTTACTAGGTCTGATTAGTCCATAATTGCAATTTTGTAACTTTTGGTCAGATTTTAGGATGTTTTGTATTGCTTTGTCGTTTCGCTAACTTGCAGGTGTCAAGGTCAAATTCCCGAGGGTGGAGGCCAAATTGGGAAAATCCGACCATCTGGGTCATCCCAAAATGGCCCCAATTACCTAACCCCCTATTTGCAGGCATTTTGCAGGTCCCGGGATCTGACATTGGAGCAGCAGCAGGTCGGTTTCTCCAACTCAGAAGAATTCGTCCCACCTAGGGACGAATTACAGTCAGAATTTGTCCTGCCCAGGGACGAATTCCAGTTTAAGGTGGATTGGCCAGCTGCCTTAGTGGCAGTGGCCTTCTGGTAACTTTTCTTACCTTCTGTCAAGTTTTGAAGCAATTTGGTTTCACTGTATTCACTGTTTCAGGCAAATATTCATATGCATATTTTGTTGGTTTTAGAGAGAGAATGCTTTTCATTTGCAGCAAGTGCTACTGACGTCTTGGTCATTTCTTTGTTCGCAGGAGAAGCAAGCGAGGCGAAGAACTCATCGAAATCAGCGGTGGCATCATCTTGGCCCGCCCATTGCAATCGTGGGCACACGGAAAGAGGAATCATTCAGCGATTGTAATCAAACTCTATTTGCGCTCCTAGCCCCTGAAAAGGGAGGAGGCATCATTGTAACAGAGATCAAGGGAAATTAATGAAAGGGCTGTGTTTTCTTTATCTGATTGCGTCTCTTCCAATGTGTCTCTTTTTCGTTTCATGCAATCACTTGGTCACTCCAAAATGCCCCAAAGGTGTCCATGAACCCTTTGGTCAACCCAAAATCACCCCAAATGTGCCCATAAGTGATGCAGGACCATCCAACAAAAAATGGGAAATCTTGTATTTTTCTCTAAATTTTAGTGCATCTTGCCGGGCCATAACTTCTCAACCGTAGCTCCGTTTGACACGAAATTTTACAGGGAGTTGGTTGGGAGAATTTTAAACAAATAAACTCCCTAGAGTTGTATTTCCCCAGAAATCCAGTTTCGGGGCCAAATTCCATCATCTAGTGCCCCGAAATTAGGTTCTAAAATTGCGTGCCCAATTTTTTGCACTTTTTGAGCTGTTCGGATGTCAATATCTCCTAATGTATTTAGAGTTAGGACTTGAAACTTCATTTTTGTCTTATCTATTATAAGAGGGATGCGCACACCAATTTTGGGCCCCATCTGACTCATTTTCAATTTTAGGGCTTTTTAGAGAGACATCGTCATGGTGCTCACCCATAGCCAAGCCCAATCACGGGCGGAGGCTATGGGGAATATCCAAGGAGGCATGAGTCACCTCCATTACAATCCCAAGGATTTGGTCATACCACCTTGGTGACCTAACACACAAGGCAGTCCCCTCCACATCTTAAAGGAAAGAGACTACAGGGACACCTCTTCGAGGAGCACTCCTGTTCAACATAGCACTCATCACACACCCTTCCATGAGGGGTACAAGTCATAGGAGAGCTCCCTTAGATGATCGCTATGAGCGGTCACCGCGCGATGAAGCGCTAGGTCAACATAGGGTTCGACGGGAGGAACCACATCATTACACTACCCGTCCTTCACCCCCTCTAGTTGTCAGGACTACAAAGACAAATCCAGAGCACAAGGCTCCTCAGGCGGGGCGGGCCAACTCCACCCATTCCTTTTTCATTTATGAAAGAGAGCACGAGGAAGACCTCTACCTTCCTCGAGAGCAATATACAATGCGAGAGCAATATGCCTCCGCACTTGCTATCTATCGAGAACACTCACTGAGGCCAAAGCCTCGAGGGAATGTTGTTACCCCCAATAGAGGGAGGTCGCCTATAGAGATCTTGGATCACTACAACCGAGATAGATATCTAGAAGAGGCATCTAGGCCTTCTAGACATGAAGCAATGAGAGCTCCCTTAGATGCTCGCTATGAGCGGTCATCGCGCGATGAAGTGCTAAGTCAACATAGGGTTCGATGGGAGGAACCACATGATTACATTATCCCTCCTTCACCCCCTCTAGTTGCCAGAACTACAAAGACAAATCCAGAGCACAAGGCTCTTTGGGTAGGGCGAGATAGCTCCGTCCATCCCTTTTTCACTTATGAAAGAGAGCACGAGGAAGACCTCTACCTTCCTCGAGAGCAATATACCATGCGAGAGCAATATGCCTTCGCACCTGCTATCTATCAGGACCACTCACTGAGGCCAAAGCCCCGAGAGAATGTTGCTACCCCTAACAGAGGGATGTGTCCTATAGAGATCTTGGATCACTACGACCAAGATTTTTATCTAAGAGAGGCGTCTAGGCCTTCTAGACATGAGGCGATGGGACTAACTATCGTAGAATCTATCGAATATATCACACATCTCAAGCAACTCACGCAACTTGAGCTCGAACGACTACCGTTAGAGGAACCGTACCATATTAACGAAGAGCACCTTCAGCGCCGTAAGGATGAGCTGTTCCAACACACTATGCAAGAGAAGACTCCAACCCCTCACATGCATAAGACAAAATATTTTGAGTGGCACAACCCATGGGGGGAAGATAGGTCATCGCGACCTCATCAAAAGCTACCCCCAACACCTCCTAGACAGGAGCGGGAAGCTACTCTCCCGATTCCCGAAGCACCACCCCCGATGCCTCCTAGACATGAATGGGAGGCCGCTCCTATAACCAATGATGGGTGCCTTCCTCAGACATCCACCCAGGCTTATGAGCCACCCTTAGAAATTCATCAAGAAGCCTCTAAGGAATCAGAGCATGAAGAAGAGCGGGATGAACTGCCCTACCAAGGCATGGGGGGTGCCATCTGGCCACCCCTCCATAAGCCCCAAGTTCCTCAACAAGAACCAACCAAAGAGGAGGAGTTCAAATCTCCCAATACATGCAAAGCACTAGAGCACTTAGAGTTGGTAGAGACCAAGATTTTGGAGCTCCCAAGGCCCAACTTACATAAGGCTCCTTTCGAAGAGGATCAACCTTTAACCATAGGGCTACCTGATGATGCAGTCCTCCATGTCTCAGAATCTCCAGATTTTGATGAGCTGTACTCACTAGTTGAAAGTGAAGATGAAACAGAGATAGCCCACAGCAATCACATGCGACAACATCGGCATCCCATAAAATTTGAAGAAGCATGTCAACAGATAAACATAATACTAGGGCATGAGTGGCGTGTTAACCCACCGCAGTGGGACCAAGCATTACATCCACAACTTTGGGCACACAAAGAGCAACTTCCACCAAGAGACATCATAGCAACATCAATGCCACGGGTGGACCCTGTCCTCATCTCCGTGCATAGGGCTGATCCATTCATGCCCATACCTCTAGAGCCAGATCCGAAGTGCAAAGACCATCAAGCTGGGGGTACCTCTATCCCCTGAAGAACCATAATCCAAACCAAAAAGCTCCAAGGATTATCGCAATCCCTTGGTCACCCAAAAAGCTCCAAGGATTATCGCAATCACTTGGTCAAAACCAAAAAGCTCCAAGGATTATCGCAATCTCTTGGTCACCCAAAAAGCTCCAAGGATTATCGCAATCACTTGGTCAAAACCAAAAAGCTCCAAGGATTATCGCAATCTCTTGGTCAACCCAAAAAGCTCCAAGGATTATCGCAATCTCTTGGTCACCCAAAAAGCTCCAAGGATTATCGCAATCTCTTGGTCACCAAAAAGCTCCAAGGATTATCGCAATCTCTTGGTCACCCAAAAAGCTCCAAGGATTATCGCAATCTCTTGGTCAAACAAAAAGCTCCAAGGATTATCGCAATCTCTTGGTCAACCCAAAAAGCTCCAAGGATTATCGCAATCTCTTGGTCACCCAAAAAGCTCCAAGGATTATCGCAATCTCTTGGTCACCAAAAACTCCAAGGATTATCGCAATCTCTTGGTCAATCCAAAAAGCTCCAAGGATTATCGCAATCCCTTGGTCACCCAAAAAGCTCCAAGGATTATCGCAATCTCTTGGTCACCCCAAAAAGCTCCAAGGATTATCGCAATCACTTGGTCAAAACCAAAAAGCTCCAAGGATTATCGCAATCTCTTGGTCACTCCAAAAGCTCCAAGGATTATCGCAATCCCTTGGTCACCCAAAAAGCTCCAAGGATTATCGCAATCTCTTGGTCACCCAAAAAGCTCCAAGGATTATCGCAATCTCTTGGTCAACCCAAAAAGCTCCAAGGATTATCGCAATCTCTTGGTCAACCCAAAAAGCTCCAAGGATTATCGCAATCTCTTGGTCACCCAAAAAGCTCCAAGGATTATCGCAATCTCTTGGTCAACCCAAAAAGCTCCAAGGATTATCGCAATCTCTTGGTCACCCAAAAAGCTCCAAGGATTATCGCAATCTCTTGGTCAACCCAAAAAGCTCCAAGGATTATCGCAATCCCTTGGTCACCCAAAAAGCTCCAAGGATTATCGCAATCTCTTGGTCACCCCAAAAAGCTCCAAGGATTATCGCAATCTCTTGGTCAAAACCAAAAAGCTCCAAGGATTATCGCAATCTCTTGGTCACTCCAAAAGCTCCAAGGATTATCGCAATCTCTTGGTCAACCCAAAAAGCTCCAAGGATTATCGCAATCTCTTGGTCAACCCAAAAAGCTCCAAGGATTATCGCAATCTCTTGGTCACCCAAAAAGCTCCAAGGATTATCGCAATCTCTTGGTCAATACAAAAAGCTCCAAGGATTATCGCAATCTCTTGGTCACCCAAAAAGCTCCAAGGATTATCGCAATCTCTTGGTCAACCCAAAAAGCTCCAAGGATTATCGCAATCTCTTGGTCAACCCAAAAAGCTCCAAGGATTATCGCAATCTCTTGGTCAACCCAAAAAGCTCCAACGATTATCGCAATCGCTTGGTCAAAAAAAATCAAGAAATTCAAAAAAACAAAACAACAAAAATCATCAAAAACAACAAAGATTTGCATCTCAATTCTAGGCATACTCAAATTCATCAAAAAAATCATATTCTCGCACCTCATCTTCACCTTCACCAAAAACAATCCATCAAAAATACAAAAATATATAGCTGCATTAAGCATTGCATCCATACATTGCATATTTGTAGTCATACAGGTCAAAGGCACCATAGGCTGTAATAGCTCTGATAGTCCATCTTGTTCCCCATTGTCTCATGTTACAAAAACAACAAAAACACCATGCATAACTTTTACCACACTACGGTCAGTGGTCTGGGAATGTACCAAGAGTTTCAGTGATTCAGTCATCATTTTCCTCTTTAGCCATGTAGTGTATCAAGTCGAACAGATTTTACGAAGGTAGAGTCATACTTGAAATACACCTTGTTACGTAACATCCCAACACAAATCAAAACACTAAAATTCCCAAATTGTGTGAACGAAAGACGAAACCAGCAAAATAATCTAGGTCACCACAAGCGAAACGGTTATCTTGCTCATCCCCCTGTGCGAATGACCCCTAGAATGCTCGAGAGTTGGCAAAAGGACAAGCATCCTCCCTACCCAATTCCCTAAGAATCCCTAAAGTTCTCAACAGTTGCAAAACACAAAAATTTGCAAAATGTCAAAACTCAAAAATTTGACAAACTATAGTGCACACATCAAAAGGCACAAACAACAGTGATTTTCGTCACTCCATATCCCCAATCCCTTGCTCAAAAGAAAAACAAATCAAAATAAATAGTGATCTCATCACTACAATGAGCAAGTATCCCAATACAATTGAAGAAAAGAAGGGAGTTGACCTTGAATCCCTGGAACTCTCAGCATTCTGTAGGTCATAAGGCAAGCTTCAATACCAATTCGGTAATAGAAGTAAACCTCCCGCATGACGATATATCTGTCACATTAACTTGCGTACAGATCAATGTTTGCATGTGGATGAGCTAGCTTATGGCATCCTGGATTACACCGCAGATTAATCTTAGTACATACAACAAAGGAATTCGTGGAGCTAATTAGGTGATCCTCAGTACAGGTTCGGTTGAAAGCCCACCTGGCACTGGCGGTATCCTAACAAATACCACTAAATGAACTCAATTGCACACACAGGGATGTGAAATAGCTCGGTCAAAAACAAGTCCGATTCATACCTTGGTCAAAAGTCTTGTAAGATAAAGTATAGTCGTGGCTAGTGAGCTAAAACCGTCTGAGTCTCAGAAAACCTTAGCTACATTTCTAAACCAACTGCGCTACTTTTCATCCTTGCAAATACCATCAAAAAAATACAAAAATAGAAAAACCACATGTATACATACAAGAGCCATACATCACAACAATCGCCTAAAAACAAAATAACAGAGCTCTAAGAGTCTATGGTGCCATAGCCAAACATCACAAACCCCATTCATCCATTTCATATCTGCATATCACATATAAATCAAAACCATTTGCATTCATCATAGCATATGCATCCATCAAAATAAATCAACATGCATACATCCATATTCATCAACCATCATGCACAAGATCAAAGAAAATCAAAACAACAAAAACAACAAATAAATGCAAAAAAAAAAACAAAAAGCAATAAACATTGCCAGACACAAGTGCTCTTGCACTTAACATCTTGGCATAACAAAACTGATGTCGGGGTCTACATTGTCGCTATCCTACTCCCTAAGAAGGCTACCATAGCCGGACCGCTCCACGGGAAGACGGATTTTTGACAATTTCATCCCCAAACGACATCACAAAAGGGTCAAAGCCCACTCAAAAACAACAAGAAAATCAAAACAACAAAAATAGCAAATATCCACAAACAACAAAAGCAATAAACATTGCCAGACACAAGTGCTCTTGCACTTAACCTCTTGGCATAGCAAAATTGATGTCGGGGTTTGCATTGTCACTATCCTACTCCCGAAGAAGGCTACCATAGCCGGACCGCTCCACGGGAGGACGGATTGCCGACAATTCAATCACCAAATGGTGTCACAAAAACAACAAAAACAAGTACAAAATTCAACAAAAACACAACAAAAACAATGCCGGACACAAGTGCTCTCGCACTTAGCCTCTAGGCAAAGAAAATCGATGTCGAGGTCCAAATTATCGCTCTCCTAATTCCCCAAGAAGGCTATCATAGCCGGACCGCTCCACGGGAAATAGGTTTTCGACGATTTCACCTCATTATGACATCACCAAAAGGGTTAACACCCACCAAAAATAGGTCCATATGTTGGAAAAATTGCACACGCTTAACGGTAAACCCTTTAAGGCACCCCTGCACAAGTCATCTTGGGTCAAGCGACTCGTCGCTTCTCTCACGAAGGTCATTCCCTCATCGATTCGTCGCTTGAGGGGGTAGTCACACTTAGTCACCAATCAACAATCACACACCCAATTAAGGAAAATGACATGCATTCAAAGAATCATTGACAAAGACAATCACGCTCCCGCTTGGGGCGATAAATAAGCAACAATCAAATCAATAAAACACTTGGCATTTTGTGAATCATGAACACAAGGTTCCCCCTGAGGATAAAAATGCCCTTCACTTGTTCATGACCGATCAATGTCTAAGTTCAAGTCACACCTCACCAAAATAGGTTAATACTTGAAATCAAATTCCTTAGCTCGTCAGAAGCAAGGATTCAAGAATGCATGCCCTTTCCATACTTGGGGCATCAAAAGTTGGTTAGGTTACCAAGAAACCCTAATCATTAGTGCTTTGGTTATCTATTTTTGCTCGAGCACTGCGTCACCCGCAAGCGCTTCCCAAAAAGGGGCATCTCGTAGACACCAAAACAGCACCAATCCGATTATGTGACTGCAAACACCGATCGCTTTGACAAACACAGCCCCCGGGGCAGCCCTCGGAGGTTAAACGAGTGGTCTTAACCACTTTCATAGCAATTTTGTAAGGTCAAGAAGCAATTTGGCACACTTGGACACTTTGCCCAGTACTCGTCTCACCCCGGGACGAATTCAAAATAGAATCCGTCCCACCCCAAGACGAATTCTGAATCCGTCCCTGGGTGGGACGAATTCTAAGCTTAACGGGCAAAAAGGCAAATGGTGCCAAGTGGCAGCCCAGAACAGTCAGTTAAGGGCTCCTACCTTGCACGCATGTGTAAGTGGACAGAGGGGCCGTTAGAGGACTGTTACAAAAAGCATTTATCAAAGTTCAAGTCAATGGAGGACTCCCCTCCCTCATGGGAAGACAAGACTGCCACATGGCGCCTATGGCCAACACTTGGCATTTGTGCTTCCCTCCCAAAAGAGACCCCTTGGGTCTATAAAAGGTGGGACTTTTCTCACCCAAAATATACAGGTTGAAGGAGTGTTCAAGCAACGAAGTGCTGCCGAATTGAAGACTCACTTGCATCCCCCTTTGTTCACCTTCCTACATCCACCAATCTCTTTTGCAAGGGAGGTTGTTGGGTGGCCTTTGGAAGCTCGAACCTTACTCAAATCCGACGCATGGACATCTGAACCTACCAATTCGCCGACCCCCCAATCCTAAAAGGTTTTGGGCCCATCCCCGGTGGATTGGCTCCAAAATCGAGGGCCAACGGTGGGAGGCCCACTTGGGCACCCCCGCACCTCCCAAGTCCTAATTTTAGTTTTTGAGCACTTTAGATTATTTTTTAGATTGCATTCCGTGTTACTAGGTCCGATTAGTCCATAATTGCAATTTTGTAACTTTTGGTCAGATTTTAGGATGTTTTGTATTGCTTTGTCGTTTCGCTAACTTGCAGGTGTCAAGGTCAAATTCCCGAGGGTGGAGGCCAAATTGGGAAAATCCGACCATCTGGGTCGTCCCAAAATGGCCCCAATTACCTAACCCCCCTATTTGCAGGCGTTTTGCCGGTCCCGAGATCCGACATTGGAGCAGCGAACGGTCGGTTTCTCCTACTCGAAGAATTCGTCCCACCCAGGGACGAATTACGGTCGGAATTCATCCCGCCAGGGACGAATTCCAGTTTAAGGTGGATTGGCCAGCTGCCTCAGTGGCAATGGCCTTCTGGTAACTTTTCTTACCTTCTGTCAAGTTTTGAAGCAATTTGGATTCACTGTTTTCACTGTTTCAGGCAAATATTCATATGCATATTTTGTTAGTTTTAGAGAGAAAACGCTTTTCATTTGCAGCAGGTGCTACTGACGTCTTGGTCATTTCTTTGTTCGCAGGAGAAGCAGCAGAGGCGAAGAACTCATCGACATCAGCGGTGGCATCATCTTGGCCCGCCCATTGCAATCGTGGGCACGCGGAAAGAGGAATCATTCAGCGATTGTAATCAAACCCTATTTGCGCTCCTAGCCCCTGAAAAGGGAGGAGGCATTATTGTAACAGAGATCAAGGGAAATTAATGAAAGGGCTGTGTTTTCTTTATTTGATTGTGTCTCTTCCAATGTGTCTCTTTTCCGTTTCATGCAATTTACATTTCTAGGACTTAAGCGTGCTTAATTTTGAATGCAATCGCACTTGGTGTTTCCTTTGACCGGAATCTCGTGCTTTCACCTTGTGTCTGTCTTCGCTTGTGCCTTTAAAATTTCTGCTACGGCTCTCTGCTTTGCCTTGTGATGCTTCGTTTCATCTTCCAGATCGATTCGTTTTGTTTCCCGCTCTTCATTATTCTGACTTTTGTTCGAGCATTGAAAAGTTTGATTTTCTTGCTAATTGTAACCGTTCTGTAACCCTTACACCTTTATGCCACATGTTTAGTGCTTCCCTGCATGTTGCATAACGGCCCCCTGTAAATCACGACCAAAAATAGCATGTCGCGATATCATGACATTTTTTTATCAGCAGCCTTGTTCGTCATCACGCATCGCAAAAATGAGACATGTCGCGATATCGCAACAGTTTTCTGTCAGCAGCTTTGTTTCTCATCATGCATCACGAAAATGATACATGTCGCGATATCGCGAAATTTTTTTGCTTTGGGCCATGTGGATGCAACCTGTCACGAAATCGCGACATTTTTCTCTTTTTCTGTGTTTTGTTGCACTTAGCCGCGAAAACGTGACATGGCACGAAATCGTGACACCTTTTAATTCTGTACCATCTTGCTGCGTTCTGTCACAAAATCGTGATGCTTTTCTCTTTCGGGCTGTCTCACTACTTTTTGTCGTGAAATCATGACGCTTTTCTCTTTCGGACTGTCTCGCTGCTTTTTGTCATGAAATCACGACACTTTTCTATTTCGGGCTATCTCACTGCTTTCTGTCATGAAATCATGATGCTTTTCTCTTTCGGACTGTCTCGCTACTTTCTGTCGTGAAATCATGACGCTTTTTCATTCTGTACCATCTCGTTGCTTTCTGTCGCAAAATCATGACGCTCTTCTCTTTCGGGCTGTGCAGATGCAATCTGTCGTGAAATCGTGATGTTTTTCTGTTTTGACACGTGAAGATGAAACTTGTCACAAAATCATGATGTTTTTCTATTTTGAGCTGTCTCGTTGCATTTGGTCGCGAAAACGCGATATGTCGTGAAAACGCGACATATCGCAAAAACGCGACATGTCACGAAATCATGACGTTTTTCTCTTTATGATGCATTCTGCTGCTCTTAGCCGTGAAAACACAACATGTCATAAAATCGTGACAACTTTTCATTTCTAGCCACGATGGAGCAACATGTCGCGATATTGCGACAACTTTTCATTTCTAGCCGCGACGGAGCAACATGTCGCGATATCACAACAACTTTTAATTTCTAGCCACGATGGAGCAACATTTCGCAATATCGCGACAACTTTTCATTTCTAGCCGCGATGGAGCAACATGTCGCGATATCGCGACAACTTTTCATTTTTGGCCATGACGGAGAAACATGTCGCGATATCGCGACAACTTTTCATTTTCGACCACGACGAAGCAACATGTGATATCGTGACAACTTTTCATTTTCGACCGCGACAGAGCAACATGTCATGATATCGTGACAACTTTTCATTTTCGACCGCGACGGAGCAACATGTCGCGATATCGTGACACTTCTCTTTTGTGATATTTTGCTTTTTTCCTTGATTTTTAGCATCTGGGCCACTGTGGTCTTCTTTGAAAGCATGCAAAAAAGGTGGGTCCCCAATTTTGGGGTGTGTTGTGGATCAGCCACAACAAATGATGACTCTGCTATCAAATGCTCCTGAGCATTTTGGTGAGAACCCAACTTGAAATATATAAGCTTAGATACAGGCGTCAGCACGCCAAAGATAAAAAAATACCAATAGATCAGAAATACATGAAACATCAGAATCATTTAGTATCAACTTGGTGTGTGCAATGTGTTTTCATTCCCTATCGCTTGAACTTGATCAACATTCCATTTTCAGTTTCACCCATGATTTGTATGCAAGGCTATGAATGATTTGTGCAAAGATTTGATGTATGATGAAGATGCTAGAGCTATAACAACCTGCTTTACAAAGGCTCAAACCTTCTAATGTCATGAATAAACATATTAAAGTTGTCAAACCCTCTTAGGATCAAATATATGTGTACTGAATTAATTTATTAGATCCCAAAGTTGGTTATGTGTCACTACCATCTTGAACCCATGTGCAAGTGTAAGTGAAATCAGAACTTTGGGGAATAGGATTCCCAACCTAAGCGAGATGGGAATTTAACCCTATCCTTACAATTCTAATTTGGAGTTCATTACCTCATCTTGAACAAAATGATTTAACCTGTTATGGATGAAATGATCAGGCTAGTCTATCCTTTTGAGCAATCAGTGGTCTTGCTAAGACATGTTGCTACGCATGAGCATACTTAACCTCATAATCCATGACTTGGATTCATTCATTCTCTTCTTTTTTTTTATTTATTTCTTGGACCTTTGGGATGACTACCCATCCTTACTAGGGACATGTAGTACGATCCCTCCAATCCAATATTAGGATGAAAATGGAAAATATTCTTATTTCTTGGACCTTTGGGATGATTACCCATCCTTTGCAGAGGACAAGTAGTACGATCCTTCCAATCCAAGATGATAATATGAAATATGGAACATATTAATTTTATTTTTGTTTCTTGGACTTTTGGGATGACTACCCATCCTTTGCAGAGGACATGTAGTACAATCCCTCCATCCAAGTTTTATGATTTAATGAATGATGGGAGCTTTGGGGAATCAAATTCTCAACCTAGGTAAGATGAGAATTATGTCCTATCCTTACTACTCCATGAAGATCAAATCAGAGCTTTGGGGAATTGGATCCTCAACCTAAGTTCGATGAGGATTTAATCGTATCCTTACTACTCTAGTTTTAGACTTTAAGCTTGATGGAAGTGGTAAAAACCACTTTTTTAAGGATTATGTTGCATGATAGGATAGACATGAAATATTCTTTTCACCCCACCTTTTCATCCAAGTATGGTTTTGACCATTTTGCTCAAGATCTTCTTTAATGTGCATAGAACGTGCTTGGTTCAAGATTGTTCGGACATCAGTTCCCAACCTTAGGATCCTTTTAATATATGTTATAGCATAACCCTAAGAGGATTTGACACACTTTAATGATTTGTATCTGAAATGCATATGCAACTAAGATGACATGTATATGCAAAGTGGAATGTAATATGAATGCATTGCTTTTCCTGAATTGTGGATAGAGTATACCACCTATGTTGCCATAATTTGTAAAACTGACAACTTCATGCATCACAAGTTTCAAACGAAATTATTTAATGTTTGTGTTACTTGTGGAGCTTTCTACAACACAATTCCAATGTTTCATATTCTCCTGATTTTAGGCATACGTTGACATCTCAATTTTTTTTTTCTTCTTTTTTTTTTTTTTTAGACAAACCAAACATGTCCAGAGGACTAACACACACAACTTAAAACAAAACCCAAAAATGAGACTTGAAAAACACAAACCAAAACCAAAACCAAAATCTATATACAATATAGTACAAGATGATGCCAAGCTTGGACTATTACTTTCCTGGATCCCAGACATGATTAGAACACTTCAACAAAAATATAACATGATACGCATGCCAAATGCTATAGGAATCCAACCAAAACAAGATTAGACCGCACCTTGCAACAACTTTTAATTTACCTTGCTCACCCCACCAATTAGGTTTAATTCCATTAGTACTTTCACAGGTGAGCATCCGATTACTAAAATGATTAGACCATAAATGATATTCAATTTTATCTTGTCTATTCTTGAAAGTATCCATTTCATAATTCGATTCTTGATTTAAAATTAGGCTTTCCTTTTCAAATGTGAGATGTTGCAAACAAGAGCCTATTTCTAAAAGTCTTGAATTCAAATTATTCTTCGAGATTTTAAAGCAATCAAAATCAATCAAAACTTGACAAACATCACCAAGATTTGACATTTCATCATTAATGACATTAGCATCCAAAGGGACATCATTTAATCCATCACTTAAAATTTTTGTAGCTATCACCAAAGGTAAAGATTTCACCTTGTCACCCATACTCAACCCATCATAATTAGAATTTACAACTTGATGAGTGTTAGTAGCTTTTTATTTTTCCTCATTGTCTTCTTCATCATCCAACACCTGTTCAAAAACACCAAAGTTAGGCACCCAATCAAACATGCGTCCATATTTTTCAAAACAAGAGACTAGTTTTTCAAGATATGTGTCGCGTGACACCTTTCCATGATCAATGGCTTGAGTTGCCTCCAAATCCATATTTTCATTAGGATCATCAATAGTATCAAACCCACACCACTTAGGCTTTGTAATTTCATCATTTTGAGATGGCATAGACATTGTAGAAACAATAGGTGGATCAAGATTTTTGATTTCTTGCCCCTCAAGGGGAACAAAATCAATTGATTCTCCTTCTTTATCCATGGTAGTAGAATCATTATCCTTCTCCAAATTTTTATGAGATTCCAACCCTTCTTCCAAAACATTCTTAGATTGTACAGGACTTGTAATATCCTCATATGAAAGGGCAATTGTATTATCCTGCATATCAATAGGCACACAAATTTCATTAGCAGTTTTGGAGTGAGCATACTCTTCCCAAGAATCATGATGATCATATTTCAAAATAAAATTGTGATTCTCAACTATTTCTTCATCATCCTTTAATTCATCAACATGTTTCTCATCAAATTTATCTTCACCTTCCTTAGATGGTTCAATTACTTCCAAAATTGGGTTATTGCTTGTATTCAAATTGATAAGGCCATCATAATCCACATGTGTAACCCATGATTCAAGTTTAACATAATTTGGAAGGTGTGAATTTTCTTGGCCATTATCTTCAACAATGTCATCCGAAACAGATTCATCCTCGTAGAATTCATCTTTTGGTGAGTCAAGGGTTCCCAATATGTCACATGTTTCAATACTAGTTGGTTCTAGTACTCCTCCCTTGCCTAAAATCATATTATTATGAAAATCATTGAAATTGATTTTAGAAACATCTTTTGAATCAATATGAGTATTTTGAAGTTGATTCATACTTAAGAAAGATGGTTGATCTTGCATAGTAGGTTGAGGATTTTGAAATTGATTGAAGCTTGGGAGTGATTGTTGATTCTGAAATTGATTCACACTTGAACTTGGTTGAGGTGGATAAATCATTGGGTGGGTAAAGGAGGTATTAAATTATTGAAAATTATATGATCCAAAACCCACACCATAATGTTGACAACTCAATTGTTGCTCAATTGCCATTGCTTGAGTATAGGCTTGTGACAAAGATGTGATTAGAGGCATCCCTCGCAAATATGTGGAAGTGAGTGGGTCAAGAGCATTGACATATATTTGGAAAGCCATTTCTTCTTGAAGAGCATAAAATGTCACTAATTGAGCATATAATCCAAAGAACCTTTCAGAAAATGACTTCACATTTTCACCTGGTCCTTTTTTAATAGTGAAAAACTGCTGATACATGCGGATTGGGTCAACTTGCTCTTTGTTGAATTGATTAAGAAATGCTGCCTCTAGCTGAGCCCAAGAAGTGATAGACCCTAAGTGCAGACTTGTAAACCAATCATATGCCACTTTGTCCAAGGTGTAAGGGAACATTTTACAAACCACATCATCATACCAAATTGTTAAGTGATTCACAACAAATTTGAATGCTTGAATGTGTTCTCCTGCAATATTTTTCCCATTAGACAAAAATCGAGGAAGACATATCTCAAAACCAATGGGCAAATAATGTTGAACTCCTAGTATGTTCAATGGGCTACCTGTCATCCATGGTGAAAACATAGCCATTAGTGAATCTTAAAGAATATAACTTTAATACCCAAAAATTTCCTTATTTATTTATTTATTTATTATTATTATTTTTTAAATCAAATCAAATCACATTATTCTTGTATGAACAATCAAAGCGTTAGGAAAGTGCATAGCAATTCATGTCCTCCTTTTAACAGTACAAAGTTGTATTGTTAAAAGAGGGCTAAATATAATAATCAATAGGGCATGAAATATTCAAAATTTAAATCCCTATAGCATTTAAATCAATCTGAAATAAACCAGTTCAGGCCCTCCTTTTAGCGCCAAAATTTTGAGTGGTATTTTCACCCAGCTGTGAAAGTACAACTCTCCTTTAGGATTTGGGTCCCAAATCCCCTCTTGCAAAGAAGTCAAACAAACAACTTCTCCAAGGTCTCCACTGTATTAGCATTTGCAACTGTGTATTAGTAATCTCAAATGAAGATAATCAATTTAAATACTTGGAACACCTTAGTGATTGCAAGTAACCGTAAACAAGGGGCAATGTTGGTTTATTCCATAATGCAGCTTTAGTGATTGTTCATTGTTTTTTTTTTAGATTTTGTAATTTAAAAATGTTTATTTTAAATAAATTAAACCTTCTGGAAAAATAAAAAATGAGAAAGAAATGCAAAAAATTAAAAATAGAACACATTCAGTCTGATGCTATCTTGTTCTAACAAAACCGAAGATATGAGGTTTCCATGTATGCAACCTAACCTATTGGACCTGAAAAACATACACAATATTGATAAGCTAAGTGCTAGCTTCTAGGTATTTGAATGAGGTTTTCAGATTTAAGCATTCGCATGCAGCAACCAAGAAAAAACTTGTATCAACTACATTTACAAGCCTAAAATTTGAAAAGGGAAAATAGACATTTAATATTGCATGCAGAAAATGACTCCTTCTTTCTTGCGCATGAGATGCAAATTATTGAAATGTTATCTGCATTAAATATTTGTATTTTTACAATAACAGATATTTGGTTTTCCAAAACCAAAAAAAGTGGAAGAAAAGCACTCCAAAGCAGGCCCAGAATGGCTCATCACCCTTAGCTCTGCAACCCTGCTCCCAGTGGTTTATGACTAGTCCATGTGGAAGGAAAATATCTAAGAAAAACCCAGTGTCAAGGCCTTGCCTTCATTCCTGTAATATTCTCTGAATAGTTTCCGACCCTTATGCCTGTCTTCACTTGTGCCTTTAAACTTTCTGCTACGGCTCTCTGCTTTGCCTTGTGACGCTTCGTTTCATCTTCCAGATCGATTTGTTTCATTTCTCGCTCTTCATTATTCTAAATTTTGTTCGAGCATCGAAACGTTTGATTTTCTTGCTAATTGTAGTCGTTCTGTAACCCTTACACCTTTATGCCACGTGTTTAGCGCTTCCCTGCATGTTGCATAACGACCCCCTATAAATTGCGACCAAAAATAGCATGTCGCGATATCACGACATTTTTCTATCAGCAGCCTTGTTCGTCATCACGCATCACAAAAATGAGACATGTCGCGATATCGTGACATTTTTCTGTCAACAGCTTTGTTTCTCATCATGCATCACAAAAATGATACATGTCGCGATATCACGACATTTTTTTGCTTTGGGTCGCATGGATGCAACCTGTCGTGAAATCGTGACGTTTTTCTCTTTTGCTATGTTTTGTTGCACTTAGCCACAAAAACGTGACATGTCGTGAAATCGTGACACCTTTTAATTTCATACCATCTTGCTGCTTTCTATCGTGAAATCACGACGCTTTTCTCTTTCGGGCTGTCTCACTGCTTTCTATCACGAAATCACGACGCTTTTCTCTTTTGGACTATCTCGCTGCTTTCTATCGTGAAATCACAATGCTTTTCTCTTTTGGGCTGTCTCGCTGCTTTTTGTTGCGAAATCATGACGCTTTTCTCTTTCGGACTGTCTTGCTGCTTTTTGTCGCAAAATCATGATGCTTTTTCATTTTGTACCATCTTGCTGCTTTCTGTCACGAAATCATGACGCTCTTCTCTTTCGATCTGTGCAGATGCAATCTATCACGAAATCACGACGTTTTTCTATTTCGACACGTGAAGATGCAACTTGTCATGAAATCATGACATTTTTCTATTTTGGGCTGTCTCGCTGCATTTGGCCGCAAAAACGTGACATGTCGTGAAAATGTGACATGTCGCAAAATCGTGAGGTTTTTCTCTTTATGATGCATTCTGCTGCTCTTAGCCGCGAAAACGCGACATGTCGTGAAATTGCGACAAATTTTCATTTCTAGTCGTGACGGAGCAACATGTCGTGATATCGCGACAACTTTTCATTTCTAGCCGCGACGAAGCAACATGTCGCGATATCGCGACAACTTTTCATTTTTAGCCACGACGGAGCAACATGTCACGATATCGTGACAACTTTTCATTTCTAGCCACGACGGAGCAACATGTTGCGATATCGCAAAAACTTTTCATTTTCAGCCACGACGGAGCAACATGTCGCAATATCGCAACAACTTTTCATTTTCGGCCGCGACGGAGCAACATGTCGCAATATCGCGACAACTTTTCATTTTCGGCCACGACGGAGCAACATGTCACGATATCGCGACACTTCTTCTCTTTTGTGATATTTTGCTTTTTTCCTTGATTTTTAGCATCTGGGCCACTATGGTCTTCTTTGAAAGCATGCAAAAAAGGTGGGTCCCCAATTTTGGGGTGTGTTGTGGATCAGCCACAACACTACCTCTTTGTTTTTTTGGCCTTTTTGCTCGGGTTTGAAATGTTTGGACTCCTCAGCGAACTATAACTGATGATCCTGAAACGTTATCATAGTCCCTCTGCCTCTATGACATGTGTTCAACACTTCCCTACACATTTTGTAATGGCCCACCATGAATCGCGACAAAAAATAGCATGTCGCGATATCGTGACGTTTTTATATCTGCAGCTTTGCTCCTCTACCTGTATCGCGAAAACAAGACATGTCACGATATCGCGACGTTTTTCTGTCAACAGCCTTGTCCGCCTTCATGCATCGCGAAAATGAGACATGTCGCGATATCGTGACATTTTTCTCTTTCGGGCTATGTAGATGCAACCTATCGCGAAATCGTGACATTTTTCACTTTGTCTTTCTCTCTCCTCTGTGAACCGTGATTTCATGACATGTCACGATATCGCGACATTTTTCACTTTGTCTTTCTCTCTATACTTTGAATCACGAAAATGCAACATGTCGCGATATCGTGACACTTTTCCTGTACGGTCGTGAAAACGCAACATGTCGCGATATCGCAACACTTTTCTCTTTGCTTTGTACGGTCGCAAAAATGCAACATGTCGCGATATCATGACACTTCTCTTTTCTTGTTCTTTCTTGTCTTGTACGGTCACGAAAATGCAACATGTCGCGATATCGCGACACTTTTCTTTTTTCTGCCGTGATGGAGCAACATGTCGTGATATCGCGACACTTTTTCATTTTTTACCGTGATGGAGTAACATGTAGCGATATCGTGACACTTTTTTATTTTTAGCCGCGATGGAACAACATGTCACGATATCGCGACACTTTTTCATTTTTCTGCCATGATGGAGCAACATGTAGCGATATCGCGACACTTTTTTATTTTTAGCCGCGATGGAACAACATGTCGCGATATCGCGACACTTTTCTTTGCTCTTTTAACATCTGGGCCACTGCAACCTTCTTGGAAAGTGTGCAAAAAAGGTGGGTCCCCAATTTTGGGGTGTGTTGTGGAGCAGCCACAACAGTACCCGATTCCTATCTTCTATAGATTAGGCACTTGATTTCCATTGATGTAGAATTACAATGCAACCCTTGTTGTCGATAGAACATAATGGTGATTTCAACAATGGATGCGAACACAATTTTAGTGATGGATGTGGACCAAGGACAATGTCAACAACCATATTTCATCTATTTTTTAGCAATCACGTAAAAATCAATGTAATCGAATAGAGCAAAATATCAGACGTATTCTATGCTGATACAAAATACGTTGAATATATTTTGAGTTTGATGTTTTACTTTATCTCCTTTATTCCTATGTATTGTTGTAACAAAAAAATCGAAAAGTGATTTTATTTCATAATGTAATAGGACATGGTCACATATCTTATAAATATGTAGGCCACCCCTAAAAAATAGATCCTGGATTTTCTTTGTAAATTCCCATTGCACATTTCAATACAATATATTTGAGTCTTTTTATCAAACTCAACTAGCATCCAATGTATGACTTAACACGGGTAGAATATGCTAGAAGTGTGGGCCCACTCTCAACAATATTCTTCCCTTATTTTCCCTATTTTATATCACTTTAATTTATTTTCCTATTTTTTGTAGTTTAATTTAATACTACAATTTCCCCTATTTTCTGTTAATTTTTAGTATGTGTGCAGTTTTGATTTCAAAGCATTTAAGTTATTTCTTTGATAATGCAAATTATATTAGTGGTTTGAAAGATAAACGAGAACTCCAATAAAACAACATCATTCTCCCAAACCATAGGATCTAAGGGACTCATTTGATTAAAAAAATATTACAGGCATATACTATGTAGGGTTACTCACAAGTTTACGAGTTGTCCCAAGTTAACAATTAAATGGAGGCAATGATTTATACCATAGAAAACTAACCAATGTTTTGCCCAAAAACTTTTAAAGGATAAAGATCCACCCTTAGGAATGACTATCATTCCACTATTTATAGGTATGAACATTAATGGCAATAGGTAGGAAGACAACCTCTGAAGCTTACAGGCGTCGCACTAGTACCCTATTACTCGAAATAGCACTGATATTTTAGAAGGAGTTAGATGCTTCTATTTCAATATAGATATTTGGATCCTCTAATATTTTTGCCCAGTTTATTAATATTCAACTACCTCATCCTATTTCTTGACTGGTGATCCTCTAATTAGGTAGCATGTGATAGGTATTAAAGCTCCTTGGGAGCAATGCATCTCAAATTGGTCACTTCTGCATATGATGTTAGGTACGGGTACTTGGATTGCTACAACAATGGATAGCTCTTATACTTGAATTTTAGGTGATTATAGGAGTACTATATGTCGAGCGAGTGCTTCCTTTATACTTATTTTTTCTCACAAATACACTAGGGAAGAGGGTGGGCATTTACAAGACGTTCTGCCTATTTTGTGTTTGGATCTCCTACTCGATATGGGCAAGAGTATTTATCTTCCCCAAGGGTGGGGTTGTATGGTTTTTCTGCTCTTGCTAGTTGCTTGAAAGGTCCATCCAACAAGTGGGTGGAACTTTTGGAAAGTTCCACCCAAGAAGTGGGTGAGCGTCTGCCCTCTCTATCACCTACCTTGCTACCATTTACAATTTTCCCACTACTTTGGTCCATCCATGACTTTTATTTATGCTACTTGATATCTTCCACTCATTCCATGGATGTTCTTCAAAATTTGGTGGACTCGTTCTAAATAAAGGGAATCACTTCTGAAAAGGAAGAGTGGGTGAATGGTGCAAAATTTCACCCATAGTAATGACCAAGGAAAAAATGGATAACGGGGCTTACAAAATTGTGAAGCAAAAATACTACACTAAAACAAATATAAAAGTAAAATAATTGTAATGAACAAGAGACTGCACAAAGATGTTTTTATTCAATAAATGAGGGGGAGCTAAGAAACTCCTTTGTTACAATCTGTTTATTCAAAAGAACTTATTTTGATACAATAAATACAGGTGCTAGGGTTCTCTAAAACCCTAGCTATAAAATAAGTAGTGTCTCCAATATATCTTGCTTCCAACAGGATGAGTGGGCTTCTGGTTATCCATAATCAGGCCACTCTAGCTTTAGCATCTACTCAACAATCCTTGGTGAATGCTACTTGATTCTGCACACACAACAAAATGTAGAGCCATTAGGAAACAAAATGAGGGTTCCATAGTGTGAACCCTAAAAAATTCAAACTAAAAACCCTAGATCTGAATAAAAAAAACATGTAGAATCTAAATAACATCAAATAAAAAATGCGTAAAATACTTTGTTGTTTTGTTGTTCCATTGTAGATTGATGGCAGGGTGCCCAACCGACACCTGATGGTCTTATGAGGTAGGCTCTGGTGTGTGGCTATGGGGGTAGCAGACTCTGTGTTGCATCTGCAAAATGTAGCAGGCACTTTGCAACACCTATGGGATGAGGCAAGCACTGGGTAGCACCTACAGATTAAGGTTAGATTTGTTGAAGCATATCTGAGTATTATGAAGGGTTTGACGGATGGAAGATGATGGCGGTGGTAGGAAAAGGCTACGAAGATGGCTAGAATAAGGAAATCCTAGGGTGGACTAGGGATTTAGGGAAGGCTATACTAGGGTACAACTAAGGTAATGTAGTTAAAATTCACTAAAAAAGTAAGCTCACGAAGGTTAATTAGCAAGAGCTCCAATCCAAGTTACTTTTAACCGGCTAGCAAAAGTTTCAGGGATTGAGCATTGAGGATGCTCCTATTTACTATCAAGCCTAGGGTTTTATTAGGGTTTTTAGCTTAAAACTTTTTATCGTGCAGCTAATATTAAAGCAAATCCAAAGACTGATATTAAAATTTATGTGTGACACAGATTATGGAAGATGGATGGTTGATATTAGATCGGATCAGATGATTGAGGTTAATTTGGCTTATAAATATATATTTTATAATAAATATATTATAATATAATATAAAATATTATATTTAAATATAAATAATATAAAATAAACATAAATAAGTCAAATAAGGGTCAAAAAATGGTAGGAAAGGGCTAAAGTGGGTCATTGGATGGTGGGAAAGGCATGGAATGACCAATTGAATGGCAGGAAAGGGGTATGGTGGACAAGTGGATGGTAGAATGACTAGGATGAAGGACAAGTGGGTAGGATTTGGTGTTTATAGATACCCATTTTTGTACCATGTTGCGTAAAATACAATATGATGTAAAAACTTGAGACACCTGGTTGGGCTTTGGGCGTAGAAGCAACTTCTCTCTCTTGTTGGATTTTTGAGCAACATTGTTGAAGACAAAAGAATAAAGAATTTTGGAATTTGCATAGCTTACCCCCTCAATTGGTGAATGATTTGCGGATGAACGCACAAGTCAACTAAAAAATTTGTACAAATGATAAATGGTTTGATACCATTTTTGCCCCAATGGTGTGAAAGGGGGTTGGTGTAACATGTGATATGATGTATCTGTGTTTGCTCCAATAGATGAAGGGTTTTGTGCAAATGTGATGTGATGTGGACGATATGAATGATGTAAAATGTGATACCATTTTTATCCCAATGGTGGGAGAGGGGTTGTGTCAAATGTGGATGTCATGATCATGTAAGATGTATCCCATTGTGGGAGGATCAAAATCAAATGTGGTTACCCCAAGTTTTCCTATGGTAATTCATTCATCTTACCGAATTGCATGGATGCAAATCACTACAATCACCAAGTATATAGAATAAACCACTATATATGATATTCACTTGTAAATTTGACACGTGTTGGAAGAACTAATGGTGGATTATGATAATGGAATATGTCACCAAAGTTGGAGTCAATTTGTAAATGTTAGAGCTTTTAGTGGTTGATTTTATACTTTTTTGGACGAAAACAATTGATTCAATGGTCAAATCAACTCAAATTTGTGTAATATTTTATGGGATGATGAAGAATATGAAGTAGAAGAGTCAAGTGTTGGTTTTGTGAAAATGTAGATTCATTTGATGTGTTTTGTAACTCGATTTGTACATTTGAAAAATTTGTGCCATGCTCGAAAAATATGTGTGAAAATGTTTTTTGTTTTCACAAAACCTGATTTTATGATGTGTATGATTTGTGGATGAAATTTGGTGAAATTTTGAGGGGGAATGCTACTATTTTGATCACTCTTTGCCTTCATGTAATTTTTGCACCGGGTACCCTGTTGCACCTGTGGCATCTTGTAGGCGCCTGACTACACCTAGGTGTGCCAATAGGTGCCATGTGTGCTTGTGGATTGTAGGTACCACCGTGCACTTGAGTGCACTTGTTGTAGCTATAAATAGCTTACAAGGTGGATTTTGAGGCTCATTTGTGTGATTGAGAGTTTATGAAGCTATGCTTGAGGAGTGGAGTGGATTGGTGAGGGAAGTAAGGTTGGTGGAAATCTGCACATGAGCTATGGCAGTGGAAGGAGCAAATGTTGCTAGTGGATCTGAGGCACGATTTGCCTTGGTAATGTTGAAGAACACTTTTTCCTTTTGTGCAAAAAAAATTTGAAGTTTTTTTAATACTAACATAAAAAAAATGTTTGTTTCTACAGTTGCGGGAGATAGAGCCTCAATATTGGTTCTCTCCTGCCATTCCCAGGATGAGGAAGCAACTTACAGAGGGTGATTGTGAATTTTTGAAGAAGGTGGGTTTGGAGGGAGTGGCTCGGTTGGATGTGGTTAGGGAGGACGATGGATACCTCTCATATTTGATAGAGAGGTGGGATTCAGATAGGGGGACCTTTCAGTTGTCAACTAGGGAGGTTACTATCACACCTGAGGATGTATATCACATCCTCAAGGTACTAGTGGAGGGTGTGAAGGTGATGGTTGGGCATGATAAGAATGCAAATATGATGAATATGTTTGGCGAGCGATGGCAGGAGGTAAGTATGGGAGATGGGGGGATTTGCTATTTGAGCATGTACAAGGCTAAGGAGTTGGAAGCACTTCCAACCCTGATCATGTTCATGTTAGTGAACGTAGTGCTCCCTAATAGCATGAAGTGTAGGTTCCCTTGGAACCTATTAGGATTGGTGAGTGACTTACTCACCAATCCAAGAGCATATGCATAGGCTCCTACGTTATTAGCATAGTTATATAGGGAGCTATATGAGATTACACAAAGAGGAAGGAAGGGGATTGGATGAAACTTCCTTCTTCAATGTTGGGCATGGGAGCACTTTAGTGTAGCTCGACCAAAGGGGTAACCTTACCAGGCATGGTATATGGGTGATCCCTATGCTAGGATATGGGCAGTGGATGAGGAGGTGCAATTGAGTCAAGAGGTGCATACCAGCCAATGGTACAAAGATATATGGATAGGGCTAACTTTGGATCAGCTTATATGGAGGTCATATCAAGGATCCATGTGGGAGGGTGATGAGGAGTAGCTCCAGTGGGTGAGGTACGAACAGTAGTTGGTTGGGAGGAGAGATGATGAGGTAGAGTACTTTTAGTACTCATGGATGTTGAGGTAGTTTGGTTTGCATCAGGGTGTGCCTGTTGATCCAATGATGTACAAACATTAGTGGGATGAGTGCGGCTTCCATGTGCAGAGCCATGGAGAGTTTAGATAGATAATTATGAGTAGCTGGAGGTTCGAGATATAGGTGATGTAGGAGTGACTCTAGAATACGTAGTATGGTTTGATACCCAACCAATATGGGTGCCAAATGTGGTGATGGATGGGGATGTGGTAGCTGCAGAGCCAAGGATGAATTCAAAGATGATGAGGTCTCATTGATCGATGAACTAGAGGAGATCTATAGGAGCATCATCGTAGAATATTGAGGTGGAGGTAGAAAAATATGAGGGGGAGGATGATGAGGAGATGGGAGAGATATTTGATGTGGGTAGGCTATGGGCTGAGGTGGAGCAGCTTCACAAGGAGCAAAAAACTACGATGGAAGCTCATAGGGAGGGTTTGGTAGGGTGGGATACTATCATATCTAGGTTTCAGACTACCATAGCCTAGATGGATGTAGAGCAGCCAATAGGTAGGGTTGGTGTAGGTGATCAGGAGATGGTCACGAGGCTCCAAACAAAGATTTTGGCAAGAGAGTGTCAAAATCGGATTGACTTGCGATGACTACAGGCGAGTGAGACATATGCACACTATTTGGAGAAATTGTGCATGCTAATCACATTGCGTTGTCGTATCCTCCATCATATTCTAGGATTGAGTCATCGAGGAATACAACATCTAGGAAAATTTTTAGGTCTAGGGCTCCTACTAGGTCTCAGGGGTCCTCTCATGGACATTAGCTTAGTGCTTAGATGCACTTTTGTATATGAGTCTTGGTGCTCCATTGTAGCCTTTTTGGCACTCATTGTACATGTGATATTTTATATATATACATGGCTTTTATGTTTGTGTTATATTTTATGTGAATGTTTTGTGTGTATGCAATGCATGTTTTATGAATGTCTTATGGATGATTAATGCAAGCTAATCATGATGTGTATGCATAGTGCTTATATGGATGATTAATGCAAGCTAAATGGTAAACGTATGAATGACTAATGTAATGTAATGACATGTCTATGAATAATGAATTTAAACTATATGAGAGGAATGCATGATGTTCGAATGATCATTTAAAGTTTAGAATTTTGTTGGCCATTTTTGTTCATTGTTTTGCAATTGGGGGTACCAAACTTGGTGGCTTTATGCGGGTTAATCCATGATGAAGACATGGATGTTGACATGGAAGAAGATATAGATGTTGATATGGAAGAAGATATGGATTTTGATATGGAAGAAGATATGGATGTTGATATGGAATACTACAAGATTTTAAAAGACTCAAACATACTAGTGTTATCAACCAAGCTCACTAAATGTTGTCTAACTTTCTTTAGGACCAATGTGTGTGCAAGTGAAGTCCATGTACCAAATATTGAGCATGACAATGACCCTAGGCAATCAAGAAAAAATGTGTGTGCATGTGAAGTTAATTAATCCATTATGAATAAATTAGGCATGACCTATTATGGATAGGACCAAGAAGCTAGCTTGTCCATATGTGCGGTCAAAGGTCTCCCCCATTTTCTTTTTTTGTGAAGAGAGACATGTCATCCCGCATGAGCTTAATCCACTACTAGTAAAGCGTATATAGCCCCAATGGAGACTTAATCCATAGTCCAATGACCTTATATTTAGGCCTTGGGGATGACTACATAACTTTCTGAGGGAAATATAGTATGATCCTTACAGCTTTAGGGATCTATGGTGTGTGCATAGAAATTATTAACTTTGAATAGAGATTTTGGAAATCAGATTCTTAATCGAAGTGTGATGAGAATGTGACCCTATCCTTACTACTCTATATTTTGTATTTATATTTGGAGAGCAACTATGATAGTGGTGAAAACCACTATTTTTTATTTTGGACTATGTTGCATTATAGGACAAGCGAGGAATACCCTTTTCACTTCAAGGTGCCACCCAAGTATGGTGTTATCCCTATTTGACTCAAAATATTTTTAAGATATGAAGAAGTGTGGTTGGTGCAAGATTGTTTTTGGAATCAATTGACAAGACTCAAGATTTTATTAATGTGAAAAAGTGCTTTTGGTCCTAAAGAAAATCAGACATCTTTTTGGAGGTTGCTAGACACACTAGTAATGGCTGAGTGACTGAAAACTTGGGGTTTATAATTTTTTACAAATGGGATTTTTGGCTTATGACATTGGATAAAATTTCATAAATATCAAAAAATAGGTACCCCAATTGTGGAAACTTGACTTTTTTTTATTTGGCCATATCATCACTACTATAAAATATCATTGAATGTGGGATGGGATGAATGCAATTTGTAGTGAAATGCATATGAGATTTAAGATGCAGTGGAATGCATGTGGAATGAATGCAAATGGAATATGTGTGAATGTTTTTTTTTGCAGTATGTATGAATGCAAATGCATGTAAATATGCCTATATGTAAATGCAAGATGTATGCAATGGAAACATGCCTATGTGAATGATTTAATTTTGTTTGTTTTTTATTTTATTTTTATTTTTTATTTTTAGATCCATGTATATAAATATACATATAAACATCATATTAACAATAAAATACCTTCAAATGGATAAAATTAAGTGGTTTAGGTTCCTCCATTCCCTCTAAATCAGCAAGTCTATATGTACCTTTACCCGCATTTTGGGAAATTATGTATGGACCTAACCAATTAGCCATGAATTTATCATGAAGGTGTGGTAAAGCATTGGTGTTTTGTTTGTTCTATTTAAGTACAAGATCTCCTACTTAAAATTTATGAAGATGGACTTTGGTATTGTAAGCACGCTTTAGGCAGTTTTGATAAAATCATAAGTGTTCTAATGCATTGACTCGTCTCTCATCAAGAAAAGTGAGTTGGTCAAGACATGCTTATCTAGCGGTGTCATCATATATGAATTCCTACAAAGAAATTTGCAAGGAGGGAATATCAAGCTCAAGAGGTATGATAGCTTTAGATCCATAGACCAAGGAAAATGGTGTTTCTCTTGTTGGCGTTCGGATGCTTGTTCAATAAGCCCAAAGTGTCAAAGGGATTTGTGTATGCCAATCTCTATAATTTTTGTTAACAAGTTTCTTGAGAATAGCAATCAAGGTTTTATTGGTAGCTTCGGCTTGACCATTGTCTTGTGGTTAATAAGGAGTCAAGAAATTGTGTTGGATATTATATTTCTCACAAAGTGCTCACACATCCTTATTCTCGAAAGAATTGCCATTATCATAAACGAGTTTAGAGGGAATACCAAAATAATAGATAATATGGTGGAGTATAAAGTCCACAATTCAAGGTCCTATTGTACTGGTTAGAGGAATGGCCTCAACCCACTTTGTGAAGTATTCGGAGGTCATGATGATGAATGTATGTTGTCTCGAGGAAGGAGGAAATTT
Organism: Wollemia nobilis; assembly: GCA_028583015.1. Classification (NCBI taxonomy): domain Eukaryota; kingdom Viridiplantae; phylum Streptophyta; class Pinopsida; order Araucariales; family Araucariaceae; genus Wollemia; species Wollemia nobilis. The sequence continues at coordinate 1,207,794 of JAQPPZ010001446.1, forward strand.
TTTGCTAGTTAGGTATAGGTCCCATTGTGAAAAGGACCAAAGGCTTTGGATAGGCTATAAATATTGTGATGGTACATGAGTTAAATTAGCGCGTGCTTGACATTTCGTATAATTTTTGACATAGTTGCAATAGTCATGTTCCAATGTGGGCCAATAATAACCCATGCGTAAAAGATGATTTGCAATGGCCATCCCACTAAAATGACCACCACAAGTACCATCATGGGCTTCAGTTATGGCTCTTTGAGCCTCAATTTTTTTGAGACAATGAAGAAGGATTCCATCATAAATGGAAGGGGGGCTTTGTCTTCTTCATTGAGGCTAAGCCTTTGGAAGGCTTGCTTAATGGTAGCCATTGTGGAAAGTGTGGTATATCCTAAGCTTGAATAATCATGTGCTCCTAGATATGGGAAATAAATTATGTCATGTATCCCTTGTTCATGGGAACCTAGACCTTGACCTTACCAATTGACTATGTGGAAGTAACGAGATGGAAATCCCATCATATTTTGTATGTTGACATGTCTTGGATTTTTTGGTTCTTCAAGTGGATTTGCCTCAATTGAGGAATCAATCCCTCCATAGATAAAGTTAATACTATTAGGAGTGGAGCTCATATCATAGACAATACCTATGGTTAAAGGAGGATCACATGGATGACCAAAATCCTTGGTTGTAGGGATGGCAAGTGGGGTAATGGTAACGTCTTGGACCACGTATTCACCAATACCAGGACTAGTGATGTGGATCTTGATTTGGGATGAGGTGGTGGATGATGTGGAAATGGATGGATCAAGATTGGAGGGGGCCGTGGAAGATGGTGAGGAGTTGAATATTTCACAATATGAAAGTTTGACTTGTAAAACATCGGATGATGGAGAAATATTGGGTGATGTCTTGGAATTAGAAGAAGGTGGATGAGGCAATGATGATGAAGAAGAAATGGTTGTAGAAGGAGGAGTGGTTGAAGTGGATGATGTGGTGAAAGTGGGTTGACCTTGACCACATATACAAGAAGAAATGGATGATTGAGGGGGTTTGGTTATGGGTAACTCCTAAAAAATAGGAGCTTTGGAAGAAGATGTGTATAGATTAGAAGATAAAGTTGATGGATTTGAATATGATGGGGATAAGAATAGGTGGGTGGAAGGCAACATGGATTCATAGGGGTTTGAAATAAAATTACAATACTTGAAAGGTTCTACATATATGGGGATGAAATGGACTTGACCATCATGAATGTATTTCAAGCATTGGTGGAGAATTGATGGAACACATTTCATCTCCCTCATCCAAGGTCTACCAAGGAGTACATTGTACACCATGGCCCCTTCTAAAATGTGGAACATAGTATGCAACATTATGATCCCTACTTCAATGGGTAAAACAACAGTGCCAACTATGGTACACAAAGCATCATTAAATGCTTTGAGGGTGAATGAGGACTTGGAAATATGGGAAGGCAAAATTTTGAGGTTGCTAAGGGTAATGGTAGTGATAATGTTTATGGATGAGCCGATATCAATTAGGACTCTCTTAAATGGCTTTTTGTCTATCAGGGCCATGATATGCAATGGAGGATCTATGGATTCTGAGGTTATTGACTTTATTTCAAATTCATAGAAGGTAATGGATGGCTCCATTCACGTTCTAATGCTCCCTACAAAGTTGTTGAAAACATTAGAGTCTTGAGATTCAAATTAAATGGATTTAAGAATTTCCATTAAGGCTTCTCTATGCCTAGGGGATTTTTGGATGAGCTCATATATGGAAAATTTGGTTGAAGCTATTTTCAAACTTGTAGTTAACCGACTACTTAGGGATACCACTGGCCTTAGAGGATGATGGATGGGATGATTGGATGGACTAGAAATATGGATTGGTGGGTATGGATTTGGAGAGGTTTGAATGGGTGGTGGATTTGAATGCTGTGACACATTTTATTATTGGGCATTTTGTTGATTTTACCTTTGACCTCTTGTGATCACATGGACTGCTCCTACAAAATTTTGGTAATTTTAGACATGATTAACTTGGTTAGAAGGTGTGTGATGATTATTTCCTCCTACATTAGCTTGGGCATCTTCATGATTTAGAAGAGGTGTTTGAAAAATTCTCAAGTTCTAATTTTGTGGAGCTAGGGGGTTATCCACATTTATGGCCCCCAAGTTTATGAGGTCTTGAACAATATTCTTAAAAACATTATAAGTGTTAATATCATGACCATTTTGCCTATGGTATGGGTAAAATAGATGTTCCTTATAACTTCTGCTATGTTTGATAGGGTCATCAGGCTTGATTTATGGTAAATTCAACTTGTTTATTTCATACAACCTTTGAAATATGGAAGAATACGACTCCGTTAAATGAGTGTATTGGCATTGGGATTGAGCATATTATCAACGGGAGGGGTTTTAAATATTTGGAATTGTATTTTGTATCGTGAGTGCTTGAGTTACTGAGGGGGCCACATGATAAGAAATTTGTTGTGGTTTTTGCACGTGTTGTTGAGCCATTATGGGTTGGCTCATCACCACTTGATTTACTTGATTAGATGGACTAGAAAAAGAGGCTTGTGATGACTTATTTTGGCCTGATTGATTGCTTCTAAATTGGCCCTTATTTTTCCATTCTTTCTTTTTAGGTTTAATTACGCCCTCTTGGATTGTTTTCCTCAATGACACTAGCTTGTGCTAAGGCTTCTTCAAATGAACGATAGGTATGAAGCTGAAGAATCCAAGAGATGGGTTTTAAGCAACTCTTGGTAAATAATTTTATGATTTCATCCATTGGGAGGGAGAATGGCAATTTGGTAATGAATGCCCTCCAACAATTTCTAAATTCATAGATAGGTTCATCATCCCATTGTCTTAAGGCATATACATCTGATAATGAAACCTTATTTTTGATATTTAGGATAAAACACTCAAATAAAAGGTCAATCAGTTGTTCAAAAGTATAAATACTATGAGTTGGTAGCTGATTAAACCACTCTATGGTATCTCCTCCTAATGTTTGAGGAAATATTCAGAGCATGAGAGCATTATCGGTTTGAACTTGAAAGCATGCATGAACAAATGAGCTAACATGCTCCTTAGGATCCTTGATTTCCCTAAATTTGTCAAACTTTGGTAATGTAAAGTATGTCGAATATGGTGGTTATGGTACTGAAGGATGGATTGGTTGATGGATCAATTGGCTTAAAGTTGGTCTTTGACTTGACATGCCAGGAGTGTTTTGCATCAAATGTCTATTTATTTTTGCATGGCCTGAATCCTAAGATATTCCCCAGGAATGTGGAAGCCTTGGATAACCTGATTATTTGGAGATGAACTAGAAGAAAAATTTTGGGGAGTGATTAGATGGTTTTGATGGAATTTATTGGTTTGAAATTTATGGGGGGAATATTGATGGTTGAGAGAAGGAGAAGATTGATGAGGAGGAAGATTTTGGAAGAATTGGTTGGGTTGGCCAAAAAAAATTATGATTGGAGGGGTTGGATTTTGAATTGAAGGTGGATTAGGGATGGATACTATTGAATATTGGGGTACCCAAGTGGAATTTTGATTGGCCATGGTTGGTTGGGTTGAAACTACAAGAAGCGTAGGATTTACATGAACTTGTTATCTAGCATTTTGATGTTATAAAAGCAATCTATTCATGAGACGCAATGTATCATGAAGTTGTTGTTCGAACATGGAAGAATTTGACAAGGTTGTAGATAAATTAGAAGATAAAGGTATGGATGTGGATGTATTGGAGGAAATGGGTATGGAGCAAGTTATGCTTGATGTGGCAACCTGAGAGGTTGGTACTTATGAGGTAGCATTAACATACTCCTCATACAAAGGATTGGAATGGGTTTGGGTATATCCAAATGGAGGATAAGTGTTAAAAACACTTATGTTTTGTTGGGATGGACTAGGAGAAGAAGGCATACCATATTCATAAGCATAATTAATATATCATTGGGTGGGGTTGGATGGACAGGATGTAGCCAATTCTGGTTGTTCAACATAGTTTTGGCTAATGGGTTCTAGGACATAGTTAGAAGACCTATAGATGTCTTCTATATTGTCCATGTTAATTTGGGTGTATGGTTGCTCAATGTTTTGGGGAATGGATCCCTCTTGTGGGAGAGATGGGTGAATGGACCTAAATGGACTAGGTTGGATAGAATTGGAAGGGTTGGCTACTGAAGTAGCGGGTGTGTTTGTTATATTTTCCATTAAATTGATTTAATACCTTTGTTTGATTTTGAGTTAGAACCATAAAATAATTAAATCAAAATGTAATTTTAGAATTGTTAAATTAAATATCCAAAACTAAAAATAAATCTAAAGAATTTAGAAACAAAGAAAACAATCAATCCTAAGTTTCACCTTGTGTGGCTTAACTTATTCATTGATTATCTCTTTTTAGTGTAAATTCCTTTTATAAATGATAGTTTTATGTGTTTGATGTATCCTAATCTTGCTTAAATAAAAATAAAGGTGAAAAACTATGGTTGGATGGGGCAACGAGATTCTTGTTGGTGATGAAATCCAACAAGTTTTCTTGGGAGTATTTCTAATGTGTGTAAGGGCAGAGATTGATGGATGGAAATAACTACCACCATCACCAAATATCAAGCAATGGTTGGTGATGAAATCCAACCACTACTGTTTAAAGTGCAACATGCTGTGTGTGATTAATTTTAAATTTTTTTGTTCTCTATTATGTACAAACAATGTTAAAGGTAATATATTTCACAAATCTAAATTAGTATCCAACACATAAATACAAATTTCTTCTAAAGAGTGTGAAGTACACTGCTTAAAACCCCCTACCTAGATAGCAACCGGAGGGTTCGTCCACATCTCTGCCAAAAGAGTCACCCAAGGGTAGGAATACTTTTTGAACTTAAGTATTGTTCCTACTTAGATAAGTAAAATAAGCAATCCTTAACTCCTAAGATGCAAATTATAATAAATGCTTTTTACTTTCAAATGCAAATAGAAAGATGCAAGAATTATTTGAATTTGCAATTTTTTTCAAAATAGAAAACTCAAAATATGTAATGAATGAATGCACAGATGCCCTAGATGCAATATAAAATGATATATTTTCCATATTTCTTAATGTGTGTTCATTTTAAGCTTAAAATCTGAAAATAGACAGTGAAATAATGGAATACGTAGAAACAAAATTTGAAACAGAACTATAGGGCTTACCTGAAAGCCTAAGCTCTACTCCAAATCACTTCTAGGCATAGCTAGGTGCCTTTATAGGCACAACATAGCACCTGTGTAGGTGCAGTATGATGCCTATGTAGGCACAATAGGGCACCTATGGGGATCAATAGGTGCTGCAGAGCGCCTGTGCACCTTTTGCAAACTATCATAGGATCTTTCAGAAAACCTAACCAATGATTTTGTCTAGTTTTTCATTCTAGAAAACCCTATAAAATGGAAAAACAAAATGAAATTAGTACAAAAAAGTAAATAAAAAAGTAGAACCCTTGTGGGGTCCCACCGTGATCACCATTTGTGAAGTGAAAATACAACACAAACAAATATGAAAGTAAAATAATTTCAATGAACAAGATACTACACAAAAGATGATTTTATTCAATAAATAGAGGGAGCTATGAAACTCCTTTGTTACAATCTATTTTTTCAAAATAACTTATTTTGATACAATAAATACAGGTGCTAGGGTTCTCTTAAACCCTAGCTATAAAACAAGTAGTGTCTCCAATGTATCTTGCTTCCAATAGGATGAGTGGGCTTCTGGTTATCCGTAATCGGGCCACTCTAGCTTTAGTAGATAATCAACAATCCTTGGTGAATGCTACCTGATATTGCACACAAAAAAACATAGAGCCATTAGCAAAAAAAATGAGGGTTCCATAGTGTGAACCCTCAGAAATACAAACTAAAAACCTTATATCTGAATAAACAAAACATGCAGAATCTAAATAACATCAAATAAAAAATGTATAAAATGCTTACTTTGTTGTTATGTTTTTCCATTGTAGATTGATGGCAGGGTTCCCGAAAGACACTTGATGATCTTACGTGGCAGACTCTGGTGTGCATGTGTGGGGATATTAGGCTCTGTGTTGTACTTGCAGAATGCAGTAGGTACTCTACAACACCTGTGGGATGAGGCAGGTGCTCGAAAGTGTCTATAAATTAAGGTTAGATCTATAGAAGCAGATCAGAGGATTACAAAGGGTTTAGTAGATGGAAGATAATGGTGGTGGTAGGAACTGGCTGTAAAGATGGCTAGAATTAGGAAATCCTAGGGTAGACTAGGGTTTTGGGGAAGGCTATACTAGGGTACATGTTGAGGATAACTTAGGCTTATTCACTTAAGCCTAAGTTAATATATTATTTATTATTATTCCTATTTCTTGCACTTTGTATTCACGTGAGGCATAGTATGCCCATGTTAGAAATAGGTTGTTAGCATGTTGTTAGCATGTTGTTAGATGTTAGTTAATTTTTAGAGATCTTGTTTGTCTTCTAGCAGTTAGTGGACATCCATAGTTAGCATTTGGTTAACTAGTAGTTAAGTGGTTGGCCATGTTTGGCAGATTGTTGCAACCACTTAAACTACGTGATATTCCTATGTAATTCTATACATACTTGCATTATGATGAATAATATAGCTTCATACTATTGTTCCTACATCATTGGTATCAGTTAGCTTCAGGAGAATTGCAGGAAGGAGGAGAGAGCTACCACTTCATTGCAGATCCTAGGAGGTGTTGTTTGGAGTTGGCTTGAAGTCACCCACAACACAAGTGAAGCTGAGGTGATAGAGGGAGAAATTACCCCTACACCAGGTGTTAAGCATCAGTTGAGGCCAAGTTGTGGCCAAGAGGTGGATATTGTAGATCTGCCCAAAGTTTGTCCAAGGTTTTTCCAAAGAACAAGTTGCAGTTGAGTTCAAGTGGGAGCTTCAACTTGCATTCCAAAAGAAGTTGAGTCCTTCATCACTTAACAGGAGTTCATCTTTGCATGAGAAGATTTTTTATCTTTGGAGGAAAAAGATTATTTTTATAAAATATTAATATTTATATTAATATTTTATTAAAAAAAAAAAAAAACTCATGCATGAATGTTTTTAAGATAGGTCTTTAGCCTATTTTGGGATTAGTTGGTGACCACTCAAGTCTTGAGGGTCCCAACCATCGGGTGAACTTCAGTCAACCAACGATCGATAGCCCCCAATCGTCGTTCGGCCCCACGATCGGTGACCAGCTAGCGATCAACCAGCTTTGTCGACGCCAGCCACCGATCGATCCTTGGCATCCAGGCCCTGACATCCAGGCACTGGCCTCAATGAACACCGGTATCTGATGGCACCATCCGACATTGGTGCTAGCCCAAGAACCAGTTGACGACACCAGTTGATGGCAGCCCACATCGATAGAGCCAGCCATTAGCATCGACGGACCATCGATAGGACATAACCATTCTCAGGTAGGCCACAATTAGCATGTGATAGCCATACCAGGTGGCCAACCATTCTTAGGCAGACTGACTACGCAGGACGTAGTCACCCATCCCGGCAGTCGAAACCCAAAAAGTTTTGGTGATTACAGAGTGCAGGCGGCAGAAAATCATAGAGACACAAAAATTTTCTTAGCGATAGAAGACAACAAACCCTGGCATCAAAATTCTGGTGATAAACCAATTGCAGGCGATGATCTTGCATTTTCGGTTACATCTGCATTTCTAGGCATCATTTTTGGTGAACACTGCATTTCCGATGAGTGAAGCGTTTCCCGACGAGAAAAATTAAATTTTTTTCTAAAGGTCTTAAGTTTGTCGACCGTCGAAGAAGTATTTTCATTGCTGTGGAAGCCACCGCCGACGGGCTTGGGTCTATGGGGTTTGTCCCACATATGCAGTGCAGGGCGCACTAAGTTATTTTTAAGTGCGCCCACACAATAGCAAAGGTAACCATCATACGGTGGTTAACCTGCTGCACATACGTGCCTGCGGCAATGCCCAGTTGGGGGGTGAGCTAGCCGGTATCGGCTAGCCAAGTGGGTGGTTGATTTCCCACCACACAGGTATAGGTTAGTGTGACTTACTCCGCTGTTGACACTTGGTAGAATTACTTGACACTTGGCATAATTACCTTGACCGGGTAGTTGACCGGCCCTAGCCAACACCAGTTGACCGGGGAAAATTCGAACCATTTTTTTTGGCGGGGAAGACAACTTGGCGGGAGAATTTTGAAAATTTAAATTCAAATTTTACCTTTTTGGTGCCAAAACCAAGAAAAAGGAGAGCAACTTCAAGATGTGATATCTCCTCCGTTATTGGTCCGTTTTTGACCAAATTTTTTGCGTTGGGTTCAAAATTTTCCACAGATTCATATTTTTTTTGCTCCTAACCTATTTTTGGCATTGTAAAAGGGCTAAATTTCAGCATTTTCTTAGTGCACTTGTAATTGCAAAATTGAAATCCATTTTTGTAAAGAGCACTAAAATAGCCCTAAATTTTGAGAGCAAAACTTGTAAAATCTAGGCAATTTGGCTGCATAGGAAACTGAAATTGTTCCTAAGCCTAGATTAAGATTCTGCAAGACCATTTTGTAATCCTCCTAGTCTGGCATATACTAGGCAAAATATGGCTCATGATATCAGAACAAACATGGAAAACCTCACTGAAGCGATGAGACATTTTGGCAGAAAAAGTGAGAGACATTGTTGTGCAGTTTAATCCTGGTGAACTCAAAATCCACCATAATCATGCAAAAAAAGCCAAATGTGAGGTTAAAATGTATGAAGGATCTAGGGATCCTAATGTCTTATTTGCATGGATTATGGATATGCAAACTTGGTTTGCTTATGTTGAAATTCCAGAGGATGAAAAAATCACATTTGCTACACTAAAACTCATAGGTTTAGCAAAAGTTCTCATTGTAGAAAGACAGAGTCATAATGACACCATGAATTGGAAAGAATTAACTCAAATTCTGAAAAACACCTTCTTTCCACCAAACTACCAAAGTGACCTCACTACCAAGTGGTATAGATTGAGGAAAACCTATAGAATGTCAGTTTCTGATTTCATTTTCCAATTTAATAGGTTGAGGGTATTGCTTGGTGTGAAAGATTCAGAAGATGATTTGATTAATAAATTCACTCATGGCTTGCAAGATCATATTTTCAGGGAGATCAAATTCAATGTCTTCCTCACCTTGGATGTGGCATTCAATCATGCCATTCTTGCAGAGGAGAAAGTTGGTGCATATCAAAAGTATCGTTCATCACAGGAGGGCTCTTCCAAAGGTGGGAATCAGCATCAACAGAAGGTGAAGAACAATTACCAATATTCCCCTCATTCTTCTTCTCCTCCTACTTCTCCTAAAGCACATTCTTCTTCCTTTCATGCTAAAGATTCTTCTTCTTCATTGTATTGTGACTTTTGTAAAAAGCATGGAAATGTAAAATCCAAATGCTATACTTTTGAGAATTTTAAGAAGAAGAAATCCCTAATTGTATAACCTACACATGAGGAACCATAAGATGGTCCCATTTTGGCTACAGGGATAGAAGAAGAATATCCTGCTTTAAAGGGTAAACTGAACAAATTTACCCTAATGTCCAATGTGTTTGCTCATGGGGGGCATGATGATTTGTTTGTCACTAGAACCCACTTGACGCATGATTTCTATGCTAATTGTATCATTGATAACGAATCGCAAAAGAACCTCATTGTGAAGTCCGTTGTAGAGAAGTTGAAACTTCACATCAAACCACATCACCAACTTTATGCACTTGGGTGGAAAGATGTAGACTCCACATCCAACATCACCCATACTTGCACCTTGACTTTTGCTTTTGGTGAAAAGTTTGTGGACAAAGTTAGGTGTCATGTCACAGATATGGATTGTTGTGGACTCTTGCTAGGTAAACCCTATCAATTTGATAGGAATGCTATTTATCATGCTAAAAAGAAAACCTACACATTGGAGTTGCATGGTAAAAAATACTTGATACAAAGCACTACACCTAATTCCAATTTGATGTTAAGTTGTAGGCAAGTAAGGAAGCCATTGAGTCAAGCACTTATTTTAGCTCCTACTAGCATTTTTTCCACACAAAATGAAGAAAAAGAACCACCTAAGAAACATGCAAAGGAAGAAGTTTCACTCCCACATGATGAACAGTCACAAGAGCAAGTGGTTAAGGAACCCACAATTCTCACTCATGAGAAAGAAACCCACCATTCTCACTCATGAGAAAGATACCATTGATTCCATTGGTATAATTTTGGGTACACCTACAACTACTGAACCACTTGTTCCATAGAAGTTACCTTTGGCTTTGCCCACTACCACCATTGCACACATGGAGGATCAAGCTAAGGTTACTTCCATTACTGAGCACTGGCAGATCCTTCTAGGCAAGATACCACATGACTTGCAGGAGACTCCGCAGGGAGTGGTGCGAAAGCATCACAATCCTCACTCACCATAGGTTGGAGGCAGAGTTTGGGTTCCTTTGGATGAGCGCCGCTTTCCAGAGACACCATTTCAGGAGCCTCTTTTGGTACCTGATCTTGTTTTTAGTCCTACAGCAACAGTGGCACCTGATCGTCAGCTTCTGCTCATTTCAGATAGAGTTTTTGAGATGAAGACTCATCACACGGGACAAGGTTCTTCCACTACTTACCTTGTCGCTCATCACGGTCACTTTCCACACATGGCTCATTGGATTCCTCACCATGAGATGGCCCATGACTTTCCACATTTGTTGAGAGCATTGGGGTCCAATGCTTATATGGTTGGGAGGAGTGTTGAGGATAACTTAGGCTTATTCACTTAAGCCTAAGTTAATATATTATTTATTATTATTCCTATTTCTTGCACTTTGTATTCACATGAGGCATAGTATGCCCATGTTAGAAATAGGTTGTTAGCATGTTGTTAGCATGTTGTTAGATGTTAGTTAACTGTTAGAGATCTTGTTTGTCTTCTAGTAGTTAGTGGACATCCATAGTTAGCATTTGGTTAACTAGTGGTTAAGTGGTTGGCCATGTTTGGCAGATTGTTGCAACCACTTAACCTACGTGATATTATTATGTAATTATATATATACTTGCATTATGATGAGTAATATAGCTTCATACTATTGTTCCTACATCAGTACAACTAAAGTAATGTAGGTCAAATTCACTCATAAAGTAAGCTCACAAAGGTTGATTAGCAAGAGCTCCAATCAAAGCTAGTTCAAACCAGTTAGCAAAAGTTCTAGGGATTGAGCATTGAGAATGCTCATATTTATTATTAAGCCTAGGGTTTTATTAGGGTTTTTAGCTTAACACTTTTGATCGTGCGGCTAATATTAAAGTAGATCCAAAGGCTGATATTAAAATTTAGGTGTGACACACATTATGGAAGATGGACGACTGAGATTAGATCAGATCATATGGCTGAGGTTAATTTCACTTATAAATATATATTTTATAATAAATATATTAGAATATAATATAAAATATTATATTTAAATATAAATAATATAAAATAAACATAAATAAGTCAAATAGGGGTCAAAAAATGGTGGTAAAGGGCTAAAGTGGGCCATTGGATGGCGGGAAAGGCATGGAATGGCCAATTGAATGACGAAAAATGGGTATGGTGGACAAGTGGGTGGTAGAATGACTAGGATGAAGGACAAGTGGCTAGGATTTTGTTTCTACAAAAATATATGTCCTACACCTATAATTTTAAGTTGATTGATCGGTCTACTATATAACTAGGAGTTCTTGACAATATTCTAGTCAATGCAACATCATGGGAAATCCCATAGATTTTGTATTACTTCAAACTAAAAGCAGGTTAGGAGGACATACTTAAATACCTAGTTGAACTTGGTTAGACACTATAAATGCTTTTATTAGTTGCAAGTTAGGAAACATGACCATATTTGATGATATGAGTACTAAGAAACATAGATTTTACCCACCTGCTAAACCTTTTGAATTATATGATAAACATTTATGGATTGATGAACTAGAATATGGAGAAATCATCCAATATTTGGCAATGCTCAATGCCTATGAACATAGTATTGAAGAATAATTCTACGATACATTCATCATAGATGAATATATAGGTTCTTCTTTGGTTTGTACTTAGATTGCTTCTAGTGAGTTCACATAAGTATCATGCTTATAACATGAATATCAATGGCAAGTTCCTTATCTACAAAATAATCAAGAAAGACAAATTTATCCTTTGGAATCCATCATTCCTCATGACGCCAACAATTCATAAAACTCTATTATTTTTCACTAACTACTACCACACAAATGTCCACTCAATTATTTTATCAATGAAATTTGTGGAATTGATGCGAATATATTTTCTTGTAAATAAGTTTAAGTGTGCCCTAGAAAGACCCTAAACATCAATAATGAATTAGAGCCACTTCAAGAAAAATAATTAATAGATTTCTTAACTACTCTATAAGATGCTTTTTCATGGGATTACAATGACATAAAGGGAATCCATCCCTCCATATGCACCCATTACATTTTTATTAAAGAAGAGTGTGACCCCATAAGACAACCTCAATGAAGGATCAATCCATCCTTGAAAGAAGTTAAAGACGAAATACAAAAACTATTAAATATTGGATTTATTTATCCTATCTCAAAAAGTCAATGAGTTCTCCCATTGGTTATTATCCCAAATAATGGTAAGTGACAAGTTTGCATTGATTATAGAGAATTAAACAGAGCCATGAAAAAGGATTATTTTCCTTTGCTATTCATAGATCAAGTATTATACACTCTAGCTAGAAAATAATACTTCTATTTTTTAGATGGATTTCATGGTTATAACTAGATTAAGATAGCTAAAGAAGATCAATATAAAACAACTTTCACTTATCCTTGGGGTACACATTGTAGACACCTAAAATATGTCATGTTTAGGAGACTACTCATATGGACACACCCAAAGACAATATGAATGATATTGGACCTGTCTAAGAGTTAGTAGTGGTCCTAACAACTCAAAAAGGGTAGTTCTAGCCCATCCAAGCTTAGCCACTGTCAAGTAGAGTGATCGCCACACCTGGCTACTGAAATTGAGAGTGGCCACACCTAGCCACTACTTTGAACAACGACTAGCACCAAGCATAGTATGGTCATGAATATGGTCCCAAATCACATAGTATGACTACACCTTACATTGTTTGTGGGAAAATTTTAGCGAGGAACTCCCAGAGATCCTCCTAATTTCCCCTTCAATGCCAATTTGTGTAACCCTAGGAATCACACACCTCTACCCTACTTGTAATATTATATCAAATGAAAGACCATAAAAAATAGATAACACGAAAATGAAAAATAAAGAAAGATATTTTATTGATTCTTGCAAATCTTGGTTACATATCGGTCCCTCTGAGGGATACCCAATTCGATACAATAAGATACAAGTGGAATAATGGTGAATCTGATGTCCCTTCGTAAGGGGGCGGTGTGCTTCTGTAGGCCTCTCGATATCACATACAAAACCATATGAGGGCTTATAGATACCTCCTCCTCTTGTCCAAGAGGGATCTTATGCTCTAAGTGCCTTGAATCGGTCTTGTGAACCTGTAACTTGCAGGCATAGAAACAATAGAACACTATTAGTAGCACGGGAAACCTCTCCTAATGAGGTTTTTATTAGAAAATTTAATAAACATAATAAATAAGCATAATATGATTTAAAATATAGTATATCTAAGAAATGTATGTATGTAAAACTCAGAAATTTTAATGTAAATGCATTGCAAGAATTAGATCTATGCTAAAACAAGATAATGGAACAAAAAGTAAGTACAGATCTAAGTTAAAATAAATGAAATGACATCTCAGACCCTAGCCATTATTTCTTAGAGCGACCATGACTGTGGGCCACTATCGAAGACAACGACCACTAAATTGAAAGGTTCACCTCAAGTTTTAAGGGTTATGACAATTGATCTCTTGCTCAAATTGATGTTCAAGGGTCACCTATTATGTTTTCTAAACTAGTTGGCTATTAGGAATAATGGATTTGAATGCAAGTGCATAGACGTAGCTCAACCGAACGATGTTCTAATGCTCCTAAAAGGGGTGTGGATTTCCTCTTTGATCTGATAGGGCTTCGATGCACAAAGTTCTCTCTCTGATATCCTCAATTTTGTATCTTTGGAAGTCTACATATGTAGTCTCTTTGGATTTAGATCTAAATCTAGATCTGCATGCAAACTGATCATCAAAGAAGAAGGTTCAATCACAAACTAACATTGAAGGGACCATCAGGAGGAAATATGGGAGTTCCTCATTGAAATTCCTTTTCAAAATATACAAACTGCTATCTCCACCCATGATTTGGGCTCTCCTTGATGACAGTATGTGTTTCAGCACTAGCCACTATCATTATCATCATCGACTAACTATGGCTACTCTTAGCTTGAGTAGCTAGGATTGATGACCACTCTGATAGATAACAGCTAGGCATGAATGGGCTAGAACTACCCCTTTTGAGTGGTTAGGACCACTTCTTGATCTTGGAAAACTCCAATATTGGTCATATGGTCTGTAAATGTGTCCATATGAGTAGTCTCCTAAACATGACACGTTTTAGGTGTCTACAAATGCCCCTTTTTGGGATGCGTTGTGGGAAAACATAGTGTTGAGAAAAAATAGACCACCTAGGGCCACATTGTAGGGTGTATGATGATCATTGATCTGATCAATATTGGATTCCCTAGTCATGATAAAGGCATGCATCCTAGAATAATTTCTTCCAACAGAATGAAAGGCTTAAATTTGTAGAAGCTTGCACTCGTTCATCAAACAATCAAGTAGCTTCAATGCTGCTATATGCTTCAGTGCTACTACAAATCTAAAAGGAGGAGAGCTACAAATTTAACTATCATGTTTGATTTTTACCCTAGAAAATGGTAAGCTTATGATAGTTTTTGGTAATGATTCGTAATATGAACATAATTTTGCATGATCGAGTGATCCTTTGTTGATTTTGATTATGATTATTTGAAAATTTTAACTACCCCCTCAGGTGATGAGTCGATGAATGAAGTGACAAGTCACTTGATAAATATGATTGATTTGGATACTTTTTAGAGGGTTGCTTTGATGATAGACAGGCCCCCTTATAGGCGTGATATCAACTATTAATAGTAATTGTATATCCTTATCCCAAGGAGTGGTTTGGCCATAATTGGCCTTCTTAGGGAATCAAGATGATAGTAATTCCATTTAGGCTTGTGTTGAATCACTATGTTTGATGATTTATTTAAAGTTTCATAGAGGAAATGAGATGAATCCTCATTCTCATGGGGCAATCCGATCATCATGGCCTTCTTCGGGATTGAAGTGAAGCATCTCAATTCAAGTAATGACTAATTTACCCCAAATGGCCTTATGGTAATTTACCCATTTTTTCGGATTACATGGAGTGTAAATCGCTGCAACCACCAAGTATATAGGGTAGATAACTGAATACGAGGCTCATTTGAGATTTTGTTGTTATTTGATTTTTTTGTTATTTTGTGATTTATATTGTTTTTTATTTTTGATATTTTCCAATGTTTTTGGAGTTTTGATTTTTGAATTGTTTTTGTGTTTTGTGTTTTATTTTTGACCAAAGGGCTTTAAGATGCCTTTGGAGCCTTTTTGGGTTGACCAAAGGGTTTATGGATACCTTTGGAACATTTTGGATTTATCAAAGGGTTTATGGATACCTTTGGAACATTTTGGGTTGACCTAAGGGTGCATGGATTCATTTGGAGTATTTTAGGTTGACCAAAGGGTTCATGGATACCTTTGGAGTATTTTGGGTTGACCAAAGGGTTTATGGATACCTTTGGAGAATTTTGGGTTGACCAAGGGGTTTATGGATATATTTGGAGCCTTTTGGGTTGAACAAAGGGTTTATGGATACCTTTGGGGCCTTTTGAGTTAACCAAAGGGTTTATGGATGCCTTTGGAATATTTTGGGTTTACCAAAGGGTTTATGGATACCTTTGGAACATTTTGGGTTGAAAAAAGGGTTTATGGATACCTTTGGAACATTTTGGGTTGACCAAAGAGTTTATGGATACCTTTGGAACATTTTGGATTGACCAAAGGGTTTATGGATACCTTTGGAGCATTTTGGATTGACCAAAGGGTTTATGCATACCTTTGGAGTCTTTAAAGGGTTTATGGATACCTTTGGGGCCTTTTGAGTTGACCAAAGGGTTTATGAATACATTTGGAATATTTTGGGTTGAAAAAAGGGTTTATGGATACCTTTGGGACCTTTTGGGTTGACCAAAGGGTTTATGGAAATCTTTGGGGTCTTTTGAGTGACCAAAGGTTTATGCATACCTTTGGATCCTTTTAGGTTGAACAAAGTTCTTATGGATATCTTTGGGGTCTTTTGAGTTGACCAAAGGGTTTATGGATACCTTTGGAACATTTTGGGTTGACCAAAGGGTTTATGGATACATTTAAGGCCTTTTGGGTTGACCAAAGGGTTTATGAAAATATTTTGGGCCTTTTGAGTGACCAAAGGTTTATGGAAACTTTTGGGGCCTTTTCAGTGACCAAAGGTTTTTGGATACCTTTGGGGATTTTTGAGTGACCAAATTTTTTTGGATACCTTTGGGGTTTTTTGGGGTTGATTTCTTAACTGTTTGATTGCTGATTAGGGGAGGTATGATACCAATAATGCCCCAATTGATGTTTAGCAAATATTTTTGTTTTGATTTTATGTTATGGATGCAATGATGGATGCAATACCTAAATAATGATTTGATTATACTATATGTATGCAATTTAATTATGACATGTACTATCTAGATGAAATATGTATGCTTAGATACTACAACTTAGATGTATATGGACTACTTATGATGTATGCATTTATGGATGCAGTGCTTACTATTTAAATGCATGTTTGTTTTGATTTAATTATATGCATCTAATTTATGTTGTTATGATATGGTAAATGCAATGTGTGTAATGCACTATTTATATGATGTTTGATCTAGTATAAATGAACTGTATGCTTTAATCACTTAAAATATAAGGTATGCATGTGATATAAGTTTAACAATCTAATGGATGACACCACAAAATGTATAGCAAAAATGAATGTAAATAACAACTCTTAAAATAAGGATTAGTAATTTAAGCATCCAAATGTGAGATGAGATGATGTGATATGTATTCAGTGACTTATGGGATGGAACGGTTTGTTGCTATTTAGGGAGTTTTTGAAGTTTTCCATGAGACTCAAACACCCTAGTTGATTCATAAAAAATTGTATAATAACCATACAAGACTCCTGAAAGATAAAGTTTTGGTTATGAAGACCTAGATACTCACTATCCCTGTGTGTGCAAATGAATATATATTAGATAAAACATAAGCATACCCTAGTGCCAAGCAGGATTCATGCAGCTCATTATTGTATTGAGGATCCTCAAATGTTCATCCTGATCCTAATTTGGACTTAATTGAATTAGACCACTAGGCAATACAGGACACCTAAAGCTAGCCCTATTTTAAATTTGTTTTAGAGCTTACCCTAATGCTAGGTGGGATTCATGTCACCCATTATTGTATTAGGGATCACTCAATGGCTTGTGGAGATTGACCATTCCAGGGATTCAAGATCTTCACCCCCTTATTTTCTTCACATTTATTTGGGATACTGGCTCATGATTAGTGATGAAAATAACTATTTGTTTTGACTTTTTATTTTTCTTTTGAGCAAGGGATTTATCTATTTGTTTTCACTATTTATTTTGCTTTTGAAATTTTCTTTGTTTCAAGATTTTGCTTGTTTTGATAAAAGCAAGGGATTTCTTTGGGTAAGGGGTAGCTTGTCCTTTTGCCAATGATAAAAATACTAGATCATGCGCATCACAATGTGAGCAAGTAGAAACCTTTTACTTAGGATTTCTAGTACCACTTTGTAGCATTCATATTTCCCTTGTTCCAACTAGGATTTTAGTGTTTTTGATTAGTGATAGGATTCTAGAATATGCTAGGTACTAACACAACTAGACCTCACATATCAAAAGTAAAGATAACTTTCTAAATTTTTTGATAAAATCACTAGGTATGGCTGAGTGACAAGAAAACCCTAGTATATTCCTTATAACAACAGGAGGGATTGTGTTGAAAAACACAATTACACACACAGGTTATAGATGATGATGGATTTTGAAGATGCATGATTGAGGTACAAATGTGGTGTCGTTTGTAATATTACAAACACAAATCTATCTAATGCAAATGCAATGGATGCAACATGCCTACACAATGCAACTAATGGATGGAAATGCCAAATGTAAATGTTTTTGTATTTTTAATGTTTTCCATTGTTTTTGAGTTTTGATTATTTTGACTATTTTTTGAACCTTTTGACTTTAAATTATTGTTGTGCTTTTTTGTTTATTTTTGACCAAAGGGCTTTAAGATGCCTTTGGGGCTTTTTGTGAGTTAACCAAAGGGCTTTAATATGCCTTTGGGGATTTTTGTGATTTGACCAAAGAGCTTCAAGATACCTTTGGGGCTTTTTGTGCAATGACCAAAGGGCTTTAAGATGCCTTTGGGTCTTTTTGTGCAGTGACCAAAGGGCTTTAAGATGCCTTTGGAGCCTTTTGTGCAGTGACCAAAGGGATTTAAGATGCCTTTGGAGATTTTTGTGAGGTGACCAAAGGGCTTTAAGATGCCTTTGGGGATTTTTGTGAGGTAACCAAAGGGCTTTAAGATGCCTTTGGATCCTTTTGTGTTTTGACAAAAGGGCTTTAAGATGCCTTTGGGACCTTTTGTAATTTTACCAAAGGGCTTTAAGATACCTCTGGAGCCTTTTGTGAGTTGACCAAAGGGCTTTAAGATGCCCCTGGAGCCTTTTGTGATTTTACCAAAGGGCTTTAAGATGCCTTTGGGTCCTGTTGTGTTTTGACCAAAGGGCTTTAAGATACCTTTGGAGCCTTTTATTTTTGATTTTGATGTTTTTTGATTTGTTTGGATTTTTGATGCTTTCTATTGTTTTTGAAATTTTGAATTTTATTATTTTGACAGGGGGAAAGTATGATACCTTAGGTATCCCCCATATATGTGCCACTCAATAAAAGTGAGGAAGGCATGATACCTTCAAAATACTCACTTTAACTCATTGAAATTGATGTGGATAATGGGGAAGGTACATTAACTTTAAGACCCCCAGTGTGCATGTTGTCCACAACAATGTAATCATATTTCTTAGGAAGAGTGACAAAAATTAACTCTCCCAATTGGGGCATGGACCTCTGCTTAGTGTTCGTGTCTTGGTGGGGTGAAATGAGTGAACCGTCTACATAGAGCTCATTTCATTCTAATAGATATTGGATCACATTTAGAAATGAATGGAAGCTATTTATGTCATGCCCCTATATATGATGATACATATAATAGAGGTTCTCATAAGTGGATCCATGCTTGGGTGCTCTTTGCTTGACCTTGGGCAATACAATTGCATTTCCCTCGTACAAATTTTGAAATAAAGTTGTAGTAGTTATTTGTGACCTCTCATTGAGGTGTCTTGTTAGGCCTATGATGCTACGATTGACCTCTCATTGAGGATGCATGTCCAAAATAATGGACCCCCTCATCTGTCAGCATAGTGGAATTTTTACCTACATCTTATATGTAGGAGTGGTTGGTCTCTAAGCTCCTACCTCACCCAAGACAGCCTTGAGGACTCCATTGCCATGAGAGGGTGCATGGTAAGAATGGCAAGGCACCATGAGACTAGAAGCTTCCCAATCTTGTGAAGGGCATATCCCATCATGGGAAGATAGGTGGTGGCCATTGGAACATAGACTAGGAGCTCCCCATACCTAATTCCTCCATTATTAAGCAAGCTAAAAATAGTGCAGGATGGGATGGGTGACCTAATGGGAAGTCCTGGTGGCTGTGCATCCTAAAATGACCCTTGTGCTACCGAGCCACAAGAATAGTACTAGAAATGGATGGGAAGGCTAGATGACCGTTGTGGGATGAAATGTAACAAGCGTAAAGATGTTGTCCATATTCCAAATATGGGTACCATGTGGTAGGAATGCCAAGTCCTTATGAGGTGCTATGGATGGGTATTTCTAAGTACAAAGCTAGACAATATTAGGATGAGGCTATAACCATACCTTGTGGAGCACTTTAGATTGAGGTATGAAGAAGCTTATGGGTATGGCTATGCTTTGTGAAAGGCATCTAGGTTGGATGGCTATTTGGTGTGTATGGCACAATATGTGGTCATGGGCTACTTTGGTATGGCAAAGGGCCATGGAATGGCGAACACCAGGAAAATGGCTATCTAGGTAGTATGTTGGGTCTTGGACACGACCTGGTGTGTGGTCAAGGACCATGAGCATGATGGTGCTAAAGCTCCTGAGCTATGTAGGGATTGTTGGGCATGAATGTTGTAAGTCCTGAGGTTCTTAGATGGCAAGGGAATGTCCCGGTTTATAATGATAAGAGCCTTGAGTGTAAGTCCAAGCGACAACAAGGGGTGAATGGCAAAGGAGGTTGTGGATGACATCATGGTAAGTAAAGGTGGGATGGACATTGCACTAGTGTGTGCGCAAGGCCACAAGTGGCAATGGCCATGGTGATGTGATGATCCGTTATCTCGAGGGACCATTGGTGAAGAGTTGGATGGGTGCAGTAGCATTATGACAGCTTCTATGTGCAAATAGACTAGAAGGTGTCATTCTGGATCAACATGTATGCTAAGAGGCTTGTTGATACATTGACGTGTCTAGTGCAGGTGGGTGGCAGGTGGGTCTTACCTCAAGCAGAGGAGCTTAAGCTCAGTGGGTAAATATGAGATCCTGCAGTATAGAGAAGGCAAGGAAACCTATGCTAGACAAGCAGTAAGAAAGTAAACCCTTGATGGTAAAGGGTTATACAATAAGATACAAGCAGAATAATGGTGAATCTAATGTCCCTTCGTAAGGGGTGGCACACTTTCATAGGCCTACCAATATCACACACAAACTTGTATGAGGGCTTATAGATGCCTCCTTCTCCTTCTCATACCTAGAAGGATATTATGCACTGAATGCCTTAAATTGGTCTTGTAAACCTATAACCTACATACATAGAAACAAAAATAGGAGATCAATAACATGAGATGCCTCTCATGAAGAGGATTTATTAGCATATCTAATAAACATGATATATAAGCATAATACGATCAATTACATTATGAAATGATGAACAAGTGTATAAATACATAAATAATAGTGCAAATGCATTAAAGAAATCAGATCTATGTTAAAAATAATTAATAAATCAAAAGCAATAACGGATCTAAGCTAGAACTTGGAAAATAATGCCTAAACCCTCAGTTATGCCTATGGGCCACTATCAAAGATAGCAGTCATGAAATTAAACTCCACTTCATGCAAACTAGGGACTGTAGCACTATCTTCCTCATATGAATTGATGTTCAAGGATCACCTCTTATATCTGGTACACTGATGGGCAGTGAAGAATATGTGGATCTAAAAGTGGGTGCATAGATGTAGCTCACCCGAACAACGTTTTACTGCTCCTCAAAGGGTGCATGGATTCACTCTCTAATCGACCAGCGATTCATTGCATAAAATTTTGATATTCGTCGATCCCTTTACTTTTATTGGGAGAGTCCATAGGTGGATATCCCTATTTAAGATCTAGATCTAGATCTTGGCTTCATGGAGAAACCAAAAGCTAAATTTACATACAACTAACCATCCCAAGGGGAAGGATCAATCACAAATTGGCATTGAAGGGGTAGTTAGGAGGAGCTCTGGGAGTTCCTCACCAAAATCTATTCGTAAGTGATGCAATTGCGGAGCGTGCACCCAGCTAGTGTACTAATCTATACCATCGAAAACACAAATATCCACACAAAAATGCACAAATCGAACGAATAACGCCAACTAATGCAAAGTATTCTTGTATTGATATTTCAAAGGATCTCGGGTTACAAAAATGCCCCCTCGGGGTCACTCCAAAGATGATACAAATGTTTACAATAGCCAACGCCCTCAATAGGGTAGGCGCGCTTGTAGATTTGCTCTGATGACTGCTCACAAACTGCCTTGGGGTAGAGCTAACCCCCTTCTCCGTGATGTGGAAGGATTATGATATAGGCTCCTTTTTGCACCTATCTCCCTACGAACAAGAAACAACAATGCACGATTATATAGATTGATAGCCTCTCGTGATGAGGCCCTTTAAAGGATTATACATGTAAATGCCATCAAACTAATGAAACAAGAAAGCATAAAGAAAGGTTCTACGCTATTCTAATTGTATCAAGAATTACACTACAATATACAAAACATGAATAAAAACATGATGCATTGAACAAATGTTGAATTGAAAGCAATAAAGCATCAAAAAGATCCAATATACTTCTACCCACTACAACGCATAAAATGCCTAATTCCTACGGTCAGAGTTTCTCTAAAAATGCAATTTAACCTATGAAAGAACTAATCTGACTAACCTATGCAATAAAAAGCAAACCGAGTAAGGTGATCTCTAACCTATTGCAAACCACAGTTGTGAGGGGCGGTCTGCACTGTAAACCATGGCTGACAACCATGATTTGACCTTTGATGTGTTTACCCTCAGAATTAGGGGTAGTGGGCTTGACCTCCTTGTCCGAATTGATGTTCAAGGGTCGCCTTTGTCATCCTCTGACAGATTTGGTGGTCAAATCACTATGAAGGGCCTTCGTTCGCCCGAATTTGCATTTCTTGATCCTCCTAGGCACCTAGGGCATCCATGGCTAATTGATCATTGAATGGATAGCAAAGGGGCTCTCAAATGCACAAGGTCATTATGCAATTTGATAGGGCTTCGCTGCTCTCTTGATCAATTAGTTTGCTCGATAATTCGACAGCGCTTCGCTATGCAAATTATCTCTCTTCAGTCCTCTCTTTCCCCATTGAAAAATGGGGGTACTTATAGCATGCCCCTAGGGCTAGGGGTGGCTTCATGGAGAAGCCAAGATCAAGAAGGTTGGTTAGGACAGTTGGGATGGAAGCCTCTGGAATATTTCGTCCTCCAACTGCCTCCTTCTAGATCTCTTGGTCGTTCCAACCGATTTGGCTCGGATGGAAGGCCTAACTGAACTCCAGTTCAAACCGTAGGTCACAGCTATGGTCCATAATGGAGACCGTAGGTGTCAACCATGGTTCAGACTGGAGACCGTAGGTCTGGGCTGCGGTTCAGACTGCTTAGGCCAGAATGCCTAAATTGAGTGGTTAGAACCACTGCTCTATCTTGGAGTCTATCCAAGATCCTTCATATGGTTTTGTAGCATGTCCATATGAGTAGTCGCCCCTCGGCATGACGCATTTTAGGTGTCTACAGATGCCCCTTTTGAGATGCGTTGTGAGATTGAACAATGCTAAGCAAAATAGACCTCCTAAAATGATGTCGAAGGTTCTATGATGATCATTAGTCTAATCAACATTAGATGCCCCAGGTCCAAGCAAAAGGATGTGCATCCTGGAATCATTGCTTCCAACGTGGGAAGGCTTACATTTGAAAAGTCTGCACTTGTCATCAGACATTCGGGTAGCTTTGGTGCTACAATAGGAGTTAGGCCTATATAACCGACGGATGAGAGCTACAAACAAAATTTCATATTTGCTATTTGCCCCAAGCAGAGGGGGAAGCTTATGATAGTTGTTAGCAATGATTCGCAAGGACGAACACAATTTTGACAAGATCAAGGGATCTACGATCTCCGGGATCTTCTATTGATTTTGATTATGACATGAAATTATGACTACCCCCTCAAGCGACGAGTCGATGAGGGTAATGACAATGTCTGAAGCGACGAAATTGCTTGACCATAATGAATGATCCTGAACAACTTTAGATTTGAGACGTTTAATGCCTTGGCTAGGCCTAGTTCAGCTTATGATTGCAACGCTTAGTAGTATTTGCATATCTCTCTCCCATGGAGCAGTCAGGCTATGATAGTCATCTTAGAGAGTCAAGATAATACAAATTCAAGAAGACTTGTGTTGAATCATATTGTCGATGATTTGCTAAAAAATGTCATAAAAGAAATGACAATTTTACCCCAAATGTCCTTATTGTGATCTACTCATCTTGCCGGATTGCATGGATCGCAAGTCGCTGCAACCGCCAAGTTTATAGGATAAATCACTGAATACGAGGCGCATTTGGTTTTTCATTTGTTTGATTTTTTTTTTTGTGTTGAATTTTGTATTTATTGGATTGATCCTGGTGCTTTTAATGTCACCAAATTTGCAATTTTGATCATTTATTTTGATTTTTATCCATCGGGAGTCATTAATTTACCTTTTTAGACCTTCCCACGGTGGGTTTTTAGCGCATTTATTACTAATTGCGGACCGCGGGTATGGCCGACGGTTTCCACTACCAAATTTTGGGGACCGCAGGTCAGACCTACGGGCGAAAAGCCCTAGTTTGTGGACCGCGGGTGTCAGCTGCGGTCCGTAGAGACTAGGAGAACCTATAAATTGAAAGTTGATTTGCAATTTTTCATTATTTTCCTACAACCTTGAGCAATTTGAGAGTTCTGAGAGAGAGAAGACATTCCCTGATACGGAACGCTGTCAAACTCAACAACTTGTACACTCATTCTTCCCTGATGGCGGATCCTGATCAGTCGTCGACTAGCCGGGGGTGGGTGCGGGCAAGGTAACTCGAAACCGAGACCTCGCACTCCATATCAATAAAATAAACCACACTTAATAAATGCAGAAATTGAACCTCATTAAACTGCCAATAATGAACCCCACTAGTTTAGGCTAGATTAGAATTTAATTTTATGCATGAGTGGTCTAGGAGGGTACCCTAAATGGGTGCCACTCCTAAACCATAGTTGGTAGCTACGGTTCCTAGTTGGCAAAATGGGAACCATAGGTTTCAACTACCCCCAATTTGCAAATTGGGGACCGCAAGTTGCAGCTGCGGTTCCCAATTTGCAAATTGGGGACCGTAATTTGCAGTTGCGGTTCCCAATTTGCAAATTGGGGACCGCAAGTTGCAGTTGCAGGCTGCAATTGCTTGTGTTTTTTGTTGTTTTTTTTTTTTTAGCACTGCTTAGCTAGATTTAGCTTACAGTATGTTTTTTTTTTGCTTTTTAAAAGTTAACGTCTAGAGCACGGGAGCCTGACTTGATGAAGACTCTCCGCGAGGCCTTATCGGATGATGACCGAGCATGGTTCCGAGCCATCGGGTTCGATTATGTCATGGATCTACCCACCATTAGGGTAGATCAGGCCTATATTACTACGTTGGCCCGACACTGGAATGCATGGACCAACACATTTCACCTGCCTCCTGGTGAGATGACCATCACACTGGAGGACGTCTACAAGATCTTCAGGATCCCTATCGACGGTGAGGCTGTCATTTCCTCTGCCTACATGGTAAAGGATGCCATTTTTGCTACCATCTTCGATGATCAGAGCGCCGATGCACAGGATGATGCAGACCATGGAGGGGTGCACATCGGGGACTGGTATCGGGATGACGTCTTCTCTGCTCGAGAGGCCCTGTTCATGCACCTCATCATTTAGATTGTCCTTCCAGACTCCTCGGGTGCAAGGATTCCCTGGAACATGCTAGCCCCTGCTTGGAGGGTGCTTCAGAGCTCGATGGAGGAGCCACTATTGCTAGCCTAGGGGAGCACTTTACTATGCCAGCTCTACCGAGAGCTGTACCAGATCACGGAGCGGAGCCGTAAGGGCATCAGCTGTAGCCTTTTGCTATAGATCTGGGGGTGGTAGCATATCCGGATCGAGCGTCCTGTTGACCTACCTCTGCGCATCACTACCCTAGATGTCGCTCATCAGTGCTACATTGCCTGCTGGCCTCGTGCTGAGGAGGGTGTCCGTAGTAGGGCTCATGCTGGGGATACACAACATTATATCATCAATTTTGTGGCACTTGGGCTGGGGGACATCGTCTGGCACCCCTACATGGATTGTCCTGTATGGCCAAAGGTGGACGAGTGGCTGCGATGGGCCCATCGAGATAGATGGCTCATCTGGCGTAAGCCAGAGGTGAGAGAGTACCAATTTTTCTCTTGCATCCTACGATAGTTCGGCATGGTGCAAGACCTGCCAGATATGCCCCTGAGGTACAGACGACTGGCTTTAGAGAGGGATCTCCCACTGATAGTTCCTCTACCACTAGGGGATGCACCTGATGACTTCCAAGAGTCAGGAGTTGAGACTACTGGGACCACGCTCGACTATGATGGGTGGTGGTCTCTATTTAGATGGCACGATATCGGGCCTCTAGGTCGAGAGCCAACAGAGGTAGAGGTAGAGGCAGATCCTGAGGGGTGAAGGTGTGCCAACATACTAAGGAGGTTGGGGCATAGAGGCCACCACTGAGGACCTACCAAAGATCAACCCTGAGGAGGATGCTCCAGAGGAGGGTGAGGTCCCTCCTGACAATGTAGAGGGATAGCTGCTAGCACAGGTTGCTGACTTAGAGTCATATTGGGTGATTCCATACGTAGCAACAGGAGCGAGATACTACCATCACCACTCTAGAGGTGAAGGTGGCTGATAAGGAGCGATGCCTAACTGAGGTGCAGGGCCAGATACGGGAGCTCACGACTCGAGCTACTAACACAGAGGCCCATGTGCAGAGACTACAGACTACCCTAGAGTTGGCATAGGTACAATGAACTACAGTAGAGGTAGAGCAAGATCTCACTTGAGTAGTGAGGGGAGCTACTATGGGGCCTCCTTAGGCTATTATGGGGCCTCCTACAGTACCAACAGTAGGTACACTAGCTACATAAGATCCGACTACTAAGGTGACATGACTGCATGATATGGTCATGAGGACCAATGAGATGCACATAGCCCAACTTGCCTGTGTTGATCAACTGGTCAACTATATAGAGATGTAGGGGCTACCAATTCCTAAGGATCCTTTTATCATAGAGTCATAGCATACCAGATCTAGGACTTTAGGGCAGTCCACAACTAGCTCGAGTCATAGGACTCACAAGACTAAGAGGACGCATAGGTCCTCTAGCATGCACACAACGAGGTCATAGGCCAGGGCTAGAGATCTAGGGTAGACATCAAGGGCCTCCAACCAGAGGACTAGCCTACTGTAGCTACCAATTTCTCATGTGTTGGGTGCGTTAGGGTTTGAGGTAGGCAGGATCCACAATAAGATCCACCATAGGTGCTAGGTCAGCCAGGAGAGTAGGCTCCAGAGCACAGTGCAGAGGGAGGCGACGAGAGCTCCAGTATAGGGGGAGCAGCCTAGATCTGTTTATTAGCATCTGCCTACTACAATTTGATGTATCATTTTATGTGTAAGGTCGAGGACCTACACAATTGTAGCCTATGGGCATTTTGTACTCCCTATGTACTCATTTGGACACACACACACACACACACACACATATATATATATATGATATGATATTTCATGGCTCATTATGTGTAAGTGTGTGTTTATTAATTTTTGATTTTATGTTTATTTGATGCACATGGATGCAATGCGTATTTAAATGCTATGTTTATATGATGCAATGTATGGATGTCATGCACTAGATAGCTATTATTTACTTTATGATGATGATATGCAGTGATCTAGATGATTAGATGTGCGACATATGATGTATGTAGATGGATGCGATGTTTATTTTTTAACGCATATTTATTTTTGCTTTGTGGGCATGCGTATATTTTATGCAGTTTATGATATGCTATGCAATGTATGGTAATGCATTATGTACATAATCATAATCTAATGGAAATGAACTTGTATGCTTTAATCACTTAGAACATAAGGAATGAATGTAAACTATGTATATCAATTTTTAAAATATGACACCACATAATGTATAACAATCATGCAAAATAATTGATAATTCTCATTACAAGAACTTAATCAATTAATCACCCATATATGAAATGCAATGAAATGGATTGGTAAAATGCTTAATGAATGATTATGTCATTTCGTACTATATAGTCAGTGGTCGTCTAAACATCATTTCTGATCTTCATGCGGTATCTATCTTATATATTTGATTGTACATTGTAAAGTGCATTTTGATTAATGAATGACTCGTATTTTTGCATTCTGATGAGATTTGGTATTTTGTTGCTATTGGAGCACTTTTTGGGTTTTTCCTTGAGACTCAAACACCCTAGTAGACCTCTCCAAAAATCACATACTAACTATACCAGGCTTATATTGGACAAGGCTTTTGCCGTGACAGACCCAACTATTCATAATCCCTATGTGTGCATGTGAGTATTTTTAGATAGATCGTAAGCATACCCCGTATGTCAGTCGAGACTCTTTCAACCCATATGTGAGATAGGGTTCCTCATACGATTGTATCATCCTTGTTTCAGATTTGATTAGACTTATACAACTAGACAATCCTAAGTACCTAGAGCTAGCTCATCTTGCAAATTGATCAGGGCTACCCCTCCAAATGCAGGCGGGACTCTTTCAACCCATTGCTACGTTTGGGGATCACCCAATAGAACTACCCCTCCGATTGCAGGTGGGACTCTTCCAACCCATTGCTGTGATCGGGGATCACTCTATGGCTTTCAAAAGGTGTACAATCCAGGGATTCAAGTTCTCACCCTTCTTACTTGCTCAGATGTAGTGATAAAAATCACTGTTAGTCCACGTGTTACCACTTTCTTTGAGCAAGGGATTTTTATAGTGCTTTTGATTCACTATGTCACTTTACATTTTGAACTTGAAATTTGTATATATTTTTTTTTGCACTTTGTAACTTGGGATTTAACTTTTGTGACTTTGGGATTTATAGGGGAAATTCTTGTCCTTTTGCCAAAGTACACCTTTCTAGACCGACTATTTGCAAGATAAGCAGGTCGTGAGACCCATCTCTCTAGAGACCTAAGACTGCTTTCATGACTTTCATCCTCTCTCGTCTTAGCAGGATTTTATATTGTTTTGCTTAGTGATGGGATTCTGATATGTCGAGGCACTATCCCAACTAATGACCTTGTCTATAACAGCAAAGCAAGCTTTCTACAATATCTGAAGAACCCACTAGGTATGGCTGAGTGACAGGAAAACTTAATACACATAGGTCTCCACAACAGGTATCGTGTACGAATGCAATGAATTATGATAAATGCAAGGGTGCATGATTGTCATACAAATGTGTGACTGTTTGTAAAACTTTGATAAATGCACTACACTCTACTGTGGAATGCAACGGATGAAAAATGCCTAAATGCAATATGATGATGTGAATGCATGTGTGAATGCAGATGAAAATGCAAATGCAAATGTTTTTGGATTTTAGGCTTTATCAATTTTTTTGGACTTTTATATATTTTTCTTGATTTTTATAGGTTTTTGAGCTTTCATATTTGACCAAACGATGAGTACATGTCCTTGGAGATTTTTAGGGTTGACCAAGCAATTTTTAGAAATCCTTGGAGCCTTTTGACTTGACCAAAGGTTTTACAGCCGCCTTTGGAACCTTTTAGTTGACCAAACTCTCAACAAGAGGGCGTGGAGCCTTTTGGGATGACCGAGAAGTTATAGGAACTCTCGGAGCCTTTGGGTTGACCAAGCGATTTTTGGGAATCCTTGGTGCCTTTTCTTGACCAAGCTTCTTAATCAGATAGCTTGGGGCCTTTTGGGGTGATCGAGCGGTTTAGACAAAACCTCTCAGGGCTTTTGGGTTGACCAAAGGGCTTACAGATGCCTTTGGTGCCTTTACTACACTCTCAAGCATAGAACACCTTAAGATGGATGATATTGAGAGGCTCAAGCTCATCCACACCCTCTAGCGATGTTAGGAAATAGGTACCTGGACCAATATTTTTAGATATGATGTAAGGCCCTAGCCAGTTAGCCACGAATTTGTCTCGCATGTCAGGCAAAAAATTCAAGTTCTATTGGTTCTCTTTTAGCACAAGATCTCCAACTTCAAAGTCTCTCTGGTGGACTTTGATATTGTAAGCTCATTTTAATCGCTCCTGATAAACATGGAGATGCTCGAGGGCATTCACGCGATGTTCATCAAGCAACATCAATTGATCGAGGTGAGCTTGCCACGTGGTGTCGTCATCGATGAACTCTTTCAATGCGATGCGCAGCGTTGGAATTTCCAACTCTAAGGGCATAATGGCCTCAGGACCATATACTAGTGAAAATGGCGTTGCCCCAATGGGCATCCGAATGCTAGTCCTGTAAGCCCATAGTGCAAGGGGTAGCTGTATATGCCAATCCTTGTGGTGTTCTTGCACTATCTTTTTCAAGATGGCTACCACAGTCTTGTTTGAGGCCTCAGCTTGCCCGTTTGCTTGCGGATAATATGGAGTTGCAAAACTGTGTTGAATGCGGTATTTAGACGTTAAAGCCCACACAGTTTTGTTCTTAAAAGAAGTTCCATTATCCAAAATTATTTTGGATGGTATCCCAAAATGACATATGATATGCTCGAGAATAAATTTTGTGATGCGAGCTCCAGTGGTCATTGTAAGGGGAATGGCTTCCACCCACTTTGTAAAATACTCAGTAGCCATGATAATGAATGTATGTCAGCTTGACGATGGAGGGGAAATCTTGCCAATCAGATCTAGTCCCCACTGAGAAAATGGCCAAGCCGCCTGAATGGGTTGTAAGGCCTGTGATGGCAAGTGCGTAAGATTAGCATGATGCTGACATTTAATGCATTTCTTGACATACACATTGCAATCCTTCTCCATAGTGGGCCAATAATAACCCATGCGAAGGATGCATTTGATGATAGCCATACCGCTAAAATGGCCATCGCACGTACCATCGTGAGCTTCTAAAATTGCCCAAGATGACTCTTGGGGCTCAAGACATCGAAGGAGGACTCCTTCGTAACTGCATCATACAAAATGTCTCCTATCAAGACATACTTAGTCACTTTCTATTTAAATGTGCATCTTGCGGCATGTGACAATCCTTCTAGAATCATACCAAGTTTTAGGAAGTCTTGGATTTGCAACATCCAACTTTGACAAGCCTCAGCTTCGACTGCTAAGATGACCTGCTCCCCCTACGTATTTAGCTTTGCAAATGCATACTGGGAAGCAACCTTGTGGTGAATGGTAGTACCACTCCCCGTAGGACTCTGAGAAGTCAATGACTCCTAGGGTGCCTGCTTAAGAAAGTCTTCCGCTCTACGAAACCAATCAGCTGTTGGTTCCACAACAATCATGTTGACTGACTCTTTGTTATTAAAGGCTGCACGCTCTCATTGCTAGGTGCGAGAGCATTCTAACATGGATGGTAGTAAACTCGGTAGACGGATTCTGAGGGATCAAGGACCCCAAAGATGCCATGGTGTCTGCGAACCTATTTGATGAACGAGGGATTGCCTCGATGTCATACCATTCAAGTTTAGCTAGATAAGTGGCAACAAGATCTTTGTAGGCTTTTAGCATGGGACATCGACACTAAAAGAGCCCCTTAACCTGGTTAACTATGAGCAGAGAATCACCAAAAATGTTTAGTCTTTTAATACCCATGGCGATGGCTGTGTGGAGGCCCAAAAGTAGGGCTTCATATTCAGCATTATTGTTGGTGCACGAAAAGTCTAACTTGAATGACAAGGGCATTGGAGCTCCTTGTGGCATGAAAAACACTATTCCTGCACCACCCCCTTGCTCACACTTTGAACCATCGAAGAACAATGTCATATCAACATTATTCTCTGGTTCCTCGGGTTTGGGAGCTTCAGATATTACGAAGACCGCATCATCTAGAAGCTCAATGGTTAGAGGCCTACTATTGGACAGTGGTGCCTCAACCAGTTGATCAGCTATGACTTGTCCCTTGATGGACTTTTGGCTGATGAATTGCAAATCAAATTCTATCAATAGCATGATCCACTTTGCAGTACGTGTGTTATGATATGTCTTGCTCATCATGTACTGTAAAGGATTCTATTTCGATATAACATATGTTGTATGACTTAGCATGTAATGCCATAATTTCTTGGTAGCGAACACTACTGCTAAACAAAGTTTTTCAACATATGCATATCCTGACTCATAACTCACCAAGGTGCGACTGATGTAATATACGGCTTGCTCTTTGCCTTGCACATTCTTTTGGGCTAACATGGTCCCTAATGCAAAGTTGGTTGCCGATATATATAGCAGAAAAGGCTCATCCGACCTTGGTGGAGCTAGTACTGGTGACGTTGCCAGGTATTGCTTAATCTCAGCAAAGGCTGCTTGGCAGTCCTTGTCCCAATCAAATGGGACCCCTTTGTGTAGCAGTCGATTCATGGGTCGACACTTATCCGATAATTGAGCGATGAATCACTTTATGGATGCTACTTTGCCCTGAAGGCTTCTTAGTTCTCTGATATTAGTGGGAGGATGCATCTCTAGAATAGTCGTGACCTTTTTTGGGTCTACTTCGATGCCTCGCTTAGAAATGATGAATCCCAAGAGTTTACCTAAAGTTATGCCAAATACGCACTTCTTAGGATTCAGCCTGACATTGTGCTCTATCAGGTGATCGAAGACCTTCCTTAAGACCTCTGCATGCTCTGCTCATAGCAACGACTTAGCTAGTAAGTCATCGATATAATCTTCTAAGATTTTATGCATGTAGTCATGAAAAATATATGTCATAGCCCACTGATATGTGGCACCAACATTTTTAAGACCGAATGGCATAACTTTGTAGCAAAATGTCCCCCATGGCATTATGAACATGGTTTTATGTTGATCTTCGGGTTTAATCTGAATCTGGTTATATCCAGAAAAATCATCCATAAGGGAGAGCATTTCATGACCTGTAGTGGCGTCTACCAGAGCATCGATATTTGGCAACGAAAATGAATCTTTGGGTGTTGCCTTGTTGAGATCTCTAAAATCCATACAAATATGGACCCTTCCATCTGGCTTTCCTACGGGTACCATATTGGAGACCCACTCTGGATAGTCGATGGAGATGATGAACTCTACATCCAACAACTTTTGCAACTCATCTTTTACCATTAAGGCTACTGTTGGATGCATCTTTCTGAGTTTTTGCTTGACTGGCTTCTTCGACAGATCTAGCGAAAGGTTATGAGTAACCAATTTTGGATCTAGACCCGACATGTCTTTGTAAGTCCAAGCAAAGAGATCAGGTCTCTCTTTCAGTAGAGGGATGATGCTATCACGCTCATCCAGAGTGAGACTCTCTCCAAATCTAACCTTCTTTGGATTGGTGGGATCTTTACTGATATCCACATCGAAGGTTTTCTCTACTGACATATGTGATCCCTCCTCAAGCTGGTGAGGCGTAGGAATCAGATGGATGTCATCAATCGGGTTCACATGTTCCTCTTGGGAAGCATTCTCGGCATGACAAACATCATGAGCATAGCCTGGTGTGAAATGAAATGGTTGTAGCATTTCTTCATTTGGGAAGAAATCTTCAGGTTGGACTGGTGAGTCAGCATGATCCCAATCGATAGCATCCATGTTCAGATGCAGTGGTTTGGATGGATCTACTGGATTGTGGAGTGGAGTGGTCAAATCGATGGAGACCATATTGATGGAATGGAATTGATCTCTGGAACCACATGGATAGAACTCTATCTCTGAAGCGTAGCTTCCATACCCAAGATCTGGTTCGGATGGTACGGGCACAAACGGATCCTCTCTATGGGATGCCCGTATAACTGGATCATCTCGATGCACTAGCTACAGAATGGGATCTCTCGGCTCAAGGAGCTCCATGTACATAGGCGGATCGAGAAAGAGTTCCTGATACCTCTCTTCGAGCTCTCTTCTTTCCCTTAGGCTGCGATGGAGATTGATCTCTCGATGTAAACCTATAGCTGTAATAGGTGGGGGACCTCTAGGTGGAGGCCTATTGCGTAAGTGGTGAAGTCCCAGATAGGCCATCTCCATCGAGTCCTCATCATCACTGTTCAAATACAATCTATCACTTCCCTCCTCTTCTAAGGAGGGATTAGGCAGATGTGGTCCCATGTATCTGATCCTACGATCGCTATCATCACTATCCAGATAAATCCGATAGAATGATCGTATATATGATACTACCATGTAAATTGGTGCTACTCCTTCCTCAGAGCGCTCAGTGTTGGGAAGGACTTCCTCCATAACATGCTTCGATTCCCTAGGCAATAGATATTGTGGATACACGAGCCTAGAATCGATCCTCTCATCTACATCACTGTGGTCACTACCATGGATGGGCCACTCTATTGTGTCTATGCACAGTGGGAGATCAACTGGGTGAGGCTTTAAGTAAGCCTCCTCTATTTCATATTTATAATCACTATCGATTATGAAGCGCTCGTTTGTCTCTTCCACTTGTTCCATAGGCAATAGATGGCATATAAACGTCGGACCTAGAAAGGTCGGCCTGATTTCCTCCTCAGATTGATCATCATTTGAGGACTCATCATCTACATCATAACTAGGTCCACTCATTTCGGAGGTGGACTCCTCTCCATCATCATCATAGAGATCTCCTGATTTGAGATCTCCTACAGCATGGGGGTCATGCCCCTGCATACCAGTGTCATTGGTAGCACCACGGATTTGGTTACCCAGGTTGTCTCTGGGGTTGTCCTCTAAGGGCCCATCATGGTATGAATCAAGTGGCCCTATGGTAACAAATGATACCATCTGGCGAGTCCTCCAATAGTTGGAAGGATCGGGGTGATATGGATTAAAATCCACATCATCCCCCAGACTCAAGTACATGTGATCTAAGGATGCAGCAAGCAAATCATCATGACCTTGTACTTGTAACCCTAACCCGAACCTATCAGTAGCCAACTGATAATGAGGTTCGAGCGGAGTTCTCCATCCTTGTTCGAAAATACCAAGGCCACGCCCATGCCAATGATACGACTCAAAAATGCACATGGCGTATTCTAGGTTGGATAGATAGCGCACATTCATAGTGAATGGCTCATCATCATCCTCATCTATGGACATTCTGGTGGGCGCTTGATCCAGCCCTACGTAGACGAAGTTTGTTTGGTTGGGTGGCTCACCCAATGGCACTACGGATCCAATCAAAAATTGATGGGCGTGCGGTCGGCCCATCTCTTGCACAATTTTTAGGATAGGTCCGAAAGTAACATTTTGCACAAGATACTCACCCAATCCTATGCTGGCCAGATGAACGGTCACCTACGGTGCAGATGACCCTACTGAAGATGCAGGTGAAGCAGGCTGAGGTGCCTCCTCGACTTTATCTTGAGGTTCTTCCACATCCATGGGAGTGGGAGTCTCATTGGTGACTGATCTGGGCACATGATTTTCCACTTTCTCACCCAATTTCACCTTTAGCTTCTCGACTTGTCGATGCATCACCGATGTAGTCGACTTTAGAGAAGTTGTAGTTGTGTGCTCAGATCTGTGTGACACAGATGTCGATGGTTGAGCACGGGCTGCTGGTTTGCCTATTGGAATCTTAACCGACGAGACAGGTCGGATATCCAAGTGCGTCGACGGGAGTACAAAACCCCCAGGAAAATCTACTAGGTTCACGAACTTGAATGGTTCTTCATCCGAGGACACTACGTGCACTTGTCCCTCATGAATGTATTTCACACACTGATGCAAGATAGAGGGGATGCAACGCATTTCATGAATCCAAGGCCTCTCGAGCAGAATGTTGTACTGCATGGCGCCCTCTATCACGTGACACATCACAGAGATGGTCTTGAGTCCCACCTGAATAGGTAGAACAATTGTACCAACCATCGAGCATAGCGCATCGTTAAATGCCCTCAACGTAAAGGTGGTAGGCACAATGTGTGACTTGGGTAGCTTGAGGTGGCTCAGTGCCTTGGTTGTGATTATATTGATCGAGGACCCAGTGTCGATCAAGACCCTTTTGAAAGGCATGTGGTTAACACACATGATAATATGTAGCGGTGGGTCAGCCATAATAGTAGGAACCATCTTCACTTCATGATCATAAAATTGTATCGTGGGTTCCTGACACTATTGTACATGTCCCACAAAATTTGTAAATGCATGGGCATCTTGGGACTGTACCTCAATGGACCTCAGAATGTCCATAAGAGTCTCCCTGTGTCTAGGGGACTGCTGAATAAGCTCGTATATTGACAACTTCGTAGGAGCTGTCTGTAGGTTCTGAACCAACTTGCTCCTTATGGTCACCACCGGTCTAGTTGGTGGGCCTGGCATGTTCTGAGCTGGTCGTTGATCCGACGTAGCTTGTATTCTAATGGGAGCATGAGGTCGATTCGGTTGGTCGTACCTCCTATGTCTAGTAACAATATTGACCATGCCTACGAACCCCTGGGTAGGTGGTTCGATTTGCACTTGATTGACCTGGCTGACATTGTTACGAGGCACCTCATGATTAGGTAGTGGATTCTTGAAAATCCCCATGTTTCTATTGTCGGGCGCCTATGGGTTGCCTGGTACTACCAACTCTCCTTTTTCTATCATGTTCTACATGATGTGTTTGAAGGACCAACATGTCTCGATGTCATGGCCTTTCGCTCTATGGAATATGCAGAATAGATCATCTTGATGCCACTTTGATTTTGGCACATTCAGATCTACTAATTTGACCTCAAGCAATCGTATGGCCTTGGCCTCGCACAGTTGATGAAAAATCGAAGTCATCGATTCCGTCAAGGGTGTGAACTGGCGAGGTGGGTGCTCTTCTTTTTTTTGCCCTTATAGTTGTTTTTGCGTGTCTCGTAATGCGAAGGAGGAGGTTGAGCTTGATAATTAGGCTTCTGTTGTCCCTTGTCTTCTCCTCCAAGATTTAGCACTACTTGATTCACGTGGGCCTGCTTGCCCTATTGTTTCGTAGTACTCTTTTTAAACCCCTCTTTCCTAGTTTTGAGCTTCAAGTTGCCTTCTTGTAACTTGATGTCCTCGATCACCCTGGCTTGCGCCATGACTTCCTCGAATGTAGGGTACTACTGCAGCTGCAACAATAGCGAGATGTGCTTGGCATAACTCTTTGTAAACATTCGGGTCAGTTCGGCCATAGGAATAGGGAATGGCAGCTTTGCCATTATTCTATGCCATCTCTTTTCATATTGCTCGATGGGCTCATCGTCGTGCTGAGCTAGCACAGCCAAATCGAAAAGGTTGGCTTGTTTCTTGATGCCAAATGAATAGCATTCAAGAAATGCATCGGCCAACTATTCGAAACTAGTAATACTATGTTTCTTCAGTTGGTTGAACCACTCTTGGGCCGGGTCAGAAAGTGTCATAATGAAAGTGCGCAACAACAAGGCATCCTGACTCTCTATCTAGAAACACGCATCCAAAAAACTCGTAACATGCTCTTGTGCATCCTCATCACCCTTGAATTTTTCCAACTAGGGCATATCAAAATGCTCGAGATATGGAGGTGTAGGCACCGAGGGGTCTAGAGGTTCATTGTGTATCTTCCTCAGTGTCGGATTTTGCATAGCCATGCCTTGCCTCTCTATTGCTTTGACCTTATCGGCCAAAACCTTGTACGCCTTAGAAGACAGAAAGTCCTCCTCCCTAAGCTACCATGGAGGCAGTCTAGGAGGTAATGCCTTCTTTAGGGGAGGTGGAGGACATGGCTCTTCCTCCTCCTCAACCCGAGAACTCTTAGGGTAGCCCTGATCGTATCTGTCTGCATCTATGTGCTCATGCTACCTCTGTCTAAGATCATTGAGTGATGGTAGTTGCTCCCTCTATTGGGCACTGGCATGAGTACGAGCGTCTCTTCGCTCCTCATGCATATCGGCTAGGGACACAACCCTTCTATGCACACGCTCTCTATGGTCCTTGGGAGGGTATAGGCCAACCTGGCTAGCCGATCCTCCTACTCTATGCGCTCCTTCTGAGCTAGAATACACTCTTCATGCATGCGCTGCTCATATAATCTCTATCGTAAGAGCCTTTGCGCTTGAATATTTTCATCTTCAATATGCTGCCTCTCTAGGCGAGCATCATCCAATTGATCTTGGAGTAGCTGACGTCTTTTCTTGGACACCAGTCTATGTGATCTATCGATCTGGTCGATCGTAGGAGGCCTCCGGTGTGCATGCTCTATGCGAGCTACCTTATGGGTTCTGTACCCATCAGACAGATGTGTGGATGATGGACGTGTGACATGAGGGTGCTTAGAAGCCTCTCCATGCTCTCTAGTGATCTTGATACAACTGTCGCTACGCTCACTCGGAGCATGAGTGGGCGGAGCTATAGGCTTGCAGCCTAGCTGCTCAAGAACACTACCTAGACCATCTAGCTATCTAGACCTCCATCGCTCATGCGGTGGTGTTCCATTAGCTCCCACCTTTGATATATCAATGGTGATCTTGCATGGTGAGCCACGCATGGGAGTATGGGTGGACCTATGCTCAAAAATGAGCCTATCCTCTTGCCCCTGAATGGGCGGATCTCTGACTCATCTATACTCTGACGGTGGAGGGTTAGAACCTCCTATGGACCTAGTACGTATGGGAACCAACTTGGTCCCCTACACCACATATTCCTCGACTGATCCCATGGATGCGCGTGTAGTGCGGTCTCGATAATGGCTTTGGGGTAGAGCATCCTCATGTTGAGAAGCTCCATGCTCAATCCTATGCCTAGAGGAGTGTACTAAAGCTCCTCTATCGAGGGTCCGCTCAATGGGATCTCCCCGTGTCGAGTTGTCACCTCTAATGCTAGCCGAACATCATTCGGTTTGCTCATGTGTATGAGGACTCGACACATGCTGTTGTGAACCAGTTGGGGGTTGATCATGGGCATCGGTCCTAGACCTTTGTCGATCACCCCGTGTGTTCACCATTTGTGTTCCTGATGTCTAGATGTATTTTATTATGCAGACAATGTAAACAAATGGTGATTATCTCTTTTAAATGTTTGATTGTGAGCCCTAAACTGTTTGATGTTGTTTTTAGGTGTGTTGTATCAGTGTTAGAAACTCTTGCATGTCTTGAAATATTGTTGGATTTTAAACTCAGTTAAATTGGCTTTCACCTATATACTCACACAAGCCGAATATGGTAATGACATCCATACTCAACGAAGTAGCATAGGTACTACCAACCCTCACCCAACACACCGTACGCAACGATACACCCTTTCGAGGAAGAGTGCATGCTATTTTGCATGGATAGGACAGTTCTTGGGTCGGCCTTGGCAACGAGCGGGTCCCGATAGTACAATTTCAAATGAGCCAACCAAGTGGTAATAACATCCACTGTTGGTCTCAATCAAGCGGGTTGGATGTGAGAGCCCAATGCCACTGATGTTTAAATGATACGTGGTGTGTGTGGTTCCTTTTATTTTGTGAAAATGACGAATGCATCACAGAGCACAATGACCATTCCTACATGATGTACATGAAAAGAAAAAGGAACGTTTCACATTCAGAAATAATGCATGCTAATGTGCTACATGATATTTTGACGATGCAATTATAATGACATGGCCGCTGATTGGACCTCAAGCATGCAAACGACACACAATATTTATCAAGGTCATTGTATTTAGGGGCAGACTGCACTCAGAGGTCCGCTATTCCCAACAACGCCTTTCCACTGAACGGAAATCAAATGCAAATTAGGACTTATTCATTGACCCCTTATATTTTTGTTCCTAATTTGCAGTGATTCGATGATCTCTGGAAAGATACAGAGCAGAAAGTTGAATACAGAAGGTGAAATTAGGACCTACCTCAGCTCCTGCTCTGTTGCCCACTGATTTCTTTGTTGTCTGCTTCTTCCTCTGTGAACCGTAGGTCCGACCTATGGGCTGCAGTGGAGACCGCAGGTTACAACCATGGGCCAAAAAATAACCGTAGCTGAAAGCTATGGTTAGCACCTGTGGACAGAAAAAGCCAAGAATAGTTAGAATTCGAGGCTAAAATTATGGGGTCCCACCATGATCACCATCTGACACAACCACGGAGTGCACGCCCAGCTGGTGTACTAATCTATACCATCAAAAACACAAAGATCCACACAAAAATGCACAAATCGAATGAATAACGCCAACTAATGCAAAGTATTCTTGTATTGATATTTCAAAGGATCTCGGGTTACAAAAATGCCCCCCTTAGGGTCACTCCAAAGATGATACAAATGTTTACAATAGCCAACGCCCTCAACAGGGTAGGCGCGCTTGTAGATTTGCTCCGATGACTGCTCACAAACTGCCTTGGGGTAGAGCTAACCCCCTTCTCCACGATGTGGAAGGATTATGATATAGGCTCCTTTCTGCACCTGTCTCCCTATGAACAAGAAACAACAATGCATGATTATATAGATTGATAGCCTCTCGTGATGAGGCCCTTTAAAGGATTATACATGTAAATGCCATCAAACTAATGAAACAAGAAAGCATAAAGAAAGGTTCTACGCTATTCTAATTGTATCAAGAATTACACTACAATATACAAAACATGAATAAAAACATGATGCATTGAACAAATGTTGAATTGAAAGCAATAAAGCATCAAAAAGATCCAATATACTTCTACCCACTACAACGCATAAAATGCCTAATTCCTACGGTCAGAGTTTCTCTAAAAATGCAATTTAACCTATGAAAGAACTAATATGACTAACCTATGCAGTAAAAAGCAAACTGAGTAAGGTGATCTCTAACCTATTGCAAACCATAGCTGTGAGGGGCGGTCTGCATTGTAAACCATGGCTGATAGCCATGGTTTGACCTCTGATGTGTTTGCCCTCAGAATTAGGGGTAGTGGGCTTGACCTCCTTGTCCGAATTGATGTTCAAGGGTCGCCTTTGTCATCCTCTGACAGATTTGGTGGTCAAATCGCTATGAAGGGCCTTCGTTCACCCAGATTTGCGTTTCTTGATCCTCCTAGGCACCTAGGGCATCCATGGCTAATTGATCATTGAATGGATAGCAAAGGGGCTCTCAAATGCACAAGGTCGTTATGCAATTTGATAGGGCTTCGCTGCTCTCTTGATCAATTAGTTTGCTCGATAATTCGACAGCGCTTCGCTATGCAAATTATCTCTCTTTAGTCCTCTCTCTTTTCCCCATTGAAAAAGGGGGGTACTTATAGCATGCCCCTAGGGCTAGGGGTGGCTTCATGGAGAAGCCAAGATCAAGAAGGTTGGTTAGGACAGTTGGGATGGAAGCCTCTGGAATATTTCATCCTCCAACTGCCTCCTTCTAGATCTCTTGGCCGTTCCAACCGATTTGGCTCGGATGGAAGGCCTAACTGAACTCCAGTTCAAACCGTAGGTCACAGCTGCGGTCCAGACTGGAGACCGCAGGTGTCAACCATGGTTCAGACTGGAGACCATAGGTCTGGGTTGTGGTTCAGACTGCTTAGGCCAGAATGCCTAAATTGAGTGGTTAGAACCATTGCTCTATCTTGGAGTCTATCCAAGATCCTTCATATGGTTTTGTAGCATGTCCATATGAGTAGTCACCCTCGGCATGACGCGTTTTAGGTGTCTACAGTAAGTTATGCAAGGTATAGTCAGACTACGTGATCTGGGCTCGTATTCATGGCTGGATTGTGCTTGGTTTTAGCCATTATTTAGAGCAATGGCTAGGTGTGGCAGTCTCTATTATTGGCAGCGACTAAGCCTGGATGGGCTAGAACTATGATTTTTGAGTGGTTAGGACCATTGCTAGCTCTTAGAAATATCCAAGATCATTCATATGGTCTTTGGGTGTGTCCATATGAGTAGTATCCTAAAAATAACACATTTTAGGTGTCTACAGATGCCCCTTTTTGGGAT
This sequence comes from Wollemia nobilis, assembly GCA_028583015.1. Lineage (NCBI taxonomy): Eukaryota > Viridiplantae > Streptophyta > Pinopsida > Araucariales > Araucariaceae > Wollemia > Wollemia nobilis. The sequence goes on from JAQPPZ010001446.1 coordinate 1,249,599, forward strand.
GCATTATGGGAAAACATAGCGTGGAGAAAAAATAGACCACCTAGGGCCACATTGTAGGGTGTGTGATGATCATTGATATTATCAACATTGGATTCCCCAATCATGAGAATTATCATGCATCCTAGAATCATTACTTCCAACGGGATGGAAGGCTTAATTTTGTGAAAGCTTACACATGTTCGTCAAGAAAACGGGTAGCTTCAGTTCTACAATAGGCTTCAGTGTGACTATATATCTGAAAGGAGGAGAGCTAAAAACTTAACTTTCATATTTAATTTTTTCCCTAACAAAGGGTAAGCTTATGATAGTGGTTGACAATGATTCATAAGACGAATGCAATTTGACATGATCGAGTGATATTTTGTTGATTTTGATTATGATTGTTGATATTATGACTACCCCCTCAAATGATGAGTCAATGAGGGAAGGAAAATGAATAAAGCAATGAGTCACTTGACCAAGATGAATGATTTAGACCATTTTTAGAGGTTTGCTTTGTTATGATAGGGTAGGTCCTATTTTAGGTGTGATTTCGACCATTTTTAATAATTGTACATCTCTATCCTGTGGAGCAGTCTGAACGCAATGACCTTATTAGGGAATCAAGGATGATAGAAATTCTATTTAAATCTATGTTGAATCACTACATTCGATGATTTACAAAAAAATGTTATAGAAGAAATGAGATGAATCCTCGTTCTCGTGGGGTAGTCCATTCGACATTGCCTTCTTCGGGATTGGAGTGAAGCGTCTCAATTCCACCATAACTAATTTGCCCCAAGTGGCCTTATTGTAATTTACTCATATTGCCGTATTGCATGGAGCACCAGTCGCTGCAACCACCTAGTGTATAGTGTAAATCACTGAATATGAGGTTCACTTGAGATTTTATTGATATTTAATTTTTGTGTTAATTGAAATTTTATGATGTTTTTGGATTTTGATTTGTGTTTTTTTTTGGTATTTGTGCACTTTTTTATTTTTTTGGACCAATAGGTGTGCTTAATGGCCCATTTTGAGGTGTCTCATGGTGAGATTTTGAGTGAATTTCTCTTTGTTTCCTAGCCGTTGTTAGGTCCAACAACCCCTAATTGCCACTTCGTGGCCACTGTCAGGTCCAGCGGCCAAAAAGTGTAGGCCACTCATGCCAGTAGTGGCTAAGGTATAAATTGAAACTATAAAAGTAATTTTTAGGGTTTGAATTTTATTATTCTAGCTATCAATTGCACCTTTTGAGCTCTAAGGTGAGAGAAATTGATTGTGCCCAGGATGCTACCAAAACTAGACATCATGGTTGAGTAGGGTGAGGCTTCAAAAATTGGTAGAGATGATGACTCATGGGTATTTCTCAAACCCTAGCTTGTTATTTGTTTTATTGGGTAAAATGAACCTCACTAAGTAATCGATAAATGAACCAAACTAAACCCGTTGGCAACAAACCAAACCAGTAAATACATTTGGGTTAGGGTTAATTTTAGTGGGTCTAGCTTAGTTTTATGATTATTTCAAATTTTTTGTTTTTTTTGGATGAGGGGGGACACCGTTGGTGTGTCACCTCATGGCCACTGATGCTTAGAGCGGCCCCTAAATGGCCAAAGAGGGGCTGCTATCGCCGTCAACAACCAGCTTGAATTCCAACAGACATTTTTTTAACTGTTGGTGGTTGGCTACTAACGGTGTCAATGACCATTATGTGGTCACTCCTGGCATGAGCGACTAAGTGACCTTAGGTTAAATATTGCAAGTTTTGGATTTTTAAGCATTTTAATTAATTTTTTTGCAATTTTGAAGTGTAGATTTTTTTTTGAATGTTTAGGTGCATTTAGTCACTGATTTCATAGACTTATGCTTATCTTAGATAAATTCTACACCATTTTTGTTTTATTCCTCATTTAAGCTTGTAAGTGTATTTAATTTAGGCATTTACTTTGCACTCTTAGATTTTTTCTACGTAGGCTTGAGACCCTAAATTGCTCATGGATCTTCTACCCCGGATGGATGGCATAGATTGGGACTGGATGGATGTTCGCAAACTATAGTATGTTGCTAGGCTACCAGTGATCATGTTGAATCAGGCCTACCTTACTACCCTAGTATATAGGTGGGATTCTAGGACCAACACCTTTCATATCCCTATTGGTGAGATGACCATCATTTCGAAGGACATTTATAGGATCTTTCAGATCCCTTTTGATGGAGTCCCCATTGCATCCTCTCCCACTGGCGATCGAGATGCTATCTTCATGAGAGTCTTTGGAGTCCATGTAGCTACATCATTATCTAATACCCAGTCTGGTGGGATTTCCATGGCTTGGTGGTATCTGGAGAGAGTCTTGTCTCAGAGACATACCGTTCTACTGCATGTTATATGTAACATGCTCTAACCTATTCACTCTAGAGTGAGGTTCCCATAGAACCTCTTGACGATGGTTCAAGACTTGATTGATAGTACAAAGCCTATCATCATGGCTTGAGGGACCACATTGCTAGCTCAGTGCTAATATGAGCTCTATATGATCCAGTAGCAAGGATGAGCTAGCATTACTTGTAGCCTACTCCTACAAATCTAGGGTTGGAAACACATCATGGTGGACCACCCAAGATGATTACCTATTGAGATTACTGTAGTAGCTGATGTTTCTCAGTGCTACAGATCTAGGTGGCTCCAAGATCATAAGGAGCATAAGAGTCGACGTCATGCAGGGGATTTGACACACTATATACTGACTCATACTGGCCTACAGGCCAAGGATATTATTTGGAGGCCCTATCATGATTGCTTCACTTTGGTAGAGGAAGAAAGGTTCACAACTCAGACTCGACATGACCACTGAATTATCAATTGCAAGGATGACATCGGGGAGTTCTTCCACTATTCTTGGATGCTATGATAGTATGGCTTGTAGTAGGATGTACCTCTAGAGCTTATTTTGTATAGGAAGATTACTATAGAGAGGGATCTTATGCTGCCTCAAGTTATAGTAGTCATAGAGGATGATGATCCTCCTATAGTGGATGCCAGTATAGCAGATATCAGGGTTACAAAGGCTTATACCTAGTGGTGGGTTACTCAGCTATGGTAGGTCAGTGGAATATTAGTTCAAGATATACATGAGACCACTATAGAGGAGGATTTAGAGAGGTACCGAGTGCAGGCTCAAATAGAGGACTAGGGACAGACTGGATAGAGCAGGTAGTAGAGCCACAGGTCGCAGAGGATCAGGTGGCTTTGGATGAGGAGCAGTTGGCTCTCAAGAAGTAGGAATCTCCTATCTGAGATTAGTTGCACCATGTAGAGGCCAAGCTTTAGGTATATTAGATTCAGATATTGTAGCAAGACTCTACCATATCTAGGCTACAGACACAAGTTTGAGGTTTTAAGGAGGAGAGGGCTACTCTCCAAACACAGATCGAATCGACACAGATCAGGATAGATCAGCTTACAACTAAGAGGTATGCTACTCAAGGATAGGTTGTGCCAATTATGCTAGTACCTTAGGGATCGAGTGGGCTATATTTAGATGTGGAGATCATACGTCTGCTTGGACTCCTATTAGAGGTCTTAGAGTAGTGCACATAAGACAATGCTTACATCATTGCATTAGAGCATGAGGTCAAGATTTGGGGTGGTCATCTATTAGATAGGTCTACAACTGGAGGGTCACACAAGAGTGGGCATAGCACATCAAGGTAGTCATCAGTACGATCAAGCCATAAAACCAGGACTCGGACATAGCAGACCGCAAGGACTAGCTCCCACTACACTCATAGGGATGGAGCTGAGCGTGGAGGCGAGGGTGGAGGTGCAGGTACAAGATGATGAATTTGATCGTACTAGATTTATTTTTTAGTGTAATATCAGATGACCTACATAGTTGTATCCTGCGAGTAATTTTGTACCCTTATGTACTTATTTAACACATATTTATATGATATCAATGTTTTGCGACTCATTATGTGTATTTATTTGTTTTTATTTTTATGTTTATGTGACACAATATTATGATTTTATGCTATATGATGTGATATATGGATTTACAGGCTCTAGCTATGTGATGGATGGTTGCTTAGATGGTATGATATAGATGTATAAATGCATTATGATGATTTTGCATATATGGATGTAGTGCTTACTATGAAATACATGTTTTTATTTTGATCTAATTGTATGCATCTAACTTATGTTGTTATGATATGGTAAATGGAATGTGTTTACATGCATTAGTTATATGATGATGATCTAATATGAATGAACCTGTATGCTTAATCACTTAAAACATAAGGAATGCATGTGATATGAGTTTTACAATCTAATGGGTGACACCATATAATGTATATAAATAATGAATGTAAATAATAATTATTAGCTTAAGAATATATACTTAAACATTCAAATGTTAGATGATATGATGTGATATGTATGTGCTTTATTTATAAGCTTATGTAGATTAAAAACATGCACAAAATAGTCAATGGCCATTTAAATTTCATTGCTGACATTCATACAATATCTACCCTATCTCATGCACACCGTTTAATGAACAAAACCTCATAAAGAAAGCTAAAGATGTGATTGATGATATGATTTATTGCTATGCAATAATTTTTGAGGTTTTTCATGAGACTCAAATACCCTAGTTACCCCATCAAAAGCTGTATACTGACCATACAAGACTCTTGAAAGATAAGGCTTTTTCTATGAAGACCTAGATACCCATTATATTTGTGTGCAAATGAATATATTAGATAAAACATAAGCATGCCCCAATGCTAGGTAGGATTCATTCAGCCCATTACTGTATTGGGGATCCTCAAATGTTCATCCTAATCCTAAGTTATACTCAATTGGATTAGATCACTAGGTGATACAAGACACCTAAAGCTAGCACTTTTTGTAAATTACTTTGAGCTTACCCTAATGCCAGCCAGGATTCATGCAGCCCATTGTTGTATTAGAGATAACTCAATTGGTTTGTGGAGACTGACCATTCTAGGGATTCAAGCTCTTCACCCCCTTGTTTTCTTCACATTTATTTGGGATACTTGCTCATGCTTTAGTGATGAAAATTACTTTTTATTTTAAAATTTTGTTTTCTTTTGAGCAAGGAATTTTTGTAGTGATGATAATCACTATTTATTTTGCTTTGTTTTAGGATTTTTGCTTATTTTTATGGAAGCAAGGTATTTCTTTGGGTAGGGGGGAGCTTGTCCTTTTTACAATGATCAAAATACTAGACCATGCACATCACAATGTGATCAAGTGTAAATCTTTCGCTTAGGATGCCTAGTACCACTTTGTAGCATTCATTTTTTCCTTGTTTCAACTAGGATTTTAGTGTTTTGAATAGTGATAGGATTATGATATATGCTAGGTACTATCACAACTAGACCTCATATTCTGCTAGTGAAGATAGATTTCTACAGAATCTGATAAAACCACTAGGTATGAATGAGTGACTGAAAAACCCTAGTATATTCCTTATAGCAACAAGAGAGATTGTTTTGAAAAATACAATTACTCGCATGGGTTATGGTAGATTATGGATTTTGAAGATGCATAATTGGGGTACAAACATGGTGTTATTTGTAATATTGTGAAAACAACCTACCTAAGCCAAATGCAATGGATACATTGTGTCTAATGTAATGGAACTAATGGATGCACATATTTTTGTATTTTTTATACTTTCAATTGTTTTTGAGTTTTGATTATTCTGAATATTTTTGAACTTTTTTGACTTTAATTTTTTTTTGTGCTTTTGACCAAAGGGCTTTGAGATGCCTTTGGAGCCTTTTGTGATTTGACCAAAGGGCTTATGATGTCTTTTGGGCATTTTGTGAGTTGACCAAAGGGCTTTAATATGCCTTTGGAGCCTTTTGTGATTTGACCAAATAGCTTATGACACCTTTGGAGCCTTTGTGATTTGACCAAAGGGCTTATGATGCCTTTGGAGCCTTTGTGATTTGACCAAAGGGCTTATGACACATTTGGACCTTTTTTTTTTTATAGTTTTCTATTATTTTTGTGATTTTGAAATTTTTGAATGTTTATGATATTTTGTTGGTTTATTTGAATGTTTTTGTGTTTTGTTGTGCTTATGTGTGAAACGCCCTTAAATGAATAATGTTGAGAGGCTCTGGCTCCTAAAAACCTTCTAGCGATGTTAGGTGATCTACCCCAGGTTTTAATCTTCTTAGAGATGATATAAGGACCTATCCAATTAGCCGTAAATTTATCTCATAGGTGCAGGGGCAGATTTGAGTTGTATTGGTTTTATTTAAGCACAAGAGCCCCAAAATTAAAGTCTCTCAAGTGGACTTTATTGTTATAAGCTCATGTTAGATGATCCTGGTAAACATGAAGATGCTCAAGAGCATTGATGCGATGCTCATCTAGAAGGGTCAACTGATCCAAGCGAGCTTGCTACACAACGTCATTATTATGAACTATTTCAATACGATGCACAATATTGGAATTTCCAACTCTAAGGGTATAATGGCCTCAGTGCCATATACAAGCAAAAATGGGGTTGCACCTGTGGCTATCTATACACTATTTCTGTAAGCCCATAATACAAGGAGTAATTGTATGTTTCAATCCTTATGATTTTCTTTTAACATATTCTTTAAGATGGCTACTATTATCTTGTTTGAGGCCTCGGCTTGCCTATTTTCCTATGGATAGTATGGTGTCGCAAAACTATGATGAATGTTGTATTTGGTCATTAAAGCTCACACATTTTTGTTCTTGAATGATAGACCATTATCTAAGATTATTTTGAATGGGATACCCAAAATGACAAATGATGTTGTGAAGTATGAATTTCATAATTCATGGTCTGATTGTCAATGTTAGGGGAACAAATTCCACCTATTTGGTGAATTACTTAGTTGCAATTAAGATAAATGTGTATCAACTTGAAGATGTAGGATAAATATTTTTGATTAGATCAAAACCCCACTGAGAAAATGGCCAAGCTACTTGAATGGGCTGTAAGGCCTGAGATGGCAGATGTGTCAGGTTTACATGATGTTGACATTTATTGCATTTACTAATATACTCATAGTAATCCTTATCCATGGTGGGCTAGTAATAACCCATTTGAAGGATGCACTTAACAATGACCATGCTACTGAAGTGGCCATCACATGTACTGTCATGAGCTTGCAAAATTACCCAAGCTAATTCTTTGGACTCTAAGCAATGAAGGAGGACTCCATCGTAGCTTTGATGATAAAATATACCTCCTAGCAAGACATATCTTGTTTCTTTCTATTTAAATGCTCATATTTTGACATGCAATAGTTCCTATGGGTCAATTCTAAGTTTCAAGAAATCTTGTAACTGGGATAACCAATCCTGATAAGCTACAACCTCAATAGATAAGATGACTTGTTTCTCTTGCGATTCAATGTGCACAAATACAGATTGAGAAACAACCTTGTGGCGAATGGTGGTACCATTCTCTGTAGGACCTTGTGAGATCAAGGATCCCCAAGGTGCCTTCTTTAAAAAATCTTTGGCTTTACAGAACCAGTCATGATTTGGTTCTATATGAACCATGTTGAATGATTATTTGTTATCAAAGGCCTCACACTGCATCACTAAGTATGAGAGCATTTTCACATGAATGGTATTGAAATCAATAGAAAAATTTTGAGGGATCAAGGATCCCAAATATGCCATAGTGTCTAAAAATATGTTTGACATGCGAGGGATTGCCTCGATGTCGTACCACTCTAGTTGGGATAGATAGGTGTCAACAAGCTCCTTTTTAAGCTTTTAGTATTAGATCCCTATGTTGAAATAGTACCTTTACTTGGTTGACTATGAGAAGGGAGTCACCAAAGATATTTAGCCTTTTGATATGCATAGCGATGGTTGTTTGGAGACCCAATATTAGGGCCTCGTATTCAATATTTTTTTTTTTTATGCAAGGGAAGTCTAGATTAAATGATAAGGGCACTGGAGCATCTTGTGGTATGAAAAAGACAATCCCTGCACCATATCCTTGTTCACACTTCAAACCATCAAAGAACAAAATCATGTCAGCTTCATTTTTAGGTTCTTCAAGTTTGGGTGCTTCTAATAATGTAAAGACTGCATCATCAAGAAGTTCTATGATGAGGGGTCTACTATTATGGAGAGGCACCTCATCCAGTTGATCAACTATGAATTATCCCTTGATGGAATTTTGGCTTATGAATTCCAAGTCAAATTCTATCAATAGCACGATCCACTTTGTAGTACGTGTATTATGATATGTATTGCTCATGATATACTGCCTCATGAATCAGATTCAAGACCAACGTGATAAACATCATGTGCACAACCTAGTACAAAATGGAATGGTTGTAGCATCTCTTCATTAGGGAAGAAATATTTAGGCTCTAGGGGTGAATCGGTGTATTCCAAATCAATAGCATCTAAGTTAAGACACAATGGTTTCATAGGATCTTCTGGGTTGTGAAGTGGAGTGGTCAAATCAATGAAGATAATGTTTATGGATGGGATGAAATCTCCAGGACCACATGGGTGAAATTTTTTATTACTGATTTGCCTTCCATACCCAAGATGTGGCTCTAGGGTATGGGGATCTTAGGATCTGGTCTATAGATAGAAAATATGATGGGATCATTAGGCTAAAGCATCTCTCTAAATTTTAGTAGATATGAGAAGACCATGTGATAGATGACATGGATTTGCTGGTCTTCCTAGGAAGTGAAGATCAGGATCTATGGTGCGGAGTATCACCTCTCTTTCAACAAGCAGATCAACTTGACGTAAGTGATGAGACCCAAGATACGCCATCTCGGTCTCATCCTCATAGTCATCATCACTTCTAAAGAAGCCCTCATTTCTACCCACTAGAATTGGGTGTTGAATTGTCTGTTGATGCCTAAGATAGGATATTTTAGTCTCATATTCATAATCATAATCACTAATGAAGAATACATTAGCATTTACTATTGGCCTTATGATGTAGTGTGCATGTCTAGGCCGAAGGTAGACCCTCTTAGTTGAGTCCTATGACTCATAGCCACTCTCATCCAAAATTTACCCGCTATCTGTGTTACCTATCCAAGAAAGGTGTTGAACATACTGAGGCCCATGGTAGGCCAGTATGGCTTCATATTCAGATTCACTAGTAACATACTCATTTTACTCTTTCTCATATCCATGGATTCGCTCATCCTCCCATAGGATGATTCCTGATGGGTGCACTTCAATAGAGGAATTAAGGTGTTACTCGTCAGGTGGTTTGATATTAACCATAGACACCCATATGTCACCCAAGTTGTTTCTGATAGGACGTTGATAGGGATTCCAATCAATGTATTTCCTAAACCCTAAGCTTAGCCTATCTAGGTCTACTACAAAAGAATCATCATGGCTATGTATTTGATACCCTAGACCCCACCTATCAGTAGGCAGTTGGTACTATGTTTGGAATGGAGTTTGGTTCCCTTGCTCGTATAAAACTAAGCCATAGCCATACCAATGGCATTGCTCAAATTACCTTAGAGCAAATTCAGTATTTGATAAGTAATGAAAATCTATGGTGAATGGTTCATCCTCATCTTACTCAATATAAAAAGCAGTATGGACACAATATAAACTAGCATAGATGAATTTAGTTTGGTTAGGGGGAATTCCTAATGGAAACACTATCCCTACTAGAAAATTTGGGACTCTTTGCCATCCCATGTCTTGTGTAGACTCGATAATAGGTGTGAAAGTCATGTTCTACACAAGATATTCACCTAACCCTATGTTGACTAAGTACACTGTCACCTATGGTACAGATGATGTTGTTGATGAAGTAGGTGAGGCAGGTTGAGGTACCTCGTCAACTATGTCTTGGGAATCTTCCTCTTCCATGGGATTTAGAATTTTTGTAGCTGCTATAGTTGGAATTTCCATAGGTCCTTCCTCCACTAGGGGTGATTTCAGATTCAAAGTATCTTTTGCTTTAGATGTTGAATGCTTCTTAGAAGTGCTAGTAGTTTTAGGTGCAAGAGGTGGTTTCGATGTGGATGGGTCACATTGCAATGATTTGCTCTTATTTTTTGGTTGCGTGGTCAAGGATGAAGGTCTTATGTACAAGTGTGTCGATGGAAGGATAAAGTCCCTTGGAAAGTCGACCTGATGCACATATTTAAATGGCTCTTCATTATATAGAACCACATGAACTTGTCCCTCATACACATACTTGATGCATTGGTGTAATATTGAGGGAACACACTGTATGTCCCTTATCCAGGGACACCCTAGAAGGATGTTGTACTGCATTGTCTCCTCCAACACGTGACACATCACGAGGATGGTATTTTTCCCTAACTAAATAGGCAAAACAATTATACCCACTATGGAGAACAATGTATCATTGAAATCCATTAATGTGTAGGAGGTTGGGACAATGTTGGACCTAGGGATTTTTAGGTGGCCTATAGCCTTTGTTGTGATAATATTGATCGACAAACCCATGTTGATTAGAACCCGCTTGAAGGGTATGCCATTTATTGATGCGATGATATGTAAAAGTGGGTCTGCTATGATAGTAGGCACTACATTTATTTTATAATCATAGAAATGGATCACAGGCTCTTAGCACTGCTGCACTTGCCCCACAAAGTGTGTGAATGCATCTGAGTTCTGGGGCTAGAGCTCAATTGATCTCAATATCTCCATAAAATTCTCCCTATGCCTAGGATCTTATTGTATGAGCTCATAAATTGACAACTTGGCCAAAGTCATTTGTCGATTTTTCTCCAATCTACTTCGGACAGTTACCACAGGTCATGCTGGTAGACCTAGAGGATTATTTTGCACCTATCTTTGTTGAGGTGCAGTCGATGATGAGAGGATAATTGACACATATTTTTGTAATAGAATTGTTTCATTCTTATGATTAAATGGTGATTATAATGTGTTTTATGTGAATTAAAATTATATATTTTGTAATTTGTCAGTAAATATGTTGAATTTAGTAATCTAACAAATGTGTTTGATTTATGCAAATTTCATCCAAGTCTTGAGTAAAGATACAGGAAAAGTGTTGATGAACGATGTAGGGAGCATAAAGCTTTGGAAGTATACCTCGGATGAGAAGAATATGAACTATGCATGTAATGTGAATGTAATATTGTGAATGTAATGTTCTAAGTCTACAATTCTGAAGAAATGCGCCAGCATGTATGACTGAATCTCCAGTAATAAAAGCAACATTTTGTTCTTCGTAAATGGTAACTGTGTCAATTATGTGTATTGCTTAATTTTTGTTATGTAATTGTACTTGTATTTTCCCTGCATTTATAGAATGAAAATAATATTAGTATTAGTTATAAAATCTAGTTACTGAGATAAAGTAAACTAGGGGAGAAAGACTTACACTACCCTCTAGGAGGTAGGGCCCACTCCTATAGTCAGTCCCTGAGCTCTCGCCCCTACAATAGGTTAGAAATAGTTAGCCTTAGAATAAATCAAATTGCATTTTAAATAGACAAATAAAATAGACTGCACGAGGATCCTCACAAATAAATTAGCTCATCAATAAAGTAATTCATCATTGTATTAATTACTTATCATATTTTGCATTATTCATTTCTGCACAGTTTAAATTATGTTTATTATTTTTTTGTAACACATGAAACCAGAAAGAGACTTGAGCTAAGCTTAGTATTAATCCCCATGGTACAATCTATACTAGATTCCTACTCTTTAAATCTAACCTTGATTTCCCTTGGATTGACAAAAATTAAATGTAAGCTCTACAACCGATCATTTTGGCATCGTTGTTGGGGAGAGTAGCGTCATAGTGGTTAATCAGAAAAGTTGTTTGGCAGTGCAAAAAGAGAAGCTTACTTGTATGTGAAAAGGGGTACGTATGAGACCTTGGTGTGCATATGAGTCAGAGTGGCCCATGATGGTTCCAACAAGCTCCTTCGTTCGATGTTGCCAGGTTCTTTTCTCTTAAAGGAATCATTTTATTGCTTTCATAGATTAAAATTTATTTTCAATTTCTGCAAATTTCTTGCTTTGGGTAATTATTATTGTTTAGTTGACTTAGGACCTATGAGAAAGAACAAGAAGTAGGTGTACGTTGAAAGAGAAACCCTATTTTTTATAGTAGGAAGTAGTTACGTTGAGTGACACAACTGTAATGAAATCCCTCCTGATAATCAAAGAAGCAGTAATAAGTTACCTTTTATTTCAGCAAATTTCATTTCCTGCAATTTCTTTGCTTTGGGTGATTATTATTGATGATTTGGATTAGGACCTGTGAGAAAAACAGGAAGTAGGTGAATGCTAAAAAAAACCTAAACTTTGCTTAGGACCTTGTTAGAAGTAGGAAGTAGGTAAGGTTGAGTGACATAGCCTTAGTGAAACCCTCCTAAATAGTCAAAGAAACAGTAATAGTTTACCTTTTATTTCAGCAATTTCATTTCCAGTAAAATTTATTTTTCAAGCATTTTTACTTTCCTCCTATTGTGCTGAAATTAGCTGTACAAATCCATTGACTGGGTCACACCTAATTTTAGTAACATTAGGATTGTTCAAAAATTTTGATTTATTTCTTTTCTGTTGTGTTAAGAATAGTTATAAATTCTGAAATTTGTATCTAAACTTGGCAAACAGTAGGATTGAAATAGAAAATCAAAACCCAAACAGAGAATCAAAACCAAAGAGAAAAAAATAATAATAATAATAAGTTGCTAAATGGTGGAAAATAGTCAGTCTGCACTTATAGACCTTAGAGAACTATTGATTAAACAAGAAGTTGACCTTCTTTTTGGGAAAGGAAATAGAGCATCTAGTAAAGAGTGGGAAAGTCTGTATGAACGCATTGACATTATTAAAGAAAGATCAGATGAACTGAAGGAAATCAAAAGGGTTGACATAGCTAAAACTCTAGGGGTAAACCACCATTCATATTACCTAGATCTTAAAAGAAACTGTGAACGTTGGCTTTGGGATAGAAGAGCAATAGTAAATCCAACCATTTACGCTTGGAATCAATATTTTGAAGACTCCCTCCTCATTCACAGGTTCCTTGGAGACCTAGAAAAGAAAGAAGTAGCCCTAGAATATAGCAAGAAATATCAGAGGATACCTAGAGCTGTGCGCTTTAGGGAGTTGTGTCAAGATCTACGTTGTGAGTTACAATTTGAAAATCCTGACCCCATTCCAACTCAAGCTTTCCTTGTTCAATTGATTCAATTGGTGGTAGATCATTTTAATTTTGAAGAAGAACACTTTATGACACCTGAACAACTTGATCCAATCAACGATATTCATAGACTATTCAAGGAATATTAGACGTGTTGCAAAAACAAGAAACTTAGAAAATTCATGAGCAGACCTAGAGACTCTAAAGGAAGATTCATAAAGATCAGCAATTCAGAAGGAAATCTCCAAAGAGACTTTAGTAGGCAGCCTGGAATTTATAAGTTAGAAGAACTTGAAACAACAACATCAACCAATCAAGCTGAAATCCTAGAACAAGATCCCGATTCATACTTATTTCCTGAACCAGAATTTGACAATCACATAGATCCTTCTTCTATATTTACTGAACCTATACCTGATCCAATTCTTGAGATCTTATATTCAGCTATGGCTGATCAACAAAGTGGGCAAGGAGAAGTAGAAGAAAACCAAAGGGGGAATGAACAAAGATAGAATAGAGACCAAAGAAGAAATGGGCAGAGGAAGACATTTGCCTTCCCAATATTACACACATATGGGACAACAAGAGAACCTAAGTCAGTCTCTATTTTTGTATTACCCACCTTCCATGGGAAACCACACGAAGATCCAGATGCTTTTCTCTTCGAATTTGAAGTAGTGTGTCAAGCTTACTTTTACACTACCGATGAACAAAAGCTAATATTGTTTCCCTCTACTCTTAAAGATGCAACTTTAAGATGGTTCATGGGTCTAGGAGAAAATATTTGCAACCAATGGGATGGAGAACATGGATTAAAAGAGCTATTCCTTGAATGATACCAGGATTATTGTAGAGTTAGGGACAAGAAAGTGGAGTTATTTCGCATGAATAAAAAAGAAGAGGAATCCTTGGAGGATTACCTTGAGATATTTCTATTTGTTGGGTCTAGAGTAAATATCGACCTTGATGAAGAAATCTTAAAAGAACTCTTTTTAAAAGGACTGAAGGAGGATGTCCTCGAGGTTTTAAATCTCATGGAAAAAGGAGATATCCATCTTATGGAATTTGAGGAGATTGTGAATCTTTGCAGAAACTATTCAAGAAACAAACCTCTAAGAAGTAATAAGTATACATCCACAAATGGAGGAGTGACAAGGGCAGAAATTGGAAACATGTTGGAAGGATTAAAAACTGATTTGTTAAGTACTTTGACCACATCCTTGGACTTAATGGATAAAAAGCCAAAGGGACAAGATAGTGAAGAAATTTACTATCACAGATGTAGGAAAAAGCACAATTTGAGGGAATGCCCTCTTAACATTACCAACATTTCCAATATCGCTACTTGTAAAATTTGTGAAAAAGGTCATAAAACTAAAAACTGCAAATACATCTCCATTGTTAAAGCTGCCATAAAGGAACCTGAAGTGGAAGAGGTAGAAGATGTTTATTTTGTAGCTCAAATATGAAATGGTCCATTTAATGGACCACCAAATTGGTCAAACCCTAGTTATTCCAACTCGCAAAGGCCTAATCAATGGTCTAATGCACCAAACTGGGCAAATTGGAATCCTTATTCAAACAATCAAGACTGGAACACACCTCCATGGGCCCAATTTATGGCCAATACCTATGGAAGTACACCATGGAATCAAGGAATGCCCAACCAAAACAATTGGAATACTAGTAACCAGGGAGGATCTGGTTGGTCTCAAAATCCGTCACAATAGCAAAACTTTCAAAATCAATTTAGGGGACAAGCCCCTCAAAACCCACCTCAGAATAGACTTCTTCCACCTCCAGTTAATAATAATAATCCTCCTAAGCAACCTCCTCTTCCAGCTCAACCAATTCCTAATCCTAATAACAACAAGAATGTTCAACAAGTCTATGAGACTAGTGAAACATGTTCTATATCTGTAGCACCCTATCAAAAAATTCAATTAAGATCAGGAAAGGTGTTGGAAAACAATGTCACTCTCACAGAACTTGATGATCCTATCAAAAATTTGTTTGAAAAGGAGGATAGAAATAAAAATGAAGTAGAAATTTCACCAGAAAACATTCCAACAAAGCAACCAAAAGTCCAAATAAGGAAGGAAGTAGAAATACCATTCCCTTAGAGACTAGCAATACCAAAAGAACCACCTAAGCCAACTTTTAACTTCCTTCAGGAAATAGAAAATGTTACTATTAAAATTCCTTTATTACAAGCTATCAAGGATATACCCATCTATTCCAAGCTTATCAAAAACATATGCTCAAACTCAGGAAAGAAAAAGAAGAATGAATTCCAAACTATTCAAGTCATTGGACAATTATCTGAGATAATGACAAGAGGTAGGTTATTGCCAAAATACACAGATCCTGGAATACCTATACTCACAGTACATATTGGTGACATAGCCTTGCAAAATATTTTGGTTGATTTAGGAGCCATTATTAATGTCATGACCAAAGAAACAACAGAATCCTTAGGGATGCATAAACTCCAATCAACTTCTATTGTGCTCCAACTCGCAGATAGGTCTACTATTAAGCTAGAAGGAAAATTAGAAGACATCATGGTCTCTGTAAGTTCATGGGAATACCCTATAGACTTTATAGTCTTACAACCCAAGAAGAAGTTAGGGGGACATCCCTTAATCTTAGGGCACCCATGGCTTGCAACAACTGATGCTTACATTAGTTGTAGATCAGGAAATATGACCATTTTTTATGGCAAGAATACTAAAGACCTTAGTCTATTTCCTGAATCAACAATAGAAGAAGAATTTCCAAAGCAATTGTGGTATGATTTCCCTCATGAATGTGATGATATCCAAACCTTATCAATTAATGTTCTAAATGAACATCTTCAACAAGAGGTTGAGGGACCCCTACCATTATTGTTAGGAAATCAACAAGAGAATCAAGGTCAAGACAGTAGTTGTTCATCTCAATCTTCCATTAATGAGGCAAGCACAAGTCAATCTCAACAAACAAAACCATATGACTATGACTTAAACATTCTTGAACATGAAGTAAATGGGATAGATGCAAACATAGAAAAATGCAAATAGATAGATATTATACCGGGAAAAACTCTCAATATTAGTGATGAGCTCACAAGCATGCAAGAATCGTAGTTGGTAGATGTGCTTAAAAAGCATCAATCAACATTCACATGGAACTATGAGGATATGAAGGGTATACATCCAAAAATTTGTACCCATCGTATATTTATCCAAGAAGGTTGTTATCCAGTTAGACAACCCCAAAGATGATTGAATCCAACTATGAAAGAAGTAGTTCAAGAAGAAATCATTAAACTCTTGAAGGCAGGATTTATATACCCAATTTATGACAGCCAATGGGTGTCACCTCTTGTGATAGTCCCTAAAAAGAATGGTAAATGGAGGATTTGTGTGGATTATAGGGAATTGAACAAAGTAACAAAGAAATATTATTTTCCCTTGCCATTCATTGATCAAGTCTTAGATACCTTGGCTGGAAAGAAATATTTCTGCTTTCTAGATGGTTTTAGTGGATATAATCAAGTCTCCATAGCTGAGGAAGATCAAGAAAAGACAACCTTCACATGTCCTATAGGTACCTATGCTTATAAAGTTCTACCTTTTGGATTATGCAATGCACCCACAACTTTTCAAAGAGTTGTATTGGCCATATTTGCTGATTTAATCAATGAATGTGTGGAAGTCTATATGGATGACTTCACAGTATACGGTAATACCTTTGAAGAAACCTTATCAAGCTTACAAAAAGTTTTGGTGAGATGCCAAGAGCAAAACCTCTCTTTAAGTCATGAAAAGTGTTTCATGATGATGAAAGGAGGTATTGTTTTAGGACATTATATATCAGAAGAAGGTGTTAAAGTAGATCCTACAAAAATACAAGTTATTCAAACCCTTCAACCTCCAAAAACACAAACAGAGGTAAGGAGATTTTTAGGACATGCAGGATACTACCGTAGGTTCATTAAAGACTTCAGTAAAGTTGTTGCTCCCATGCTTAAGCTCTTAACTAAAGATAGTGAATTCAATTGGATGGAAGCATGTCAAGAAGCCTTTGAAGAAATAAAAGAAAAATTAACTACTGCTCCAATCCTGAGGGGACCAAATTGGGAATTGCCATTCCATATACATTGTGATGCTTCAGGCTATGCAATAGGAGAAGTATTGCAACAAATAGAAAACAAAATACCTTATGCTATCTATTATGTAAGTAAAAATTTGCATGGAGCCGAGCTTAACTACATTGTTATCGAAAAATAATTCTTAGTTGTAATCCATGCTATCAATAAATTTAAACATTACATAACAGGGTATGAAGTATTTGTTCACACTGATCACTCTACCATTAAATACTTAATGAACAAAGCAATAGTAGGAGGTAGAGTGGTTAGATGGCTTCTTTTGCTACAAGAGTTCAATGTCACAATTATAGATAAGGTAGGAAAAGATAATGTTATTGCAGATCACTTATCTCGCATGCAAATATTTGATGATAATGAGTTAATTCCTGATAATTTTCTAGATGAACATTTGTTTGCTCTCTCTATTTTTATCCCTTGGTATGTTGATATTGTAAATTATTTAGTAACAGGAAAAATGCCTCAAAACTATACACCGCATGAGCGTAGGAAGTTAATACATCAAAGTATTTATTTTATGTGGATTCATGGAATTTTGTTTAAAATATGTCCCGACCAAATCATTAGGAGATGTGTGCAAGAAAATGATGTATATGATATTATTAGGGCAGCACATGAAGAACCCTGTGGAGGTCATTATGCCACCCAAAGAATAGTTAATAAAATACTTCAAACTAGGTACTTTTGGCCTACTATGACTAAATATGTCCATCAATTTATTGATAGATGTGATGCTTGTCAAAGAACTAGTAAGCCTACACCATCCATGGAAATGCCTTTGGTTCCACAAATAGTACTTGAACCATTTGAAAAATGGGGAATTGATTTTTTTGGACCTATAGACCCTCCAAGTGCTGGTAACAAACACATACTTGTATGTACAGATTATGTTACTAAGTGGGCTGAAGTTAAAGCTCTTCCATGAGCTCAAGCCGAACCAGTGGCCGATTTTCTTTATGAAAACATAATGCAATGCTTTGGAGCACCTAGAGAATTAGTTTCAGATCATGGAACTCAATTTATCTCCAATGTAATTGCACATTTTGTTGACATCTATCAAATAAAACATAGAAAAACCTCACCGTATCACCCTCAGGCCAATGGACAAGTCGAGGTTACAAATAGAGAACTTGAAAAGATCATCACAAAAACTGTAACTATTAATAGGGGTGATTGGGCTGAGAGATTGAAAGAAGTTGTATGGGCATACAATACAACTTGGAAAACTACCACAGGATTATCACCTTATGAAATGGTCTATGGAAAACAAGCCATCATACCCATTGAATTCGAGATAGAAACTCTTCGCACAACGGTACAACTTGACATGAATTTGGATAAAGCACAAAAAGAGAGGTTGGAAAAGTTAAATATTCTGGATGAGAGGAGATTAGAAGCATTGCATAGAACTGAAATAACCCAACAACAATGAAATAAATGGCATGATAAACACATTGTACCATGCACATTTCAATCAGGAGATTGGGCCTTGTTATTTGATTCTCGTTACCAAGATTTTCAAGGTAAATTGAGAACAAGATGGCTAGGACCCTATGAAATTGAAGAAATATTTGGAAATGGTACAATCAAGCTTAAGCCTATAGATGATTCAACAAGGAAACTACTAGTAAATGGACATAGGCTTAAACTTTATAAGAAGCCATTATCTAAGGAAGAATTCATACACCACCTTAGGCAGCAAACTGATTTGCAGTGCATTTCTGAACTGCAATCAACTACTATCAAATAATTTCTCTCTTTCAAAAAATATATATATATATATATATAAAATAAAAATGATTATGCTTCCTTTGTTTCATCATGAAGTATCTATATTGAAATATTTTTATTCTCTTTCATTTTCAGTCTTAATGTTTCAAAGATAGCCCAAGAAGATGTTTTCTCTAAAAAGTCTTGTAGGAAGATGACTACCACATGATGCATAATACCTTGTTTGCTAGATGAAATCTAGGTGTTTTTCAATTACTCAACCATATCTAGTATTTTGAGCAAAATTTTCATTGAAAATGAAGCAAATATTTTAATGTTATAAGTTACTCCTAGTTGATCAAGTTTTTCTTGGACCATGCACATTTGCACATATAAAAATATTGTGAAGTATTGGAAAAATTAACTCATGTGTTACTATTACCATAAGTGAATGGTTTCCCCTACTTATCTATTTATGCGCATGGTCTAGAGTACTAATGAATTGGCAAAAGGACAAGCTCGCCCTTCACCCTTAAAAAAAAGAGAGAAAAAAGGAGAAGAATAGTAAGGATAGGATTAAATTCCCATAAAACTTTGATAGAGTGGTTGGGAATCCAACTCCCCAAAATTCTTACTCCTAAAAAAAAAATCCCTTGCTCCTCATCTAATCGAGCAAGTATCCTAAAAATATCTTCTTGCTTTCCCTCAAAATAAGCAAGAACCCCAAAAGCAATAAAAATCCCTTGCTCCTCATCTAATCGAGCAAGTATCCCAAATAAAGTAAAAGTAAACAAGGGGTAAAAGAGCTTGAATCCCTAGAATTCTTAGTATCTCGAACACCATGGGGTACTCTTTATTAAGGTATCCTTATGCAATAGCACTAAGTCTGGATAAGACCTCTAGATGCTCATAAGATAAGCTAGCTTTTTGGCATAGATAACCCTTGTTGTTCTTCAATCCTTACTCATAATGGGAAATGAATAACTCACTGCACACACAGTTGGTCCCAAAAGAAGCTTGAAAACACTAGGATGACTTTAACACTATATTGATTTGTGAAATAAGTAAATGAAGTTATTTCAAAATTGCTAGAATGTTTGAAGTCCTTGAAGAATAACTCTAGAACATCATAAGCAGGCAAAAGTCAAAAGCAAACTTTCATGCAAATACTATGGTTCATTTTTCCTACAAAAACATGGCTTGTGTCCATCAAACTTTGCATCTCTTAGAAAAAGCCATCTCAATATCTATTCCATATTTTTCCCCATGATTGAAGATATCCTAAGTCTTTGATAGATATCTATTTTTGCATACATTGAAGGTTGATATCAGATTTTATATTCATTATCTTCTAACTTGGAAACTTC